>CM060961.1:183004908-183604908 GCA_030765045.1 Tenodera sinensis | reverse complement strand
TCTCGAATTTGTCAATAAAGAAACTAATAATAAGGCGAGATATTACTTAGTGTTTGAAATTTGCCCATTACTTTGAAACCTGTATTGCTGATGGTTCAATGATTCAGCTACGTTCCTCGGGTGCTTACTGTTCCTGCATTGTGGTATCGTTATTCTTTGGTGCGATTTAAAAAATATTACTTGCTAGGATTAAACAATCATAGTAATCTCGTAAGATACTATAAACAAGAAAATAAATGTATAAATAAGTGACCTCTTAAACACCCCGGATATTTCACAAAGAAAACTGAGTAGAGTATCCTTGTGAAAAGTGATGCATTGGCTAACATAAAGTCCTTAATTTAAGGAAATTATAAATGAAGCTTATGCGGTTTTGTGCGTGTGTTTGCGCGTATGTATGTCTGTTTGTGTGTGTGTGTGTGTGTGTGTGTGTGCGTGTGGTTGTGCATTCATGTGTGTAGGTGTGTGTGTGTGTGTGTGTGTGACTGTAGGATTTTTGGAGATATTTCCATGATATTAGTTGAGTTTTGGGAACATAAACAAATGCGAAGTCAAGAGATGTGGATGGACCAAAAAATTCCCTTGGGAATGTTTTTTCAGTAGAATTGCGTGTAGCTTTTGATCAGTACACAAAGCCTTCCTTACTCTAATATCCCTCCTTGCACATAAAAGGAAATAAGCAGGGAGATAATTTGTGAAAACGTTTATCTCAGCTAACACGAAGATGTTAGTGCAAATAACATTTTGCATTAATTGTTAGGGCAAGAGTAGAGAAAGTTGCGTGAGGGTAACAGACGAGACAATATTTTCAGCTTAAGTAACATGTTGTCAAAGCTAAATTTGCTTGAAAGAAACGAGAAACAGCCTCTCTGATCGTCGAACATGATACTATACACAAAATGAATGTTGCAAGTATAAAATAACGTTATTTATAAAATAATACTGAAATTAAATGCGAGTATAAGCCAGTATTTTCATGAGGATTAACAGAATGCAAACAATCATGTCACAGTAAGAAACGTGTGTAGAGAGAACTCTATGAGCGTAAAAGATCGTGAGATAGTGCTTGCGTTGATTGTGCGAGACATCATTGAAGTCCATAAGGAATCCAAAATAAACAAAATAGATAAATAAAGAACAAAAACTAGAAAACATGACACGGGAAAAGTGGACCGATAAAGCCTTGTGAATGTAAAAGCCTCATTACCCTTCCGCTTAATGGCTAGTGCAAAGTCAAAGATGTGTGCGGTCCGAAAATTTCAGTGAGAATAGGTTTTTCTTCGGAAGAATGCAGTTTCGTTATGTCGAACTGTAAGTTTGTTTTTTCTGCTAAGAGTTATGTTACAGGTTTCCTTTTGTCCCCACTGTGTGGGAACGCATTGAAGTGTTGGGGGGTTGGATGGCCATTTCCGCACAATACGGTCATTGTGAGGGAAGGCAGGGAAACCCTCTCAGTGGGGGACCACATGGGTGGTCCACGCGTCAATACAGAAGTATCCTTTCGCTATTGAAAAGGTTTCTTCCTGCAGGTGGGCGATCTTTGGCTGCTTTGTTAAGAGAAAAAACACTAAGCCTGTTCAGACAGGAAAATGGGGATGTCTATGCTCGCCCCCTTGCAAGATGAAGCATTGTTCTTTTCAAAACTGTCAGAGGGAAACATTTCCAACTGTCACATAAATATATCAAGATCTGAAAGGGGCCATTCATTGTAGGGTTTCTTACCCTTGCGTTCTTCTTTCGAAAACACATGCAGACACTAGAATAGGAGTGTCAGGGGGACTGGGGTCATTAATTATCCTTCCTTTGTCATCCTCTATGCTCGCCATTCCAAAATGAAGCTTGTTCTTTTCAAACTGTCAGAGGGGAACATTTCCAGCTGACACATTCGAAAACACATGCAGACACTAGAATAGGAGTGTCAGGGGGACTGGGGTCATTAATTACCCTTCCTTTGTCATCCTGATCGCGACAGACCATACACCCTCTTTTTTCGGAATTCCCACGTGTCCAAAGAAATACCCATGTCACTTAAGGGGGGAGGGGAGGGGGAGGTGGGGAGGGGTGGATTTGATTAATGGGACATTTATGCTAAGTGAGCCAGAGTCGCTATTGCCTTTTGGAAATTCCCACATGTGGGGGAGGGGGGGGGGAGGGGGGGAGGGGGAGGGGGGAGGGGGGGTCTATTGTTATGCAAATTGAGCCAGAGTCGCTATTGCCTTTTTGGAAATTCCCACATGTGGGGGAGGGGGGGGAGGGGGGAGGGGGAGGGGGGAGGGGGGGGTCTATTGTTATGCAAATTGAGCCAAAGTCGCTATTGCCTTTTTGGAAATTCCCACATGTGGGGGAGGGGGGGGAGGGGGGAGGGGGAGGGGGGAGGGGGGGTCTATTGTTATGCAAATTGAGCCAAAGTCGCTATTATATCACTACTTATGTGTGTGTCTGTGTCTGTCGGCTTGTAAGTCCTGGGGGGTGTAAGTCCTACATAAGGGGAGGGTAATCAGGGAAAGAAGAAGGTTCCTTAAAGAGTGTCTGAATTAAGTGGTTTGCCAACTTTTCTTTTTCCATCTCTTCATGGACTTATTCAGATACACGAAGCTTATCCTTTGTTTTCCAAAAGTCTAAAAGCTCTGTGTTTCGAAGCTTTGCAATCACAGTTATGTGTGCAATGAAATATTATAGGTAAGCAATAGATAAAATAAAAATATCTTGTTCATATCAATTGTACTAGAATCGCCTACTGACCTGCAGGTTGCAGCAGCATTTCCAAAGTAGTTTTGTTTACAAAACCAGTCATTTCATTGAAACATAAGTGCCGTAAAGGATTTTCCAAAAATTATATCGTGGGGTTACTAACGTTTTCGTAAAGAAGTGTACGAATGCCTCGGATACTGGAGGGTGTTTAGAAGTAGACAGACGGAGGTGCCACAGCACTTCAAGTAGGCCATAGTGGGCCCTTTTTGTTTCCAGCGGACCCCTGGGAAGAAGAGATGAGGGGAGACCGAACACTAGAGGACGGACTCCTTAGCAACCATGGAGTTAAAGTGTGGTCATGAAAGCTTGGAAGAAGTATGCGCGGATAGTCGAAATCCGCCTTGACAACTCAGTCAAGTTCATGACACATTCTACAGGATCCTTTGAATCGAAATATCCGGGCATTCGGGGACATTTCGGGGAACGCTGTTTTGCATTTTGGGAGAAGAGTTCAACATGGGTGTCATGATTGACCCCATATCAAAAGAGAATTCGATCCAAGTGTCTGAGCAAAGTTTGGCTCGTTTTCAGAGATATCCCACCAACTGAAGGATCCAATTGTAATAAAGTGTGGATATGATGCACTACTACACTCTGGGACCAGACAGCAGTTGAAGCAATAGAAGCAGGTCCTCAGCTACCAAAGAGAGCAAACTGTTAAATCAAATAAGAAGATTATGACTTCAATTTCCTAGGATAGTAATGGTGTGATGCTAATTCATTGTCTTGCGGAAAATCGTATCACATAGAATATTATGCTAACCTTCTTAACCAATTGAAGACCTAAATGCTCAAGAAAAGACAGGGTTTAGCAAAGAAAACATACATTTTCCATCAAGACAATGGTTGCCCTCTCACACGCGTTGTTGCAATAGCAAAAGTTAACGGAATGGGGTATGAATTACTGTTACATCCACTTTTTTCTTTGACTTAGCCCCATCAGATTTTCATCTGTTCCCTAACTGAGAAAGTTCCTAAGTGGAAACGAACTTTCGTCTGATGAACCTGAATTCTCAGTGGAGGAGTATTTTGCGGGCGTGGAGGAATCTCACTCCCATGACGGAACAAAACCATGGAGCTTCGTTGGGCCAAGTATACTCATGTCAAGGGATACCATCTTGAAAAATCTGATGTGTTGCACTCACATGACTTTCTCTACTCTTGTACTAACCATTCTTACAAACTCTTATTCATATATCTTCTTTCTTGATAGTTGAGATAAACATTTGTACAAATTATCTTACTGCTTATTTCCTTGTAGGTGCAAGGGGAATGTTAGAATACAGTTGACTTTGTGCGATAGTCAAATGTTTGAGATTCTGTTGTCTTTGCACACTTAACATATAAAAAATGAACAACGATGATCCATTTCACGAAAGTTCTAAGTTTTCCGAAACTCACACACATAACAAGGAATATCTCCGAAATGGTTCACCCTACAAGAAAATTTATTGAGACATAAATTGTATATTTTGGCAAGATCTACATTTTTTGTATAATATAATGTGGTCTATCTCTATCGGTTTACCAGTTATTCAAATGTCATCCAGAGTACACAGGATTGCATAGACTATAGCCAGAAAATTCAAGATATACATTTCATTTGTCATACAAATATCTTAAACATATGGCATTTTAATCAAAATCGTTAGCCATTTTCAACAAAATCAAAATTTTCGAAAAATCTTCCATGTAAAGGGTAGTTTAGGGTGGGGCAATTTTCTTCAAAATCTTCGTGTCGCATCCTTGAAAGACATTAAACTTACATAACAGCTTTGGTTTTTAACCGACTTTTCGTTTTTGAGCTATGCTGTCCACAGACTGACAGACACACAGACACACACATACGGACCTTTTTCTAAAAATGATTTTTTTTTATTCAGGGGGCCTCAAAACATGTATTTCCGGTGAAATCTCGACATCGAATTTTTGGGTGGAATACAATACTTCCCCTACTTACCAGTAGAGAAAGTAAAAAGAAAAATTTCAAATCTGAGGATCATTTTGGGCTTCATTTGGAGAACTTGTCGAATTGGCCTTGTATCTAGTGAATAGACTTCTGGCTTTTAAGCATGAAAAAGTGACGTAAGCTTCTAAAATAGGTCATATTAAGTTAGGCAATATTCTAAAGGCAATTTACAGTAACAGTAATTTTGCATTATATGTATATGTCTCGTACAAGCGTATTAATGCTATTCGTATATAGCAGCAAGTGTATTACCAAAATTTACTCGAAACTACTCTTCAGGCTATTTTTTCTCTGCTAAAACTATTTTAAAGGTTGAGAAAAACAGTTTAATAAAAAAAATTCAATTTTGTGCTCACTTCTGAAAAGTGTCCTCCATACACCTTGCCATTTAACTGAAAATGTTGAGTAATTTTTTCCCTGCAAATTAAAATATCTAATTTAAAAGGGAAAAAAATCAGAAAGGCGTTTTTACTTTCTTTAAACGCTCCCTCCTTGATTCACCCAATTCCATAATGTTTGAATATCCTTAAAAACAGTTACGCTAGAATAACTTGCAGAAAATGTTCAATTTTTACTATGCAGTGCAGTTGAAAAACAATACAAAATAGAATAGGAAAACATGGCAGGACCAAATTTTATTTTGTTTGGCGAGGAACAGGTCGATAGGGCTAAGGCGTAACGATAGCGATGTTGTTGATGACGATGACGGCATATTATGAACGCCAATTCATATTCAGATATATTCAAAAATTTAAAATAGTATCACACGCATTCTTATATTGAAACAGACATATTAGTATAAAATGCATTCAGTAACATTTGCAAATTTTTCTACGCCCTCTTAATGTTTTCTACGTCCCCCTAAAATAACTAAGACCTCAAGTCATCAGCAACACTTTTTAACATCTATCGAAAGTATCTTATTGATGAATTTGTTACATTTTATTTGTTACATTTTTATGGTCTGTTTAAATGCAACGTATGGTTGCCAGCCGCGCTCCAAAGTTCTAAATCGTTCGTATGATAATTGTATAGAAGCAGAACTTTGTTTTGTCAAGTGTCACTTCCTCCGCCATGCTGGTGGCAACCGTAAAGTTATTTCCGCTGAAAAACTACGACGCGTTTCGTCATTAACCATTTATCCATACAACTCAAGGTCAAATGAAGGCCGCAGAAGGCGGAGACAGCAAACCTCAATGTCGTCGTGCTCTTGTGAGAATCAAAACTCAAGTCGTAATGCCTAATTGGCTTGCTAACAAAGTTTGGTCCTTTATGTGCTGATTCACTGTTCTGTGAGAGTGCTTGTTTTTCCTGTAAGAGGAAAAGGAATACTGTAATTCGTGTCGCTGTGGAGTGAGAGTGGGGAGAATGTATTACATTCGGCATGAGGCTGTACCGGACAGTGCGAGATGGTGCTTCAGCAAGAACAGAGGCAAGTGCAGCCTTCCGCGACTGCCAATGGGCATAGCCTGTGCGACTCCGTCGGCGGTAAAACGTGGACTGGAGTCAATATTATCGAGAGAGAAACGCGTGCCAATCTTAAGGTCAGAGACACTTCACATTAAAACATGCTTTTCATATACTGTGGACATTGTATAGACTTGTAAATGTGCAGTAATTGTATATTAAATGTAGTAATAATGAATGCCGGGCATAGTTTATTTTATACCGGGTGGAAGGTATTGCTTCGGCCATACGTTAACCCCTGATTCTACATGATGAGTGTAACAAGCATAACCAATGCAATTATTGTCAATAAAGAAACGTTTCGCCGAAACAAAATAATTTGTGTTTACAGCATTTTCACAGAATATTTGTGTGATAGTGAAATAATAAACCATTTATATCCTTTCGTCAAGAAGCTGGATGGCTCCAAATATTTGACATAAATTATTTTTTTAGAATCCCTGGTTAACGAAGGGTCCAAGCAGTGCCTTACATTCTTATATATTTATAGGCCTAAAATGACAGTAGCTTAAAGGGACAGGAACATCGTCATGGCACAATCAACTTCGCCGCGGTCAGCTATACTTTTTTCCAAAATCCAAACCAAAAATAGTATAGAAAATGGAACTTCATAGTCCAGTAGCTTTTCCTTACTGCATGTTTAACGGCATTCACAAAGAGAAAATATTGCAATAATCAGGGGCACAGCCGGGATTTGTTCCTGAGACCGGTTCACATTTTTAGATGCATTCATTGCAACAGAACACCGATTAATGTCACTTTGTTGCCGGTCAGCCTGAAACAACTGGTAAAGCGCTGCAAGTGTGATATTAAACTATTAATGTGTGTAATTGTATTCGAATAACATTTGTAAACAACTCTTTAACATTTAGTTGGAGGGGGGAGGAAAGGAATTCACTTCCAATGTGCACATCTTCTATGAGCCATTGAATTGGTATTTCAGAATACAGCAGAATAAGACAATAATATAAAAAATACAAATGATAATGTTTGTTTTAAACTACGTTCTACTTGAGCATTTCACTTGTTTAGTTTCTGTACCACGTACCTACCTCGTAGGTAAAGAAGGTATTCCACCCAAAAATTTGATACCGAAATGTCGATGGGGATGCATGTTTTGAGGTCCCACTAATAAAATATTTTAGAAGGTCCTTGTGTATCTGTGTCTGTGAACAGCTTTACGAAAAACGAAGTGTTGGACAAATATCAAACTTGGTATTTAATTCAGGATCTTCCGAAGACGAGACGTTGAGCATTAAGAAAATCCCCCTAACCCCAAACTACCCTTTTCGTGAAACATTTAGTTATTTTGTAATTTCCCCAGCAATTTTGGTTTGGTTTCGATTTGATTTTGATTAAACACAAATATTAAGGTACTTACATGAGAAGTATATGCATATTTTGAATTTTCTGCAACAACCTCTGAAGTTCTCTTCACTCTGAATGAGTTTTGTATGATGTTGCTTAACTGGTTAACCTAGAGAGGTAGATCTGATCAAAATACGCAATTTATTTTAAGTGCATTTTGTCCCATAAGGCATGTTAGAGGTATTCGTTATTTGTTTGAATTGTTCAACCTTTCAAACTTCTCTCTTTAGAAGTGCTGCCATTATTCAGTTGTTTCTCGTGATTTGGAAAGAACATGGGGTAGCATATAGTGACGTGCTTTTAAATATTTGACTATCGCTTCGGTTTTCTGCATTTCTCTTGTATCTACAACGTAATACATTGTAATGGGCTTATTTCTGCAAACATTTATCTCGATTAATATGAATTAAATATAAAAGTATATTTTTGTAATAAGTTAGTATAAGCTATATAAGGTATAGTAAGTAGAGAAAATCGCGTGGATATAATAAAAAAGTGAGCATTTCTAGAGCACATGCTCACTTGGCACATACAATTTTACTCTCTAAAGTTATACACCCAACTCTCAGGATATATATCAGATAAAATGAGCACAAATATGGCCGAACACATTCCCAAAATTTGTTCCACAGAGCACATTAATGCTTAGCAGAGGTTATGTTCTAATTTTGTTTATATGATAGCGCATAACTTCATCATAGAATTCAACTCAAAGCTTAATCTGAATAATGTAATATTTATATAGTGAAACCGAAATATATTTTTAAAAATGCCAAATAGTGTCGATGTTTTACTGCAATTGAAAGTTCATAAACATCTCACTTTCTGTTAGCAATAATTAAGATTAAGGTGACCAAATTTCAAATACCAAACAGAATATATAAGAGAATAAGGAAAAGAATTCAAGAATTTAAAGGTTAATTTATATATCAAATAAATATCCTCACATTTTGGTTCATCGGACTTATAATCACCGTCTTTGTTTCGTTTGTACTACATACTTGCATTATAGTGTGAATTTACTGTATCTCACAACAGATAAGAACGATCCTTTGTTGGCAAGGAGGTGACTCAACCCGCCACGTGGTTGACGCTATGTATCTACGTTCACAGAAGTTTTGCAGCACTAACCTCTTGACAGTAAATCGAGTAGCACATTGCCAGCAACTTATTAAGTTTGTGGGTGTTAGAATTTATGTTATCGCGTAATACAGTGGAAATCGGATAATTCGAATGTTTATACCTAATTCGAAGTCGTCGTTAGTTCGAAGGTTATTCTTGGTACCTTGAAATTTGTATTAAAGCAATGTTAAAAAATTATCATTATTATTTCATTATCACCTCCTCTGAATTTTAGTTATCACGTGCTCTACTTTTCTTATGTTGTGATCAATTTAGAGAATCTAGTTAGACTATCCTACACAGCTTAGTAATTTGTCGCTATTCAAATGTCAAATATGGCTGACTAATACTTCGGTGAAATATGTAATGCTGAGATAAATGAATTCATTCAAAGAGGAAACCTCACAACACTGAATACAACAGGAAATATGTTTGGAATCAGTTTAACAAATTTTGTATTGAACGAAATTATAAATTAACAGTGGATACTCCACTACTGACTTTGCCAACATCTTAAAAAATTGGAGCATCAATATGAGAATCTTGTAGCCCGTGCCAATGGATGCCTATGTATGTATGCCTGCTACGTGTTTCTTTTAAGAGGTTAGCAATTGGGATACAACATTTAAACAACATTTCATATCATCGTTTAGTTCGTGAAATAGTATTTATAGTCTAGATAAATTGACAATCGCTTGTGGTATTATGATAACGTCGTCCACGTGTTTCTGCAAAAGAGGTCATCGCTCCGGGCTGTTTGTTTGGTCGGAATGCTGTTTGGGGGATGAAATAGCTTTCCTAGCTGCCGGCCTAGAGCTTGTGTACCTGCTCCCACATCCCCTTGTTTAAAACACGTGCGCCTTTAGTTGTGGCTTGAGCTTCCTATTGTTCAGTGCGTTGCAAATCAATGCCACTATGTCACTCAGTAAACAGCGCGTCAAGTGCAAGACTAACTTTTGTGGAAAATGTCGCCGTAATTCAAGAAGTTGACGGGTTTGAAGAAAAACTCTGAAATCGTGAAAGAATACGGGATACCACCGAACACTGTAAACTTATCTGAGGAACAAAGAAAACATATTAAGCAGTGCCTCGAGTAAAAATGTACGATCACTGTGAGTCTGCAGTATATTATTTCGAGTTATAGTACTTTACTGCATTATTCTTTATGTAAAAAAAATAAACAAATGAGTAGAATTTTAAAAAATTTGATGTGTTGCACTCGCATGACTTTCTCTACTCTTGTACTAACCATTCTTACAAGCTCTTATTCCTGTATCTTCTTCGTGTTACTTGAAATAAGCATTTGTACAAATTATCTTATTGCTTGTTTCCTTGTAGGTGCAAGGAGAATATTAGAATACAGTAGGCTTTGAGCGATAGTCAAATCTTTTAACGCTTTGGGATCCCGTTCTCTTTGCACGCTTAACATAAAAAAAGGAACAACGATTCTCCATTTCACGAAAGTGTCAAGTTCTCCGAAACTGACACAAATAACGAGAAATATCTCCGAAATGGTTCACTCTATAAAAAAATTATTCAGACATAAATTGTGTCTTTTAGTGATATCTACATTTTTGTAGCTTAAGAATTTGTCTATCTCTTACGGTTTACGAGTTATTCAAAAGTCATCCAGAGTAAACAGGACTACATAGGCTATAGCCAAAAAATTCAAAATACCTATACATTTCGTTTGTCATACAAGTATCTTAAACATATGACATTTTAATCAAAATCGTTAGAGCCATTTTCAAGAAAATCAAAATTTTTGAAAAGTTTTCCATGTAAAAGGTAGTTCAGGGTGGAACAATAATTTTCTTCAAAATCTTCGTGTCGCATTCATGAAAGACATTAAACGTAAATACCAACTTGGGTTTTTAACCGACTTTTCGTTTTTGAGTTATGCTGTACACAGATTGTCAGACACACACACACAAACACACGGACCTTTTTCTAAAAATGCTTTTTTTGATTCAGGGGGTCTCAAAACATATTTCCGGTGAAATCTCGACATCAAATTTTTGGGTGGAATACAATACTTCCTCTACTTACTGGTAGAGAAAGTAATAAATAAATAATAATAAGAATAAAATAATAAGAATAAAATAGTAAAAGAATAAAAAATAAATAGAATTTGTTCAAATATACCGTTTCTTTACTTTATAGCCTTAATTGGGAACGGATATATGTACCTGTATTGCCAAACTGTTAATCTTAGACGTAGCTTTTGTAATTCGAATTTTTGCTTCCTACAAAAAGCGCAATCATTGACCTCTCGCCGCTTATCAAGGTTTGCCTCAGTTGTGTTTTGTTTCGGCAGTACGATAGGCTTGCTCCATGATGATTAGCTGACAGCTGTTAAATTGCTTACAGGTGTTCTGGGCTTGTGAGGTATTCGGGATAGGATGTAGAACATGTGTATAGTTTTAAATATCAGAAGCAATTCTGTACGATAAATAACATCTGAACCCACGTTCATTTTCTGTTCCAAGAGAGCCACAAGGTATTAGAAAACAGATGTTGCATTAATAATCCAAAGCTAGGTTGCACATTATTTAACAATGATAAATTAATGGTGTAAAATTGCCTGTGTTCTGCTTAATTGAACGGATGAGTGGAAGAAAGATGTTCTAGAAAATTGAGAAATGAAACTGAAATACTCATTTTGTAGACATTTTCTTAAGTTATCCAAAGAGTGCAAAGGGGGAAATAGTCCAGTCCAGCATTGAAGTTTAGTTGAGAGGAATAACTATAATATTCCAGGACCATGGAACGTTAGGTTGAAAAACAAGATCAGCGGAGCTCTCTACTGCTGCAGCATATCTTGGGAAACTTAGAACCAACATTAAAAAATTAGAAGACATCTCACTGATAAGCACCTACAAGTCATTCTATGAAGACATACCAAGTATCCGACTTCAAGTACACAGACAATGATACGGATGAATAAAGGCTCACATTATGGTCAACATTGCACAAAGCAAAACCTTTTTAAAGTGTTTTTGTACTATTAAACATTTCATGTCCATGGGCGTCGGAAGACTTTTTTTTCAGGGGGGCGGGGGGGGGCATGTTGGAAGTTTGCAATCTATATTAATTCGTTATCCTGTTACCAAAAACGTAAAAGATATGACTTATAGTATTTGTTGCGGATAAGCGTATCAAGTTGTGCTAAATAAAAACTGTTTTTACATGAAAATTAAAACAATAGTCTAATAATAATTGACCACGCATTAAATCCATCAATTTCCAAGGGGGCCGCCCCCCCCCTTACCCCCTTTCGCGACGTCCGTGATCATGTCACAAAAATATAGTTAATAATTGTTATTTTGTCTATTGTGAAAACATTGCATGGAAAAAGGATAATATTCCAGCACATTTAGTGAAATATAAGTACCTGAGTTTAAGGTCTTTAAATTTGATATTTTTTGAGTGAACACTTAGTGAATAGGTCTACAATAATTATCTAATAGTAACTTTTCACATACTAGATGACAAGCCCATGAGGCGTATCGGAAAGAATGTAAAACTGCACGGTTGTTTACGCGAATCTATCGCACATACACGAAGAGACAGTGTATGTACACTCTATTCAGATCAGTCACGTCTTCAGGACAGCGACGTGTCATATATCGGCAGGCGCAAGATATCCATTTGTGTTCCATTACTGACTGTACGCCAAGTTACTAGTATTTTGCTGTTCTAGTAAACAAGATAACAAGCGAATGCAGCGCTCTGACACCTAAGGTCAATACGCGTGGTCGCATTGCCAGGTAGTACGGCCCTTAGTTTTTTTCTGTAAATGAATGATTATGCTTTCTCAAAAACTAGAGAAGGTGGAATATTATCCCTTTTCCACTCAGCTTACGTGTGTTGTAAACATTCCTTTCAGAACATCTCTGTATAGAAATGAATCTATGTGTACATTAATGCATACTTTTCTCTTCCCAAAACTAATTCGGGTTGAGCAGTTTTCTAAACTATGTACTAGTGCTGTACTTCTTAGAGGTTGTTATCACATGATATCGCATAAGAGAGAACCTTGAACTTCCTTGCATCAATCAGCGGCCTAAGTGGGTTCCATCTTACTGTCTATATCTGTCTCCTTTTTCCCTCCCCTATGTTTATAACAAGATTGCTCTAGTTTAAGACAGATCATACCACCGAGAGTGAATATGCAACGCGCCAGTCATTGGCCCCAACACAGCAGTTTAAAAGGTTCACATTACAGGCAATTCAATACCGGAAGTCGAAGCTGATTAAGTTGCTAACTTTCCGGCGTATATCGCTTAAACTATTTTTGTGAACATATACAAAGCTTAAACGTGACAAATTGGGTCCCCAAACGCCTTGCTTATCCTAAGGCATTCTCCTTATTATTCACTTCATTGTGTGGATAGATAATTGAAACTTTAGTAGAGGTCTAAGCTGGGGCTATCTAGGAAAAACGGAGCGGAAGATCGCTTTTACATGCTGAAATGTATTGCAAATAATTTAATTGTATAGAAGAATCGCGTTTTGTACGAATGCTGTATTAGTTATTACATATGTGAATCTCTAATGGATGTGAGTGTATGGCCACAGACAGTTCACTTATTCTACCGTTAACACACCAAAAAAAGTTGTTATAAATTTCCCTGTAAATATGCGTTTTGAGGCCACCTGAGTCCTTTCAAAATCATCTCGATCCCAAATTACTGTTATAGGTATGGAAAATGTGTCGTAAATTTTTATTTTCTCAAAAATGACCCTCTATATATTAATTTATAATGGATAAAATCATGTGAGAATATCACCTCTGATTTTTTTTTTTATCGGTACTGTATTCCTCCCAGGGACCCGCATGTGGTATTCGTGGTGGACGAAGCGGCGTCAGGGCGGGTTTTCTCCGGGTGCTCCGGTTTTCCCCGCCATCTCATTCCACCGGTGCTCCATCTTCATTCCATGTGTCATCAGTGTCACCGCCTGCGGTGCCGTAGTAGTAAAAGCGGGCGTTAAACACTACAACAACAACAACTGTAATCCTCGGTCTAGACGTTTCACCGAAAACACGTTTTGAGTCCCCAAAAGCAAGATCGGAAACATCTTTCTCTCTCTCTCTCTCTCTCTCTCTGTGTGTGTGTGTGTGTGTGTGTGTGTGTGTGTGCGCGCGCGCGTGTGCGTGTGCGTGAGTTGCGTAGCTAAAAACTAAGATTTACAAGGATTTACAAAGTCATTCCGACCAAAAATTACTCTTTACATAGAACATTTTTCGTTACTTCTTATTTTCTCAAAACCTGCCCTAACATGTTTATTAACATATATATGTTTGGGATATTGAGATGAATAAATATCTTAGATTTTATGAAAATAGACAGTGGAATACATTCCCTGAATGGAGTATAACACGTCACATAACTGGAAACAGAAACTTACTGCAGCATTTCATTGAAACATTTGGTTTAAGAGAAAAATCCTTTTTCGTAGCATGAAACATTTCCAAAATATTCGCCGTTATATGTTCACATTTTCCCAGACTTTGTAAATGTATATCGAAATATAAAAGTGTCCATTCTTTTGTAAATGAAAAGGTTTGTAAAAATTTAATTACGTAATTAACAGCAAGGAAAGAACGTACAGCGCAACTTACTTTGTATTTGACAATACATGTTCTTGAAAATTTACTAAGTATCCTTTTATCCCTAAGAGCATCAAACTGCTTTAGTGTTGATTATGATAATAATCAGTTTATTAAGTAGGGTAATATTTAAATACGAAGAATATACTATATGTAAATAAAGAGATGTGTGTGTGTGTGTGTGTGTGTGTGTGTGTGTGTGTGTGTGTGTGTGTGTGTGTGTGTGTGTGTGTGCGTGCGTGTGTCCGCGCGTGCATGTCAGGGCTTCGTTAGATTAAAATAATGGTGTTAAATTCGCATTGTTTTCTGTACCCCTATCGCTTATTAGTGACATACAAATTCTTAAGAAACTTCTTCCTTGGTTTCCGGTATAGGGCGCGTCCTGTTGGCGTTTTGGATCATGCCGACGTTTCGCCATAAACGGTTAGACTTTTTCACTAGGGGACTGGGTGAAGCGTCGGCAAGATTCAAAAAGCTAACAGGACGCGGCCCATACCGGAAGCCAAGAACGATGTAATGGACAAAGACCGTAGAAGCCTGCATAATCATTCCTATGAAAGTTTATTTTCCCATCTACATATTCCATTTTAAGCGACATAAAACTGTTCCGGAAATAGCTACATTATACACCCTTCGTTATAGATACAAAGGAAATAACGCATTAAAGGTTATTTCTGTGTAGATACAGAGGAAATGTTTTAGAACTGGACGTTAAAGGCTGACCTTAAAATTCCACACTCTTTTCACATCGCGAAGAACAACTGAAAATCGACAGGACTTTTGAGCGTTAAACAGTTCCAGTTTTTAACAGCGGATATATAAAAACTGACTGATAACAAAAAGTTGTTCGAAACAGCATTATATTTTTTATAGTACGTTTTCCTCTATCACTACTTGTGCAAGATTATATAATTTCCTTCCAAATGAAGACTTCACAACCTATTCCCATAAAATTAAAGATTTATATTATTTTTCATGAACATGTATTTAATAAATGATATCAACATTTTAGTCATTTTTTCAGAAAATCAAAAATATGAAACATTTTTCGTGCAAAGGGTAGTTTTTCTGAAAAACTTCGCGTCGCATTTTTTGGGAGATACTAAACCCAAAAATGTCAACCTTAATAGTTATTCTACATTTCATTTTTTAGTTATTCTGTTCATATATTTCCAACATGCAGCTGAGGTCATTTATGGTCTCTGTTCCAATTGTTATCGTCTGTCGGATACTCAAATTGGCTGTGTCTGACGATAACAATTGGATCAGAGACTATGTGTAAACTCAGCTGCATGTTGGAATATCGACTTGTGTAAGCCGCGCTGCAACACGGCGTGGAACGTAAAAATATTCTGCCCTCTTAATGCGCTCAATCATTTTTCCATGGCTGTGCATATAAAAGTCAAAGAAATCTAATGACAACACGAATATGACAATATGTTCCAAAGATATAAATAGAAGGCCGCCAAGATGGCCATTTCAAGGCGGGGCAAAAGTGGAGTATATAAATGGAATACAATGCTTTCCCTGTTTGCTAAACACAGTGGAGAAAGTAATAATTATAATAAAAACTAGACAAGAGCAAATTCCAAACAGATGGAGTGTTCTGCTTGTCAAGTGATAAGATAACACGGGTTAAAAATTGCACATGTTACTTGTTTACATGCAAGAAATGACTCAGGTTACATACTCCCATAAAATATGTTTCTGTATTCAGTTTTGGCCGCAAACTAACCAACTGTGCTAATTTACTCGTTCGTGAAAAACTCTTCTCAGATGCAAAATTAAATATATAAACACACCAAACCGAATCATAAAACAAAGTAAACTTTAAAATTGTTAATCCAATTCTGCTGTTTATGGAAGTAAATCTTAAAAAATGCACTAATGCATATCTTTTTAGAAGGCTGACCAAGACCATATGTCCTTGCCCGTCGGCAAGATAAGAATCGCTTAGTTTTACGACAGTTAATAGCGGAAACACTTCAGAAAATCCACTGTTCCAAGAGAAATAAACCATTTAGTGACACGAGTTAACCAACTGTTTATTCTGTTAATCGCAGTTTACGTTCAAAATTAATTCATATCACAAGAAATGCAACATTTTCAGAATATGTAAACCTGATTTAGCTTGGAAATAAATCAGATAATGTGGTTACTTTTTAGGCCATAGATGAGGAAACTGTGACTTGGCCTGTCTGCGACCTGTAACCTCCTGTGTGACTCCTATGTTCCCTCACCTCGTTCCTTCCTCTGGGGGTGGTAGCTGCAATGGTTCTCCTGTAGGTGGCAGTGTGCGCGCAGTCCTCCATAGTATATTCCATGCCCTATTATGGCTGGCACCAAATTTAATGGCGGGTAGGTCAGTACAACATACAATCATAGGCTTGCCACGCCTTGCGGTGTTGTGTAGTTTAACACGCTGTGAAATTAGCTGTAAAGGTGGTGATATGTATTCCTAAACATGATTTGGGACCACAAAATGTATTTGAACAACAGGAAAAAGAATAGCAATGGTCAACTATCAGCCGTCATTAAATGTTGTGTCTGCCATAGTACATAGTTTCCCAGTAACGTACGTCCTACCGCCTTTAAACCTATCATACATCACCATCGTACAGGTTGGCATCGCTGTCTGTGTTTGACTAATGAGTTGTCCTTCGCACAACATTACACGTCGTTTGTAGTGTAAATATTCCGCTAAATATAACTTCGAAAGGCAGTTGCTTCCTAAATAAGTAGTAGATACATACGCAGATCGAGTTTCGCTAATATATTCAGTGTAGGAATATTCGAGTTCCATACGTAATGCGAGATTATCGAATGAGTTTGCGAGTGCATAGCACGAAATGCCTAGCTTATCAGGAATTAAGTTCGAGGCTTGGAGTGATATTTGACCATTTTATTGAATAAAGTCCATATAAATAATGTCGTTATTGTATAAAATGTATACTCTAGAAGTACTTACTATTTGCATTATGTTTAACGACAGATCGCCAGGTTTTATACAGCGGAATAACAAAATAGTATCTTACCACAGATCTCATCTCAATGTTAAATTAGCATAATAAAAAAAAAACCACAGCTATTACATTCACAGGGCTTTTCCAACCCACTTATCAACAGACCTTTATTTCAAAAGCTCATTCTTCTGTATGCTTCGTGTTAATCGAGGTAAAGGTTTGCAGAACAAAGGTATCTTTAAACGTGCGTGGTATATACTGTGTACAAAGGAGATTCATTAGGCTAAGTATTGCTGCACTTTATTGGTAGAAATACCTATAGTACCTATTGGTAGCATTGATAGGGGAAAGAAACACAACGCAAAGTACAACGAATTAAGAAATTCAAATATAGTGATCTCCAAAAACTGTGATCATGACTTTGGTCACTGTGATCAAAATAAAAACTGTACGTTCTGGTTCCTTACTCGTGATCACTATCAGTGTCCTTGATCTGAACTGTAGTAGGTACTTAGAGGAGCTTCCAGATGTTTTCATAATACATTAATAGCAGCCAGGTTTGTAGCAAATAGAAATATTTTTGAAGACACTAATATTCCGTAGGTTAAGTGGCCCTGTATATACCCTCTCTCAGTTTCTCAGAAGGTAAAAGGTCCAACGCTTCTGGTTTCTACAGGAATCTAGTAAAATGTGACCAAAAACGTAAACAACTTGATTGATATGCCCGATAGTTATGCAACACACCTAACGTACAGGTAATGCGGGTAGGTTCTTCTTGTTGTTGTTGTTGTTGTAGTGTTTAACGCCCGCTTTTACTACTACGGCACCGCAGGCGGTGACACTGATGACACATGGAATGAAGATGGAGCACCGGTGGAATAAGATGGCGGGGGAAACCGGAGCACCCGGAGAAAACCCGCCCTGACGCCGCTTCGTGCACCACGAATTCCACATGCGGGTCCCTGGGATCGAACCCGGGCCGCCTAGGTGGTAGGCGAGCGCGCTAACCGCTCGGCCACGGCGCCGCCGGGTCGGTTCTTAACTGACCAACCCTACTAAGAAAGCTACCGTAGTCTACACTTATGATCAGGGAGCGGGGGTTTACTAAGTAAACATAGGAATGAGATTAACAGCATGGAGTATAGAGCCGGCAGGTAGCATGAGGGCTCTTAATGAAAATTCAAACCAATAAGAAAGAATGTCTTAAAAATGTTTAATGCTACAAAAAGTATATTTCAAATAAACGTTGTACTTTAACAAGATCTACGTTTTGTTGTAGAAGTTTTGGTCTGTCTCTCACGGTTTACCAACTATATATAAACTATTCGCACAGCTATTTTAAAATTCAAACCAGCAATAAAGAATATCTTGGAAATGCTCAATGCCCTCCCCTATACAGAAAAGTTTATATAAATTGTGTGCTTTAACGATATCTACGATATCTTTAACGATATCATTATTTGTGTAATGAGATTTTGTCCTGACTCTTACAATTTATCGATTATACAAAAGTTACTGAAATTGAGAAGGGGTTCACTGACTTATTCGCAGAAAGTTCAGATATACACTTATCTGTCATGCCAATATCTTAAACAAATGAGATTTTAATGGAAACGATAGAGCCATTTTAAAGTCAAAAATAAAGAAAACATTTTCGGCATGAAAAATTGTAACTAAGGATGGCTTTCTGGAAAATCTTCATTTTATTTCCTTGGAAGTTGCTGAACCTCGAGCCTGGTGTTTAACGCGAAAATCTATGTCGCAGATGAGAACGGATTTGACTGAAGTGTAAATGGTGCTATCTCTGTTTCCGTTGTCACTAGGATAACCTAGTTCAGCTTTCAGTAAGATTTCGCTAGCTCTCACTGTAACTTCACTAATGCGAACCAGTTACTGTCACTCCACTTCCCTCGCGACGCAATGAAATACGCACGACAGAATTTCTGCGCTAGGAAGTCGAACACAAGACGTCTCGAATCCCTCGCAGTAGCAGCACTCACGCGTGTCGCAACAGTTACCGCAAACTCGTTCGGAGAACAGCACTTTTGTCGCAATAAAAACGCACTGCCTGACTCGCTCGCTGACTCGTTCACTCACGTGCTCACAGACTTCGCGAGACTCGCTCAGCGTGCGAGAGCGCTCACTTATAATAGCCGTTGGAAATTCCCGCAGATTCCAGAACGTTCGAGATGACGAAACTTCTAAAAGAATCTGGTTATTTAGCGATAACGTTTCCGATGTTTACGCTGGGTGAGCGTGCTGCTTATCTGTTTACCATTCCGACCGCCCAGCGACTACCTTTGGGTAACCTTAGGCCACAGTACGCAGCATCGCAATAGACATAAACGTTTGTTTTCATCATTTACTGCTAAAGGGGGTAATAAAGGCCTGCACAATCTTGAGGCAGGCTCTTGGTTGATAAAACTCGCAAAAGAAATATTTTGATCTGTGAATTGTAATCATTTTGTAAACACGCAACAAGTGTAGATATATACATACCAAGAAAATAGCGGAATTATTTTATTTTCTTCTTCTTCTTCTTCTTCTTTATCTGATTACCCTCCCCGCATGGAGGAGTGACACCCCATAGGACTTACAAGCCAGTGCCTACGGTCAGACGCCTGTCAGGCAACAGATGAACCTATGGGGCGGACAGAGTGAAGACCTGGAAGCAGGCGGTTAGACCAACACCAGGTATAAGAGTGAGAAAGAGGATGATATGAAATGCAAGCAAAATGGGTGAATGGAAAGGTGGTGTAACGAGTGGCGGGGGAAACCGGAGAACCCAAAGAAAACGTTCCCAGACGCCACTTTGACCACCACGAGTACTACATGCGGGTTCCTGGGATCGAACCTAGGCGAACCTCTCGGCCACGGCGCCACCTACCTTATTTTCAATTGGGATTATTTTCCATTTTGGTCAATCGGGCTAGCGCCTTTTGTCAAGCTCGTTTACTGTTCTTGTCGAACCACGACTGAAAACTTCGTATCATGCAGACCTCTAATGCCCAAATCATAAAAATCACGTTAGAAGCGAGAGATGCATTTCTCAAACAAGATACTTTCCACACGGATACCCAATTACGGTTCATAAGTAGTGATATAACAAAAACGTCATGTACTTACATACGCGCTGCCGATTTACGTCAAACACTTGATGTGATCTCAATAAAGGCCAATACCAATTGACCTGCTTCTGCCTGGCAATTGCATTTATTTAACATATGTGCAATAAACTTTTATACCAATATAATAACGCCAAGGACATCTCTTGACGGGTATACGTATATATATATATATATATATATATATATATATATATATATACATATACAGAGTTGTCCGTGTACCCCTACATTAAATTCAGACTTACATATAATTCGATACAGCCATTGTTTATTTACTTTAAGGTTTTCCCTTGCATGTTAAGAATCGAAAACACCCGTTTGTGTCCCACCCTGGTCTCTGCATTTCCGAATGTGCCGCCACGTTCTGCTGTTTATTTTGAGCAACATATTTGGAGTCACAGTCTGGACAGATTCGTGCACAGCATTTTCCAGGTCTTCCTTCATTTGTTGAATACCGCCATTTTCGCGCCTGTTCCTTGATGTAACCCTGATTACGTTATCTGGTGTCCAATCAGAGTTCCTTGGAGGCCACAGCTGCATCATTGACCGATCTTCTACCGATTCAGCGACTCCCAAAAACCGTGTTTAGATGTTGATTGTGGTATTCCCAACTCGGCAGCACTTTTTCTGTATGATTTTTAGTACTGGAAATGGTTTGAAAGATTGTTCCACATCAGCCAAAGCTCATGCCTGGTGGATGGTATTCCACTTCTCGGCGCATCTCGACACTGCATTTTGTAAAAGTTTACTTTACCCATGCCAACAAGGTCTTCATCGTGCTGCCTTTTCAAATCTCACAGCTAATCGTTCATGATATGTTTCATTGATCTTTCATTAATTTAATGCTCATGGACCCACGCTGCGGTCATTAGCGTTGCTCAGTCGTGTAATGGCGATCTTCTTCCTCCTCCTCCTCTTCCTCTTCTTCTTCTTGTTCTTGTTCTTCTTCTTCTTGTGGATTAGATCTTAGGTCTGTCCCGGTCTCACACTATCTTCCCATCTCTTCCTCGGTCTACCCACTCCTCGAATTTTTGGTTGATATTTCATTGTTATTTTAGGAATTCTACGAGTGTTTTCTGACATTCGTTCCAAATGAAGTAACCAATTACCTTTATAACGTGTTAACTTATTAGATGTATATTCAATATTTATTTTAGGCCTTCTCTAACAGTTTCATTTAAATTGTGTCTTGTAGCTCACTTCCCTTTACTGATCCTAAATATCTCATCTCTGCTGATTCAGTTCTTTTGTGCACGTCCATGTTCCGTTGCTATATAATAAAACAGGCAACACCATCACATTGTAGAATAATTTAATTTGTGTTTCTTTCCTGTTTTTTTTTCGGGGTTTACTTTAACATTCCACAAATATTTAAACATTTACTAAGTTTAAAGTCAATATCTTTTTCTTTATCATATGAAACTGTCGTATCTAAATAGTTAAACATCGAAATCTGTTCTGTTGTTACCTTGTATTATTATTATTATTATTATTATTATTATTATTATTATTATTATTATTATTATTATTATTATTATTATTATTATTATTATTATTATTATTATTATTATGATTGATCTATTGATTGATCTATTGATTGATCTATTGATTGATCCATTGATTGATCCATTGATTTATCTGTTTATTTTACTTCTGACTGGGTGTTTGCCCTTAAAGGCCAAGATCTTTTTTTAAATGAAATTTTGAAATTGTATTTTTCACGTATTTTATTTAGGCAGTGTAGTGCATACTGCAGTTTATCTTCCTCGTCCTATTTTAATACCTTTATCGATCGTTTCTTTCAGCTATCGTATCATATCATCTAATGGCGATGTATAAGTATTCCTTCAATTTTGCCTTCTACAAACATTCTGTAGTCTCACGATTCGGCTTGAAAATGGAAGTCGAAAACAATCGATAGTACGAGAAACTCCAAGAAATAACAAGAAAACACTATCATCCTCGGTAACAAAAACACAGCATGCTCGGTAATGTTCGTTTTCCCCCCTCCATTTATATATGTGGCCCCTTTAACATCTAGAGTTATATCGACGGTTGCGCATGTCAATTTGAATTTAATATAGGGTTATGTGGACTTGGAACCTAATTGATTGTAATTGCTTCCTCTGTGAACCAAACATCCCTCTCTTATTGAGCTGTATGCTGTTAGCAGTGTCTTGTAGGTGTATCGCCCGGAGTTGCTATTATAGATATTAGAGCCCTTCATAGTCCCCTCACTTGTGTATATCAGGACAGTGCTGTTTTATATCCCCCCCCCCCCCACCTCGTCCTTTCTCCGATTCTGGCCGTGGGCGTCGGCAGACTTTTTTTTCAGGAAGGGGGCACATGTTGGAAGTTTGGAACCAAACAATATTTATTCATTATTATAATGTCAAAAACTGTAAAAGATATGAGTTGTACTGTTTGTTGTAGATAACCATATTAATTTGTGCTGAATAAAAATTGTTCTTTACATCAAAATTAAAACAACAGTAACTGAGTGCACAGTACATTCATTTCCAAGGGGGGCCGCGATACTCCCCTGACCCCCCCCCCCTCCCACCCCCCGCCCTCCGCCTTCGCGACGTCCTTCTGGCCTCTAAGAGAAAATGCAAGTAAATGCAAATCTATCACGCCTTTGTTACGAGTGGTCAAGCATAAAAGAGGTGCCAAAACTCTTAGATGTACGGGACTCGTGGAATGTGGGATTGTATTACAGTCTGTTCTTTATATTGCGGGGCCGTAGATCGCGCGTATGCGTGCTCCGCATACTGTATTATACTGAGGGAGTAGAATTTCTGCCCTAAAACTTCTTACGCGTTACTTACTCATGAGTGGTAGTGACATGCACTTTAATGATTTAAAACCTTGTTATAAGTTGTGTTTGAATGTGGTATCCATCTGCATTCAGACATTCCTGGCTTTTTCGACGAAATATCATTCACACGCATAATTTATTTTTGCATAATAAGCTCTTTTGCACAATTTACATGATTTCTGTTCTTATATTGTCCTTAATTAATTAATTGGCAAGTCATTTTGCTACATATGCCGTTTTTCCTCTAATTCCTAAACCGGTTCTCGTATCCCTTTTGGAGGCACCTTAGCCAATTTCTGTTATTATATTGTCCTTAAGTTCGTTTATGACGTATTGATTGTTTCAATAAACTTTATACTTACGGCTTTTACGTATGTATCGCACATAACAACTCTTTATTGAAGCATGGACTAAAAGCAAGACAGGAAGAACAAGAATATGTAATAAGAATAGTCTAAAGCAATTAACACACAATACAGATGTCCTGAATAAACCTTCACCTTTAAGATGCTCAATGAACAAACTCTAGCAGCTTGAATTGAATGCAGAAACTGACGGTGAAGCTGATAAACAAGTGTGCAGTGAAAAATACCATGGTCACTGCATGAAAGCGAACTTCGCGTCTGATCTGGGGCCCTGCTATAAAGTGAACACATGGTATTAGCATTCTGTGTCTGTTTAACATTGCTTAAATATATAATTATGTTTCCTGGACAGGTGTTTAAAATGGTTCATTTTCAATTCTACACTGTGGTTACATATATTTGCATATATTCCTTTATACTTTCTCTGCCTTCTAGTTATAGAAGAGGAGGAAGTGCCTATTGTATTCCAACCAAAAATGTAATCTCACCAGAATCACATTTTTGAGGTCCCCTGAATCCAAAAATACTATATTTGAAAGATTCTGTGTATTTTTGTGAAGAGCATAAATCATTAACGAAATGCCATCTTCCAAAATGTGGTACAAAGATAAAAAAGAATCCCTCACCTCAAACTTTCCTTTACATGGAAATTGTTTCAAACTGTTTTATTTTCTCAAATGTCACTCCAAAGATTTTGACTAAAATGCTGTATTGGTATTTAAGATGTTTCCATGAAAAATAAATGTATATATGAGAATAACTTGAAGTCTTCTTTCGGAACAAATTTTATATAATTTCATGTGACAATTAAACCATGAGATACAGACAAAAACTTACTGCACAACATATGAGATTCTTCAAAACATAAATTTATTTTATATAATCTATTCTGTGACATCTGAGATACTTGAGATGTCTGTTATTATTGGTTTGAATTTATCAGTACCTTTATCTTCTTTTAAAGTGCTGTTGCTATCCAGTTGTTTCTAGTGAAATTATGGAAAGAGTATGGAATTTCAAGGCCAACATATAGCAGTTCTGTTTTCTGTATCCCCCTTGTATCTGTATCTAATGAAATTGTATTTTCTGCAAAGTTTATTTTGATTAATATGAAATAACAAAAATAACCTTTGTAGGACTAGTCTATAGTATTTAGCTATATAAAAATAAACAATAGTGGCTAGGGAAAGTCATGTGAATGTAATATATCACTCTTTTGCAATAACTTACATCAGTCCCTCCTTTCCTCATTGTTTCTGATGATGATGGTTCTTGGTTCTTACTTATTATTATTACCTACAGTATAATCCCAATAACTCAACTCTCAATAACTTTTTTTATTTTTTATTTATATCATTTAACTGGAATGTGATAATTTTTATAATCCATTGTGCTATAAACAATGTAGGTAAGTTTTAATTAGTGTGCATTTGCAACCTAGCGCATTCCCACTCACAGTAACAAAAGGGCTGATCACGATATCTGGTCAGAACATAAGCAGCTGACATACCATTGTCATGAAATCGAAAGTTTGGTGCTAATAATGTGGATATGTAGCATGAACACTTGTTTGGAAGGTTTGTAGGTTTATTACTTTACCCAGCACATATGTGGTAAGCTAAACCTTCAGTTAGATATTTCTAGTTGCAGTTCTGTTTCTCAGATCTCAGGCTTACTGTTAGTGTTGTGTTGAGTTATATTTGTGCCAGAGAAAATGTCAACAGTAAAATGCCAGTGAAAATGAGAAGAAAAGACAATCGATTAACTTGGCAATGGAAATTAAATTGGTTGCGCTAAAGGGACTGGACAAAGGGGAACATACTAGTGCATAATACATTTTAGAATATGTTATACTTTTCTGTTTCCTCTATTGTGCTAGAACATGCATTTATGTAATTTGCAGTATTATGAGTTGTGAATAAAATACACCTTATTCTGTAAAACGAGACATTTCGGTAACTCAATATCCTCTCAGTCCACATTAGGTCGAGTTATCGGGATTCTACTGTATTACATGCATTCTCAGCTTACTATTTTTAGTTCCACTTGTAATCTCTGCATAATTAATTTTAATGTATTTTTTTGGAAATGACTACTAAAATATGATGTATCCTACATGGTTACACAAAATTAAAACAGATTAAGAAATTGAAAAACTTATGCTAGGCACTAAATCAACAAACTTTATTTGTTTAAAATATGTTTCCTGTGGTTGCTTACAGGTGCGAGGTCATCAGAGGGTGCCATCAGGTTCACGAGAATTCAAGGAGTTGACAAAGAGAGATGCATTGATCCAGCTACAACATGACTTGGATAAACTACTTGCCACAACACCTGAATGTAGGCAGTCAGCAGCAAAGAAGGAATTGGATGGTTTTGCACGGCTTTTCGGACGTTTCCTACAAGAAGAAGGTCCCTCTGTTGACTGGGAACGCATTGAAAAACTGCCAGAAAATGCTGTAAGTTGGTCTTAATCACCAAAAAAGACAAAATTGTATTTTTTGTTGGCTAATGCTGGATTTTTGACAGTAAAGTCATTAATTCTCTTGCTCTCCAATATTTTTCACTGATGGATGGGGTGCTAGAAGTAGCCAGGCATATTTGAAGGTGGTCTTGGTCCATTTCCTCTTGCAGATCACATAGAGGACAGAGTGGTGAAGAATATATCCCAATTCTGTTTAAATGTTTTGCCAGACAATCAAGACCCATAATCAACCTGAAGGTTGCAACTGTCGTTTTGTGACGATACTCAGGTGTTACTGTTTTAATGTTTGGTAGTTCCCATCTTTTAATTTTTTTATTTTTCATAGTAATATTTTGAAATAACTTTTTTGAATTCAGAGTTGACTAATCTTTTAGCTGAGTAAAATGGTAGATTAACTATAGATTTCTGTACACTGCTGGTACCCCTTTTTGCAAGTAAATCAGCTTTGTCATTACCACTCAGTCCACAGTGAGCCTGGATCCATTAGAAGTCTAGGTGTTTTTGAAGTGCTGTTAGGTGGGTAAGGATTTTCCAGCATTCTATAATAGTTTGGTTTTTTTGCTACAACTTGGAAGTAATTGCTATAATTGCCGCCCTGGAGTCAGAGAATAACTGCTTGATGAAAATGTGATATTCCATACAAAAGATTTTGGAGGGCTATTCAAATTGCTTCAATTCCATCAAAGAGATGTAGTTCCATAACCTAAAGATTTGTAATAGAAAGAGAGGTGGCATGTGACTCCAGCACCTGCTCCATCTCAGTTTGATATCAGTGATCCATCAATGTAAATATGGAACCATTCATGTTCCGGAAATCTAATATGGATTGCCTTTAATGCCAATAATTTTAGAACACTAGTAAAGATTGCATTTATGCTTAGGGTTTCAGTTGGAAAATTAAAACTACTGGTACTCAAGTAACTCTGTGAATATTTCCAAACTGGCTCAAAGGGAGTCACTGCAGTCACTTTTCTTTTATGACAGGAGATTTCTCTTGTTGATCACATCCCAGATCTTTGCAGTGAAGAGAAGGCAGAAACTGACATTTGACATTCAAATCTGTTGAAATATAGCCTTGAGTGGGTCATTCACTGCTAGTGAGATACCTAGGTTGCTGCAGTACAAGTGAATCACATGCATACACATGATAATATAGAGCAACTTCGCGGTACTACTGCTACTATTATTAGGAAATAACATCCTCATATATAGCATTGATGTGTATGCTAACTTCAATCTAAATAGTCATCAAAATGGTTTATTTACAGGTCCGAGATTACAGCACCCTCGAAAAGCCTTCTACAGATCAAGTACACAATATGTTAGCCAAACTTGTTGTAGTGAAACTGAATGGTGGACTTGGTACATCAATGGGCTGTCATGGACCCAAATCTGTGATCCCTGTACGCAGTGATCTCACATTTCTTGATCTTACTGTACAACAAATTGAAGTAAGTAAATTATCATGAAATGTAATTTTATTACTTTATGTTATTAGCAATAATTACAAAAACTTAATTATTTCACAAGCAAAATCTTTTACAACATACTTTGAGTACTGATGTCTCCTTCAATCATGAAACTTATAATTGTCATAAATGTCTTTGTCAGGTTTAATAACATAAATAGTATGATATTGTAACGTATGAGCCAGGTTATTCTAAAAGTCGTTCCATGCAGGATCACTTGCACGGATAGGTCATGCACCTACCTCAGTCCTTCACCCGCAGTCATTGCTGACATATTGCTGACCAAGTATTGACTAAGCTGCCTGGTAAGCGAAGTTCATACAAGTACATTTTAAGATCCCGAACTCTCATCGAGCCGAGAGACCAGTTGTTTTTGAGGTGCTAAGGGGCTCGACGTCGGTGGTCAGCAGGGTAGGCCAAGGGGTGCTATGGATTCCACAAAGCACCACCCACATAACCTGGGCTCATAACTTTACAGCTGCTATTTTCAGGTAACCTCTATTATCCAAATAAAGGCTTGCTTGCTTTTCTATAACCTATCTTGTTTTATTATTAAAAGTCTATTTTTATAATTTGTGTTGGTGCAATGAGTTGCTCCCTCTACCCCCAACCAACTAGCTACGCTCCCATGTTCCGTCCTGTCACACACCCTTCCAGGGGCAGGGCGTGACATAGTGGTGGAGGCGCCATAATATATTGCAGCTGAATGATAATTTCTATTTTCAAAGCATAAGTGACGCCCCAGACACATTATTGAGTTTGAAATTACTTGTAGAACTAATGACTAAGATTTTTAATGTTCGCAACCCCGTACGCTAATTTTTTCTAATTCGTATATAAAAATAGAACTTAAAATGCCTCAGACTAAGAACCCACCCTCCGCCAACCCAGTACCCATTGGTCTACCCTGCGTACAACCATTTATTGACCCAGGCCAGTTTTATGGGAAAGCGGATGAAAATGTTTTAATGTACTTACAAAATTTTGACATTGTAGCTAAAGCTAATGCATGGGAGAAGGTCCACAAAAAACAATACCTCCCCTGTTATTTGAGGGATACCGCTGCAACTTGGTATCAAACATTTTTGTACAGGAAACCTGAGCATTCCTGGCAACAGCTGAGGGATGGCCTACAAAATGCTTTTCGCCTAGCGGCGCAGGACGAAGTCCTGGAGTTTCGCCTTCGACAGCGAATGCAAGAATTTTCGGAACCCATTGACACTTATGTTTATGAGATCCTGTCCCTATGTGATCAGATTAAGCCCCAGATGTCAGAAAAAGAACAAATTCGTCATATACTACGGGGAATGAAGCCTTCACTAATGGAACATGTTTTACCCGCTAATCCTCAGACAGTGGAGGAGTTGTTACAATACGCTCATCGTATCGAGATGGCTAGATATCTGGCTGGACGTAGAGTAGACCTGGTACAAACTAACCCACCTTCCCCAGTAGCCTCCCTTCAGGTATCACCCATTGCTAATAAACTTGATAACTTATCACATGATTTAGATTTATTGTCTCAGCAAGTACGCCAGCTACAACATGGTCAGCAATATGTCAGCAATGACTGCGGGTGAAGGACCGAGGTAGGTGCATGACCTATCCGTGCAAGTGATCCTGCATGGAACGACTTTTAGAATAACCTGGCTCATACGTTACAATATACAAATACAACTGGTTATTAAATATAAAATCTTAACATTAAGTCTTTATATTGTGACAAATGACACTTTGTTACTTTTTCCTGTCACTTTATTTCTCTTCTAAAACTGAAGCACTAAAACACACTCCTCTTTTTCTGTCGTCAACACAACCTACAGTTTTTTATGACCTTAAAATTCACAGCCATTCTGTCCTCTTGTAATCTTGACACACAGCTTTCTGTCTTTCAGTTCTACTACTCTCTTTGTTTCTTTCTTCAAACAGCTGCTTTGTTGATACACACACATACACGCATTAACTACTAACCGCTCTCATTCAACACTCAATGACTCCATCATAAAAACTGGCTGCTCTTGCTGTCTTGACTCACTCATATAGCTGAGAATAACATAGCACTCAATGACTCCATCATAAAAACTGGCTGCTCTTGCTGTCTTGACTCGCTCATATAGCTGAGAATAACGTAGCACACATTTTTCTCAGAGTTCACCTTTTTGTAAACAACCCCAGCCCTAAACAGTTTTCTTGAACAGTCTGGAATAATCTGTCTTTGGTCTGGCCTACTCCACTGTTATACCATCTACTTCCTGTGCAGCGCTGTCCTTGGCTCTCTTTTAGACGGCAGCTGCTGGCCAGCATCTCAGTATTATTTAATAACAAAGAGCCAGTGAGAAACTTGTTGAGTATCAGTGGAACATGAAGTTTCTCCATAATTAAATCTCATTTTAATTGTATACAGTGTTTAAGTCCACATAAAACTTGGAATTTTGAAGGAATACTACAACCAACAACTTAGCAAAGTATGTAGTTACACCTTTAACTCCTGAAGTCACTCAATGTTATAAACAAAGCTATGCTCTAAGATATTAGGATTAGAAGCTCTCAGATAAAAGTCTTCAATTTTTCAGGTTTTAGAACCCCCATTTAAAATATGTTGTTGTTAGCTAATGCTGGATTTCTGACAATGAAGTCATTAATCCTCTTACTCTCCAATATTAAGATACTGAAGACAACAATAGCAGTAATAGTAACCGCTTTTTAGAGAGCACCATATTTTTATGTTTTGGCAGTCACATCGCTCTCTCACAAGCCCCAGAATGTCTGGAGGACCACACCTGTTGTTGGTTTACGGTTCTCACCGACCTGACCGGGAGAATTATCAAAATAAATTCACCGACCATATCCTCTACCAATCAGAGGAAGTATTACATGCCATGACAGGTCAGCATGTTAGGGGTTAAGATTTTACAGAGAAATTAGAGAAATGGAGAGGTTGGAAAAATAAAGACTCCCTAGCCCTCGGGAACCCTAATAGCATCAGGGTCGGAAGAGAACAAAAGATGACCAAGGTAAGGTCAGATAGAAAAGTTACAGTGAGGAGCAAAACACCAGTAAGTGGAAGTAATGTTCTGCTCAGCTTGGGTACCTTGTGGTCGCTATTCACATATCCCCTAGACGGAGACCCCTGAGTAAACAGATACACCAAAATATTTCCTATCCACAGGGTAAAATGCTGCAATTTTTAAATCCTGCATGGTAAGCAAAAATGTTATATCAAGGCAATAATAGTTATAATGCTGATTTTTATGCACCATTAAGCTGATAAATAAGCAGCAGGTTTTATATCTATTAGAATAGAATAGCTTAAGATGACAGAAGGGACATCTAGCACTTCAACCCCATTGGATCTTTTGTGCATATACTCTTAGAAGGATTTGATGAGATAAAGGAACTGCAGGAGATGTATGGGCTGCAGGACAGGCTGGCACACATGACAGAGACACAGAGTTCCCTGACAGTTCAAAGGCTTCACCACTCAGTCGAAGGGTCCTTACTGGTGACCCTTCCAAGCCACTGGAAGTTGGTTCATAGGCTCCCCTCTAATGGGGTCTGGAGAAGGCTTAAGCCAGCAGTGGAGGCTTGAGTGACTGCCATCTGATGGTGGCCGGCCTCTGTGCCATCTGTCCACCTCGACCGACACACAGTCCCAGAGTCAACCTGTAATGTGAAATGAGGGAAAATGAGGGAGAGAGAAGATCCATGGTAGAATAGATCACCCCACATTCACCTTGCAAACCGAGGAAAACCATAAAAAAATCCATGGTCACCATGGCTGCCACCTGGAATTGAACCTGGGACATCCGGAATATGATATAAGATTTGAAGCTTTCACAGTAATGATTATTACTCAGAACTTCTGGGGTTCCAGCCATGTAATATTTATAAAATTATTTGAGCTTTCGGCCATAACTAAACTCCATCAGGAAATGACTATTAATAAATAAATGGCCATCTCAAACTCATGGCTTTCATCAGAAACTGCATAAGAAATAAATGACCATCTCAAAACCATGGCCTTCTTTTAAGTATTCCTGTCTAAATTGGCTCAGTCATAGGCCGTTGTCCCTATTAAAATTATTTGGCTCTAATTTAATTTAAGTTGCCTCTTTTAAGAGTCTGTCATAATGTTGGCTACTGTAGTATAAAACTGTCACCTCATCAAATGAAATTTTGCAGTCATTGTTGAGACTATGCTGTCTATTGCTGATTTTTCTGGTTATAGTAGTTATAGATTATGTTTATGTTCCTCATGTCCCTCTTCATCGTATGACGTGTCTGTCCTATGTGTCTTTCCACATTGACAAGGAATTTTGTACACACCAGGTGCTTTAAAAATGGATTGTCCTTAACCGGTCTTATACACTGTCTCAGCTTAGTATTTATTTATGCCAACAAACTTATTGCTGGTCTTTTTAAATGCACAAGCCATGTGTGGCTGAAAGTTCGAATAATTTTATAAATGTTATATGGCTGGTAACACGAAAAGCTCTGATTAATTCTGAATGTGATCCTCACACGTTACCATGGAACCATCTTGCTCAGCTTTATATCTATTAACTGTTACTTCTTTCTAGTTATGAGTAGGCTAAGGTTAGAAAGTTCAATCAGATTTAGGAAATTCCATAATACAGCCAATCTGTGGTTCGTAGTCCCAAAACTGGTAATTGTATTATTATACATACTAATTATAAATAACACCACAAGTATTACAAAATTGTGTGATCTGCTGTTTATTTCTGTTGTGGTGGTGTACATAAATACACATAATTGATAAGAAACTATTTATTAGTAATTATTTTATAGGTATCTTTCCATTGTTCTTGAAATAAGAGATGTAAATAGTTCTTATGGTAACAGGCTTGGTAGGGTCCTTCTTTCAGTCTTTGCTGCTCTTGCTCTAAATCATGTATATTAAAAGCTAATGTTTAATAACTTTGTTGCAGAACACAATAGCCTTTTTTTAAGAAAAATAGAACAGCTTATCATTCAGATTTCCGTTCTATTTTTTATTTCCAGCACTTGAACAAGACTTACAAAGCAAACGTACCACTTGTGCTGATGAATTCATTTAATACAGATGAAGACACCCAGAAAGTTATTCGCAAATATAAGGGACTTCAAGTGGAGATATATACATTCAACCAAAGTTGTTTCCCCCGCATCAATCGTGAATCACTACTTCCAGTAGCTAAGAATTTGGATATTGAAACTGATATGGAGGCGTAAGTAAAATAAAAATTATCACATATTCTTGACTTTATTTACTATCATTCTTGAATCATTGCAATTTTAATAACTGTTTTTCCTCAAGGAATGTGTTTAACACTAGCTGAAAAATGTTAATTACATAATGGATTTATGGTTGTTTTGTGAACATGTACAGTTTACCATAGCAAAAAGTCCCAAGTAAATGAGGTGCAGGGTGAAATTGCCGATTAGACACAGGTCCAACACCCTGCTGCATCCTCCTTGTTTATGACACTAGGATAGTTTTTCAAATAGCTTTACTCCTTGTATAATATAATTTCTCTGTCATACACATTGGCCGCCCACACAGCTACTGAAGACAATGCTCACACCAGAAGGCCCATCAGCTGCACAACGCCTGACATTGTTGCCGAAGTTCAACACCTCATTCTTGAGGAGCAACATCGAACCATTGAAGACCTTACTAATGAAGTGGGAATTGGTTGTGGGACATGCCAACGAATTTTAACTGATGCATTGGGATTCATCGTGTCACCGCAATCTTTGTGCCAAGGATTCTGACTACAATCAGAAGGTACAGCATTTTGAAGGAACTTGTTGACTAAAATCAACATGGCAGTTGTCCTCCACCCACCGTGCTCACCTGATTTGGCACCTGGCAACTTTGCTCTAGTCTCCAAACTGAACATCATGTTGAAAGATTGTCTATTCTACACAACTGAGAAAATCAAGCAGAAACGCAGCCTGTGCTAAACACCCTCAAAGAGCATGGCTTCCAGGATGCATTTTGAAAATGGCAGAATCGCTGTGATCACTGTATACATGTGGAAAGGGACTACTTCGAGGATGACGGAGGTCAAAGCCTCAAAGTAAGTTTTTGAGCAGATGGCAGGCACCAGTCCCGAATATTTTGGATACCACCTCATAGTTTCCCTTTATAAGGCAATCAGCAATAATTAATTGTTCTGACACATGGGATAAGATGGTAATAAAAAAAATAAAAAGATCAACTGCAAGGTATCAAAGTAGAAGCCAAAATTCTGCTGTGTTTGGTGTGGATGGAGTGAACATAGTTTACAAGTATATTGCCCACTGTACTATATGCTTCTTTCAAGGTTATTGTATATCAGGATTGTCCACTTCACTCCAATCAGATATCGCAGCTGTTACTTGTAATGAAAATGGAGTTACTTGATGAAAAATAGCAGTTGAAACTGGCAGCTAATGTTCTGCAAAGGAGTAAAATTACAAGATAGAATTTCTACCTAGAAGGAACAAAAAAGTTAGCAAACATTAGGTTCTGTATTGTAAGAGTAAATATGTTTAATAGTTTCCATTTGGTTTATTTACTTTTTCTCTGATAAATTGAAAGAAATCTTGAAATGAAGGGATTTGTTTATCACATAAGTTGCTTTGCTACTTAGTGGTTCTAAAGTTATCATATTTCCAGGTGGTACCCTCCAGGGCATGGTGACTTTTATGATAGCTTCAGAAATTCTGGACTTTTGAGGAAATTTATAGAATCAGTAAGTAATAACTTTTTGAACTGTAAAACTGAAAATAATTTTATACTAAGTATAAATATCCCATAAAAAATCAATTTTTTTAGCACTGCAACTTTGTTTTGCGACATTGGGGATATAACCTTTTGACACTTCTGGGAGAATGTCTTTTTTGTGCACAGATTTTGCTTATGTACTCATCTGACTTAATGCATTAAAATATATGATACTGTACGTTGTTACATTTATACATTCACAGAAAGGTTAGTTTTTGGAGGAAGAAATGCGTATTTTTAAAATACAGTAACACAGTGTGTTTGAAGATGCATTGACATAAGGATGTTTAAAGAAAAAATTACAAATAAAATTTGAAGACTTTCTTTCCACAGAGAGAGAGAGAGAGAGAAGAGAGAGAGAGAAGAAACATGCACAAAGCAAAGTATAAAATTGCTGTTGTAAATGGAATTGAAATTATTTATTCAGATATCAAATATAACTGTTTTTGGATATTTTTTTCTTAATGCTAATATTAATGTTTTCAATATAATTGGTTCAAAATGCAAAATATGTTTCAAGTAGTACCTATTAAATAAAAATAATTTTGGTGTTAAGAATATATCAAAAAGTGGCATTTGCACTAGTATGAAGAAGTGTAAATTTAAGAGAAACCAGTTATTGCTCTCTTCTGACAACTTGATTATACACTTTAAAATGAGGATGATGATGATGGCAGTGATGTTTATTAGCTTTTAGACTTTTTTACAAGTTTCAAGCTTGGTCAGAGAAAAAACAAACTTCTTTTTGATTTGAGTTCCATAGATGTTGAAACTGGTACAAAACTAAGAATAGTTTAAATGGAGAAATTCCCAAAAAATTTTCATTTTTTAACCTTTAGGGAACCTTTGCATGTATAAAGTTGATATTTTATAGCTGCTGTCATATTTCGGATTTGGTTAGATTTGGTTCAAAATTAAAAGTAGTTTATATGAAAGACAGTTTTAATATGTTTCCCAAAATGGCCACTAAAAAGCAGAATGTTAGATGCAAAATTTGCAAACATCCTTGAAATGTAATATTTTATTCAAAAAAGACCAAAGCAAGAACAGGTCCCTGCCTGTGACTAAGTTAAATCCTGTTTTTTTGTGGAAGTTGTTTGGTATCATAACTGCTGGGCACCTGTGTTCAGCATGATAGGTGTGGTGTATGAAAAATCAAATGTCATGTGTTTGCAATAAAATTAGGAAACTTAATTTAGATTAGTTCACTGATTACCCATACTTTTATTTGCAGGGAAGAGAGTATTGTTTTATCTCTAACATTGACAATTTGGGAGCAACTGTGGACCTTAGTATTTTGAACTTACTTGTTGATGGTACACAGCCCACTGAATTTGTCATGGAAGTAACAGACAAAACCCGTGCTGATGTGAAGGTGAGTTTTGTTAACTAGTGCTTTAAATCATTTAATGTGTCTCATAAACTTTTGTTATCTCTCATATATTGGTATGTGAAGTATGATATACTTCAGCCACTGGCAGGGTTTGCCCGATCAAGCCTTGCTCTGGCTCACTGCTAGCTTAGAGCCTCAGTGTAACACTCGAGTTACATCAGTGACATCTTTATTGATGGCAAACTAACCATACAGCAGGTCAAATTGACCTGAAAATCTGTTAATAGTGAACCAATATTCTACATTCATAGCAATACAAAGTGCATGTATATAATCACAGACATATTTGTTCCAATTTGTCAATTTATTATACATAGTTCTGAGTTACCCTTGCAGCAGAATACTTTCACTCTGCTTATCTACTTGATAAATTTAATTTTTTTATACCTGTGTATTCAACAACTTAATCAGCATAACATAAAACAGAAATGACTATTCTATATTTAATTGAGGAACTCTTAAATGTAACAGGAGAAAACTTATATTTCATAATATAAAAACCCAAGACAGATAGTACAATTAGAACAGTTAAAGGTCTAATTGTTGAGAAATTATGAATAGGTAACTAATATAAATTATAAAATACAAGAAAATTAAACTGCAACTTATATTAAATGTTTTATTTTTGTTGGTTATTTTTATGTTGACCAGTCTATAGATATTCTTCTTTATTTTTTTTCTTTACCTGATTACCTTCCCCTTATGTAAGGCTTACACCCCCTAGGGCTTACAAGCCAGTGCCTAGGGTCAAACGCCTGTTGGGGAGCACAGGAACCTGTGGACTGGACAGAGTGAAGATCTGGAAACGGTTGGTCAGCCAAGCACCAGGTATGATATTCAGGAAGAGGATGATATGAAATGCAGGTGAAATCAATGATTAGAAAGGTGATATGGAGCAATTGGTGGAATAAATGGCGGGGAAAACTGGAGAATCCAGAGAAAACCTGCCCAGATGCCACTTCATTCACCATGAATACCACATGAGGATTCCTGGGATCAAACCCAGGCTGCCTAGATGGTAGGCGAATGCTCTAACCGCTTGGCCATGGCGCCGCCTCACTTATAAATATTTGGGAAGTTATGAGAGGTAGAATTGGAACTGAAAAATTCAATGCCACAGCTGGAATTTGAACGACAGACCCTCCACATTCTCCAACCAATTAATATTTCTCCTGGTAAACCACAAAGGCAGTCTCACATTAGTGACAATCACCCCAATGGTGACTTACTACCATAAGTAATTTATGTCCTGGGATTAAGTAACCTTCAGATGTTAAGTTTTATTTAATTATGCCCACAAACTTACTGTTGGTGTTTAAAAAAAAATGCACCAACGGTAAGTTTGTTGGCATAAATAAATAATAATTACCATCTGAAGGTTATTTAATCCCAGGACATAAAGTACTTGCAATAGTAAGTCACCATTGGGGTAATTGTCTCTGATGTGAGACTGCCTTTGTGGTTTACTGGGAAAAATACGAACTGGTTTGAGAATTCAATGTCATTCTGGCATGTTGTCACAGTAGCTTAATGGTTAGAGCACCTGCCTAGTAAGCGGAGGGTCTGTGGTTCAAATCCCAGCTGTGGCATTGAATTTTTAAGTTCCAGTTCTACCTCTCAAACCAACAGTAAGTTTCTTGGCATAAATAAATAATAATTTGGGAAGATATTTTCTGCTGCCTTGATTCTAAGCATTGCATTAACATGTATTGCTGTTTCAAATGTTGAACCACCACTGCTAACCACTGCTCTGGCATAACCGATAGCTGCTCGGCAAGCAAGCTGTTAGCACTGTCTACTACCCACTGCTCTAAAGTAGTGTACCTGCCAGTGCCTGATATACTTCTTTATTCATCCTTTTAGAACATATACATGTTGTTGGATATATCAGGTTACATAAAATACCTACATACAAAAAAAATATATACATTCTGGCCCATATAATAATACTGGTTGAATGAGATTCTGTTGTTGTTGTTGTTGTTGTTTTCTAGTGCCTTGCATCTGGCAATGAAGCCATTAGCATTCGTGCTTTCCAATACTTTTGAAATGTAGTTTCTTCTGTAAGGGTAGTAAGGGGTAGTGATGCGCCTCCTATAGCCTCTCCTACCCAATTCCCATCCTCATCCTGCCCGTGGTGCACCCTGCTTTTAACAGATGAGGCTCTGGGGACCGAATCACAGCGGTATAACTGTTTCATCTAAAATGGAGGAAATGTCATTTACATATGTGCTGCCCTATCACAGCACAACAGCGTCCCTCAGAGGCACATGAGGGGAAGGTCGGTGGATCTAAATATCATCTATTTAGTCCTCCCGGCTAGGTCCGATGGACCCGTTGACCAACGATAGGTGTGGTCCCCCTTGCAAAATGGGGGTTTAAGTCGGGTGATGTAACTGCCACATTGTAAAACTGGTGCCCGTTAAGAAAACAGTTACATGAAAGCCACATACATGAATGAGATTCTTATACAGTTTAATTTTGGTCTTTCTAGTGACATCAACAATACTAATAAAATTTTACATACATTCTGGCCCATATGTAATGTATAATAATGTATAATGGTTTATTCACTTATAGACATGAAATACATGTTTCAAGTTTTGTCCGAAAAGTTTACATATTACAAGATTGTAAATGATTACTTAGTTATATACATCAAGATTTACAAATTTTACAAAGCATATACAAAGATTAATAATTAAAGTAACTGTCTTCATGGTAAAAAATCTTCAAAATCACAATTGCAGATATTCATCTATGTCATAAAAAGCCCTCTCAATTAAGTAATTTTTTAAGCATTTATTAAACATGGAACCAGTTGATTGTTTAATTGTGGCTGGCAGCTTATTGTATAAAGTTATCCCAATTACAAATGGATTTTTATCAAAGAATTTCTTACTCTTCGCTTCCCTATACATATTCTCTTTAGTTCTTGTGTCATATTTATGTATATTGCTGTTACTCCATATATTTGTAGTCCTCCTAACTAGTAAAATAACTCTAAAAATATGTAATGCAACCACTGTAAGAATTCTTTCTTTTTTAAAAATTTCTCTACATGAATCCCTTGATTTTAATAAACAAACAATCCTTACTTCTAACAATGGATAATGGCTAATGGCTAATGGCTTCATTGCCAGATGCAAGGCACTAGAAAACAACAACAACAACTTCTAACAATGGTGTTATTGGAAGTAATGTTTAAGTATGCTGAAAGATTATTTTTTTCCTCCTCTCTTTTGTATCTTTAAGCAACTGGGGTTTATACCTACAGAATGTAAGGTTAGATACACAGATATATTGGCTTAACTAAGATCTGATAACCTTTGTCCTAAGTATTCCCAATATTTGTCAAAGCATTAATCTCACTTGTTCTGGTTCTCTTGTTAGCAAAGAATTCATCCAATTCAATACGCGGTTCCAAACACACCGGAAGGTGGAGCTGCTATTTAGGCAATGTAGCCAAGGGAGTCTTGTCTTATGGATATAGATTTGTGTCATTGCTCCAGATTTGTAATCTAAGCATGAATATAGGTGGTATCAATGCAATGTGCATCCTACTTGGAAATAGATGTGATTCCACAATTAACCATTACTAAGCATCTGAGCTGGGGAGTGGATTACCTACATTCATTTATACTGGGTCATCTGTATATCTGTGGTGATAGCTAGTTTATTCAGTCTTGCAATACAGTTTCTATAGAATTTAAGTAGGATTAACACATCAAGTTAGAGTAACAGCAAATAATATACCTATTTACTGGTCTCCAGTTACTTCACCATAAACTATATATCAAACCATTTTTAATGTGGTTTTTAGGGTGGTACCTTGATCCAGTATGAAAATAAGCTCCGGCTGCTGGAAATCGCACAAGTTCCTAAAGAGCATGTTGACGATTTTAAATCCATAAAAACTTTCAAGTTCTTCAATACAAATAATTTATGGGCCAAACTGGATGGTAAGTAAGAGTACTTTAAATATACCATTTTAAGTAAGGTTATAGTGCATAATTATACTTAGAACTTTCTTTGGATATTGTACAGTGCATCCAAATCAAGCCATTCATTCCTGTGTAGGTCACTCAAGTATAACTTTTTACTTTCTCTACTACGTAGGTATAGTAAGTAGAGAAAGTATTGTATTCGACTCAAAATTTTGATGTCAAGATTTCACTAGAAATATGTTTTGAGGCTCCTGAATCCAAAATGGCATTTTTAGAAAAATGTCCGTGTGTGCACGCACACGCCCACGCCCACCTGCTTGTCTGTCTGTCTGTCTGTCTGTCTGTCTGTCTGTCTATGTCCATGTCTGTGTCTGTCTGTCTGTCTGTCTATGTCTATGTCTGTGTATGTCTGCCTCTGCCTTTTGATGAACAGCATAACTGAAAAATGAAAAGTCAATTAAAAACCAAAGTGATATTTAAGTTTAATATCTTTCAAGGATGCAACATGAAGATTTTGAAGAAAATTCCTCCACCCTAAACTACCCTTTACATGGAAAATTATTTGAAAATTAATTAATAGCAAGCTCTTCATTATTATCTGGTAGGTATATTGCTTTTTAGACATTTAACTCCTGCAAATCACAGGGTTTGGCAATTATTTCAAGACCTACACTCGATAAAACCATTCAAAACTTGGTACCACCAGTTATTAGATCAATTTGGGTACAAGACAGGAAAAAGGACTTGAATTCATTAAAAGGTTGTGGTATACCTATACTGATGTGGTGAATCAAATGTTTATTTTTGTTTATTTTTGTGTTTCGTTCCTCTTTAAGATATTTTTATAGCAAATGAAATGTATATTTTGAATTTTCTGGCTATAGCCTATGTAGTCCTGTTTACTCGTGGTGACTTTTGCATAACTGGCAAACCATAAGATATAGACCAAATCTTGCTATACAAAAAATGTAGATCTCGTTAAAACACACATGGCCAAATAAATATTTTGAGGAGTAAACCATTTCAGAGATTCTTTGTTATTTATGTGAGATTTGCAATACTTAAACTTTTCTGAAATGGAAGGTTGTTATTAATTTGTTTTTGTCTCTTAGCCGTGCAAAATGAATGGAATTTCATAGCCTCCTTATAGCGACCAGTTTTAAAGGATTTGACTTTCACTCAAAGCCTACTGTATTCACATATTCCCCTTGCACCTGTAACCTAATATGCAATAAGATGATTTCTACAAATGCTTATCTCAACTAATATAGAGAAGATAGAGGGAAAAGAGTTTGTAAGAATGATTAGTACAAGAGTAGGAAAGTCATGTGAGTGCAACACATCAGATTTTTATAGAGAATTGTCATTTTCAAGTGCAACATGTTGCAATTAGTATCTTCTAGAATCATCTCTGAAATAGAATCCAAAATTTTAAAAATCTGATGTGTTAAATTCACATAAGTTTCTCTACCCACAATGGTTTATTTTTATGTAGCATATACAAACTGTTCTTACCATAGCTGATATCAGGGATTGGCAAATCTGCACTGGCTGATGATATGACATAATACCACCATCAAGTGCAAAGCAGTATGTCACCCTACTTCAACCCTTGCTGCTTCAAGCAACACACATTCAAGTATAAACAAACAGTGGCGTATACTGCTTCGAAATGACATTGCTCATTTCAAACCACAAAAATAGTTTTAATTTCCTTTATATATTTGATTGGATGCAAAACTTAAGCTTAAAATCTGATGTATGAAAGTGTATGAAAACTGTTGATTAATGAGAAATAAGGCAGCAAAGTGTTGGAGGTGGTGGTGGTGGTGGTATTATATTCTAGGTTTATAGGACATCAATTGATGTTGTTGATAACCGAATCACCATTTTCTGTGTTACAGCCATTGAGAGAGTGCTGGACCAAAATTCCTTAAATTTGGAGATTATTGTGAATAACAAATCGTTATCTAATGGTTTGAATGTTGTTCAGCTGGAAACTGCAGTAGGAGCTGCAATGAAATCCTTTGATGGTGGCTTAGGTAAGCTTGTGTATCTATGACATTAATTTGAAATTTTAATAAAAGCAATGAGTGTTTGGAAAATAATGAATTTCTTTTTAAGTGAAGAAAGTATAAAAATGTATGCACAAATAAGGACCCAGAAATAACTAGAACTGCTACATGATAGTAAGTACTCTATAGCAATTATTTAGACTATTAACACCAACCAACAAAGTGAATATGTGTAAGCCAACCACAATATTAATTCACCTGGAGTGAGGGTGCTTCAGTCTACCGGGAGTTGGGAAGGGAGGGAAGGACAGTACAATTATACTTGTTTACTGATATCACTGCATGTTTCCAATAACGGCTATGGAGGACCCAGTGCAATATTATTGTGGTTGAGTTATAAACAGAGCCCAATGTGTTCATATTCTAGTGCATAGGCTTTGTAAATAACATTTAATCTGTTAATAACTTATAAGGTGAAATAAGGTGTTTTATAATCCATGTACATCAGAAAAAACACACCACACACTTACACGTTTTTGTTTTATAATTATACGACTCTCGCAAAGTTTAATGATGGGTGGCTCGATACAAAATCCAATCAGTCTTGCCACAACATGCAGTGTTGTATAGTTAAACATGCTGAGAAATCACTCTGTAAAGCCAGTGATATAAATATCATTTTCACCCACAAAATTTATTTGCACAACAGGAAAAATAATAGTAATAGTCAGCTATCAAATGCCTTTAAATTTTGTGCCTACCATAGTATAGATAATGTATCTTCCATTTCTATCATATTATTCATTCATTTTCTTTGGAATGGTAAGATATATATATATATATATATATATATATATATATATTGTATTGATGTCAAATGTGTTATATTTTTAAAATGTTTTGTGTAATTTTATTGTAGGAATCAATGTACCTCGTAGCCGTTTCTTGCCAGTAAAGAAGACTTCAGACTTGCTTTTAGTAATGAGCAATTTATACAGCTTACAAAATGGAACTCTCGTGATGAGCCCACAACGAATGTTTCCTACAACACCACTTGTCAAACTTGGTGATAACCATTTCTCTAAGGTACTTATTTACTTCAGAAATAAACAAAAGCCTAGCTTTCCTTAGTTATGCATATCATTTTCTTTTTCATTACATTTTATTTCCATCCTTTTAATTATACTTAAAGGCACATGAAAATAAATAACCTATTTACATATTTGCATGATATGCAACTAATGTATTGCACATCGCTTTCGTATTATACATCTTTTCCATATTTAAATTCCTATATATAGAATGCATTTTTAATTAAGTACTTTTTTAATGGCATTCATAATTTCTTTTATTTGGGTCATGTTCTTTATTTCATTTGGTAGCATATTAAATCATTCCCTTTCTATAATTTCTACTGCACGATCAGTGGCGTGGCCTAACCATCAAACTCTGGTATGTAACCCAAAAAATATTGCAAAATTCGTTAAAATATGATGTGACTTAAAAACAGAATTGCCCTTCAGAGGTTTCATTTTTTATCATTGTCTGAAAATGTTTGATAATACTGTGAGCATGAGTCAAAAGAGAATCTACTGTTTTGTCAGAACTCACATCTGTAAATCAAATAAACTTCTCCTCAACATTTCTGTCAATATTTATGTAATGACCCCCCAGGGGCCTACTTCAGTAGGCACAGGTTAGGCACACCCAAGGTCCCAAGCTGCTCATGCTTATTTCACCCCTACCATGCCCATCAACTGCACTACCTGTAGCTGATGTGACTGCTACTCTTCATCACCCTTTTCCTCTTCTAGGTTTATTCTGAGTATTAGTCTGCAAGGTCCTAGGTTTATAACTCCTATCTCACCAGCAGGGATCTTTACCATCTCTGTGGTCCTATCCCACAGTTTCAACGCAGCCCCGACTTGTGTGCTCTTTGGAGGTCTCAGGTGCGAAGGTTGGTCGGACTCTTCACACTGCCCCCATGTGTAGCCTTAGGTGTGGAGCCCGTCCACACCGTCATGTATGTAGCTCTCTAAGGGCCCAATCTGTATTAATTCCCAGACGGCCATGTGCCGTTGGGTTAGTATCACCGGCTGGACATGTTACCACTGACGGCACCCCAGTGTAATCAACCACGAGTCCTGTGAATACACACTGACTCCATTGAGGCAGCGTGGCCTAAAGTGGGGAGCCTGTGTTAGGGGCATAAAGTCAGGGTGTGCGTGGTGAACGGTTTACCCATGTGGACAAGCAGTGAAGATCGGGGGGTAGTCCCTCTGAAGTACATCTTGAGGTCAGTCATGGAGGGGTCTCCATGGTGGCACAGACTGTGGAGATTTTGGTGTCTTTTATCCTTTGACCCCCGGATGGCAGGCTGATGACGATGGGGGGTCCAATTCAAAATGCATCCATGTGAAGCCTCTCTCATGGACAGTTTTTTGGTTGTGACTCTAGCGTGTGAAAGGAAGATGTTTTTATGTAAAGCGAGAAGTTGACAGAATCTGTGGCCCTGTAAAACGCGCGACTCACATTCAAGACAGTACGTTGTTGGCTGTAACCAACACAGCAGATCAGTCCGAGAAACTCCTGAAGGCGAATTTATTGGGTTCCTACCCTATCCGGGTTGTCCCACACAAATCCATGAATTCATGTCGAGGAGTTGTTACCACCTCCAGTTTGGATGGTCTGTCGAATGAGGAAATAGTGACGTGCCTCTCGGGTATGTCAAGCGTACCGCCTCACTCGAAAACAGGATGGCAAAGAGGTCAAATTATGCATGGTGTTCCTGACGTTTAAAGGTACTCAGTTACCCAAGTACATCTTCTGTGGCTACGAGCATGCTGCAGTGCATCAGTATGTTCCGAACCCTATGCAGTGTTTTCAGTGTCAGAAGTTCAGACATACTAAGCCTTTGTATACGCATCCTGCCGTTTGTGAGCGCTGTGGCCTGGCCAACCATGAGGACACATCTTGTACCCATGAGCCTTACTGTACTAACCGTGGAGGAGGTCATCCATCCAGCTCGAGGCAGTGTCCGAAGTTGCTCGATGAAAAATGTATTTAGGAGCTGCGCGTCAAAGAATGACTCACATGCAACCTGCAACCATCCTAGATTTTGCATCAGCAGTCTGCCATGCTCCTGTGAACTCTGTGCCATACAGCATGTTCCCGTCGCAAATGCTTCAACACAGACCGACTTACCAGCGAGCACCTCTCCACCACCTTGTGCCACAACTGCACCAGCTGTTACGTCCTTGGCCATGCAGACATCCGCTCACCTGCCTCTACCAGCAGTGGCCAAACCGTGTTGTCTATCGACAGACCTGGTTCCTGACCTCAAAATCAGGCGAGTAGTCGCATCCCTGGTCATCCCCGGTCTTGCTGTACAGGGCTCATATACACCAGCGAGCAGGATATTGCCAACGTCCTTGCCGATTCTTTCGCCACTACTGGCCAAACCCAAAGCTACGATAGAGCATTTTTACTTATTAAGGAATCCATGGAGCGGATAATCCTAAATTTTAACAGTGACTGTAGTGCACCATACAACACACCTTTTACTGAAGCGGAGCTGGCGCATTCTTTGTGTCTCGCAAAGGACTCTTCTCCTGGTCCTGATGACATCCACCGCCAAATGCTGCTTCATCTTCCACCTGCGGCTCTTTCCTTCCTGCTGAACATCTATAACCGCATCTGACTTCAGCAGGTTTTTCCGTCTTCCTAGCAAGAGGGTATTATCATCCCAATCCTTCGATCTGGAAAGGACCGGACACTTTCCTCTAGCTACCCCCTATTTGCCTGATGAGTGTCGTCTGCAATACCTTGGAATGGATGATTAACACTCGCTTAGTGTGGTGGCTAAGGACAAATAACCTGCTGAGCAGTGTTCAGTGTCGTTTTCGTCGCCATCGTTCCAGTGTCAACAATCTGACACGCATGGACGTCTACATAGAGAATGCATTTCTCTTGAAGCAGCATGTCGTGGGCATCTTCGTTGATCTTCTTACAGTGCTGCGGTTTTGTTCCACAATTAATTTTAGTAAACAAGTGTAAGGTTATTTTATTTCAGAAGTTTTAGCTTTTTAGGGTCTTTTACTTTTTGGTTTTTAACGTTTTAATTCTTCCGTCTTAAGTGTTTTAACTTTTAGCAATTTTACGTTTCACTTTTTTAGCTTTTTGAATGGGAAGTTTTAATAGTTGAGATGAGCTGTTTTTATCTATTTTAATTTTCGGTTTTTAGCCTTTTAGGGGTGACATTTTAAGTTTTGAACTTCAGTGATTTTATCTTTGGACTCAGGGCCCTAATGACCAGTTGTTGAGGGCCCTTAAACATAACACGCACACACACGCACGCATGCATGCGCACATATATACACACAGACACACATACCTTATATAATGAACTGTAGAGAATTGTTCTTCACTATTAATGTCATGTTTTATCTTCTATTAACAAAACAAACAAGGCATCAGAAATTTCTTTCTTTATTCTATATGTCATGACAGCACTCACAATGAAATTATTCTGAATATCAGATGAAGTTGCTCGAAAAACAGTTGATTTTTCCTAGTGCTCTTTCAGAGAGGCATCATATATTACTAATGCATTTAAATATTTAATATAATTGCCTCTGAAGAACCCTCATTCTCATTGTAACCATGAAAAGCAAATGTCTGTTTTCCTAGAAAACATACAGTCTGTACAAAATGAGAAAGTAAAACTCTGTTTTTCCATTTCATTGCGATGCTGTTCAACAAAGAGCTTATACAGATTGTTCAGTGAAAATTTTATTCCTGGATTTATTCCAAACATTTTTACTTGTTTTTTGCACATTATGTGATTACAAGAATAGTTATGTTTTATTGTCTTATAAGTGTTCTTTATATCTTCTTAAGTTTGGAATTCTTTTCTTTTGAAAAAAGATAAACAAACCATTTGTTTAAAGTATTATGACACAGCCAGGACTCACTTTCATAAACTTTGATGTTGAAATGCCTTATACATTTTTAATGTTCATTGTAATACTGAGTGTAGGCTTTGGAGGATCTGCTTTAATTACATGTTGCTTTTTAGAGAAATTTTAATGTTTGGAAGCTTCTTACATTGAGTTTGTTGATCACAGAGTTTATTTTGATTGTTGTTGCAACAATGGCATGGAAACGAAGTTCTGTTTACTGCTCTAGCTCTTATTCATTTTGTGACTTCTCGGATGTAATGTGTCTGTCTACATCCCAGAATCCACACAAATTTCAACCTACATTTTGCTTTAATAGTAACTAACCAAGTATCAAAATCATGCTCAAATGTCCACAATTGAAGAGCGCACATAAAAGAAGCAAAACAAATTGACAATTACTCCCTGTTCACAATTTTAAATGCACTAATGTGAGCAGGATTCTTGACTCAAGATGTGGTCTAGATTGATACATAACTTGGGTCAAGTGCATAGCACCACTTTCCTGCGGCTGACGACAGATGCCATTGACCCAAGCTTTGTTTTGGAACATGCTGCTGCAGAGTGACACAAATTCAAATCTAATTTCACTTAATATATATGAAGGTATATAGACTGTGAGACTTTTTAGAAGTATATGGGTTGGCCTATAGACACTTATAGTTTAACTTAAACTTATTTTTATCCGGGCGCTCTTTGAAGACCAGTGTCTTCATTCTCAGCGGTTTCTTGACTGGCGGTTGAAGAGGAAACATGTTGTGGTAGTGACTGTGTTGCTATCTAGGTTGCTGTATATAAAGGTAGAACTGGAACTTAAAAATTCAATGCCACAACTGGGATTTGAACACCAACAGTAAGTTTGTTGGCATAAATAAATAATTCATTATGTCTGCTTGTGGTATATCAAAATTCATGGATATGAAGAATATTCATACATGATAAAGATATGAACAATTTAATCACATTGCGCCACCTCACCACAAGCACCGTAGTAGTGCAATAACATGTAAATTAAAAATCTATGCTTTGAGACCAGCCTTGATATCAAATTGTTTGAACTCTGATTCAGCCATCCAGCTTTAACCTACACTCCAAATGCAAAAGTACAGTTATATATAATGCCTGGTATTCAGCAAAACTGTGTATGTAACAATCATTAAATGTGAATTCCTGTGCTTAACTTTCTCTTTATTTCTCTCGTTTACTTAGGTGAAGGAGTTCCTGTCACGATTTGCCAATATCCCTGATCTGATAGAATTAGACCATCTTACAGTATCTGGTGATGTAACATTTGGAAGGGGTGTTTCTCTAAAGGTAAAGTACGTTTATGTTCAACATTCTGAGAGGATAACGTAACAAGGAATAAGTTAAGAGTGTAAACTTACTTTTATTGCAAATTAGATTGTGGATTTTATTATACATTAAGCATATTTATTTCAATAAATGGGAATATAATATTCCCAGCAGGAACTAAAGCTTTGTTCACTGCTTTATATGGAAATGGATCTTTATAATACTATACACAGATTTGAAATACAAAATGTTGAAATATTGGCAGCATATTTTACATCAAAATATAGAAACCAAATGAGGCACCATATCATTTAGATAAGGAAGTCATTACATTCCTTCTAATATGTGCTTCATAGAAGCATTATAAACAAAAAAGTTGAATGGAATTTTGTTTTTTGATCAGCCGATTGCAAAAAAATAAATAGTTCTTGATCCAAATTGGATGTGCAATTCCACAAGAATGTACAAGGATAACAGTTTGTTGCGTGTAAAATGCATAGAGTAACTTATTTCTGACATAGCTTTGGTAGTAATTATGAGACACCACACAGGGTTTCGAAATTATTAATCACTCAAAAGATGTGAAGGAATACTCCGAGCTGCTCTTTCAGATGTGAAGTAAGTTGACAACATTGCATTGATGTTGGCCAGGGAATTGACCTGATTTGTGGATGTAAACAGGTTGGGCACTTTTGCTTTCGTGTAATGTTTTGGGGCCACTTGTGATGGCCTACACTTGCACATTAAACACAGAAAGACAAGGCAGGGTATGAGTTTGTTTTCAAGATGCACCGTTACGGTGTTTGTTTATGTACTGAGCTAGGAAAAGTGACATCCACACAATCTGCAGTGTTGGCAGCTTGTCTTCAACAAAACTAAAATATCTCCGTAGGAAATGGTCAGAGACAAAAATGTAAGGTACAAAATGTGTTGCAAATACTGAGATCTACCACTGGTTTAAATTAATGTAATGACTTGCCTTCCACCTGGCATACTTTCATTATACTGTACCTTTTTGTGTGGTCAGAACTCTTAAGCAGCAAAGTAACTATAACGTCAATTAATGCAATTAATTGCTCTTCCACATAGCCATATGTAGGACAAGGTTGGAAAGGATAGAATGAGACTGCCATAGCCAGGATATTAACCATGGATCTTCCGGTATCTGGCCGGCCACTCTAATCACTCAGCTACCATGCCCAATGTGACGACATGATATTTAATTTTTAGTCTCACTCTACCCTTTCTAATCCTGTACTACACACAGCTATTGAGTGGAAGAACAATTTATTGCATTGATTGACCTTACAGTTGGTTAAACTAGAAGCCCAGGGCTAAATACTTACAATATTGTAAATCACCATTAAGGTACATATGTCATATGAGTTTGAGATCTCCTTGTGTGGTTACCGGGAAAATGTGACTGAATTGGAGAATTTAATGTCATGTCAGCATGTTGACCATGGTAGCTCAGTGCCTGCCTCGGTAGCATGATGGTTAGCGTGTCTGCCTCACGTTCAAGAGGTCACGAGTTCAAATCTCGCTTAGGGTAAGTTATCCGGGTAAGGTGTTTTTCTGAGATTTTCCCTTATCCTGAGAGACGAATTTCGGGTAACTTAAAGCTCCATGGACTTTGGGCTCATTTGAGCATCATTTCACCATCTGATATAACATTAGGTTGGAGGACGTTAACAAAAAAAAAAGGTAGCTCAGTGGTTAGAGCGGCTGGATGTAGACCAGAAGATCTGGTTCAAATCCTGGCTGTGGCATTGAATTTTTCAATCTCGTTCTACCGTTTCTAGCAAAGTAACTGATTTATATGTTCTCCTACAGAGAAATTAAACTGAATAAAGTGGAACCGTTTAAGTAAAAATGCAGAAAAGACTAAAACCTAATTTCTTAAACCACTTGCAGTCAATCAAATTACAAATTACTGAGAGATGCCATTGGCCCAATTGATTAAGCCATCTCATCAAGTGCCAAGTTCAATCCAACTAATTGAGCCCCATGGACAGGGGATGGATGAGTGATAAGTGACCAACGCCACATATCACGAAGGGAAAAATATGTGACCCCTGATTGGACTGCAGCTTTGCTCGTCCATGTGTCCTATTCAACAAAATTTCAAAAATTTAAATTATTTTTCTGAGGAATATGACACCCACTTGTTTCACCTTGCAGGTTAAGTTGCAAAGTGGTGTGGTACCGAGATAAACTGACACATGTCTTGGCGGGAGTGAAGCCCCACTCGACTAGTTTCCTCTGGCCTCTGGCTGCAGAACTAAAGAATCAGTTACTGAACCTGCACAGAAAAAAAAAAAAAAAAGAAATTTGTATTATTTCTGCCTGCCTGTGTATGTTACAACTACTACATCAACTTTAACTATTAAGTCAAGCCTTAGGCAAGATACATACACCAAAAGAAAGCTCTGGGTATCTCCAATATGTTGTGGCAAAAGACAAGTTCCAATTACTTTTCTCTCACTTTATTTTCCTTATAAAATTGAATCACAAAAACAGTGGTCTGTTTTATCACTAACACAATTTATAATTTGTCAGGACCTAGCAACTCACAGCTGTTCTGTTCTCTTCTAACTTTGACACACACACTTCACTGCTCACAGTTCTACTGCTGTAGAACTCACAAACTCGCAAACAAACTTTCGATGATACAGTCATTTAACTGATCACTTAAAACTATCTCAACTGTCTCGCTTAATACTTAAAAACTCACATAAAAAACTGGCTTCTCTCGCCATTCTGACTCTTGCATATACCAGGCAAATAGGCAAATTCTCTGGAAAATACACCTTTTTTTGAAATTTCTCATAAACAAGCCGACAGTCAAAAACTTCTAAAATTGAGAAAAATCTGTCTTACTGTTGGTTACTGGCAGATTGTCACAGTTGCTTAAGGGTTAGAGCACCTGCCGGGTAAGCAGAGGGTCTGTGGTTTAAATCCGAGCTGTGGCTTTGAATTTTTCAATTCCAATTCTACCTCTCAAACATTGCCCACACACGGCTTGTGTGTTTAAAAACACCAACAGTAAGTTTATTGGCATAACTGTTCACCAATTGTAACAATTTTACAAGGCTTTGTCAAATGAAATAAACTACATAAATTTAAGTTAAAGCTCTTAATTTTAGTTCTATCTCTAGGGCACTATTTTGGTTAATAAGAGTTAACATTTAAGGTTGTGGGACCAAAAAAAGCTTGACCAATCACTTTGCATATTCTACATTACAGGGAACAGTCATCATCATTGCAAACCATGGAGACAGGATTGACATTCCATCAGGAGCAATGTTAGAAAACAAGATTGTTTCTGGCAACATGAGAATACTGGACCACTAGTCTTGATGGCATTGCTGCCCATAGCTCTGCAGCTTTTTGTATATAATATAACAGGATTTGCATTATTCTGGCTGTCTACAGTGATCAAGGATATACATCTGTGGTTATTGTGCATCCTTAAACACATATGTATACAGTGTGATATTTTATAGAATTAATCTTCACTTTAATGTATGAAATAAGATGGTAAAATATATTTCATTTTTTCTTTCTTGTTGTTCCTTTGTTCTTACCATAATGTTAGTGTTACAAGTTTGTGTAAGAATACCAAGTGGGATTGCTCAGGAGGCCTGCATTCGGGAGGTCGTGGATTCAATCCCCATGGTCACACACTCTGACATGAGTTTTCCAGCATTTTCCCCATACCACTTATGCAAATGCAGGAGGTGCATAACTTCATACCACTGTTTCCTTTCTATCAGTCCCCTTCATTCCATTTCCTTATCGTCTTTCAAGTGTGCTTTCAGGCAAGTAGTGTTGGTGGTGTCAGACAAATGGCATGCATGCTTGCGCATGGTAACTGCTGTTCTTGGCACTAGGTGGCATTTGAACAGCCACTGTCCTCTGTTGGGGGAAGGGGACATCTGTGTGACACCAGACCCATGCAGTGCTAGCTGCGGTGAGAGGGCAAATGCCAGTGCTTACCGAACACATGGTATGTGCTAGGTGCACAGTGGGGCCCGGCGCTGACATGAAGAGATCTCAGCCCCTGTTAGGGATTTCCAGGCATCTCTGTGGCCTATCTAGCTGCAACCATGTGGTACCCTGTGGTTCCCTCACTTCATCCCTGCCTCCTGGGGGGTGGTAACACAATAGATCTGAGTTGGTCATGGTGTGTGAGGTGTTCCCCTCTCTATTTACCCTATATTGTGTAAGAATGATCCTAGAATTCTTATACAAGATAACATTAAAGAAAAGCATGAGTCACACATTCTGTACTCTTTACTTAGCTATGTGTGCACCACAAATGTACCCCCATGGACAAAAATAATGAATCATGTCTGAACGTCAATTAGTTCAAAAGAAGTCGGTGTGTAACTGTGTGGAATCTATGAGCTGTTATTGCATTATTTGTTTAATAGTTTCATAAATATTTGTAATTATGGAAGGGGAAGCTAGGAAGAGACGATATATTGGTAAATTAAGAAGTAAGGAATGCCAAATAATTATGAAGGTGTTAGATTATTTTTCAAGTAAAATGCGTGTAAGTAAGGCAGTAAAAGAAACAGCTAAGGCTATCGGGTGTTCAGAAGCAGTAGTGTATAGGATTAAAAAGGAAGTAATGAAAGGACCTATAAGAACGCCATCGAAAAAGAAAGCAAAAAGGGCTGGAAAAAAAGAAGTATATAGTGAATAGTGCAATGTGGAGTGCGGTGAATTGTTCATTCTTTACAGTTTGCAAATATTCAACCCACGCTGGATATAATTTTGTCACAGTTCAACAGTGATGAGACCCTACCAAATTTCTCAAGGGCCACTCTTAGTCGGTTCTTACATGATTTGGGGTCCGAATATGAAAGAAGGGTAACAAGTGCATATTAATAGAAAGAGACGATATCGATAACATCAGATGGCGACATAAATATCTAAAAGACGTAAAAAGGTTTAGGGACCAGGGGAAATTAATTATTTATACAGACGAGTCATTTGTAAATTTAGGCCATACAGTGACAAAGGCGTGCAGGGATACCAAAGTTAAGTGTCCATCAAGCAGCAATTGAAGGACTATGTACAGGACTCGGCCACCTCGGGATCGTGCGCGGAGAAAGATTTGCAACTAGTACATGTTGCAACACTGCTCTCCATTTAACGTGTACTGTCTTCTAAGGGTGGAACACGCTTTAGTATACAGGTGATACATTTGTGAAACTTCTACAGTCCTTCAATGTAGCACCCAACATTGTTTAAAACTCATCAGCGATGTGCATGTCGTAGTATCCCTGTAACAGCTCCTGTTCTGTTGATGTTTCTAATGAACTTCCCTAATGGCTGCAGAATCTTGGGAACAATCTGGAATTGAATGTCAGAGGTGGTTCCTTCATCTTTGGGATCAAATCATAATTGCAAGGGTTCAAGTCCGGTGAATGTCGCAGATGGAATGGTACGTCCCACCCCCAGCGATGGTACAGATCAGCTACAGGTGTGCCATGTGCAACTCAGTAATATCCTGCAAAGTGATAGGAGGATTCTAAAACATGTGGATACTTCCTCCGCAACGCTGGTCTCAGGTTTTCTTCCTTTTTTTTCCTGTTTACCCTCCCCTTATGTAGGACTTACAAGCCAGTGCCTAGGGTCAGACGTGTCGGGGAGCACAGGAATCTATGGACTGGACAGAGTGAAGACCTGGAAGTGGGTGGTCAGCAGAGCACCAGGTATGATAGTGAGGAAAAGTGAGTGTGTGGGGTTTAACGGCCCGACGACGAGGTCATTTGGGCCTAGTGAGGAAGAGGACGATATGAAACGCATGCAAAATCGATGATTAGAAAGGTGATAATGAAGCAGTTGGTGGAATGAGTGGCTGGGGAAACCAGACAACCCAGAGAAAACCCACCCTGACACCGCTTTGTCCACCACAAATACCACATGCAGATCCCTGGGAATGAACCCAGGTAGGGTATAATTTAAAATAGGAAATTACTGTTCTCAGATTCATTTTCTGTTTGCCCAGGTTTACAGTATATAGCAGGTCCAGTTTACACAGCTTTTACTGTATAAACATACATCACACCTGATAATGCTGCTGGCAATTATTTTCATGATGCAGCATGTTTCACAAAGCATTGAAAAGGAAATCTAGGACTGTAAGAGGAGCGATAAATTAGATTGCTAAGACCTCTTAAACTATAATAATGGAACCACAGACTGGTAACAATGGTTTTATTGTATCATATCCTTAACAAAATAAAGTACATTCACACTATACCAGGCATTGAATATTTACACAACAGTGCAGTATATGTACATACTGAGAATAAAAAAGTATAAAGCATCAATGACATGGATCTTTGGCATAAGTCCTCTTACATATTCATCTATTACTACGTTTCCATGTGAAATTGAACTCGATATCAGTCCATTCTCGTTTCCACATTTCCATGTTGAATTAAAACTGGAAATGAGATCGCTTTGGATATGCAAGGCTCAAACAGCAATTGTTCAAGCTTTTATGTTGGCACACCTATAAAAATGTTTTCTGCGTATTTTAACAAGATTTTGAGCTTAGTGAATGTTTTTGAGAAGAATACATATTGTGAGATTATAGAAACAATAAAGATGGCTTTATTGTTTCTTTTATTGCAACACTTTCACTAAGAAAAATGACAAGTGTGCAGTGTGTTACAAGCAGAGAAGTTAGGATCTTTGGTGGATTCAAATTGATAGGTGTTTCCATGCAACAAAATTTTGATCTTGGTGGTTTTTATTAAAATATTGCTTCAGTTTGCGCTGAGCTATGAGATTCTTTTTCTACCCCAGGTCGTGGTACTAGATGGAATGAACAAACACTTGATGTTACCTCACTATAATATATTACTTTAAATTACTTTTCGTCGCACCAATTTATCTTATATAGATAGTCTTTCCAGTTTTTTAACAACTTTAGAACAAAAGCTTCATGAAAGTTCAGTCAATTTTCTACTCACATCCAAGAGCACTATAAAAACATGTCTTCTCATATCAAGCACACAGACGCTATTAACGATTCTAGCGCCACATCACATGATGCTACCTTCTTTTTGCGTACATCCGTGTATGCGTTCATCAAATAGTTCCCATATTGTTAGGGAACCGATCTTTAGCTATTCTCCCTTTGCTTTAATATTGAACACACATAATTCTTTTATTTATACATATATATATATTAAATTTAAATATGGAACTTAACATTTATGAAGTCTTTAAACAAACTTAATTTTTTTTGTAACAATGAACAATAGCAACATGTTTTCGTTACTCAACTAACGTGTGTCAGCACCAAAAAATAAATTACATTTTCAATAAATATTTACATAAATGATTTTTGTTTGGGGTCTTACAATATCCTGTCTCAATCTGATCCCATGAAATAAATGGATTGGATCCAGTGGTTGAGCTTCAAATCTGCATTTCCATGCTGTATTCAATCTGGAAAAAGAGCTCCATATGTATTGAATTTGCCAAGGAAACATAGTATGTATTCATTTGAGCAGTAAAGCAATATTACAAAGGGATATGTTCTGTTTCTGATAGTAGAAAAGTTAATGAACTTTAATCATCATACAAAAACTGCAAAACCAATAAATGAATCTTGCAGTGCCCTGAGCTAAGATAGTTATTTTTACAACATTATTGTAAATGTTTAGAGGAATTATAACAAGGATTACTGATTTATCCAACAAAAGGTTTCATTAACCTTTAACTTGTGGGGTGCAGTCTCCCATACCATTCGATATTTGTAAATTTTTATTTTGTCTCCTTGTTTTGCATTTGGTGCCACCCACCCCTGTTTACCTTACATACTAATGTTGTTGAGCACTGTCAAGGTTTCAGTTGTTTGTGAGTGAGAACTATAGCATTATTATTAGCATGTGTGGTCTGGATGCCGCACCCCACAAGTTAGGTTACACTGAGCCCATGCTTAGTGATTCAGACTTCACTTCTGTAATACTAGTGAGGCTAAATGATGCAAGTGATGACAATTCAGATTCTGATTAAGATAAGTGCAATTCTGAAATTTCTGAGGGTGATAGCAAAGATGTTGCAATAAGCAATGTTCGTGGTAAGATTTATCACAGAAGAAACTGGTTCAAATGGTAATGTGAACCTTTTATCACAAAAAGCAGGATACAAAAACATATATGTTTTTGTTTTCTTTCCAAAGCACTGCATTTGAGTATGATCAGTAACAAATACTCTCTTTTTGTAAAAATGGGAAAAATAATATATATCTTTTTTCCTTTGTTCAACTGCACCCTTTCATTTCTGAATATCCAATAAATTATTTTACCTTTTTATTAAACTAATCAATACAACAGAATTGGTGTCTGTAATTTTCTCTTAATATTTTTAGTTCAAGTAACACAAACTGTACAAGGCATACATGTCTAGAGTTTTGTCAACATTTAACATTTTACTAGTCTATTGGACACAAAATATTATACTACATAATCAGAACATCAGATCTGAGAAAAAAATAACTAAAGCAGTCTAATAAACATCCCCTTACAAACTAGGTCCCAAAAAAGGTACCTCACAAGCTAAGGGTTAAGGAAAATACAAAGTTCATATTTTCCCTACTATCTTCATGCATGCTTATAGTTTTAATAAATGTGTAACCTCTCAAATTGTAATACACGTTTGACGATAACTTATATTACTAATTAACCTCAGGAAAAACCTGAGTCAATGAAGCCCATAAAATACTAGCTAAAACATATTCAATAAATTTAAAATAAGATATTTTTTTATGCATTTACCTAACCCAGTATTTTCTGAGCTTCATTTAATCATTTGTTTTATTATTTTTTACAATGAACTGCTCCAGCTGTAATTCATTGTAACACAATAAATAATAGCTTTATATACAGTTCAGAAAACTTGCTGTGTAAAGGTAGACTCACACCTGGACGCACAGAGGTGAAGTGCTGAACAGAACCAACTCGCTCACATTGCTCATATCTACCGGAAGCAAGACGTGCCATGCAGTTGATGTGCCAAGGTCATTCACTGTCAGTCAGCACAATGCATCGTTTGGCTGAATTGGCACTAATTTGCGAAGAAGCAGAAAAGAGGAGCATAGGCAAAATAGAAGATTCTGTGTGCATGATATAAACTTATCCAGGAATTTAAAGGGTGAATCAACTCTATATTATCTGTAAATAATCCAGACCACACCATATATGGAAATTAAATTATATATAATATTTGTTCATCATGGGTGTCCATTTCTTTTATAGGCTTTTAAGCCTAGGAAAAACTGTCCATAACAAGATCTGCCACTCGGAATTGTTAATGGAGGAAAATAAATATTTGCAATGACAAGCAGTAGATGCATATTCTGAAAAGTGTTTTATTTGATCTTAGAAAGTTGTAAACTATTTTCAAGTTCAGATCTCACATCCATTTTACCATAAGAAATGCATTTAAGTCTAACAATTTTCACATGTGTGTGTGACCAAGTCGCTGCACAAACCCTTACGAAGTTTGACTGTTCTGGTATGATTATACATTTTTCTTGTATTACTATTTAATAGGAACCCGCAATATAACATCAAATATGTCAAAATTCCATGCAGCTCTTCCTTAAATTATAGGTTTTATATTAATTTACCTGAAACATATCCAATTTCTGCAGCTATTTGTTCCCAAGCATTATCCCTTAAATTGTTATTACTATATAATTTGTGGCATTTATCAAACAAAAGGTATATTGTTGAACCAAAGTGATAAGCTTTTCCTCATCCATTGCTGCACATAAAGGTATAAAAGCGCAAAAAATGATTTACTGCTACTGAATACAGATGTCACAGAATTAGAGATGGCCTTGATTGGCACAAAGACTCCTGAGTGACACAATTGACACTGATAGTGAAACACAGCCCACGGAACCAGAAGAAATATTCTCTACAAGAGGAAGCTTGTGGAACCCCAAAATTTTCCGCACCACCCCACATTTAGGTGAGAGCCGTTCCATTTATTAACAAGGAAAATATATTTTTTGGTGCTCTGCGCTTTGCCTATGCATGTCCAGGTGTGAGCCTACCTTAACACAGAAGTGAGTTAAAGTAATTGAAAAAGCAAAAGGATCCTATAATTAATTTTAAGAAAAATTTTGGGATATTGTTTAGAACAGCTTACGCAAGCACTTGGTCACAATTTCGGCAAAGTCCCACTCGGCAGTGTGTACGAATGGTCGCGAAAGTTGCCGAAGTTGCTGTGTTAATGCAGCGCTGCCAACAGCAGAATGTCCCTAGGAGTTTGTTGCCAATAGTAAGTTTGAATGTTTTTGCGGGAGTCGGCAGTATGCTGCTGACCTTCTTAGAAGCAACTAGTGCAACGGATCGCTTTATCAGTATATTAGATTTGGCGCCTCTGTGCTTTAATGAGGAGTCATGCATGCAGTTCCTGTACGACAAGGGCCTGCTGAGGACTCGAATGCTATGCAGGGAATGTGATGTGCCCTAGGGCGAAGCCTACAGTCCCCCATCTGTGCCATCCCAGCGCATGGGGCTCCGTAAATGGATTTTTTCTCCACTCGAAAATTAAAAAATAAATAAATAAAAATAAATAAATAAAAATAAATAAATAAAAAAGAACGATAATTAATAAAAATAATATAATAATATAATACTATTAAATATAATATTTTATATATATAAATAATATATACAATATAATATTAAATAATAATAATACAATAAAATAATATAATATGTTGTTTTCTAGTGCCTTGCATCTGGCAATGAAGCCATTAGCATTATATTATAATATAATATAAAATAAATAAAAAAGAACGATAAATAATAAAAATAATATAAAGATGATATATATAATATAAATCTAATAACATTAAAAATAATAATATAAAATAAAATAAATAAACAAAAAAAGAACGATAAATAGTAAACATAATAAAAATATAATAATATTAAATATATATATAATAAATATAATAACATTAAATAATAAAATAATAATAAATATAAGTATAATATATAGTATTATATATAAATAATATATATAATATAAATGTAATAATCATCATCATACGCGATAGTGGTATGTCTGTGGCGGCAACGACGCGAGTGAGTGCATTTGTGTTTAATGTGCTGGCAACGAAAACTAGTGTAGTGTAAAAAGCAATGTTGGCAGATGTGAAAATCGTCTGCTAGTCATGCAGTGAAATCTAGTGGGCAATTGTGAAACTACTGTCGGCGCATGCGCAGTAAGTAAGCTCGGACTTAGAATCTGGCTGGCAAGTGGAAAGTGAGCTGTTCTAAACTTGAGCCAAATTTTGCTTAATCAGTATCAATATATCAACAAATCAAATTCATACACATGAAATAAAACATGATTACATTACATTATAGCTTAAAGAAAGTATAAATTTACTCTATATCAGTAATACAAAAAAGAATTCCAATGACTGCCATTCTGTTATAACTTTTTAGCACCAAGAACTGAGCCAAAATAAGGCACTTCTATATGCTTAGTACATACCAGGATATCCAACATACATGCTATCAACCAGGAACTTCTATAAATTGACAACCAGCTTGTGTGTTCCAATTCTATTTGCTGCAGGACTCAAGGGAATTTACAAAGTTTTAGTGGTAATATTTGATGTTAGGTCTCCATTTGTTGAGCATTGACCAAAGAGCTGTCTTTTCTCACTATATATGGATTTGGCATTTCTCTATTTGATTGTCAGGCCCTAATGTCAATGGGCCCTTAAACACCACTCACTGTATTTGAGTATTGTCTGTTGAGGTGCAATATATACACTCATTGGAGAAAAGCACTGTGTAAAGGAATTATTTATTGATCTTTGAAAGCCTACCTCTGTAGCGTGATGGTTAGCATGTCTGCCTCACGTTCAAGAGGCAGCGAGTTCGAATCTCGCTTAGGGTAAGTTATCCGGATAAGGTTTTTTCAGAGGTTTTCCCTTATCCTGAGAAGACGAATGTCAGGTAACTTAATGCTCTATGGACCTTGGGCTCATTTGAGCACCATTTCACCTATTTCAGTCACTCACCATCCGATATGACATTATGTTTAACAAAAAAAGGGGGGGGGGGGAAAGATCTTTGAAGTAGCTTCTTCCTAAGCCCTTGAAAATAACAGGCAAAACAGAGGCATCAAGGAGCTGACTTCATTTGTTTAATCAACAACCAAAAATGTTAAATGGACTTTTAATTAGAGTGCAATAATTGATAATATATATTGTGGTAATTAAAGATCAGATTAAAATATAATCCAAACATAAAACATGTAATTACAAAAGCAGGAATGCGAGAAATAATGCAGAGTACATAGTTTTTACAGACTTGTTAAATTAATATCAAAGACAGGACAGAAAATTTTGCTTATGAATTGTGATTTAGTTTAACACACGGCTTGTGTGTTTAAAAACACCAACAGTAAGTTTGTTGGCATAAATAAATAATAATTACCATGTGATTTAGTGTTTCATTTTGAGTGTTAAACTGAAATAAGGAGAAATAAAACACATCACAAACTATACAAGGCAAATAACTTAGCCAAAAACTAACATTGATCCAGTGTCATGACCAAGATATAAGAAGAGTTGTCCAGCTCTCTAACTGAAGCTAAGCCATGGCCGATATTTAAAGCAGTTATAAAAGTGCACCTCAATGCCATTATTCACCTCGATATAAATATACATAAAAATAGTGATTCATATGTCGCCACAAGGTGTGGTGAGCTAAGATATACTTACATTGATATATATAAATTGACATATACTCTGTTCATCAAGAGATTAGAGGAGACGTAAACAAAGCCACGTGCGTTTTGACCACAGCGCGCCCTCTTGACGCTTTTGCCGTGTAAATAGTCCCTTGAAGAAATACTGTTACTAAGGTCTGAAATGTCACTTAATGTTTGCTAAAATATGAACTAAGTGTACTAAGCATAGTTAAAGTGTAAGAATACGGAGTTAAGTGAATCTGTAGCCAGTCTAATTCATTCTGTGCGCGCATCAGTATGAATGTAACATGGCGGAACAAGTGAGTTGTGAAACATAAGTGCGGCAAACCGTTGCGAAGTGGTGAAAAAACAATATTGAATGTATTATCAAGTTCTGCGAGAAATATCCCGAACTTGCTGAAATGATGAAATTAACATCTGAGTTTACCGGTGTGTCAGTTGCAAGTATTTAGAACACACGCAAAGAAAAATCGTCAGTTGGTGAAGATCCTGACTAAAAGCGACCACATGCCAGATAAATGGTGGGTGTAGTTTGCGACGAATTTGTAAGATCTGCAATCCGTCGAAAAGTTCACCAGTTCCTTGTTAACAATGAACTTCCACCTTAAACAAAGTGCTGTTGGCAGTTAACTCTGATCACGATCTTCCAGATTTAAAACAAACTTCCCTCCACAAGCTGCTTCTGGAGATTGGTTTCGAGATTGTGAGCAGGAAATGAAAAAGTATTATTGTGGACAGAGATGACGTAAGTAGCAGTTAATTTCCATGTACTACATGTTATTTGGATCAAGTAAATATATCCTTTTAGTAGTGTAAAATGCATATTATATCTACGCGTAGCGGTAGGTAACCGTGTTGCGTCATTTTGAAAGCATGTGTTCGCGGAGTGATACAAACCGATGCTTTGTTTATATCTCCTCTAATCTCTTGATGAACAGAGTATATATAAAATTACCATTTCACTTTAAAAGAGCTGACTGAAAGAAAATTGAAACTGATACGACAAAGATGGAGGTAACCTGACTTTGACTATCGATCAACTGAATTTTATGCCAGAAAATATAACGTTTAATGTACATAATGAGCAGCTTTTGCACCCCATGGCTTGCCCAACAGATTAGTTAAGGCTTCACTATTTCTCAAGTGGTTTTGCCTTCAAATTGAGACAATTTTGTATCACTAGATTAGTTTTTACATGAGGGTTGTTTTGAAGGAATTGTATGATTACCTGATGGTACCCACTGATCTGTTTGTTGCTTGTCTGAATCTTTAAAACACCTTTATGCTCACTAAGCCAATTAAATTATTACAATATTACTACCATAAAAACTTTGAAAATTTCCCCTTCCCTTACAGCAAACAGCATTTATATATTAATGGAGTAAACCCATGTTATTAAGAATGCTCATCCTGGATATCCTGCTTTACAATAAGCTTACATAAAAAACATAAAACATACTACATCCCAAAATTTTGCAAGTCACAGGAAGGTTTTCAATAAACAGTAAAGTTATGTTTATCAAAACTATGTATGCTGTTTATGAATATGTTCTCATAGAAAAGAAAAAAAGTACTGGTGGAATATAATTCCAATATTTTGTTTTCACATACTGATATTCTGGCTGCTATCATATAAGAAAAGATACAACAGAAAGGTTATGTGTGGCTATATTTCCAAAATTAATTTTTCTGTTAGCGGGAATAAAAGGCAGGAAAAACAGTTTTGGAAATATTGGTACAATTTCCCAAATCAGATACATAATTACAAAAGGTAAAAAATCACTTTCGCCTAGTATATATATATTATTATTAATCCAGAATTTGCAGCTGCATTTCATTCTGCACAAACTGAACAACTGCTTGAAGAATTGCTGCTTTTGTACCAGGACTGTTTAATATGAGGGGCAATAACATTGCTGCATCTTCTGCTCGCAAATCAGCAATGACTGCATTTACTGAATCAGCTAGCCTCTGACGCTGAGTCGCTGTCATATCATACATGATAACATAAGACACAGACCTAAACTTGTTCGCACTCATCACTGCAGCAGAACATGCTCCAATCACACCACCTGAAATTAGAAAGAAAAAGAACAAACTTGTGATGACTTGCATTGATTTCATGGGTAAAAATCTGATGTGTTGCACTCACATGACTTTCCCTACTCCTATACTAATTATTCTCACAAACTCTTTATCTTCTTCATGTTAGTTGAGATAAACATCTGTAGAAATTATCTTATTGCTAATTTTCTTGTAGGTGCAAGGGGAATATGGGAAACAGTAGGCTTTGAGAGATAGTCAGATCTTTTAAATGGAAACTTGAGAAACGTTTAAGTATTGCAAAATTCACACAAATAACAAGAAATATCTCCAAAGATTTCAAAGGTTTATTCATCCATATGTTTCTGTTACATAGGATATATCAAGAGTTCAGAAGAACTTACCTAATATGTACATATAAAGTTTAATTACAACGTTTATTTACAAATCTGTTTCAATTTCACGTACCTGTAAAATACATCTACACTCATTTACACATTTTGATTACATTTAGTGTTGTACTTAAATTCTTCAGTACTGTAGAAAGCATTTTCTAGTAAATAGTTCTTAATGGTTTTTATTTGTATCTCTCTTTGTTTTAAGTCTCTTATTTCCTTGGGCAAAGCATTATAATGTTCTTTCCCTATACTTTTTATTGAACGATTATTTAATGTTCCCCTGAGTGCAGTTCTGTAATAATCATGTTTATTTCTAACATTATAGCTATGCATGTGATTGTTTTTAGCAATTTTTCCATTTAGAAGAACATGCTTGATGCTTTCATAAATGTTGTTGTTGTTGTTTTCTAGTGCCTTGCATCTGGCAATGAAGCCATTAGCATTCGTGCCTTCCAATACTTTTGAACTGTAGTTTCTTCTGATCTTAATGCTTCACAGGTCTTCAAGTGTTCTTCATTCATTTCTGCTGGATCGTTACACAGGACACATATTGGTGAGGCTGAGATACCAATTCTGTATGTAGATACATGGAACTGTTAGGATTTTGTATTTTTTGAAACAGTCCCTACAACTGTGTCTTTTTTCTATTTTCCCAATTATTCTAATTGCCCTTTTTTGTAATTTGAATATTTTTAGTACTTCCTTAGCTGTAGTATTCCCCCATAGTGTTATGCCGTATTTTATATATGAATAAATGAATGCATAGTACACCTGCTTCAGCGTTTTATTATCCATGTTATCCTTAACTTGTTTCATAATGTATAATCCCTTATTTATCTTTTTGTTATGTACATTATATGTGGTTGCCAATTAAGATTTCTGTCTATAAGCACTCCTAGGAAATTTGTGACCTGTGTCTCAGGAATACTTTCCCCATCTACCTTGATATCAATGTGATCTGCATGTTTTTCTTTTAGCCTGAAATTTATCCATGATGTCTTTTTTATGTTTAATACCAGATCCAGATTTGAAAGATAGTCTTTTAATATTTTTATGATACTGTTTGCCTTGTTTTCTACACCTTTGGTAGTGGGATCTGTAACTATTATTGTTGTATCATCTGCATAGCCAATTGCTGTACCTCCATTATTTGCTACCATTTCAAAAAGATCATTTATATAAACTAAAAATAGAAAAGGACCCAATTTTGAGCCTTGCGGAACTCCTTGTTTAATTGTTTCAAATTGTGATCTTACTTTATTTACCATACCCTTTTCATTTTTGTAGTTTATTTCTACGCGCTGCTGTCTATTTTCTAGATATGATGCAATCCACTTTTGTGCAATGCCTCGAACCCCATATTTTTCTAACTTATTTTCTAGGATGATTATATTTACACAGTCAAAAGCTTTAGACAGATCCAGAAATATGGCAACTACAAATTCACGATTATGGAGTGCATTAATAATTTTATCATTTGCTTTATCTATTGCATTTATTGTTGACTTATGTTTTTGAAATCCATATTGTAGTTCTGCTAAGATTTTCTGTTTTTCAAAATATCCTTGTAGTTGTTTCAAAAACACAGCCTCCATCACTTTTGATATTGCAGAACATAATGTAATTGGTCTGTAGTTTTCTACGTTACATTTGCTTTCTTTTTGTTTGTATATTGGTCTAACGATCACTCCTTTTAATGTATCTGGAAATACTCCATGCATTAGTGAAGTGTTTATTATATGAGTGAGAACCTCAACAATTTCATATTTTATGTTTTTTAGCATTTCGTTTGATACTTCATCCAAGCCAACAGATTTTTTACATTTTAGTTTATTTATTTCTCTTAAAACTTCCTCTTCTGTTGTTTCGAGGATTCCCATAGAATTAATTTGGGCAAAATTTGATGTTATTTTTGAGTTTAGAGTTTTTGGCTTTGAAACTAGCTGTTTTGCAACATTTATATAGTAGTCATTGAATATATTACATATTTGCTTAGGATCTGTTATCTTATTATTTTTATGGTTTATTTCAATATTTTCTATTTGTTTAGTTTTACTGCTTTTATGTATTTGATTTACGATTTTCCACACTGCTTTTGTTTTGTTTTCTGCTTTTTCAATTAGTTCCTTGTTATAATTCTTTTTAGCCTGTGTAATTATTGTATTTAGTATTTTGTTATAATTTTCAATATAATTTAGACATTTCTCGCTCATATTTGGCTGTTTTATTGAATTTAAAAACCTCACCCTTTCGCATGATTTTTTTTATTCCTTTTGTCATCCATTTTGTGAAATTATTTCCCTTACCACCTGAAATTATTTTGACTCTTCTTAAAGGCATCATTTTTTGTAGACCATTTTGCAGTATTATACTTAAAATTTTATATTTTTCACTTACATCATCAGTATTATACACCTTTTCCCAGCTTACTTCCCTAAGATAATTTCTAAGGTTGTTTAAGCTTTCCTTGTTTATTTGTCGCCTACACTCGGAAATAACTTGTGTGACATCTCTTTTAAAGTTTACTCTTAACTGTTGTCCAGAATGATCACCTATCCCTGACTTAATGATTGACGTACTCCATTTTGTTTCTGGTAAGTTAATAAAAGCATTGTCAATACAAGTTTCAGAATATTTTGTTACCCTTGTTGGCTCTTTTATACCAATTTTTAAATTATGCCTATTTAAGATTTCTGTAAGTGATGATTTATATGTACTTTCCTTTATCATGTCAATGTTAAAATCTCCCATTAGTATTTTAATCTTTTTTTCATTTATTTTGTTTAGTACATTTTCTATGATTTTAAGAAATAGATCTTTGTTTCCCCCAGGTGATCTATATACCCCTATTAGTACTATCCTGGCCTCTTTTAAAAATACCTCTATTGCTGCTAGTTCACATACTATTTCCTCACTAAAATTACTACAATCTACCTCTTTGAACTTTATATTATTTTCCACATAAATAGCCACACCTCCACTTTTGTGTTGCTGCCTACAAAAGTGTGACCCTAGTGTATAACCATGGTAATTATTTGCCACAATTTCCTCTGGTTTTAGGCCATGTTCTGTTTGTATCATAATACTAGGCTTCAGATTTGTTATATTTAACTCTATCAGTGCCCGTTTGTTACTTACATACTGACAATTTTGATGAAATATTACCACGTCATTGTTTTTCCTCTTTTGTACAATTTTGTCTACCTTTACATTTTCATTAGTTTTTACTCTATTGGTGAAATTTTTTATGTTTGGCTTCTCTATTTTACCCAATTTAACTTTTTCCTCAGTTTGTTTTAAATTTATTTTGTCATCACCTAGGGCTGTTTTTAGTTTCCCTTACTTATCCATATATTTATAGTATTTTCTATTAATTTACCTAATAAAAAGGATCCCTTTCTGTTCAAATGAAGGCCATCCCGTCCCAGACAACTATCATCTAAAAATTTGTTTACATCTACAAAGACAGCCTTAAGTGTCTCACATGCCCAGCGTATCCCCTCATTTATATCATCAATATATGCTGTACTTTCATCTCTTCTTCTCACTATACCATTTACAACTACAGTTGCCAGTGGGAAATACTTTTTAGCATACCTTATTACATTATACACCTCTGCCATAACGTCATCTGGTCCTAGTGATTTGTGAATGTCATTTGTTCCTATGTGTAGCACTAATGTTTTTATTTTGTCCTTGCTTCCTTCCTGGTCTAGTTGATTTGGCAGATACTGCGCCTTCATACCCCTCAAAACTTTCACTGTTGTATCACCTCTGTTTAGCACTACGTTTTTTAACATGGAGTCACCACACACTAGAACACTTTTTCTTTCTTCTTTGTTTTCTGTCTTCTCTCTTCTTTCCCCGCTTTGTATCTCCTGCTGTATCCCTGCCTGTTTGTTGTTTGTCCATTTATACCGCGAGTTTTTTCCGGCATTTCCTTTCTTTATTTGATGGTTTTCAGCATTTTCTGGTGGCTTTCCTTCTTCCTCCTCCTTTTCTTGACTTCTCAACCCTTCATAACGGTTTTTTAAAGTGACGTAGTTCGGATTTACTTCCCGAAGTTTTGTGCGCTTTTTCTGCACCATTTCAATGCATGCGCTTTCCTTGGTTTCCGCCGTTGCACATATTTGGGTTTTCAGTGCTTCGTTTTCCTTTTTTAGTGAGTTTACCTCATCCCTTGCTTTTTTAAGATCATTATTTAGTATATTTATTACCAGCTGGAGTGACACTATGGTCTCAGCATCACGTGTTTCTCGTCTCCCGTTTGTCGATTCAAATTCCTCACCGTGAAATTTCGTTTTCTCAGTTTCTGCATTGATTGCAGTGCTGCTTTCATTTTGACGGCCTTTCCTGTAGGCATTTTTCATGTTTTCATTCCCGTTTTTGTGTTCTCTTATATCATAACTTGTATTTTCCTGTTTTTTCAGCACCTTACTTCTCGTTTGTATACAACACACCGCCATCTTGCAAGAAGATCCAAAAAGGTTCAAAAGGTCCAAAATGGTTCAATCCACAAAAGGTGCATTTGGACATAACTTATGTGTTTTAACAAGATCTACATTTTGTATCGTGTGAAAAATATTGGAGAGCAAGAGGATTAATGACTTCGTTGTCAGAAATCCAGCATTAGCTAACAACAACATTTTGTATCGTAAGATTTGGTTTATCTCTTACGGTTTGCCAGTTATGCATAAGTCATCAAGAGTAAACAGCAAAGATTTCTGCAAAGACTTTGGATTGAAGAAAGACCTTATATATCAACTAGCAACTCGGAAATACTCCATTGGAATTTTCAGAAACCATGCATACGGGACTCACCTCACTACCTAAATGTTTCTTCATCTACAACTTTTGAATAACATCAACACTGAGAGGATTTAATTGTTATATATTTTATTTTTATTTTGTTGTAAATAATTTCAATTCAAAATATAAATATTTCTTTTGAAACATTTAATGTAAAATGCAGATACAGGAAGACTTTGAAATAAAAAAATGGGCTATAACCAGAAAATTCAGATATACATTTCATTTGCCATGAAAATATCTTAAACTTATAGAATTTTAATCAAAATCATTAGTCATTTTTGATGTGAAGGGTAGTTTAGGGTGGAGGAATTTTCTTCAAAATCTTTGTGTCGTATCCTTGAATACCAACTTCGGTTTTTAACTGACTTCAGGTTTTTGAGTTATACTATTTGCACACACAAAGACTTTTTTCTTGGATTCAGGGGGCCTCAAAAGATATATTTCCGGTGAAATCTTTTCATCCAAATTGTGGGTTGAATATAATACTTCCGCTACTTACTATATGTAGCTGAGAAAGTTAAAAAAGAGAAGAAAACATACTTAATTTTTTTTATTTCCTTCTTCAATATCAAATCTTTGAGTTGAATGGAATGCTTTCTTTACCCTAAAAAAAAGTACTCATTCAACCCAGATATATATCATGAGTTCATCAGAAATAAGATTTGAGGCTCCTAAATTAAAAACCATGTAATTAGCTATAGAACAATGAACTGTATCGATACAAGAGTTCATATTTAACATCCTATTATTGGTACACCAGATGAGGAATGGATGAAGTCTAAGATCTAGAGCATTAGCAAACAACACATTTAATGTAACTTTTAAGAGTCCATAGCAAACATTTTCAGGGAATTTTTCATATGAACATTTTTCCCTTTCTCAATAATAAGTCTAACAATCTGAAGACAAATCAATCAAGCCCTCCAAAGACCTACAAACCAATGCCTTGGGTCAGTAGCCAGTAGGGGGCAGGCAAACTTTTGACCATAGCATATTTGGTGATCAACCCAATGTCTGATATGGCAGTGAAAAAGAGGGAAATTAAATGCAGTGGTAAAAGCGAGGATAAAAAAATTTGCAGATCAAATTATCCAACCCAGCACTCACCTAGCAACCAAGGAAAGCCACGAAAATATCTTCAGTTGATCATCCCCGTGGGTTTGAACCAAGGACCTCCCAAATGTGAGTTGCTCACATTACTGTGGTACCACCTTGTTTCATTAAATATTATTTTCAGAAATCATAAAAAACAAACAAAAACTACTAGAATGAAAATAAAGACAATGTTAGCATTACTTAATGCAGCAGTCCTTGAAACTGTGTTGATCATTCTTTAATTTCTCATAAGCTCACCATTAATGTATATTTATTTGCTTTTTAGCTTCTTGGTTTGTATTACACTCTGGTTTTCTCAGCTGTTGTTGTGCAAAACCTGTAAATATTGCTTCAGTTGAATTGTAACTAAATTGGTAAGAAATAGTTGGGCTAACACATGATTGCCCCAATGATATGATATACGCTCCACGTAATCTTCGAGGAATAGGACTAATTAGAGCTGGTTGGGAGGCTTATATACAACATTTCAATATAGCTCAGAAGCTTTCACAGATACAAGATGATCATCTACGCTTGTGTCGAGATACTCAGAAAGAGAAGAAAGAAGCCCTTTCCAATTTGAACATTGACATTAACGATGAAATCATGTCAAAATCAGGACGATGGCTTCGAAAACAATTACAACTTAAATCGTTTGATGCATGGTGTCAGCTACCTCACAAGGGAAAGGGGATTGAGACATATAAAGAGAATCCCAGAGCCAATTCGTGGATGAGCAACAGAAAAATCCTGTCATGTTCTGAATGGACTAATGCCATCAAAATGTCATGTAACACGTCAGCAGTAAGATCTGTGCCTGGAAGAAATCAGCGAACAACACTATGTCGGCACTCAAATTGTAAAGAAGTGGAAACCCTTGGGCATGTACTAGGATATTGCTCAAAGGGAGAATTACTTCGCAACAATCGTCACCACCGTGTGCGTTCATCAATTTCTACAGCCCTTCGTAGAGCCAATTGGGAGGTCTATGAAGAGGTCCATTGCCTGTCTGAGGATGGTAGCCATTGAAGAGCAGATATCGTAGCCATCAAGAGGGATGCAGGAAAGGGTCTCATTCTTGATCCAACTGTAAAAATGGAGCAACATTTACAGCAGGTGAAAGGTGAACGAGGAAAAGGAAGCCATCTACCAACCATGCATTCCTCACCTTAGTGAGAGATATAATGTACCTGAAAATGCATGGGAGGTAAAAGGACTACTCTTTGGTGCCCGCGGAACATGTTTTAAATTCACAAGTACCTGCCTCAAAGCACTGGGTGTGCAATGGTCCGAAATTGTAAATATATGTTTACATGTCCTAAAAGACTCTTTATATATTTTAAATAATCACTTGTATTCAATGTGTTAACTGTTATCTTCTTGTTATAATCTTTTAATGTTTTAGATATTTTGAATATTAATTTTAATCATTTTTTTTTTCTTCTTCTTAAAATTGACTTTGTCATATATCTCTGTATTCTGGATCTTTATGGTCACCTGCAATGTCAGGCAGATGTCACAATTTTTGTTTGTGAAATATATATATATATATAAGGCCTTTTATTATTTATCCTATTACTTCTAATGTTCCAATCTTGAAAAATTGGATTCTGCATTGTAAAAACTACAGGTTTTGATAGGAAAAAGTGCTTAGAATTCCCCCTCCCTCTTCCGGTATAATCCAACCTACAGGATCCCCTGCATTGGGTCAACCTCCATGGTCTACAAGTAATATGTAGCCTCTGGTTCCTGAGGTCACAGGTTCAAACCCAGTGGGGAGCAATGGATTTTTTTGGGGCATAAATATCCTTAGCATGGCTTCCTTCAGAAGACAAATAATGCTGCTGGTACCATGTCATAGATTTACAATACATAGCAAGCCTGATAAGAAGGCCTCTGAGCAAAATTAAGTAGTCTTTCACACCCAGTATAGAATGGAACACTGAGAACCGTAGCAGTTAAAAGGGCATCCATAAATAACGCTCAGCTTAATTTTTCCCCCCTGCTTTGGGCTTCCCACTGTGATACATCTGTGCAAGCCTATGATTATGCATACCTATAGCTAATCCAGCTGGACCCAACATCAGCCCTCCAATCATTGTGGCCGCACCAGCTATGCATCCTCCTTTGAAGGTTTCCTTTAGAGTTACACGCAAATTTGCATCATCTGTTAGTTGTGAAACAACATTCAGTATCTCTCTCGTATTGACTGGCATTATCAATTACTGCAACAACAAATAAAAAAAATGGTTAATATGCAAGCATTACTTAAATGAGCAGTCGTTTTAGAGACTGCAAGCTATTCCCATTGTAAAACATGTTTCCATGTGAGACAGAATATTTGATTTTAATATATGTGTATAAATATTAGAATTGTTTGTGTTCCATAATAAAAATAGGAGACGATAATTGGGATCGCTTCCCTAACGAGAAAGAACTATTTGCGCGGATGAATACCGCAGATGAATAAAAAAAGGACGGTGTGCCGCGTCAAAAGGATGCCAAGAAATAGTTCACTAGCGTTGGTATCTCCGAGGTAGATGGACGTATTTTTATGTGTATGCGTCATGAAATAGTAAAAGTGAATTTACTAAGTGTTTAGAGACCTTTAATTAAATTTTGGCGACGTTAGGGAAGTTGATCCGCTAACATAAGACTTTCTACTGTGATGTGATTTAAAAATTGTGAACAAGAAGGTGCAAATAAAATGTGCGACTAAAGTTAAACCCAAGTGTATATTCATTCCATCCGTTACCACGACCTTGTAGATAGAAAACGAGTCTCATAGCACAGCCAATTCCCTTAATAATAGCAAAAATGGCATCAAAATGGCGCCCAACGTGGGGCTCGAATTTAGGATGGAATGCAAATTACGGGAATTGAACTCACGATAAACATCAAGTGATGCCATATCATCGCGCCAAAAGGAAAGAAGACGCCATAAGACAATCGTTTGATATCGCCAACAGAACACTGATAAACGGATAATCAACGATACACCAGAACACCAATGCACGGATAATCAACGCGGGAAAACACCGGAGATCATCTAGCGAAGCCAACTGCCCAGGAGACGTACATAACTGGACGAATCAACAGAAAAAAAAGTAGGATCAAAAATTTTTGTTTTCACATCCAGTTTATTTTCATTTTTATGTTACTGAGAAGCGGCAAAGTAGTGGGACTTTTAACCTTAAGTGAATTGAATAAAGAAACTAAAATGTCGCGAAAAGAGATAGAAATAGGAGTGGGGGAAGGGGCAGATAGGCCTAGTTATCAGGTAGAACCAGAAAGTGAGGAACAGGTAGCAATAGGGAAAGACCAAAGGTTATTAATGATCATGTTTGAAAGACTAGAACAGAAAATGGAACAAAATAAGATAGAATTAAAACAGGACATAGAACAAAGTTTAGGTCAGAAAATGGAACAAAATAGGTCAGAAAATGGAGGAAGTGAGACAGAACTTAGAACAGAAAATAGAATTAGGAAGACAGGAGTGTAAAGAAAATATGAAAGTAATGGAAACTAATTTAAAATTAGTACATAAAAACTTAAATGAGACAAAGGAAGCCTTAGAAGCTAGGATAGAAATCGTAGGAGATAGGATGGGAAAAATAGAATCAGAAATGAGAGAAAATAAGATTGTATTAGAAGGAGAAATTGCTAGGTGTAGAGAGGAAATAACAGAATGTAATACAAGTGTAGACTGTAAGATTACAAATGTAAAAGCAGAAATAACTGAGGAATTAAGGAAAGAGATTGAGGTAGTAAAGAAAGACATTATTAATGAAACTGTAGAACAAATTCTAATTCCTAAAATTAAGACGATGACTGATGTGGTGCATTTGCAACAGGATGCTATAAATGATATGAAACAAAGTCACTTAGAAATAAAGAATGATTTAAAATCAATTTGTGAAGAAATGAAAAAAGGGAAAGAAAGTTTGGCTAATGTAAATGATGTTGTGAATGCACTACAAAGGCAAGATGATTTAGATGTAAGTAATGTACAAGATGAGAGTTATTTGAATAATGTACAAAATGTTGACTCACCATACAGAGAAACAGGTTCACAATCAATGACACAACACACAACACATGTTACACCAACAGCATATTACATGAAATCACACCACCTACATTTGACGAGGAGAAGGGAGACGATCCAAAACTCTTTGTTAAAGAGATGGAAGAGTATTTTAAAGTGAAAAGGATACCAAATGAGCTTAGGATGATGATAGTTAAGAAAAGCTTAAAAAACAAGGCATTAGAATGGCTCAGGTTAACACTAGCTGGTCATGAGTCGTATAGTTCGTTCAGAAATTTATTCCTATCAAGGTATTGGGGCCCAGCTAAGCAAAACCAAACTAGGGTAGAGCTAGCAACAGGTAGATATGATCCAACCAAAGGGTTATCGCTAGTCGATTATTTTATGAAAGTAGCCAACAAAGGAAAGCTATTAGACCCTAACTTGTCGGAAGCAGAACTAATTACCAGCATAACAAGACATTTCCCAGACACGGTGAGAACAGGGTTAATTGTTGCGAGGCCAGTAGATTTTGCAGATATGATAGAATTGCTGACAGCCTTCGAAACACAAAATGGTCGGCCTAATGAGCATAGACATAGGAACGGTCACCCAAACTCACCCATCTTAAACCGGAGCACGGCTACGAACAACCAGAGTGAGGGAGAAGACAGAAATACTAGGAGCACCCATGAAAGGGGGAGAGGGGCACACCATTTCCCACAACCACATAATCATGGCGAGAGGATGGAGAACACAAGACAGCGGTACCACGACACAATACCGAGGGGTGAATCGAGATACAGAACATATACATGTGATCGTGGAAGACCAAGAGACCGTACCCATCAAGTGAATCACATACGATTCTGTAGGGAATACTTTAACAACCAAAGACCGTCATATAACAGGGGTTCACGCCAAAGGGGCAGAGACCAATGGTACACTGGCAACACAAGACAGCAGGAAGTAGATGAAAGTGTGACAAATAGGACCGATGTTGCACAGAATACAGAAACAACAACCACCACCAACACTCAGGGAAATTACAACAACTAAGTTCGTCCCAACTGACTGGATGACCAACAACACAAACCGTAAGCAACTTACAATTGACATCGACACCATGATGCCTACACGAAGAGAAAGATGGAACTACTGGTCATAACAAAACAGCTAGGTGACCACACGTATGAGCTACAGAATACAAATGGCAAGTTGGTAGGAAGATACCATAAAAATAAATTAAAACCATACAAAGAAAGGACCAAATAGTCCTTGCCAACAAGTATGTAAGCCAGAAATAGTAGAGATGATGGAGAATAACAATTTTTAATGGGTTGCTTATAGAAAATTATGTTCAGATTAGAAAATACAACAAGAAAGAAAATCAACATAGTCATTGGCTATATCGACCACAAAGAGCATTGTCAACAAAGACAGATGAGGACACTGATTGTCATTAAAGAAATGAATTATAGCGACGGAAAATAATGTGTTTTTGACATAAGGATGTCAGGGACAAAAATAAAGAGGAATCCATTGTGATGACAAAGATAAAATATTTCGACACATTCAATTCGAGGGTGAATTGAGAAGAAAAATAATACAATTGCAGAATAATTATAAGTATAGAAGTTTTCTCTTATAGAAATAAGAGACAAAGAAGTGACAATTAGTGAAGTAAGAAAAACCATAATCAGAAAAGCAATGCCCATGAATTAAGATGGATACAGCCAATGCTAAGCTCGAAGAAATGTTGAACCAAATAATAATGAATAAGAACCCAATTAAAAAAAAAAAAATGATACCATTAGTAACATCAGAGTTTAAGAACCGACTCAACGACCTGCCTATACATAATAAGCTTACAAGACAAAGAAGGCAAAGAACTGAATAAAATATTGCCATAAATATGATCATAATCATTAGCTCAAAATTTGTATCCTGTTTTTCTCTCCTCATAACAAAGAACATAAGTCAAAAGCCACATAATAAACCATGATACATTTAAATTATATTTGTGTCAATGTCAAATGTACAATAACTGAGTATGTGTTGTATAAGAACTGAATATGTGTTGTACAATAACTGAATATGTATTGTATAATAACTGGATATGTTGTATAATAACTGAATGTGTTGTACAATAACTGAATATGTATTGTATAATAACTGGATATGTTGTATAATAACTGAATATGTGTTGTATAATAACTGAACATATGTGGTACAATAACTGAATAGGTATTGTATAATAACTGGATATGTTGTATGATAACTGAATGTGTTGTACAATAACTGAATATGTATTGTATAATAACTGAATATGTGATGTATAATGACTGAACATGTAGTGTGTAGTAATTGAATATGTGAAATTTATAAAGACATGCTGTGTCATGCCAAAACAAAAGACAAAGACAAACACCGAAGAAGACTGTAAAGAAAAGAAAAAATATTGTACAAAGTGATTGCATCAGAGGAGTAAGGAGAAGGATTGTATTGTGTTTCAAGATTGTAAATATAGGTGACAACTTGAAAAACAAAACAAGGGGCATATGAGACAGAATATTTGATTTTAATATATGTGTATAAATATTAGAATTGTTTGTGTTCCATAATAAAAATAGGAGACGATAATTGGGATCGCTTCCCTAACGAGAAAGAACTATTTGCGCGGATGAATAAAAAAAGGACGGTGTGTCGCGTCAAAAGGACGCCAAGAAATAGTTCACTAGCGTTGGTATCTCCGAGGTAGATGGACGTATTTTTATGTGTATGCGTCATGAAATAGTAAAAGTGAATTTACTAAGTGTTTAGAGACCTTTAATTAAATTTTGGCGACGTTAGGGAAGTTGATCCGCTAACATAAGACTTTCTACTGTGATGTGATTTAAAAATTGTGAACAAGAAGGTGCAAATAAAATGTGCGACTAAAGTTAAACCCAAGTGTATATTCATTCCATCCGTTACCACGACCTTGTAGATAGAAAACGAGTCTCATAGCACAGCCAATTCCCTTAATAATAGCAAAAACGGCATCACATGAAATTATTGTCTGTATTAGCTACCTCTTAGTTATTACAACTTTTATGGTAGCAACAAAATTTAAAGGTAGCTGATAGTTGACTATTACTATTCTTTTCCCTGTTGTACAAATGATATTTATATCACTGGTTGTACAAACTGATTTCACACATGTTGTGCTTTTTAGATATTTTTGTCATATCTTTACTTTTATAAATAGCTACCAATGAACTATTTATAACATTTTATGACAGACACCCATGCTTTTCTACAATATAATTTATTATTTTGTTAATATGAGTTTTTATTTTAAACATATTACAAAATTTTGAAATATAATGAACTAGTTGTCTTTATATCGCTATAGAAAAAACTCTTCATACTTAAAAATTATTTTCTACTAGTTTGCTTTGTTATAAAAGCGTTTTTTTTTTTTTTTTTTTTTTTTTTTAAACTATAATTTATTTTTAATTTTTTAGTCTCAAATTTTTCTATCCAAATATTTTTCAACATTTTTAATTTGAAATATTTCTAAAATTTCTCAATTAGAAATTTCTTCCAATTTTTTTTTTTAAATTTTCAAATCTGCTTTTTTGGAACAGTATTAATTTCCAATTACTATTTTAACTACACTATCAGCTGTTTTGGCCTTCCTGACCCTGGCCAAACTTTGATCCGCAATCCTTCCCCCGACATCTCGTGTCCCTCTAGATTCTCTCTCCGGACACCTAACTCCGTCTTTCAATATTTTCAACCTATTTAATTCCTTTGTCCAGCGTAACCTGTGTCGTTTTCTAAACTACCAGCTGTTGTGGCCATCTTGGCCCTGTGTGAACTTCAGTTCACAATATTTCCCCTGGGTCCCATGTTCCTTTCAGGTCCTCTCTCTGGACAACTACGTCATCCGATATGTTGTTGTTGTTAGCTAATGATGGATTTCTGACAATGAATTCATTAATCCTCTTGCTCTCCAATATTTTTCACTGATGGATGGAGTACTAGAAGTGGTTGGGCATATTTGAAGGTGGTTTCGGTCCATTTCCTCTTGCAGATCACATAGAGGACAGAGTGGTGAAGAATATATCCCAATTCTGTTTAAATGTTTTGCCAGACAATCACGTCCTGTAATCAACCTGCTGTTTTTCGAGGATATTCAGGAATTACTGTTCGAATGTTTGGTAGTTCCCATCGTTTATTCTTTAATTTTTCATAGTAATATTGTTCAATAAGTAATAATTGTAGTAATAATTTTTTTGTATTCAGAATTGACTAATCTTTTAGCTGCATAAAATGGTAGGTTAACCCACCGGCGGGCGCGCTGTTGTAAAAAGTACAACAGCAGCTGTTTTTATGCATTATCAATGCCTTAACGTTGAGCTAATGTGCCGCCGCTACAATGTATTCCTCTGCTGTTGTTTACTCGACAATGTTACTATGGTTTCAGTTTCCTTGTTCAGCTTTGTCAGTTTGTTTTCTGCATTGTAAGCAATGAGGTGTTGAATGTTGTAAGAAGTACAATGCGCGCCTGCTCTTGTAACAGTTGCAAGCTTTGTTTCTAGCAGTCAATATGCAGAGGTGAGTATAATAAAATAGTGAAATGTACTTATTCATTGCTTTTTATTTTCAATAGCTGCATATTAAATGTTGATTTTGTTATATTGGCACGTTTCTTTTGTTATTTTATTTCAGTTCGAAAGGTTTATCAGAAGAGGAAATTCGCAAGTTACTCTTAGAGAGCAATGATGAAGTATATTCAGACTTTTCAGAACTAGAGGAAAGTGACGTGGATTTGAGTGATGAAAACATTGAACCTGAGGACCATGACAGTGAATCTGAACTGGAAGCTGCAGATGGTGGTGATTTTGTAGAGCCCATGGAAGATCTGGAATTCTTTATTGGAAAAGACCAAGTTACGCGTTGGTGTAAAAGTGAGTGTGCTAAACTCTCAAAAACCAAAAGAAAAAACATTGTGAAAATTCTGCCAGGCCCCAAGAGAAATGTGATGGACATAACTGATGAAGTCGATGCTTTTCTGAAAATAATTGACCTTGACATTATTGATGAAATTGTAAACTATACAAATATGTATATAACTAGACAGCGAGGCACACATAAATTCTTGCGTGAAAGGGATAATAAAGTGACATCAAGACACGAAATAATGGCTGTGTTGGGGATTCTTTTCTTGATTGGTACAAGAAAGGGTCATCATGCTAAAGTAAAGGAACTTTGGGCGGCAGATGGAACAGGAATGCAACTGCTTAGGGCTGCAATGAGTTACAAAAGGTTTCTGTTTCTTCTACGTTGTATGCGGTTTGATGACATGGAAACGAGGAATGATAGGAGAAAAACTGATAAGTTGGCTGCAATTCGTACAGTGTTGGAAGCTTTTGTTGCTAATTGTCAAAATTCTTATACCCTAGGTGAATTCACCACAGTAGATGAAATGCTTCATCCCTTTAGAGGTCGGTGTGGATGGATACAGTACATTCCCAGCAAACCAGCTAAATATGGAATAAAAATGTTTGCATTATGTGATGCAAAAACATTTTATTGCAGTAATCCGGAGGTTTATTGCGGCATGCAACCAGAAGGGCATTACCGCGTGTCTAATGCTCCTGAGGATATAGTGAAGAGACTTGTGGTGCCGATAGAAAACTCCAACAGGAATCTAACTACTGACAATTGGTACACAAGCTATTCACTTGCTGAATATTTACTGCAAAAGAAAATTACATGTATTGGAACCATGAGGAAGAACAGACATCAAATTCCTCCAGAATTTCTCCCAAACAAAAATCGAGAAATTGGAAAAGCATTGTTTGGATTTCAGAAGGACAAGACCTTAGTTTCATATGTTCCTCGTAAAAACCGTGCTGTCGTACTTCTGTCTACTATGCATGACACAGCAGCACTTGATGAAGAAACTCACAATCAGAAATAATCACGGACTACAATATGACAAAAGGTGGAGTTGACGTTGTAGATAAAATGTGTGCCTCTTACTCGGTTTCAAGGATTACTAGAAGATGGCCATTGACTATATTCTTCACCCTCTTGAACATTGCTGGTATAAATTCACAAGTATTGTTCTCCTTTACAAAGCCAGAGGCAACCTCACGAAGACGTATTTACCTCAAGAAGCTAGCAGAAAGTCTTATGAAAGAACAACTTGCATCTAGAACCCAACTCAAATCGCTGCCAGCTGATCTCACCGTATTTCTTATGCAGTTCCGTGGAGAAGCATTGTCTTCTGAAGATAAGATCCTTGAACCTCCGGCAAAGAAACGTGGGACATGTATCCTTTGTGGACGTCAAAAAAATTCCTCAACTTCCATTAAATGTGATAGATGTGGAAACTTTGCTTGTAAAAGTCATACTAAGAAACAAATTGTATGTGAAAGGTGTTATGAAAGTGAATGTGTTTCAGAATAGCTCGATAAAATGGTATCATGGAGAACTAAAAGAGCTAAGTTTTTGTTATAAGATCTGATAATAGTTGTATTGAACTGTTTTATTCAAAATATTAACCAGTTTGTTTATCATACGCTTGCTATCATTTAAAAATGTCCATGTTGTAAATTTTACAATGTGCACCTGCTCATGTGACAAAATTAGGCGCGCCTGCCGGAAGGTTAACTATAGATTTCTGTACACTACTGGTACCCTTTTTTACAAGAAAATCAGCTTTCTCATTACCACACAGTCCACAGTGAGCTGGTATCCATTGGAAGACTAGGTGTTTTTGAAGAGCTGTTAGATGGGTAAGGATTTTCCAACACTATAACTGTTTGGTTTTTTGGTGACAACTTGGAAGTAATTGCTATAATTGCTGCCCTGGAATCTGAGAGAATAATTGTTGAAAATGTGAAATTCTGTACAAAAGATTTTGTAGGGCCATCTGAACTGCTTCAATTTCTCAATCAAAGTTTGTAGTTCCATAACTTAAAGATTTGTAATAGGAAAAGAGGTGACAAGTGACCCCAGCCCCTGCTCCATCTCGGTTTGATATCAATGATCCATCAGTATACATATGGAGCCATTCGTGTTCTGGAAATCTAGTATGGATTGTCTCTAATGCCAGTAATTTTAGAACACTAGTTGGAGTATCACTTTTCTTAACTTCTTCTTCTGTCAGGTGTAAATAATATGTGATGTCTAATGTTTGTGTCGGATTGACGTTAGATATGAAGTTTTCCTTTGAATTAGGAAGGTATATATTCTTCTTGATGTCTTGAATATTGGAAAGAAAGCTCTCCTGAGTCTTTAGTGTATGTGTAAAATTCCTGTTGTTCCATGTATTGAATGGGAGTCTGATCAACTTTTCGTGTTGAGTAAGAGCTGCCTTTTCTATTTCATATTCAATGGGGTATTGTTTGGTTAGTATTTGCATAGCTGGTATTGTGGTTTTGATAGCACCTGTAATTAGTCTCAGAGTTTGGTTTTGAAAGATTTGAATTTTTTTTGGATCTGCTGTTATAAGAACTTCACTGCAGTAAATAAATAATGGCTTTAGTTATACATTGTATGTTGTGTTAAGAGTTGCTCTGGAACATCCCCACTTCATTCCTGTTAAGACGTTTTAACAGTGAAAGGCACCTTTCTGCTCTTTGTATTACATTTTCTATTTGTTTGGTCCATGTAAGTTTAGTATCAAATATAACTTCTAAATACTTTGCTTCCTTTGTTTCTGGTAATTGTTGACCCTCAAAATTTAGTTTTATTTTAAGTAGTTTTTTTTCTTAGTGAAAGGATTTGGTAGTTTGATTTTGTTGTATTAGCAGTCATTAAATTTTCTTTGGTCCACTTTTGTAGGTTGGTTAAGGATTGTTGCATGGTTTTTTCTAGTTCTGTACTTTTGCTTTTTGGTTTTGAAGTCCACATTACTAAGTCATCAGCAAATAGTGCACACTTCACACCTGGTTCTTGTATTTGTTGTGGCAGATTGTTAATAAATATATTAAAAAGTGTAGTGCTGAGCACTGCACCTTGTGGTAAGCCACGGTGTACTTGTTTGTATTTAGATATATTTCTTCCATATCTGGTAGCAATAAAGCGTTGTGTTAGGAAATGACATAGCCACGAAAACATTGGACCTTGTATCCCTATTTTTTTTTACTTTCTTTAGTAGTTTTGTTCTGCATATAGAATCATATGCACTTTGGAAATCAATAAAAACTAATAAATTATCTTATTTTCTATTGAAGGAGTCTTTGATTTCTTGACTGAGAAGTAAGACTTGTTCATGTGTAGAGGAAACTCTCTGAATCCAGCTTGACATGGGGATATTAAATTTTGTGATTCTAGAAACCAATTTAACCTGTTTGACACCATTCTTTCCATCACTTTTGCTATTATGCTAGTAAGCGCTATTGGTCTATAATTTTTTATTTCTGATGCTGTTTTATCTTTCTTCAAGAGTGGGACAATTTTGCTTTTTGCCATTCAGCAGGTACAGTGGTTTTCCAGGATAGATTGTAGAGTTTTACTTCTGGTCACAGAGCAGTAATTGCTGATATAAAACTAGATAATACAAATAACAGTCAACGTCACACGAATCTGTATTGGAACTTCAAAAAAGCAGATTGGAACAAATATAAAACTGAACTGGAACATAAATTTAAAGAATAAGCAAACTCACAGCTACATAACCAACCAGATCATTTGAACAAAAATTTCTGTAGTCATCCTAGAAACCGCAAAAAACATATTCCTCGTGGAAGAATTAAAAATTTCAAACCCTTTTGGAACCCCCAGTTAGAAGAACTGAAAAAGCAAAGGGATATAGCTAGAAATACAGCTGAACAAAAAAAAACATATCGGATACACAAATATGGCGGAAGAAATGTGCCTCACTAAAAAAAGAAATTAATACTGCTAAAAATAATCACTTTAATAATTTCTTAGAAAAAATGGATTATAGGACAGATGGTAACAAAGCCCATGTCAAGGACAGGAAAGAAAACCACAGCACACCTATCATACATAACAATAAAATATAAGTAAATGATGCAGTCATAGCCGAAACATTCAATAAATATTATGCTAATTCACATAAAGTAACAAGAAATAATTAAAAGGAATGTAAAGAATTTAAGAAAGATTTGAAACAAGAAAAAAAATGTGATCCTAGCACTCAATGCAATTCAAAATTTGAATATGCAAGAACTGAACATTGCAATAAATAATTTAAAAAACAAAAAGTCTCCAGGACCAGATCACATACATCCTGAGTTCCTAAAAAACCTTGGCAAAACAGCAAAACAACGTCATCCAATATATGTGTATTTATTTAAGGCAATTTTCAGCGCACAGGTAGAAATGTGCCTTAGCAACATCTAAGATGCCATAATTGTACTATTTTCTATAAATTTATCTTAGTCATTCTTTATCCCGACGATCCTAGTCAGGACATTGGGACAAAGTCTTGATATTGTATTCTCATCGGTCCTTAACATGTGTGCAAATTTTCAAGTCAATCAGGCAGCTCTTAAGTATATGAAAATTACGCCAAAAGATTGTTACATTGATAAATTTATGTAAGTAATTCTTTTATCCTGATGATCCTGGTCAGGACATTAAGACAAAGTCATGATATTATTATATTGCCATTGGTCCTCGACACATGTGCATATTTTTAAGTCAATCAGACGACTAAGTTGGTGAGAATTACGTCAAAAGGTTCCTCTGCATTGATAAATTTAGCTTAGTCATTTTTTATCCTGAAGATCCTAGTCAGTACGTTAAGAGAACTTCAAGATATTATGGTATTGTCATCGATCCTTGACATGTGTGCAAATTTTCAAGTCAATCAGACGACTGAGTTGGTGAAAATTACACCGAAAGATTCCGTTACATTGATAAATTTAACTAATGTTTTTTATCGTGATTATCCTGGTCAGGGCATTAGGGCAAAGTCGTGATATTATTGTACTGTCATCGGTCCTTGGCATGTGTGCAAATTTTCAAGTCAATCAGACGACTGAGTTGGTGAAAATTACATCGAAAGATTCCGTTACATTGATAAATTTAACTAATGTTTTTTTATCCTGATGATCCTGGTCAGGACCTTAGGACAAAGTCATGATATTATTGTATTGTCATCGGTCCTTGACATGTGTGCAAATTTTTAAGTCAATCACACTGCTCTAAGTTGGTGAAAATTATGTCAAAAGATTCTGTTACATACATACAGGTGAAGCTAATATAAAGCATGTAAATACAAATAAGTGAGCTGGTGAACAAACTGTAGTGCTACTGGCGGGTTAAGTCTTTGTGTAGCTTCGACCTTGGTCGGAAAGAGAGTAGTGGAAGATCGTCATAAGTCATCTGCTAGAGTGCCAACGATCCCACTATTGTACCTGGAGCAGCATAGGTATATCTCAAGTGTAACCTCAGAATGTAACAAAGTGTTTTAGAAAAATTCAAGAAAAGGTTTTAAAAATCAAGGTGAATTTCAGGTTTTCAAGGTTCAATTTTAAATTCAAAGTGATTTCCAGGATACTCCAGGATTTCCAGGGTGCTAGACACCTTGTGTTTACTACAACAGCAAAATATCAGTAACTTGGTTTACAATTAATTAAGGCTGATCACCCGTGAAGCCTTAATTAATAACACATGCCGTGAAAGCTTTAAATCCTACAACTTGGTTTACAGTCTGTAATGCAATCCAAATGAATATCTTGCACCTGCCAATGTATCAGAAGTTGTTCTGATTGTATCTGAACAAAGTGTCCACTCACTCTCTCACCATGTTTGTGTGATAAGCTTGCATAAACTACTCTGCAGTTTCACATTCTTTCCGATACGTCTCAGGGTTTGCCAAGTAGTAAATATTAAAAGAATAAAAATGTTTGGTAAAAGTTTCATATCCTTAAGAGTTACATTGTTTTTGCATTCAATCGCATGCATCTAAGTTGCTTTATGAACATACCAGTAAATACCCACTTTGCTTGTGCTTCCTAATTGTTAGTAGGCTGCAATATACAAAACTATAGTTTTCTTAAAGCTAATTATGTATAAGAGGTAGAACTGGAACTTAAAAATTCAATGCCACAACTGGGATTTGAACCACAGACCTTCCGCTTGCCGGGCGGACGCTCTACCACTGAGCTATTGTGACAAACTGCCAGAATGACATTAAATTCTCAAGCCAGTTCGTATTTCTCCTGGTAAACCACAAAGGCAGTCTCACATCAGAGACAATTACCCTAATGGTGACTTACTATTGCAAGTACTTTATATCCCAGGATTAAATAACCTTCACATGGTAATTATTATTTATTTATGCCAACAAACTTACTGTTGGTGTTTTAAACACACAAGCCGTGTGTGGGCAAAGTTTAAGAGGTAGAACTGGAACTTAAAAATTCAATGCCACAACTGGGATTTGAACCACAGACCTTCCGCTTGCCAGGCGGACGCTCTACCACTGAGCTATTGTGACAAACTGCCAGAATGACATTAAATTCTCAAGCCAGTTCGTATTTCTCCTGGTAAACCACAAAGGCAGTCTCACATCAACAGTAAGTTTGTTGGCATAAATAAATAATAATTACTAATTATGTATATTTCATCCTGCTTCCCTAGCATGGTAGTAGCATGCCTGCCTCAAATCTGAAAGGTCGGAGTACAAATCTTACTTAAGGCGAGTTACCCAGATAAGGTTTTTTCTTAGGTTTTACCTTATCCTGAGAAGACAAATGTCAGGCAACTTCAAACTCTATGGACCTTGGGCTCACCTTAGCATCATTTCACCCATTTCATTCATTCACTATCTGATATGACACTATGTTGGAGGACATTAATAACAAAACAAAAAAGTACACCTAACCTCGGATCTAACTCGTTTTATGAATTAAGTAGTAAAAATCAGAGGACTGAAATACATAACACCACAGTTTTCTTAAAACAGCTTATATGGAGCTAATCTAAGGTAACCTCGGTTAAGCTCCATTGAAGAACAACTAAATGACAGTTTTCGTACTATAATAAACTAGTTGACAAACTAAACCTTTCACATCATTCCTTTACTAAAAAATGTAATTACGGTAACATACACATGAACAGGAACCCCAACTCGGTATTTAGAGGACTTGCAAAACATTAACCAATGCATTTTCTCTCACAACTGTACAATTCACCTTAATGAACAACATACATGCTCCTACTGGAACAGTCAGATATGTTTTAGCGCTGGCAGGCTAGAGAAAAAGTGTGATAATATCGAAACAAAAGCACCTATTTGCTTTAGGAGTCTTGTATGGAGTTGGTGTCTTTTCTAGAGCCTCCCTTCGAACCTCTGTTCTTCGGATGTCTTCTTTTACACAAAAATGGTACCAAAATCACGATAAACATGACTATTTTCCTGTTACTGATCGTAAGTAACGTGAACTGCCAATTTAAATGAGAATCAAAATTCGTGGATTTCCAACGTGTAACATTGGGGTTTTAGTTACATTGTACTGCGTGTCGTTGCATCGCCGGCAGGCATCTGTTTCACACCGTTTTTCTCATAAATTCCTCCTAGCGCTTCGTGGCTTAGGGCCCTCAATTTTTCGCTATGCTTTGTGGTTTATGGCCTCAATCCCTCGGATTCAGCGAGTCATTTGGAGGTGTTAGTTATTCATACGTTGGTACGAATTGCACTGCGTTGCATTTTAAAACAGCTGGATAGGAAGTGCCATTTGCTAAATGCCATCTAGTAAATGACAGGTTTTGGAACCACCCGGTGGTGAAATACATATATGGAAATACTCTTGTCGCGATGCCAATAAATGCTGTATTGCAGTAGTTGCTCTTTCTGGCTTTAAATTGCTAAGCTGTCCACTACATCAAACACATGCTTCACATTAATCCTAATGAGTGACATTACAAATTAGTAACAAACATCACCCTTGTAGTTGTTATTGTCAATGCTTACATTTGCATTTGTAACAGGAAGATAGGTTATCTCTGTAACTAAATCTAATGAACATCATAAATTATATATAAAATCTGACAAACAATAAAAAACCACATAAAGAACTTACATATTCTTCTGCAGTTACCTCCTTGACTTATTTATAGTAATCTCTATTAAACTTCCCTTGCATCATATTAAATATGCGCCTTAAGTGTTTTCTTTGTTATCTAATCTATTTCACGTCCGGAAAGTTGGGAATCCCTGCGCCAATGTTGCTGTGCAAAACATTGAACATCTAAATGAAGGCTGGCCAATGCTTGCACAGAGCGCTGTTGCCAACAGCATTGTAGGCGCGTGCTATACCGATGCTAACTGTATGTGCGCGTATCGTGATTGTTGCAGTTTGCTTTTTCGTTGTTGCTTTTTTCTGGCTTTCTTTCGCAATGAATACGGTATATTTTTTGTTGCTGTCAACGTCATTTCAGACGTTCTAGGTGCTTATGAAAAACATCGAATTAAACAGTAAGACCTTGATCACAGTGGCGGCTGTTCAAGCGAGGCAGGCGAAGAGGTTTTCACCTGAATATAACAGTATTCCATTGTTGTTAATATTGGTATTATTACTGCCATTCTAGTAGTTTAGTTACAAATTTCAAATTCTAGCAGCTGTAACAGATTCAGTGACCAACCCTTCTTTTGCTTGGAACTTACAGCCAGGTAGCCGGTAGCGAAACATTGGTGGGAGTGGGTCTTTAGATCAGTTGCAAGGACAAGTAAGCAGTCAGAACTATGTAAGAAACTGCTGCACTAAACAACTTGGTTGCCATGACAACATGACGCCACGAAACGATGTAGTATGGGGAAATAATATGTGCATGCACATGTTTCAAGTAAACAAGAAATATTTTCACTTGTAGATGGTGTAGCGCGCAATTCCCTTAGATGCGCAGTGGCAACTCTTCATCTGAAAGGCTGATGGTGGGGAAAGTTGCGCAATCATGTTTGCGCAAAAGCTATAACGTTTCTGTCCACGAAGTTCGCTAGCACGGCTTTAGTGCATAAGGTTAATGACATTATATATGTATAAAATTAGCTTTATAATGAACAAAGTGTTTTGGCTATAATTATGGCTATGTGGTAACAATTAGTTTCGTGTGAACTGTAATTGTTTCAGCTGAATGTTGCTGCGGTAGTGTTTATTCAATCCCGTGAAACAGGCACGTTTAATAGTAAAGCGTTTTGTAGTAAACACCTTTGGCGTTTAGGGTGGAGGTGATGGTTCCGGTTTTCGCGCGCTTAAAAGATAGTACCTTGGTTGTTTACCTCGAGAAGAGCTGGTAGTAAACTTAAACGTGGGATTTTACAGAACTGTGAACGTTATAATTTACGAGTTTACTAGACTACAGTGTTCGTAATATTTAACATTATGAAATATAAGTGTTTTGTTATGAATTCATTGCAATTGGTTAGAAACCCCATTTTCCAAGTGGAAAGATGAACACAAGAAAGATATTTTAAACTTTGGGCGGCCCACTGATATCATCGATATACGCGTTAAAAGAGAGGATAAGAAAATAGGGAAGTCTTATAGCATTAAATACAAAAGCCCTTGCTTCGATAACTATTCTTGGCTATGCAATAGCCGTAACTTCCAATCGCTCTTCTGTTAGCCTTGTTTACTTTTTAGAAACAAAAATAGCGTGTGGAACAAAGAGGGATTCACAGATTTCATTAATAAAACCCGTTTCCTTCACAAGCACACTGACTCAGCGGAACATTTAAAATGTAAATTACAATTAAACACTTTTGAAAAAAAAAACAGAAACGCAATAGCTGACGCTCTTCTAGAAAACAGCAGACTTTCAATTTCATTTCAATGCAAATGTGAGATTAATAGGCTTTTCCTGCAGCTTATCATTAAAGCGACATTGTATTTTGGTAAACAAGAGCTTGCATTCAGAGGTCATGATGAGAGTACGCTTTCACTAAATTGAGGAAATTTCAAGCAACTTGTGTCATTAATATTTGGAAGTCCATTAAAAATCTAAAATCACTATGATAATATTAAAAATGTATTCAGCAGTCATTCTAAATCTATACAAAATGAGCTGATTGGATGTGTTTCGGAATACCCATGGGGCTATATTAGAGCTGAAATTAATGTCTCAGATTTTTTTCTGTTGCAGTTGACGACACTACAGATATTTGTCAACAGTCTCAGTGCTCTATCGTCGTAAGACACGTGGATACAGAGAGTAAATTTATTGACTGATTTTTCGGATTTCATTATGCGAATGCTGACAGGTGCGATAAAACATTGTTCCTTTTGCTTCCTGATATTCTTGACGAATTTAATTATGAATGTAAATTAGTTCCGGGTGTTATGTCAAAACATTTGAATGGACTTCAAAAAAGTCAAGGATAATGCTCCTCAAGCACTTTTTGTACATTGTTTGGCTAATCGTTTAAATTTCATTTTAAAACAAAGCTGTAGAATCATTTCTAAGTGTTGCATATTTTTTGCAAATGTTAGTGTATTCCATTATTTGTTCATAGTTCGGCAAAACGGTCATAAGTGTTGAATTCCGTTTTGACTAGTCAGTGACCTATGTTCTTACTGCATTTAAAACAATTTAAGGGACACGTTTTGAGAAACAGTAAAGTTGTCCAATGTAATTAATATAACTCCAGTGGCCACAGCTGAATCTGAAAGACGTTTCAGCACATTAAAATGCGTTAAAAGCTGTTTAAGAAATACGAGACAAAAAAGACTCAATGACTTAGCAATGCTTTCAATAGAGAAAGAATAAATTGCTAACAGATATCTTTAACGAAAAAGTGATAACAGCGCTTACTAGCACAAGAAGAGGAGAGCACGATTCCTGTTTCAATAAGCGTCTACTTTAATCGTAAAAGATAACTTCCATAATGACAGTTTTGTGCGATGCACAATGTTGTAGCGTATGTGATAATAAACGATTTTCTTTTTTATGATTGGCTGGTAACAGTGCTTTACTTTTATGATTAAAATTTGAACTCACGAGCGCCATTGTAGCACCCCACTCCAATCACCCACAGTGACTATTCTAACCAACAGCGTGTATTCTAAATATATAGCTTGTATTCCAAAGTTACCTACAGTTTAGAATTCTCATCCCACTTCCTCATTCCTCATAGTCAAGTTGCATGCCACGTGCTTGAGTTCCTAAAGTGGCATCTGGGTTTAGCAGTCATGCATGTCTATAAAGACCCTGCTTGATCTATCGCACGAGTATGCGTTAGTGTGAGAGCTGTTCAATCGTTCATTTTAAATACCAAGATGCAATAGCGATATTCGCACATCACTCCTTTTCTATCCATTAGCAACCCCTTGAAGTCAACCTGCATAAGGAAGTGAGACAGACTCTCTAGGCTCATCGCCACTGGCAGGGACAAGTAGGAGCCTCTGCTTCTCTCCTTCGGTGGAGGGAAAAAAACTTGGCTGCATTACCCTGAAATTTTAAATTACTAGACGAATACAATTATGTTAAGTCCTATGTATTGCAGACATAGTAAATTGGTAAACTGACAACTATGCCATGAATTGCATATCAACAAATAGAATAATGAGGTGCACAGGTTATAAAAACCCAGAAGGTGTTAAACAACGCTAAGTATTTGAATTATGTGCAGTAAGAGTGCATTTATGCTTAAGCTCGGTAAGTGCAGGGAAACTTGCTTAAGTTTTATTGTTCCTGTTCATTAGGGGTTTAGTTGGGCCGTTACTCAGTACCGGTAGTTATTCAATTATCCGAAGTGAGTGTCAGAAGTTCTGAAACATGCAAAGACTATTGGTGTTTGCTTGTTTGAAGAGAATTCTAATACTTTACTGATCAGAAAATAACCTTATAATAGCCAATGGAGGGAAGACGACAAAATGGAAGAAAGATTTGTTTTTACCGTACGCTGTAAAAGAATCGAAAGAAAAATGAGTTAATTTTACCCATGTGAGGCAACAATTATTATTGTTGACAGCTTGGACAGACCGAGTTAAGAAATACTTTTAAGCCGAGGAATATTTGAAATGGTGTCTCATATATTTTGTTATATAACCATTCCTCAGCAACAATAGGCAGAGATGTAAGTGCTGCAGCTTAAATAATTTGTACGTCTATCATAATGTGATTGCTGTAACCAGAGACAAGCGCTTGTTGTAAATTATTCCATGTTATAAATTATTTTCAGGTATTTTTAGAAAGCTATATGATCTCTGGCATCAATCTCCAAAGAACTAAATAAGACCTCTGAAAAGTGTTAATCAACTCATTGACCTAATTGTATCTCCTCTTTCTGAATTTGATCCAATGTCATATTATGTGGCATTCTGACTTTTGCTGGGATGTAATCAGGAACAGGAATCTCCTGTCGTAAAAGAAAAGCGACTGCAGGACAACATCCGTTCCAGCCAGCTTGGAAAAATTTAAAGGATTAGTACAGTACCGGTAGTTTTCATTTTCGAACCAAAACTCTGCAGTTGATATCGCACATGCTCCCTTACCTTAATTTATTTATTTATTTATTTATTTATTTTAGTATGATCTACTCATATTTCATGCGTATTTATGCATTTAACTAAATTATACTTTCCTCAATTTCTGTTAAGTGCACAGTTAAACTGGCTAGGAGTACATTCACCCAAGGCAATAACATCTGAATACAGTATGTCCACTACCTAACGGTCCCTAGCAGGAATGCAATGAGTCCATACTTCAGTAAATAGTTATAGGTACACGGCAATATCTGAAGTTGGAATCGTGTTTCTATGCGCTTACATTACGTGCAACCAGAGGCAGATTCAGATATCGCTGTGCACCTAGAATTATTTACTACAGCATTGTCTTGTTTAATTCTGTCGGTCTGGGTAGCTCAGTAGGTTAGACGCTGGCATACTGATCCACTGATCCGAAGGTTACGGGTTTAAATCGTTCATGTGTTTAAGTAAACCACATATAGAAGGCAAGTGCTATTTTTCAAGAGGCCATGACATTAGTCTTTATTTTTTAGAATTATTTGTAAAACTTCATGCATTGTAAGTGACTTTATCAATTGTGGTTACAGTTTGAAATGCTTCCCTGGTCGAGAAAAGGCAGATTGAGAGAAAAAGAATACTTGGTGGTCACAGATCTGGGAAAATTATCACACTGTGATGCAATTATAGGATGGAGGTATCTGATGGACTTTTTAGGAAAGCATTTATGCAGATACAGATTGTTCAGTATTCCATACATTGCCGATGGAGCAATGTACGACATGTTTTCAATATTTGTGAAAACTGGTGAATCTGGCGTTCTACTGAAGCGCACATCATTCAATATAATTGGGAACCTTCAAGACTTTGTGGATGAAGAAGGAACGATCCGAGATTGGAAACCCCTTCCTTGTAAAGCTGTGACAGCTGTGCGTCATCTTCCCAGGATCATCAGGGTCACAATGATGGATTTTGAAAGTGAACGGATTACCCAGGGCTATTTAGAAGGTTTTAAAAGAAAGAGCGTCCCTCGTCATAACAGTCCTGTTAACAAGGTGCAGCTAACAGTGAAAAAAGACCTGATTGGCCGCAGATACATGTACATGGTGGACGGAGCCCTCACAGCCAATTTCACGGAGCTGCACATGAGCGTTGGCACCACTACTAGGGCAATCATGGCGTGGAAACCTCAGTCAGTGATGTTCAGCTATCACAAGTACCACATCAACAAGGACAAGAGCAATGGCAGGAAATGGAAAAGGAGATGTATATTTCGTGTGGACTGGCATCCTATCCTACAGGATGAAGAGACTATGAGGAGACCAGTAGAAGTCTTCCAGTCCGGCTTCCACCTGAAAGAATGAACACTTTTGTTACTCTCTGTATACAAATGTAAACACCTACTTCATACCTCTGTCTGCTTTTAGAAACAATTGGAAGTAATTTCTGTAAACAATAGGAAAAAATAAATCTGATGTGTAATATTAAAAAAAAAATCCAGCCCAGACCGACGGTGTTTCATTGTGCTTAAAAACGACAGCTCCATGTCAATAGATTCATTGGCACGTAAAAAAGTCCTGCGGGACGAAATTCCGGCACATCGTAAGCGCTGATATGATCCTGGCAATTGATAGCGCCCTTAAACAACAAAAATATTTATTTATTTTGTTACATTGCTGCCAGGGACCATGAGCTGGTGGGTAGACTGTACATCGAGTCACTAGCGCTTTGTGGGATATTGTCGGAAATACAAAACGTAGGATGCGAAAATGCCCTTTAAAACTACATTGGGTTACCAACCAGCGAAACCTCATTTACCAATGTCAGCAATCGATAAACAGAAGCCAGGCCAATCGTATTGTCTGAAAGCATAGACAAATATGTGCAGCAGTTACTGTTCTGTGGCTGTTAAAGGGGACTTGGGGGCGGTTGATCTGGTTGTATTTGGTGGTTTGGTTAATTTGGTTTGCATTTATTGCTCTTGTTCGCATGGCTGGTTGTAAATTGGTTAGATATACGTAAAATGGTTAGTTTGTTTTCACTTCTTGAAGTCGTAGTACCTAGTAATGCAGAAACAAATCTAGTTCTTAATACCTATTACTGATGTATCCATTTTAAACTAAATGAAGTCTTAATATTTGTAACAAACTAATATTCTGTGGATAATAATCGTAAATGTAGTTCAGTAAAGGCGCGCTAAGCAGAGAATTTACCCGTCACAATTCTGCATGTAGTTATTCTAATGTCCTAGATTTATTTTTTAATTATGAGACACTCAGACATGTCTTACTGCAGACAGTGCTCAATAATTGTGAATATTGGTGACTAGATTTAAGTATTGAATGTTTATTACTGGTCTTATTATTCTTAACCTTACTTGCAGGAGTGCCATTTGGTTAATAGGTGACGGTAATGATCAGCCACATAATTCTAGAAGGAGGATGTAAATAAATTAACACGAAAAGCTTGAATGAAATTATTGATTTTATGTTGTAGTTGATTCTGGAGTAACAGTTTACACCGGCGAAGTTATCAACCAGACAATCATGATATTAACACTCTACTATTTGGCTGCAACTTGCATACAGTCATGGCGATTGAGCTCCATGAGAAGAAAGATCTCGCAATTACTACATCGCAATGGCAGCTTAGTGCTCTACAAGGAAATGGATGTAATGGCCAGTGACGAAGGTAAATCGCTGTAGTGTATGAAACCTTGCACCATTTTGGTTCTCCTCCATCAATGGTTTACTCAATGGAAAACCTGGTTTAATATTACATATTTGCTAACACACTTAAGATTGCTTTTTGTGCTCATTAAACAATATATTGCTCTGATTTGTTGCACAAGTGTAAAGAATGTACCTTTAGCAACAATAATTGACACTCATAATATGGTATCTATACATATATGTTTCTATAAAGCCACTTATTTGATGCAAGGTGCCCAATTTTCACTAAATGAAGTTAATGGTGGTAACACAGTTCACCCAAGGCATGGGAGTGTTCCTCTCATGTTCATCCGTTCCCATTCCTGTCGAGCAATTGCCAACATTGGCACTTGAAATACAAACAAATGGTGCTGTAAGTGCTGGAAACCTTAGAAAATTTCAGTGAATGTATTAAGCTTGAGGTGAACAATGTTCTTATGATCTAGAATATCACAGGGTTTCCAGCAGTCACTGACTATTATTGTCCCCGGCAATATCCAGTCCTTTATCAGTTGCTAGAGTTTCCCGACTCCTTTGTTCAACAGATACTAAAGGAGTGCTTTTATTCCCACACTCCACATTACCAAATACCTACTGTCCTTGCACAAGGCATCCCTGTTGCACTTGCTGCACCCAAATTTATATTCGTCAATTTCCACAATTTTTTCTTCTGCCAATTTGCCTTTGGTTGGAACCATCCAGTTCACGCATACTTTATGGTTGAACATGCCAATTCACAACTTTGTTACTGCCATATGTTAACACCTCTGCAGTAGCACACTGGAATGAATGGGGAAACCATAAGCATTAAAGGCAAAAAAAACCTTCACATTTTGAATGCTCCATTTACTGTCTCCAACAAAGATTTCATGAATGTCAAGTGATCATGTGTGCAAGACTATGCTAAATAACATGGTTGCTGCTTTTCATTCATTGACAATATCACTTTCCCTGCCTTCTTTGCTTTTGCCCTACTAAGTATGTCCCAGCAGTTGCGACTGCTATCTAACCAGGCTCAGAAAAAAGGTTCTTGCATGTTTCAAGGAGATTAAGGAGGCAATATCATGTTCTTAAAACAATATTAATGTTCCCAGGTAATTTATGCTAGTGTAAGAATTTGTGAAGAACATTGGATTTTAGCAAATACGCAATATTAACCAAAACCTGAAATTAAGGAATCTAAATGAGAACTTTTAAGATGGAAGACACTAGCTAGGCAGTAGTGTTTTGATTGCTGCAATCTTTCATGCAAGATGAGGAGAGTATGTGTTCTTGATATTCTGTAACATTTTACAGTAGGAAGTAGATTCTTAGTTGTGTTTGCAATACTGTAAGCGGTACAGTAAAGGATTTTGGGGAGAGTGGCAAGCAAAGAAGGGAGAGGAAGCCTAGCCAAATCAGTGGTAAGGTAAAAACATCTTTCTTTCTTTCAGCTGGTATTTCCTTCTACTTAATTTTTTATTAGAAATTTTCAACTTTTCATATTGATCAGTGGCTTGAATTTTACACATCGGAATTTTAAATTAAAATTACAGTGGTATTTTGTTCTTTGATAGGTACTTGGGCATTGCATCAGAAATAAAAATTAAAAATTAAAGCACTATTAACAGTGAACTATTGATGTTTGTCACTTTATTTACACTCACTTTCACTTTAAAATGTTGGAGGAGGAAAAAGTTGGCTTCAGTCACCCAACAGCTGAGGATGGGATCAAATGATCATGAAAATGTTCCAGTTTGTCCAATACTTTAAAGTGAAGTTGAGTGTAAATAAAGTTATTAAAAAATCAGACTTGAACATTGTATCAGAAGTTACCTATCTACTAGATAATGTCCTTTGCAATTTACAGCTTTTATGTAATAAAAGGAACCATCGTGAAACTAGAGCATCCTGAGAAAAATAATATTGAAGATTTGTTTTATGCTTTGTATTAGTTTTCATTATTGCAGTTTGAGGAAAGATGTTTGACAATTTGTTTCCTGTGGTTTAAAATAAGGGATAAATCATTCGTAATGGCTGATAAGTGTTAATACTAGGGAGCGGGGCTTTAGTAAGAAATCCATCAAGTTAACTGTGCACCTACAACGGGAAGTAGAAGTGCCGGCGACCTTGCAGTGCTCTTGTAAACAAGTAGACCAGAAGATAGCACAGAGTACATCCTGCTTCAAAGGCAGGAATATCAGGGTTAAGGGGCATTACTAGGGAGCAAATAATGAATGTTTACCCATTTGAAGGCGTCGCCGTGGCCGAGCGGTTAGCACGCTCGCCTACCACCTAGGCGGCCCGGGCTCGATCCCAGGGACCCGCATGTGGTATTCGTGGTGGACGAAGCGGCGTCAGGGCGGGTTTTCTCCGGGTACTCCGGTTTCCCCCGCCATTTCATTCCACCGGTGCTCCATCTTCATGTATCATCAGTGTCACCGCCTGCGGTGCCGTAGTAGTAAAAGCGGGCGTTAAACACTACAACATTACCCATTTGAAGTGTGCAATTAACTTCATTTTTATTAAGGTTTTAATGTGTAGAATTTTAGCCAGAGACATCATCGTGAGCGATTATTGCAATGTGCAGTAATGTATTTCGTAAATTTATGGAAAGTAAGTTGCATCCGATTTGCACACAGAAAGTTTTTGTATTTTGAAGAACTAAGTTCCAGACGTAACAGGGGCATACAAAAACATGACTCTGTTTCTCTGAAACTTGTTCTATTGTCTTAATAGTCTCAAGCATTTTTGATGCACATGACTTAATGTTATTGCAGTTACTATATTACTGAAAATCTTCTCAATGTATGAAAAACCTTCAAACAAGACTGGTGTAATTATTTGCTTCATTGCATGTATTGCGACATTTTTCTGCACATCACAGACTTAATGTGTTTACAATTCTGTGGTAATATTGAGTATAATATACTGCAGCCTGTAGCCATGTCCCCCACCGAGTTACATGTGATTGTGGAGGCAAGGTAATTCCAAGTGCCATCTGTTTAAGTATCTTGATTTTGGAGGGTGTTTTGTGAAATATCTTTTCCATGTTGGCTATAAAAGCATTTTCATCTGGAAAAGAGGATATAATTTCTTCCGCAATTTGGTGGAGACTATGTGCTAGACAAGTTTTTGGTTTTGGAAATGCTTACTGTATTGCTGTGGCAGCTTTCTTCATATAGGAAGTCCCGTCCGTAACAAGTAGTAAACCATTTTGTGTTATTTGACAGACACAATAGAGAGAAGAAAAAAAGAAAACCAAATATAACATACGACAGTTGCAAGAAACAAGCTGTTGTGTAGGGGTGGGCGTGTTGTTTCCTCAACCCTCACGCTAGCTGCCGGCTCTATACTCCATGCTGTTAATATCATTCCTATGTTTACCTACTAAAACCCTGCTCCCTGGTTATTACAAAAGTCTAGTACTTTAAAATGCTCTCTTCATTTCTGAAACCCTTTGGCTGATTGAGGGCAGTTTGTAGCTCTACTATTGTAACAAAGATATGCCAGCATCTAAATGAAAAATCTGATGTGCTGCACTCACATGACTTCCTCTACTCTTGTACTAACCATTCTTACAAATTATCTTATTACTTATTTCCTTGTAGGTGCAAGGGGAATGTTAGAATACAGCAGACTTTGTGTGATAGTCAAATCTTTTAAAGCTTTGAGATTCCATTCTCTTTGCATGCTTAACATATAAAGAAATGAACAACGATGTTCCGTTTCATGAAAGTTTTAAGTTTTCCGAAATTCACACACATAACAAGGAATATCTCCGAAATGGTTCACCCTACAAGAAAATTTATTTAGACATAAATGATGTATTTTAGCAAGATCTACATTTTTTGTGTAGTATGATTTGGTCTATCTCTAACAGTTTACCAGTTATGCAAGTCGTCTAGAGTAAATATGACTACAGGGGCTATAGCTAGAAAATTCAAGGTATACATTTCATTTGTCATAAAATATTTCAAACATATGACATTTTAATCAAAATTTTCCATGTAAAGAATAGTTTAGGTTGGGGCTATTTTCTTCAAAATCTTCGTGTCGCATCCTTGAAAGACACTAAACTTAAATACCAACTTTGTTTTTAACCTACTTTTCGTTTTAGAGTTATGCTGTCCACAGACTGACAGACACACACACACACAGAGCTTTTTCTGAAAATGCTGTTTTTGGATTCAGGGGGTCTCGAAACATATATTTACGGTGAAATCTCGACATCGAATTTTTGGATGGAATACAATACTTTCCCTACTTACAGTAGAGAAAGTAAAAATGGAGAGAAATAATCAATCAAGCAATCAAATATGGAACAGATTTAATTCTGGCTTTGCTTTTATAATCTTTTAAACCAAGCACAAAAGTGTTTTAATTCAAGAACAAAATGCAACAGGCTGCCCCTGTAGCTCAGTCAGCAGAGCACCTGCCTGTTATGAAAGGAGTCCCAAGTTTTATTCCCGGCTGAAGGGTGGGAATTTTTCTTTAATTATGATTATTCCCAGTTTCCCTAGAGTGGAAGTATGAATGGGAGTATGAATGTGTGTGAATTTAATGTAATAAGTCAATCCAAAGTAATAGAAACCAAAGTTCAAAACCAGAGTTAAGCGAGTGTTGCTGTTGAGCAATTGTTCCAAAAGAGGTTAAAGGTTACCGATATGACCTGTGATAAAGGTGACATATAAATGAACATTAAGAAAAAGACACACTATATTTGTTGGTGGTTAATGCTGGATTTCTGACAATGAAGTTATTAGTCCTCTTGGTCTCCAATATTTTTCACTGATGGATGGGCCTTAAGGCATGGGGAACTATTTTAACTATGGAATATTTTACTCCTCAAGTCACATTACACTATATTTATATTTCACTATTAATTATATTAATCATTCAATAAAAAAATATATTTAACACACTGCAAATTAAAATAATTCGTAATGCATACCTCAGGGGTCTCTGCCTAGGGGATATGTGGATGGCGATCACAAGGTACCCAAGCTGAGCAGAACTTTACTTCCACTTACTGGTGTTTTGCTCCCCACTAATCTTTTCTGTCTGACCTACCTTGGTCATCTCTTGTTCTCTTCCAACCCCAATGCTACTATGATACCCAAGAGTTAGGTAGTCTTAATTTTTCCAATCTTTCCACTTCTCTAATTTTGCCATAATCTCTTAACCCCTAACATGCTAACCTGTTATGGCATGTATGCATCCTCTGATTGGTAATCAGAGGATATGGTTGGTGAATTTATTTTGATAACTCTCCCAGTGATGTCGGTAAGACCCGTAAACCAATGAAGACGTGGTCCTCCAGGCATTCTAGGGGTGCTAGAGAGTGATGTGGCTGCCAAAACATAAAAATATGGTGATCTCTAAAAAGAGGTTACTTTTACAGCTATATAGCTCTCCAAGATAAATGTTTGCATAAAGTCAACAACTTGTAAACAAATCTTACAGTGCAGACGATTTTCTGAAATTGTAACAGAGGTATACTCTATATTCCTAATATGTCCTGTATTATGTATGTGCTCTACAGGATTAATAAATAATATGAAACAAGTACATGATTTTGAATTTTGCTGTTGTTTCTATGTAAATCTTTGGAAACTTGTGAGCAATTGAAGTCAATGACCTATGTCAAGTGTTCCATATAATGTTTTTGACATTATTTCAAGGTGGTCCCCAAATGCATTGTCCAGTGAAAAACAGTGACAGGATCCTATGACTTCGAAATATTGCTTGAGTTAGGTTAGAATGCCCAGGTTAATTTGTGTTTATGAACGGGATGCATGGATCTTGTGATGTAGAAATGTAATCCGAATTAGGTTATGAGGCCTAGACTAATGTTTGTATATGAACAGGATGACAGGATTCTATGATATTGAAGTATAGCCACAGTTAGGTTACGGAACATTTTACCCCTCGAGTCATATTTCATAATTTGATATTGAAGAGAGCAGTAGCAGTAATAGGAACCGCTTTTTAGAGAGCACCATATTTTTATGTTTTGACAGTCACATTGCTCTCTCACAACCCCCAGAATGTCTGGAGGACCACACCTGTCGTTGGTTTACGGGCCTCACCGACCTGACTGGGAGGATTATCAAAATAAATTCACAGACCATATCCTCTGATTACCAATCAGAGGACATATTACATGCCATGACAGGTCAGCATGTTAAATCTACTGTTTTATGCAGCTAAAAGATTAGTCAACTCTGAATTCAAAAAAAATTATTGCAAAATATTACTATGAAAAATCAAAGAATAAAAGATGGGAACTACCAAACTGAGTATCCTCGAAAAACAACAGTTGCAACCTTCAGGTTGATTACAGGAGATGATTATCTGGCAAAACATTTGAACAGAATTGGGACATATTCTTCACCACTCTGTCGTCTATGTGATCTGCAAGAGGAAATGGATTGAGACCACCTTCAAATATGCCCGAACACTTCTAGTGCCCCATCCATCAGTGAAAAATATTGGAGAGTAAGAGGATTAATGAATTCATTGTCAGAAATCCAGCATTAGCTAACAACAACAGTTAGGTTACAATGCCAAGGTTAGTGAGATATAAACTTTGTGTGTGTGTGTGTGTGTGTGTGTGTGTGTGTGTGTGTGTGTGTGTGTGTGTGTCTATAAGCGAGATTTAGATGACCTGTTCTTGCAGGTTTCTGTATAAGAAAGTCTTAAAAAGGAGGGTTTGGTGGGTTACTCGCTCTTGTTAATCACATCTACTTCTAAACTGTGTAATATAGGTATATTCCTCCTTTAAATTATTCTTCTGCATTTTCATGTGAGGGTCATTATGATACCTTTAGCTATGTTTTAATCCATAGTCAAAGTATTATTTTATACTACAGTATACTATATTTGGTGGCATGATTGTCACATTTTTAGTCCTTTTTTTTTTCAGAGTTAAAACACAGTGCAACCATTATGCGAAGAATAAATTAAACACTGACTGTGTTAGCTTACAGAGACTGGTGTACAGTTAGGGGAGGTAGAACGAGTCTGAGCATATTGAAGCCCTGCCATATTACGCTGTTCATAGTAGAAAAGAAAGGAGAGGGGAAACAAAAGTACTCTGCGACGCTGAAGCTGCATTGCAAACACCTACTCCAATAAAGAAAAATAAGTAACTTTGTATTTATTGAACTAATGTTTACAAAACATTTATGATACCGTTTAGTTGTGTGTACTTTTTAACTGGAGTTGATATTATGGGATTGTTGACTATGAAACACAACATCCACTATTGCACAACTCTTCAATATATGCTAGCACATTCATATTAATTTCTAGGAACTATCATGTCAAAAATGAAAAGCCGGTTAAAAACCAAAGTTGGTATTTAAGTTTAATATCTTTCAAGGATGCGACATGAAGATTTTGAAGAAAATTCCTCCACCCTAAACTACCCTTCACATGAAACATTTTTTGAAAATGTTGATTTTCTCAAAAAATGGCTCTAACAGTTCTGGTTAAAATGCCATGTTTAAAATATTTTTGCGGCAAATGAAATGTATTTTGAATTTTCTCACTATAGCCCACAAGGCCCACTAACTTATAGTCCATTAACTCTTAATGACTTATGCACAACTGGTAAACTGTAAGAGATACACCAAATCTTACTGTACAAAAAATGTAGATCTCGTTGAAATGCACAATTTATGTCTGAATGAATTTTTTTGCGGAGTGAACCATTTTGGAGATATTCCTCATTATTTGTGTGAGTTTTCCAATTAAGGAAAATTGAAGCTATTAACAGTGAGGCAACAGAATCTAAATTAAAAACAAATTGGAAACTAAAAACTCCACTTATCTTATTATATTGCAAGTTGTTGTACTGCAACGACTAATTTGTTCTTAATTTAGAGTTCTGCAATATTTATACTTTTCTCAAATGTAAGGTTGATATTCACTTTATCTCTCAGCTGTATAAAGAGAATGGAATTTCAATGTCTTCATACAGTGACCAGTTTTAAAAGATTTGACTATCACTCAAAGCATACTGCATTCCTATATTCCCCCTCTATGTACAAGAAAATTACAGTAAGATAATTTCTACAAATTAAAGGATATAACCTCTCCTATCCAAATCCCATCCTCTTGCTGCTCATGGTGCACCCTGCTTTAACAGATGAGACTCTGGGGACAGTCACAGCCATATAACTGTTCCATCAAAATGGAGGAAATGCCATTTACACATTTATTGCTGACTTGTCATGGCAGTAGGAACATCCTTCATCTGGCAAATGAAGGAAAGGCTGGTGATATCTTAATGATTTGTCAAGCCTGATCTGGCGGATCTGTAGATCGACAGGTGTGTTCCCTCCACATTATGAGGGTTGAGAAGGAATGATTCAACTGCCTACTTGTAAAAAAAGGTGTCCATAAGAAACAGTTCAAACCTGCTCAATAAATAAATGTTTGTCTCCTTCTGCAAAAGACTCCGGAGTAATAGTCCCCGGTTCGGATCTCCGGGTGGGGACTGTATTTGGGGATTTGAACATACTACAATGGAATGCAACTGGATTAAGTCAAGACAAGAAAGTAGAACTCCATAAGTTAATGCATGAGGAAAACATTGATGCCTTTGGTATCATGGAAGCAAATATTTCAAAACACCAACTAAAATATTATGAAATGAAAGGATATACAATTTATCTTCTTCCAAACAGTAGGAAATTTCTAGTGGAATCTTAATTGGAGCAAAGAAAAATTTAACATCAAAATGCAAAATTATTAAAACAATGAACAAAAATGATAGAGTTGAAATAGCATATTTGAACTCATGTAAAGGAAAGGAGCAATTCTCAATATACTTTGCTTACAATCCTCCATATAATGTACCAGAATTGAGTTTTTTGAACCTAACCCAAAAGACTATCATAATGGGATATTTCAATGCTCACTCCAAATGTTGGGGCTATAAAGATACCAATCCAGCAGGGAAATTAACAGAAGGCTGGCTGCATTCTAATAATAATTAATTTTTAGTGAGGATAATATTGGTACATACATCCATCATAATGGTCACATGTAATCCAGATCTCTTATTTGTTTCATCAGACTTGACAGAATGATACATAATATTTCTGAAAGTATGGGCTCCAACCATAGAGCAACAATTGCTAAAATAACATTGAATAAAAGCAAGGCAAAAACTAACAAAAGTTCCTGGAATTTCAAGAAAGCTAATTGGAAGGAATACCAATTGGAATTAGAAAAATTAATGCCCTGTATGATCAAAACTAATAATATTTCTTCTAACAAAATTAATAATAAGCTATGCCAGCTTCTACTAAACACTGCAAAAAGCTACGTCCCTAAAGGAAAAGTTAAAACTTATAAACTCTTTTGGTCTAAAGGTTTAGAGACCTTAAAAAATGAACGTGAATCGGGCATAAAGTTAGCTGAAACCAACAAAGATCCTGAAAGTATTCTCAACTGGAAAATCAAAGCTGCAAAATTCAAACGGGAAATTCTCTGTGCTAAAAGGAACTCCTATAATAAACTTTTGGAAACTGTTGATTATAGAAAAGATAAAGCCATATATAAGTTCATATCAACACAATATAAAGATGATAAGGCTCCTAAACATCCTATTATATATAGAGATAAAGAATTAACAGATAACCAAAAAAATTGCCAATGCATTTAATTCAAATTTTACATTGGCTAAAATTCTGTGTACGTAAACGTATCTCATTGGCTGCAGATGAGAACTCGTCCCATTTGAAAAGCACAGTAATTTATACGAAGTATAAATATATGGGATTATTCCATAATTTAAGATCAAGGGAATCTTTTTATAGTCAGAGGGATTTTTTACTTCCAGCAACCTGGTAACACTGCATGTGACAAAGATGCAGTTAGGAACGAACTGTGTTCTCACGGTTATGATCCAGTGCAAAGGATTACTGTTTATCACCTGGTCACTAAAATCACACTGCTGCTTTCCTATGTTGATTTAAAACCAAATGCAGTACATGCTAATATTTGTAATTTAATTAGACTCTATACAATAGTCAAAATAGAACCTCCAAAGCCCAGGCACACGGTAACTCAGTGTTCAAATTGTAAAGAATATGGAGCCAAAGTGAGTGCCTAACTAAAGAGACTTTACCCAATTGTCAGTACCAACAGCACTCTAAAGCCATAGATGGGAAGAGCTGTAGGATTTAAAGCTTTCACGGCGATGATTATTAATAAGAGCTCTGGTTACCAGCCGTGCGATGTTGATAAACTTGCTCGGGCTCGAGCTATCGCTTTCTGAAGAAGGCTACAGAGTGAAGATGACCGGAAGCTCGAGCAACTTTATCAACATCACACGGCTGGTAACCCGAGAAGCTCTTATTAATGGGAAGAACTCTACCAAACCCTAATTAGTCATCCTAACATACGCTGCCCCCGCATGGGCAGATGCAGCCAAAACGCACATATAAAGGCTCGAGCAACTTTATCAACATCACACGGCTGGTAACCCGAGAAGCTCTTATTAATGGGAAGAACTCTACCAAACCCTAATTAGTCATCCTAACATACGCTGCCCCCGCATGGGCGGATGCAGCCAAAACGCACATATAAAGGCTCCAAACAGTGCAAAACGGAATACTCCGCAGCCCTAATTTTACAAGGAGCTAAAAATGCATTCCAAAGAGAAATTCCTCAAAAGACTCAACCTTACCTTAATGGGGAAAAGAACAAAAAACATAATGAACTTGTACGAGCACCAGGTGAATATGACAATCCTCCATATGCATTCGAGGCCACTATCTCTATTCGAGACAACCATAGGCGAGGAACCAGAATTTGACATGCTCAGCGTTGAGCTACGGTACACCGGCAGGTCGGCGCACATCAAGGCGAACCAAGGTCAAGCTGCCTCACACCACTGGCGACGAATAAACACAAGCGATAATGAACTGCGGCAACACAAAGCGTTTCGAGAACCTTTGCAAGTCTTCTGGCTGCCGGCAAGTTCGAGAAAAAGTGAATTTTCGAGAAAGGTCCGTGCTGTCATACTCGCTATATGTATAAGGAAGCGAGACGAGGGAAGCGAGTAGTTGCAGACATGAATCGTCGCATCGACTTACAGTTTTCGTGATGGAGTTGTGAGCGTTGGAGGAGACAGCAGAGTGCGTGCGTGTGCGCGCGCACGTATGTCGACAGAGACGGTTTGGGACATTGGCGCGTCACGTCGATGTAAGTCTTAAAGTGAAGCCGTTGTAGTAAGTGTCGAGTGATTGTGTCGTCAAAGCCAGCTGTTTGTGAGACAGAGAACTGAAAGACAGTAGTGTGTCAAGATTACGAGAAGACAGGCAGTTGCGAGTTGTAGTATCACGAAAAACTGTATATTGTGTTAACGACAGCAAAAGAACTTTATGTGCATCAGTTTTAAAAGAAAAATAAGGTGACAGAAAAGTAATTGGACTGGAATTGCCATTTTGTCACAATGTCAATTTGTATCTGTATGCTTAATTTAGTCTGTTTCAGGGACGCGGCAAGCAGAATACTTGGAGCGCATGGCACAAGTTAATACAAGACGCAGCGCTCCGGTGTCAATGACACACATTTGCCGAAACAAATACCCCCCTATTTTCCTAAAAACAATACTTGGGATTCCCGCTATTATCTTCTGCACTACGCTGCGTGGCAGGCTGATCTTCCATTTGCCTATTGTTCATCCTCTGGTTATGAATGCACGGGTGCTTCAGGTTGTACCCCAGGCCTGGGGGAGTGGTGCACATTAAGCAGGACTGCGCTCACGACCTTGAGCGTGTGTGTTGGGTGAGGACGATACAAACACGGACCAGTTCAGCGACGTACCTTTCACAATGAGTGCTGGACGTGTTACGCCAACATTTAATCCCGAATGGGAAGGAAAGTATTTCGCCGTCTTCGAAGGTGGAAAATCACATTGTTTGGTTTGTGGTGCAACAGTATCATATCCTTCACATTATAACATTAGGGGGCATTTCACAAATGCGCATGCGCAAGATTATGGTGAAGAGAAGCCGATAGGTGTGGCTCGTGAAAAAATGCTGGATCGTCTTAAGAAAAATGTACAAGCCAAAAGTGACAGTACTAGCAAGACGATAGTTGACCGGCAAAATATAGTTCGTGCCAGTTTTAAAATTGCAAACAAAATTGCCAAAGCCTCTAAACCCCTCTCTGAAGGAGACGTTATAAAGGAGTGCTTGATAACTGCTGCTGAAGAAATTTGTCCTGATTTAGTCAATTCCCTTAAATCTCTTAGTTTATCTCGTCGAACAGACACCGAGCGAATTGCAGAAATTGCTTGCAATTTGGAGAAACAGCTGAAAACGAAAATCGGACAATTGGTGTACTACTCAAAGTCTTGCAAGTCTAAATAGCATTGTAAAATCTGAAAATGTAGCACTACAACATTTGTGTAAATATTGTATAGTGTTTAATTTTGTGTTTGAAATAAATTGCAATTTAGCAACACGTGTATGCCACTGACTGGTTCATGTGCCTTTATTGCACGCACGTATGGGACGGTAGAAACCGGTTTTCTCTCAAACTAACACACGACGCTCCCGGGCCTGTTGTACCCTAACAGGAAAAAAAAAAAAAAATTGTATGTTAACGACGCTGTCAATTACCAGGGTCCTATCAACGCCGCCGGTGTGCCGGAATGTTGTCCCATATGAGTTGTTTAACATGTCAGTAAATCTAATGACATGGGTTCTCGTTTTTAAGCGGACTTAAAAACCATCGATCTAGGCCGGGTTTGAATCTGGGACCTCGATCAGTAGATCTTTACTGTCTAAAGGTATGGTTATTGTGGTGGTGTCTAGCTTGCTTTGTGAATACTATCGCTGAGCTTTGTCTAGTGTTCAACTGTATTCGCCATTTCGTGAGCCATAGTTCAAGATTATTTAAAGCGTTTTGTAGCGTGGTAAAGATAATTCTTGGCATGGTCGATTGAATGACTAGTGCTATGTTATCGGCATATAAATACCTATCTGCCCTTGTGGGTTTCCGGCATGTCGTTTTGATATATAATAAAGAGGATGGGTCCCAGTAGGCTCCTTTGGGGGACTCTTTCCCCTATCGCTCTTTGTGTAGATGTTTCATTGTCGACTGTTACGCAGAACGGTCTGTTCGTTAAATAGTCTTATGATTATCATCGAGTCCGCGAATCCTAGTGATGAATTTTCTGAGTAGGCCAGCATACCGACACGATCAAAGGCGTCTACTACATCTAAAAAATGGCGCCTGTAGATCGTTTTGTGTTAATCTCTGGTAATGTATTCGGTCATTCGGAGACCCATTCTATATCTAAGAAGATGGCGCCTGTAGATTGCTTTGTGTTAATCTCTATTCATCTATTCGGTCACTCGGAGGAGTTAAGGCGTTTTCGAGTGTTGTGTTCTGAATCCAAATGTTCGTTGGTGTGTGATTTCTGTGTTAATACGTTTTAGTATAATTTTCTTCAGTACCTTACTCATAGTTTTCAGAGGGCTATTGGCCCGCATTTTTCAGGCTGTGTTTGGCCTTTCCGTAGTTTGATAAACAGTAGTATTTTGGCCTCTTTCTATTGTGAAGGTTCCAGTGGCTAAATACTTGGTGTGAACAACTTGACTTCGCATGCATTTATTCTGCGCGTTTTATTGTAGGTCTGCATTCTTCCTATATTATCTGCCGTTGCTTCGATTTCAGCCACAAATGCTTGATCTGGCGGGAAAGCGTTCGATTTGAAAGTCGCTTTAAGGGATCTGCAAACGCTTCGGCCCTATCGCGGGAAGGTTCGGCTATTTGGTAGGGGGTGTGGAGGGTAGAGACCTGTAAGTTCGCGTAAGCGTTTTAGCCATTTTCCAGATGTTGTGGCTTTGTGGGTTGATATCATTTAGCACACAGTTCCATTGATTTCTAGTGTATTCCGAATGTGCTTGCCATCTTGATAGTTTAATTCCGTGTATTCATTACCAGGAATTATATTGCGGGATTTTGCCATTTGGCGCTATTTCTTAAATTACTAACCTAGTTTACCAGGGGAATCTTTTGGCTGTAATTTGGTCATGCAGGCTCGCGTTTGAATGTTCTAGAGGTCTTCGATTTCCAGTTACACTGGGAGTTGGTGGGAGGTTATATCGTTAATTACGGGTATTAGTTTTGTGGGGGACGTCTTTGAATAGCTTAATGTCTAGTATGTCTGGTCTGTGGTTTACTGTTGTTATGAATGTTGGTTCTGTCGGGCCAGTTGGAAGATTCTTTGTAGTGCTAATGTACGCAGGAAGTTTATTCCTCATTTCGCATTTCCATGGAACATGTTTTAAATTTAGGTTTCCTGCTATGTGTAATTGGCATTAGTGAGTTTATGTCTCCATATCTCTGTCGCCAGAAGTTTTGTACGCAGCAACAAATGTAACTTCCACACTGAGGTTTCACTCTAACCGCGGTTGCTTCCAATCGGTTTAGCTGTGGTACAAACAGCACGAAAAGAAATCAGCACTGCCTTCTAGCAGACACCGCATTCCTTGCCGTTTGTGGGGTACCTTCTTTTCTCATGCTTTCATTTTATTGACCGATACTGTTATCTTGCAGATACGTCTCACGCTTTGTGTTCTGTATTGTACCAATAGAGCATACCTATGCTGGTTTTTCAACTCATTGGCTGGTTACGAATAGCCTCAACTGGGACGGAGAGGAGCTAACGTGCCCCCTTTAAAACTGGTGGAGACCCCACATCAGACGACACGCCCTATAAATCGCCCTACTAGCAAAAATTCTGTGTAGTACTATTTGTGCTCTGTGTGCGCAGGCCTTATGGTGTTGGACTGATTTTTGTATAATTATATCTGCCCCTCCACCTCTTGTATCACCGCAATTTCCGTGCAGAGTAACTTGGTACTGAAAAAGGGTCAGTGGATCCCAGATGTGTTTCATTAAATAGCGCTATTTGTACCGAATTCCGTTCAGGGAACTCCGTTAATTTTTTACGATTACGTTGCATGTGATCGCAATTCCAGTATGTTACATTTGAAGATGTGACATTACATATAAGTGAACTGTGATAGAATTCCTAAAAACTTGGTGACATGGTCAAGGATGTAGAGTGGGTCCCATTTTGGTGAAGTTAACCTTCCCAGAAACCATTTGGCTTGGTCCTATAAAAAACGCCATCCTAAATCAACCTCTGGGAGCCCAAACTTGGTTAGGAACTCAGCCAGCGCAAGGCCATTTTCACATTCATGCCGGTGCGTTAAGCGACTCGTAAATCAGGGTACTCTAGAATTGGGGGATCTGCCGTTTGTGTTCGTTGGCGTTTATGTTGTGTTAGGGGTGGTCGCTTTAGGAGCGTCGTGACGAGCGCGTGTGATCCTCTTGTTCACGGTTGCAGAAGAGGTGGTATTTGGGTGTGTTCTACCGCGATGGTCCTGGCAATACTATTGCCCTTCTGCATTTGACAAGCGAGCCTTGGAAACTTTCGATGTTCATTTAGTTTGGGGGTTCTCGGTTGTGCCATTGGCCTTGCTCTCTGAAGTGTGGTTAGGTACTTGGTGTAACTGCGCCATTTTGCCCCATGACCCTACTCACCACAGGGTGCACATTTGCATTCCTCTACGGTCACTTTGCAACTGTAGGAGTGTTGGAGCCTATTCTCTTGGCACTGACACTTACGGGTGCTTCACAATCTGTGTGCACTACAGCTGCCGGCAAGGCCTGCACTGCATGGGCTCTGAAGTGGTCCTTTATTCTTCTATTCTAACTTTGAAGTGGGCGAGATCTTTGAGGCCTAGGCCCTCCGGTTTAACAACGAACATCAGGAGGGAATGCCTACTGCTAGCCATAGAGTACACATGTACCGCTCTAATGGCTTCAAATTTATGCTATGGGCAGTTCCTACTTTGTGTTCTGTGAAGAACGAGGCCCCACAGTCCTTTGATGACAAAGCTAATGATCCTATGTTCGGGGTGTGAGAGGAGTTAAAGTGTTGCGTTCTCTGACCTGAAGTGTTCCATTATATAGTCACTAAGTCTGAACATCTTGATTGCAAGTGAATGATTGTCACCAGAACGATGTGCGGTGCGTTGTGTAGATGTGTGTAAGTGTGTATTTATCATAAGTTTTGTGTGAGTGTAGATATGCATGTTGTCTGGCTTTTATGTAAGTACAGGAGTACCAGATTTGGCTTGTACTTAGTGTGTTTGTTCTGGACTTGTCCTAACTGCATCAGCGTATATCTCGTATAGGTGATCGAGGAGGTGAAAATTTGAAGTCTGATTCTGTGGTACTATGTGTAGGGGCTTGTTTTCGCTCGGTGGTATGCTGACTGGGAGGTGTGATGTGTTAGTGTAACAGTTGTAGGTAAGCCGTCTGTGTGAGTACAGCACCCTGCTGCAATTTCTGTGGTCGGATGTTAGGGTTTGTGTGTTATCAGTGTTTACGAGCTTGTGTGTATTTGGTGTCTGGCCCGTTGTATTTAATGGCGTTTTGTTTGGCTGGTGCATGTGATCTTGTGTGAGGACTTTTTGGTGTGTTCGGATTTGAAGTACCTTTTGTTTTGGGATGGTATTTGTTCTACGGTGTAGAGGTATTTTTATGGTGCTCAGTGTAGTCGCTCTGACGAGCTTGTTTGCCCTCGAAAGAGATGAACAGGTTTTGTTTGTGTCCAACTTTTCCCGTTATTCAAGATTCCAGGTGTGTGAGAGTGCTGATGAGAAAGAAATGTGAGTTGACGAACTTGTGTGAAAGAAAGTATTGTTCCCAAGTGTGTAACCTACTTCTGGAAAAGTGAGGAAGAAGAATAACAGCCTACTGAGTCTGCTGCTGTGGCACTTGAGTCGACAGCGAGCAGCTTCTACCTCGTTATTAGGTAACCTAACCGGGACCTTATTAACTAAATAGAGTAGAGAAAAATGGCTGTAGCAATTAACAACTGTTAGAAGGCGCTTAAAATCCGAAAGACAGGGGCACTGCCTGCAGGCGCTTATATACTAGTCGTTAGGCTGGCCGCGGTCGTGTCTTTCTACCCTGCTAAGCCATTACGCTGCAGTCGCTGGAATGAGGGTACTATCGCACGGCTGGCGACGGACTCGCTCACTCTTTCACCTGGCGTTTAAGCGCTAAGCTACTCCATGTTGTTCAGCTGGCTGTGATCCCTTCTTCGCGTCTACCTTTGGCTAGTCGGGCTCTTCTGCACTTGTTGCGTCGACTGTCCACTGTGCAGTGATCTAGGGAAGCGTTTTTTTTATAATACCCTCCCCCTCCTAAGGAGGCAAAGGATGAGTTCCACACCCGCCCATTCTGGTGTCGATCATCTGGCATTCGGAACCGTGCGTCTACATCGCTTCCCTCTGCAGTTAGTGATCCGCAGTGAGTGTTATGTGTTAGAGCGAAGGCTAATCGAGTCCTGCATAAGCAACCCGGTTTGTCCCGTAATGTGTGTTCTGGCCTGCGATACGTGCGAACGCATCAGGAGATAAGGTTCTATGTTATAGTCATGAGCAGGTCTGAGTGTAGGTAGGAGGATTTGTTGTGACAGTGTGAGAACTCTTCGGAGTCTGTAATCACATTAATACTACGTTTCATGGACTTATCTGCACGAAGTCAGTATACCAGGATTTGCGTGGCGAGATGGTGGTAGCGATGTTAGGTCTCAATGGGAGCCGTGTAATTGCTGGCGTGCGTAGCTGCTCTATAGTCCATGTATCTTCGCTTCGTAATGATATCCCTACTCATTAGCAGCCAACCCGAGGATAGTGTGGAAGCTGTAAGCCGTGTCGGGAATCCTCTTCCCCCAGGGCCACCTTGGGTGGGTAGCGCAAGGACTTCGAAGGCAGCTCTGGTAGAGGTCTCTTGTGTGCATCAATCGTCCTTTCGTACTCGCCAAGTGCAGATATTTGTGTTGTGTGCAGGAAGTTAATTATAGATGTCGAAGGCTAGTTTCTTAGTGAATTCGTCTATCTTGTGCATATGTAGGTCCTCATGCAGTTATTTTGATGGCGTTATTAAAGGAGCTTTAGATATTCTTAGTATTTTGTTTTGAAAAGTTTGATTGCGGCGTATGTGTTTTTGCCGCTTATCCCCAGACCGGAGCTGCGTATGTTAGTATAGGTCGTATCAGAAATTGTTATAGTGTTAGGCCCATGTTGAGCTTGATTGCATTGCAGAAGTTGATAAGCTAGTATAATGTACCCAATTGCACGTGGGGTTTTCTGCGCACCTTGTCAATATGTAGGCGCCAGGGGTGCATAACTAGGCCTACATACCCCGCAGGGGCCTACTTCGGTAGGTACGGGTTTGGCGCACCCGGGGTCCCGAGCCAACTGCCTCCCTCGATGTGGGCTCCTCTTCGTGTTGAGGGAGTCAGTCAAATCGCCCACCCACGTGTTGGCTATGTGTGGAGACCCGTGTCGGTGGAAAGAATTATCCTGGTTGGTTGAGGGGTGCGTATCTGAGCCCGGGACAGTTTATTTCTGAATCCAGGGAGGGTGCGCATTTACGATACGCCGGTTTGGTTTCTGCATCACCTAAACCGGAGGCTAGGGGCTAACGCACACCTAGTCAATCGGCCAGGACTAGGTATTGCACCGAACTCCAGGTTGTGTGGGACGGTGAGCCCGCTATATCCCCTGTGTAGCCCAGTCATCCCTATAGGGTAACCCCTTGTTGGACTCCGTGGTGGGTGGGGAGCACTGGGGGATGAACGTTTATAGCCTTTCTTATGGTAAACAAAACAAGTGAACGATAAAATAGAGGTACCCGTAGCGTCCACAGCTCAGTATCTAGTAAGCAGTAGGACGGAATAGACATTCATTTCTCAAGGTGAGCCCATCTGGTATCCAGACAGGATTAGACAAAATAGCCGGCCCCGTTAAGTCGTGTACTCGTCTTCGCACAGGTTCTCTACTAGTAGAAACCTACACGTCTACGCAGTTTGGCAAGCTGTTGAACGCATAACTTCTCCACGGCTATCCCATCCGTGTTGAGAAACACCGGAGCCTCAACTCTACCAAGAGTGCCGTTACCACCCATTGGACGTTTGCCGGAGGCAGAGATCCAGGAGTACCTATCTGATGAGGGCGTAACATCTGTTTATCGAGTCCGAACAAAGCGTGACGGAGCACAGGTAGATACCCGTACGCTATTTCTTACATTTGATCGGCTCGATCTCCCTACGAAGATAAAGGCAAGTTACGAAGTCATTAACGTTCAGCCGTATATCCCGCGCCCTATGCGGTGTTTCCAATGGCAACGTTATTGTCACACTCAAATATCTTGTAAGGCTTCCGTACCTGTTTGTATCACCTGCGGTAAGGATACCCATTACTGAGCATGTCCATATGCTCCTGTCAACTGTTGAGGTACCCATCCAGGACGAGAAGGCTATCCAAGCTGCGGGTGAAGGAGCGCTTATCGTTCTTGAAGCCCGCAAACGCCATCTTGCTCGCCAGCCTTTAATACTCAAATTTGGCACTTTCAGTTCGGTATTGTCTACCCCGTGCCAAAGCAGGATGTAGGTACTCAAATCAGCACTGTTAGCACCAGCGCCATCGTACCTACTCGTCCTCCAGCCACAGCTTCTACGTCAGCCACCACCAGCTCCAAGACTCTTCTTGCTAGTCCTGACACCCTAAAATTTAAAGTGGAGCGGAAGCGCAGTGACTTCCTAAAAGAACCTGCGACCTCTGCCAGCGGAAAGTGTGGCTTCCTAGCCTCTTCATCTGCCCCTCCCCGGCGGTCACGCTCTCGGGACACCAGAGGGCGTAGTTGGGAGCCGCGGTTCTCCACACCTTTTAATACAGGCAATAAATATTTACTTCTGTCTTCCACCAGCAGTTCTGTCTTCCGTCGGAAGAGCCAATGGAGCAAGAATCATCTGCTCCAAAAAGTCCTAGCCCCATACGCACTTAGAAGGGCAAATTGAAGCGATAACCGCCAGCCAAGTGATCATAGCTGACACCTTATTCCCGTATTTCTCCAATGGAACACACGTGGCATACGCGCACATAGGGCCTAATTACAAGTAGTTATCTCGCTTTCTCCCATTTTCTGTTCTTGCAGGGTACCATGCTTCGCCAGTAGGACTCCTTGAAGTTCCCAGGGTTTATTCCGGTGCGCTTTGACCTCCCACCGTAACCTGGTACTCCTGCGCATGGAGGTGTTATGCTACTCATTTGCGACGTTTTTTATTAGCCTCTCCTTACCACTCCGTTGCAAGCTGTTGCTGTTACTCTGAGTTTACCTGGCGTTTCTTTTACTCTCTGGTCTGTTTATCTACCTGCTTGTTCTCCCTTCGCCATTGAGGGCCTCCCCCACCTAGTGTCCCAGCTCCCAACCCCTACCTACTGTTGGGAGACTTTAATGCCCACCCTCTTTGGAGTTCTACTCGGGCTTGCGTAAGGGGGATACACTTAGCTGAATTCTGCACACAGAACTCTCACTTCTGAACACTAATGAACCTACTTTTGTTTCCGACTCTACTGGCACCTGTTCCCACCTGGATTTATCCGTTTACTCGGCTTACCTTGCACCTCGTTTTGAGTGGAACGTCGTCTCTGACACGTTCTCCAGCGATCATTTTGCATGTGTTATCAGCTTGCTCTCTCAACGCACCCTCGCCAGGTGTACCTTCCTGGCGTCTAAACGCCGCGGATTGGAATCTATATACCCGCTTAGCTGTTTTTGACGACCGATTGTTCCACGATGTTGACCAGATGGTGGCTCACTTAACATCCGTTGTTCTTAGCGCTGCGGAACGTCCAATACCTCGGTCGTCTGCCCATCCGCGATGTGTACCGGTCCCTTGGTGGACCGATGACTGCCGAGCGGCCGTCCATGTGCGGCGGGCGGCGCTACGGGTGTTTCGGTGTCACCTACTCTCGACAATCTGGTCGTATTTAAGGAATCGCGCGCCAGGGCTCGTCGCGTACAGGTCAATAAGAGGACATACTGGCTCCGTTTTTGCGGAGTCCTTTAATAAATTTACACCTTCATCTGTCGTTTGAGATAAGCTCTGTCGTGTGGCCGGTAAAGCCTTGCCATTTGCCGTCCCCGGTCTGCGGCTCAACAATACCACCATTGTTTGCCCTAGAGCTGTTGCTGACACTCTGCAGGGCTTTTGCTTGTGTATCAGGCTCATCGCATTACCACCCGGATTTCCTATGGATCAAGCATAGCGTTGAGCCGAATAACCTTTATTTTAACTCGTCTAACGCGGAGTGTTACGACTTTTTCACCATGCAGGAGTTGGAGCGGGCCCTAGCCTCCTGCAAGCCCTCCGCTCCTGGGCCGTATGGTGTCCACGTCTTAATGTTACAGCACCTGTCTGTGGCTGGCAAACTCTTTATCTTACACGTGTATAACCGTATCTGGCGCACAGCAACATTGCCATCCTATTGGTGCGAGGCCACTATTGTCCCGATTTTGGAAGCCTGGGAAGCATCGCCAACTACCTTCCAGTTATCGCCCGATCTCCCTCAGCAATTGCATCTGCAAGGTGATGGAGCGCACGATTAACGAGCAATTGACATGGGGGCTGAATGTGGTAATCTGTTGTCCAAAGTTTAGTGTGGTTTTCGTCGATTCCGTTCAACAGACGACCACTTTTTGTCTTTATCCACACATCATGAACGGTATTCTGAGGAAGAGGCAAACGGTTGCTCTCTTTTGACTTGGAGAAGGCGTATGACACCTGCTGGAGGTACGGAATTCTTCGTACACTTCATAAATGGGACATTCGCGGTCGAATGCCGCTTTTTATTCGGAAGTTTATGCGGGATAGTCTTTCGGGTTCGGGTGGGGTCGGTTTTATCTCGTGTTTTTACTCAAGAGAACGGAGTACCGCAGGACTCGGTACTCATTGTCACATTCTTTGCCATTGCAATCAATCCCAATGTGGAGTGCGTCCTATCGGGCGTTTCATCTTCGTTATTCGTTGATGACTTCGCCATTTACTGCAGTTCTAGACGGAGTTCTCCTACAACGCCGCCTCCAATTGTGCTTGACCGCCTGTACACTTGCAGTGTCGAAAATGCCTTTAGGTTCTCCGCCAAGAAGAGCGTCTGTGATAACTTCTGGCGCCGGAAGGCGTTTCTTGCGCCTTCTCTACGTCTCGGTCCAAATGGTGTTCCTTTCGCAGACGAAACAAAATATTTGGGATTGATTATTGATAGGAAACTTAGTTGGACTTCCCATATTTCGTCCTTAATGGCACGGTTTGAACGTTCTCTTAATGTTTTACGGGTTTTTAAGTTGCACATCCTGGGGAGCTGATCGGACCATTCTTATATTATACTGTTCCTGGTCCGATGGAAACTTGTTTACGGTTGTGTTGTGTATTCCTCGGCTCGACCGTCGGTTTTAAATCGCTTCAACGCTACACACCGCAGTGGCATCCGATTCAGTATTGGCGCGTTTCCCACGAGCCCAGTTCTTAGCCTGTGTGCGGATGCTGGTGAACTTCCGCTTAGTCATCGGCGCGATGTTCTCTTCAGCTACGCTTGCAAACTCTCTAGTCTGCGTGAACATCCATCCTTTCGGTTGTTTTATGATAGCTTGGACCGCCAATACTTAACGAGCCCCCTAGCCCTACTCCCTCCTGGCGTTCGATTTCGTTCGCTACTTCGGCTATTGGACATCGATTTACCCGCGACGTTGCCGAAAGGTGAAACCAGATTTCCCCCATGGCTCCGTCCCAGGACCCATGTCGACCTGGATTTGTTGTCCATACGGAAGCCGTCGACGCCAGATTCACTCCTTCGTTCTGGCTCTTCTGATATTCAGGCGCAATCTGGATCCTGCAGTAATCGTCAGCGTTTTAGTTTTCGTCTTTTATCGCAGTGCTCGAGTTTTAAAGCAGAGCTTTATAGTATATACCAAGAGCTTTATATATTTGTCGGCAAGTCTTGCAGAACTGGGTTATTTGCTCAGATTCTTTGAGTGCCCTTCAGAGCTCACGATTCGCTGTACAATTACCATCCACGGGTACAGCGTATCCAGGACTGCCTTCACACTCTCGCCACTTGCATTTGGTTTGTGTGGGTACCTGGGCACGGAAACCCCTACAAGGAAACGAGGCTGCCGATGCTGCTGCTGCTGCTAAGGCAGCAGTTTTAGCTCCCACGCATTTTAGCTCTTGTGTTCCCTCTGTTGATTTTAGCGCAATTCTACGTGATATACTTTCCCGTTGGAGTGATGAGTGGCATGTCCTTAAGGGGAATAAACTTCGGGAGGTGAAGTCCCTCCATGCCGCCTGGAGCAAGAGTGTTATTAGTCAGAATGCGTATCGGGCACTGCCGTGTTAGCCATGGTCACCGTTTATCTTCTGACGCTGCACCGCTCTGTACTCATTGTAATGAACCTTTGATGGTGTGGCATGTTTTAGTTAAGTGCCAGTTTTTAACACATCTCCGTGATTCCTTAGGCCTGCCAGCCACCCTGGCCGAGGTGCTGGCAGACACTTGCTGTGCAGTAGAGCGTGTTTTGCGTTTTATTCGTTTAAGCGGAATGTACGATCATACTTGACTCGCTTATCGATCTTTCATTCAGCTAATTACCTTCGGCCGTTGATGCGAGTTTTTTTTTTAAACCAATTCATGTAATTCTGTGATTCCGTCCTTTGCTCACTTTGCAGTTGCTGGCACTGTATTATGACGTTTTTAAGGTTTTATTGGTTTACTTTTTAGCCTTGTTGGTTTAGTTTTTCTATTACATTTTTAAGGTTTTAGTTTTGCTTGGGCGCTAATAAACATAGTAGTTGAGCGCCCTAAAACCACACAACTACTACTACTGCTAGGTCTAGATAGGTGACTATTGGTCCAATTAATGTTGTTGAAGAGCTTTGATGGCAGTAATCCATGTCTCGGGCAATAGTGACTTTTCCGTGTAGTAAAATTTATCGCCTTGCTTTTAGCGGCATTTAGTTTAATTCTCCATTTATATAGCCAGGTGATGGCCCTGTCATCTCGTACAGGAGATACGTGGTGGTTGCATTTTTAGGTTATCACTTATTTACAGATTAAGCCGAAGCGGTGCTAGAATAAGTCGGTATGGGTGGCTCAGTTGGTTAGACAGTGGCCTAATGATTCCAAGGTTGCGGGTTGAAATCCTGCCCACACCAATGGTTTCCAAGTGTGCTTAAAAGCGACAGCCCCATGTCAGTAGATTTACTAGCATGTAGAAGAACTGCGAGACCAAATTCCGGCATACCGACGGCACTAATATGATCCTGACAATTGACAGCGTCGTTAACCTTCCGTTGGGTGCGTGGTTTAGAGGAACATATGCTGTTTTTTGTGGTTATGTGCCTGTATTGATTTGATTTTCTTTTTCAATTTCCTATGTTTAGCTTTACTCTGGTTAAATATACAGGTTTATTGCTATTATCTTACTACATAGTATGTTGTTGTTTTCTAGTGCCTTGCATCTGGCAATGAAAACATTAGCATTCGTGCTTTCCAATACTTTTGAACTGTAGTTTCTTCTGATCTTAATGCTTCACAGGTCGTCAAGTGGTCTTCGTTCATACTACATAGTATGTAGTATGTAGTAAAATATAATACGAATACAGTACATACAATTTGTAATACAGGACATGTAAATAAAACAAATTGCGACTTTCGGGCACACAACGTGTAATTTAAATGTTCAGTTATTCAGAATTATTTACTACCTCTTCTGTGTTTTCCCCGACTAAGTAACTCACAAATAATTTGGACATATTTGTTCAAACGGAGGAGAGTTACATTTACTACATGGATATTTAGTTTTGCAGTTCTTTTTGTCTTTGTTACAGGATACACATCTTTTCCTTTTCAGTAAGGTTGGTGGTGTATTTTGTATGTTATCTATGGGTTCTTCAGGCTTATATTTTGTCCCACTAGTGAAGTAATAATCTGCTGCAACGTTTCTGCCAGTGCCACAAATTGGTTACAGCCTCCTCCGAATTATTTTGCAAATGTGGTTCGACCGGCTGTCCACAATAGGTTTCCATATTAGTGGCATATATTAAAACTGTTTGGCATCACTCAGAGTAAAGTGTCATACTTGTTTGGTTTAGATGTTCTATATTGTCTAAAACCTATCAACCACGAAATGCCGGTAACTATTAATCTACATTGACATTTTGTCCAAGAAAATGTTTCTGACAGTTGTTGAGAAACATGGTACATATATCTCTTAACAGCAGCCAATTTATCGAATGTTCGTCGCTCCTGGCTTGAGCTTTTGTCATCAAACGTGATGCAGTGTATCAGAAATCTGAATCGTTTTTCGGACATAGCCATTCGAAATCGAAAAAATCCCAAGATCACCGGTTCTCAAAATAGCAGGAATATTTTGACGTCCGCCAGGAAAATGTTATGCCAGGTACAGCCATGGAGAAAATTGTTGAGCGCTTCAGGAGAGCAGAATATTGTTCAATTCCACGTGTTGTGGCAGAACAGTTTACAGAAGTGGGTATTCCAACATGCAGCTGGATTTATAGTCCCTGATCCATGTTATCGTCTATTGAGCACTCAAATAGGCTGTATTGGAATCATCACTCGCATTTGTATTTGCAAATATGTATACAAATGCCGGAATTATCCATCGCTTCGTAACTTTACTAGCGTGTTACGACCCATTTGTGCAAATTTAAAATTCGATTGATGTTTTTTCTTCATTGATAAACATGGCTCAAACTATTACGCTTGCTATAAAAGGTAGTAAATGCTGTGATTTATGCCAACATTGAATAATCGAAGTATTTCATTTGTTGATTTAAGTACAACTCTATTATGAATGTAGGCGTATCTTTAATTGGTCACAACCTCTTATCACCATTGCTTGGCATAGATCTGTTATTTTGTTTTAACTCATTTTGAAAGTCAACTCTTACGATAGGTTCTCTTCATCAGGACCTTCGGAAGGACGTGTGTCGAATGTATACTCCAATAAAAGTATACATTTTGTAGAAACCTGGTTAAAGGCTCCGTTTGCGAGTGCGATGTTTTTGGAATGGATTTATGTCGTGAATAATACCTTTGTCCCTTTGAAGGTGAATCTATTACGATAGGTTCTCGTTCATCTGGAGTTTCGGGAGGTCGTGTATAATATAGGTCGTGAGGCAAGACAAGAACAATTCCCCTAGTTGCGCAGTGGCAGCTCTTCGCCTGAAAGGCTGACGGCGGGGGAAGTTCCGCAATCATGTATGCAAAGTCATAACGTTACCGTCCACGAAGGAGTGAAGTTCGCTAGCATAGCTTTAGTGCACATTGCTAATGATATATGTGTATAAAAATTAGCTTTATAACGAACCAAGTTATTTGGCTATAATTGTGGTTATTTGCCAACAATTACTTTCATATGGTGCAATTGTTTCAGCTGCACGCTCTTATGGTAAGGTTTTCTCTTCACAGCAAGCTCCCTCGCTTTTCTCCCTCTCTCAACCGTTGCAAAGAGGAAGGAAGGGAAGCTGTTTCCCCTATGAGCAAGATTTGTTCATGTCTCACCACGACCTACATTAAAGTTTATAAATTTTGTAGAAACCTGAGGAAAGCGTCAGTATAAGAGTACGATGTTTTTGGAATAGATTTCTACCGTGAATCCCTTTGTCCCTTAAGTCACCCAGGTGTTAAAACGTCTTCTCTCTATACCTATAGGTGAAGTGTAGAGTGCACAGTCATGATTAAGCTTAGTAGTCCAGCTACATTAAAGAGAAATGAAGTTACCGGCGTTCCTAGTGCATGTGATGGCACTTGGGGCAACTGGTTCAGTCCATCTGATGTATACACAAATCGTGCATAACTTCATTTTTGTGGTAGCTCACCTACTAAACTTAGTCATGATAGACTCGAGGCGCACCTGCTTACTGTTTGCATAAATTCGGGAAAAAAAGGGGAAGGGGATTCACTTGGGATTTCCGCATGCCACCCCAGTAATAAGGCAAATTAAATTTGTGGAATGTTTTGGTACAGCCTATATGTCCAGATAGCTTCACCCTGACGACCACAGTGCACAAACACGCACATGCGCGCGCGCACACACACACACACACACACACTTTCTGGAAGATCGTAGACACAGTGGAAGGTTTGTTCCATGATTTTACGGCAAAGTAATGCGGGGGGTGGTCATTTGTACCTTCCTTTTACGCTTAGCTAGCTACAGTCGACCAGAGTTTAAGGAATCTGACGTTGCAGTTTAAGATCACTTACCGATGCTTGTTCTAACGTTAGCATTATCGGTGAAATACTTGCCCAGTGCGTTGAAGGCTGGCGACCTGTGTTAGCACGGATGTGTGTAGATCTGATTCTGACAAATTCTTTGGTGTATGGAATATTAACTATGAGACAGAATAATGCATCTGCTGTGGTATGTTTGGCTCCTAAATCAAACGCTGTAGCGCAGTCGTGTTCTTGTAATATGAGCGAACATCGTATAACCTGTCAAGTTTTTCAGATTTCTCAGGTGGTATAACGCATAGTGATCACAGACTCTTTTCACCATGTTAGCCGGAGGTATGTTTACGTGATGCAGAAATTATAAGTGCGACGCCATCAGCTCTTTGGCATGTATTTTGGTTCGACGCCTGGAGTATGATGTCCTATGGAAAAGGCGGAAGTTACCAGCTGTTTTAAGGTCATCGAATGCTTTGTTATTCCTTATTCCAAATTGTTCCTCTTTTGTATGTGTGGTGCAAACGAATAGTAATTTTTGTGACATGGGGAAGAATCGCCTATAGAAGCCAGATAGGCTAATATTTCTTAGCAGTATCTGGGGCTAATTTCGCCTTTGGAAAGAGAGTGGCGTCTTCCAGCTTATCTTTTGCTAGCTTCACTGCCGCTTTGGAGTTCTAGTAGCTGAGCTTTAGTCATGACAAAGGGATTTTCAACTTTTACCTTAATAAACCTGTTCCTACAGTTGTTGAAAAACTGCTTCCATAATAAGATACAGCACGTCATTTATGTAGACGACTTTTTTATATATGAGTTTGCCCAAAATCTCAGAGGTCGCATAACAAAAATGGCGTGGTACATTTATATTAAACCGAAAGGCAAGCATTGGAATTCGTATTAGCCGCCAAGAATGACGAAAGCGGTGCAGAATTTATTTACTTCTGCCACCGGTAATTGGAAATTAGGCGCTTCATAGATTCGGGTTAAAGTACCATCTTGAATTGATAGATTGTTTAATAGGTCAGTGATACGTGGCACCGGAAAAGATACTGTTAAGGTGACCGAATTTAATTCTCAACTGTCAACGCCCAAACCTGCCGTTTTTCCTTTTGGCCAGCATCACTAGGAATACTCAAAGGCTTAAAAACTCTTAGGTTTTTTTTGGCAGCTCTTGTTTCTTTACTTGCGCTGCAATATTGCTGGAACACCTTATCACGTCGCCGATAAGATGTAGGCTGGTTTACATGACTTTTCGACTTTGCTATGTATGTCCGTCATAATTCCTACAACATTACAACTAACACATGCCTATAGCATGTATAGTGATTGCATTCATTCCTACTGTGAGTCAACTGGAAATCAATGTATAAATCAACGTTCTTTCGGCTGCATAACACCAATGGCATTAAGCCGAACGACAAGCTCTCGAATTCTTACTGACCCAAAGAATTAAGAAAAGTCGTGGAGTAGACGCTTCTGAGCTACCGGTGCTTGGAAAGGGTTTTACATACCCAAGGTATATTGACATTTAGAATTTGAATCCTTGCTTAATAGTTCATAAGTGGTGTTGAAAAAAGATTGCATCAGGATGACCGAATGTAATTTTCGATAATCCATATGTCTGAACTATCAATTTTCGGTTCTAACCCACATCAGCGGGGATCATAGGCCTGGATCTTCCTCCCAAATATCCTTTCCAATTACCATTTCTTTTCATGTATTATCAGTACAGTAGAACGCCGTTAATTTGAATTAATTGGGGATGTGGTCTGTCGGAAATATTCGGATTATTCGAAACCACACCCCCCGAAGTATTTAAATTCAGCTATAGGATTGGCAGCTAAAAGGAAACGTAGCGTAGCGATGTGAGGAAGTGACAATGTTGCGATTACCACGCATAACAATTACAATTAGGCTTAGTAGTCCTACATTAAAGGGGAATCAAGTTATCGGTGTTCGTAATGCATGTGACGGCAGTGTGGGAAACTGGTTCTGTCGGTCTGCTGTACAGACAAAGCATGCATAACTTCGTTCTTTTGGTAACTCGCTTACTAAAGGGAGTACGAAATACGAAAGCACATGAGTACCTCCAATCACTAATCAGCTATGGTGCGCTGTTGCCGGAGCTTATCGCTATGCGAAAGAGAAGGGAGATAGGCACCTGAGCGTTACCCGTAGACAGCAGCGAAGGCGATTAAGGATTGCAAGGTGCCGAATTTGTTATCAGAGTGAAAATGAAAGAGTTACGTGGCGATTTAACTAAGTTTAACTGGAGGAAGTGTTTGCGTATTTGAGCCATTTTCTGATATTTCTCATATTTTTCTAAAAGTGTCGTGCAACATTTCCGCGCATGTTAGTTTCTAAATTATGTATTCTAAGTAAAAATGCACATTATTAGCAGATGCCTAAGCAAAATTTCAGGTCAGTTTTTAAGACTATTTTTCCAGTGTGGCTTTCTCGGTTGTTTATTTTAGACATTTTTCAGCATTTAAAATGTTCCTTACAATGCAATTATCAAGTCATCAGGGTGAAATTACGGAAGTGGTTTCCCCACTGTGCTAACTAAAACTTGATATGCAGTTATTAATTCAAGGCAAGCGTGTTACAAGATCATCAAAGTTTGGTATGTGTTAATTTTTTCAAAGGGAAACCCACAATTGAACAAATTTATTTCTTTAAAACCCAATTGTGTTAAAACTGTGGATCTTAGCAAACTTATTTTACAGCTCAATAAGGAACATAAACATGCAATATTATGTAAGAATGTGAACATTGCATCGTGAGGATTGTTTTTATAAAATAACTTACATTTGTGGTTTAAAACTCGTAAGCTAGGAATCACATATATGCACCAAACGTTGTAGCCACGCTTCTTTATAAGGGATACAACACTTGTTATAATTTTAGAACACCCAGGAAAGCACTTGGGATTTTCCAAAATTCACCTTTCGCTCCCCTTAAAATACAATACCTAAAACGATATACTTCAAAGAACATATTCTGTCTTTACATCTGTCATATATATCTGGAATACCAAGTTCACTGAGTCTTCACTTACATTGCATGCCTTAGCTGTTGGCACTCGACTCTTTTTAGATGTAGTGTTCGCACACATTTCTTCTGGGGCCAACGCTTTTAAAATAGTGTAAACGCTGAAAATAATTGCCCGCACATGTAAATACAACACTTTTGCTTTTAATCTACTCGCCTGTAAGCCACTACTGTGCTTTTCAAATGGGAAGAGTTCTGATCCGCAGCCAATGATATACGTTTACATGCACAGCATTGCAAGCTATTACCCCCACTCTTCATATTTCTTGGCGCACGTCAATTCCCACTTAAGGGGAAAGCAATATGACAACACAGCAGGACTCCGATTGGTTACCGGCCTGGAGACGCTCAAAGACAAACTCCTTCCCATTTGAAAAGCGCAGTAGGTTTCGATGATGCCATGTTCCTTAACGCAAAACGACTTATAGTAACTAAGACACACATCACCGTAAATATATATCTTGAATGTGATTCGGAAGGCTAAATTCCTTTTCTGCAGGCACCTCCCCCCTGGAGGAGAAAATGATCTGAGATGGATACAAGGATACAAGGATACAAGGCATGTGGCGTTTGCTGTCGCTGACGGCAGTTTTTATTTAATTACTGATATCTTGGGCTACAGACCACCTAAAATATTGTTTCTTGGACAGTCAGCTTCAACATTTCCAGCTCTTTTCAATGGAATACTTTATAATGAGCCGTTGCTGCATTTGGTGAACGAAAAGTGAAAAGCAGATATTGCGCTAGAGAGCGCGTTACGGAACTGGGCAACATCGCCTCACTAGGATAAGCTCGCCCACCTTCATCTAGCTCCGCCTCGCGTGCCTTCTTATTCCGTACGCCCTCTAAGACTAATGACAATGTATTCAATTTAAGTACCACGTATTCTGACCTGTGGCCAAGCGGTTAGAGCGCTCGCCTACCACATAGGCGGCCCGGGTTCGATCCCAGGGACCCGCATGTGGTATTCGTGATGGACGCGTTTTCTCCGGGTGCTCCGGTTTCCCCCGCCACTCATTCCACTAATTGCTCATTATCACCTTTCCAATAATCGAGTTCGCCTGCATTTCATATCATCCTCTTCCTCACTATCATATCTGGTGCTAGGCTGACCACCTGCTTCCAGGTCTTTACACTGCCTGGTCCAGAGGTTCCTGTGCTCCCCGACAGGCGTCTGACCCTAGGCACTGGCTTGTAAGTTCTACAGAAGTATTCTGACCTGTAGACATAGCCGATCGCATGCGATAGTGGCGGTAAGCAGGTAGGTTAGTTTCGCTGCTGTTAGCAGCAATCTACAGCAATCTATGCATTTCGCTCATAAATTAATACAGAACAGGTGCTTGTTTGTGTATACCGTGTACTATGTCAACCAAACAAAAATATAGTTCCTATATGTTAAAAGAAAATCTGGAAGTGCTTGAGCGACTTGACAAGGGGGAAAGTGCTACAAAATTGGCTATTGAGTTTGGCGCTGGGAAAGCCTGTATCAGTGAGGAGAAAACTTGGGGAAAATTGAGTTTCTGAGTACAACTAATGGAAAAAAAGCATTGGAATATCGCCGCAGCTCCACCGTGTCGCTGTATGACAAAAATTGACCAAGCGACTTAGGTACAGCACATTGTTATACCAATGTTCAGTTATAAACATTTTGTTCTGATGTGTGTAGTTTCAATGAGTTTGTAAGTTCTATAATAAAAATGCTTTCTCAAATATGGATATTATGTTCGGATTATCCGGAATTTGGGATTTGCGGGTTTCGGAATAACGGGCTTCTACTGTATTGCTGCCTATGTACCGTATACAGTGAAAGACGGCATTAAATCGTATTGAAAAAATGATCCTAGATATATCCAGCTGCTAAGAGTTTCTTATAATTCCTTATCCTGTGTTTCTTTTACTGGTGGCCTACTTCCATTTGCTGTAAGGATACCTTATAATTTCGTCACTTAATATTGTTTTAGGACTAGTATTTTGAACTTTGCAACATTTTTAACTTAATTCTTACTGCGGTTTAGCGTACACATTCTGATGACTGGTGAGAACTAATCCATTCTGCTCTGTAATATTGAGATTTGTTTAAAAATCTCCTATTATACAAGGTGGAATCGAAGTCATTACATTAATTTAAACCAGTGATACATCTCGGTATTTGGAACACATTTTGTATCTTACGATTTTATCTCTGACCATTTCCTACGGAGATATTTTAGTTTTATCGAAAATAACCTGGCAACACTGCAGGTTTCACTTTCACTAGGTCAGTACATAAACACGCCTCACAGAGCCGCGCGGCTCGTGAGTGTAAACATAAAGACATATAACATGCCGTGTCTGCGTCACTTGCCCAAGAATCGTAATAAATAAGTACATCTTGTCGCACGCCACTCTCTCCTTCTTTAACTATCTGCTACCATTACTTGACTTGACACTTGCTAAGCCTAGCCCCATGATTTTCCTGCTACCCCACTTGACTTGGCTTAGCGAGAGTGAGTGGACATCTATTTGCGGAATCGTGTTGGGAATGGATCGGTGGGGTATATTGTGGTTACATATAATACCAAATGCCTTTTCCTTGAATATATTTTGAAAACAAATAAATACAAGACTTAACACTGTCGGTGTTAAATAACAAGAATATACATAAGAACATTCAAAGTATGGTGAATGATGAAATATATATATTACGAAAATGTAGTAAAAATAAGCACAGTTACATAAAATAGGCATAAATGTAAACTATTCTTTGCACTAAGTAATAATTCCTTCCTGACTATTTGACTTCCTGAGCAACACTGGTAGAATGGGCCTGACTCACCAATATAACTTGGCACCCAAAAGTCATCCCATTTAACTACACACTCACTTGATTGTGTTAGTCGGAATTATAACTATTGCCGTTTAGGCTACATTAACCGTGATACAAAAGATCACCTACCCTTCTTTAGCATAAAAGCCCTAAAACACTGAACACATACATGTAAATGAAATACAGAACTGTTTGTCTCACCCAAATGTCTGGTGTGCTATGGAACAGGTCCTTCTCCAATTATGTTGAAATGAACATGCACACGGACTGTGGCACATTCCTGCATATCAGCCATGAAGAATAAACGCGTCGTTCCTGCTTAATTCCGCGTATGCCCAGTGTATGCCTGGATTAGCATACATCTCGAAGAAATGGTGGTGAATGCCGACGTTGCTTCTCTACGGAGAAAAGTTGCTCACTTGCTTGCCCCCTTTGACAAGCAAGAGCCTGAAGCATGACCCCGTTGACTTCGATGCGTGCTGACGTCACTGTTGGTGAACCGCTTGGCTCGATGAAGAAGAGCTTGCCGAGTAATGTTAGTAGAATTGAAAATTGCTAAGCCTATCGGCTCATTACAGACGAACCTGTAGGAAAGTATGTAAGATACTAATGCTGAGCGCCTCGGCTCGATGAAGACCAAACCATAGTGTGTAAGGCTCATACAATACGCTTGGTCGAAGCTGACTACTTTGGCTGACAAAAGACAACTGATGGCAGCGCCTAACGTAGCTCGACTACTCGACGAAGACTGAAGGCAGCGCTGAAGTAACCTACGAAGACTGGTCTGGCAGCCGGTCTTTTATACTGAGTGCGGGGCGTAGCGGGAGCGAGAGGGGTTGCGCTTACCAACCTGACGGCTGTACGCCTCTCTAAGGGAAGGCCAGTCGATATCTCGAAGTGACGACCTTCCATGACGTCACAATCTGAATTCTCCAGTAACGCATACTGTAACCTAAACTCACAATCTAAAGATATTGTTTATCATTTCCTTCAACATCAAACTTAAATCGTTTCCTAGCTGATACTGGTATTATATAATAAGCCAAACCATCTGTCTGACTAATGAACACAAAGGTACATTTGTAGGCTCTTACAAAGTGTACCAAATGATATTTTTAAGGTGACAGCAAAAGAATAAGCAATGAACCAAACAGTTCACCCACTTTACAGGTATTGTTCAAAATGTCCACCATTTGCGCACCTGCATGCCTCACACCTTTTTAACTAATTACGTCACACACTAAAACAGAACCTCATGTTGGCGTATTTCTTCCGCAGCCAGATAAATACATTCTCTCAAAGATTCGAGAGCAGTAGTTGCTATTTTGTAGATTCTGCTTATCACGTCTCTGCAGAAGAAAAAATCCAGAGGATTCATACCGTGTGGAAGGTTCATTACAATAATTTAAACTAGTGGTAGATCTCGGTATTTGGAGCACATTTTGTATCTTACGTATTTGTTTCGGACCATTTCCTACGGAGATCGTTTTGTCGAAAACAAGCTGCCAACTCTACCGATTGTGTGCGTGTCACTTTCATTGGTTCAGTACATAAACAAACACTACTGCTACCACGCGTCTCGTGAATGTCTACTTCTGTTTACTGTACGAACGTAGGCCAATCACAACCGTTACCTGCCAAAACATTAGGGAAAGGGAAAGTGCTCGACCTGTTTAAATGCGGAAATCAGACCAATTCTCTGACCAACCTCAACGCAACGTTGTCGACATGCCTCGTGACTGAAAAAGGCGCTCGGAGCATTCCTTCACGTCTTTTAAGTGATTAATTATTTCGAAACCCTGTGTGATGTCGCATAATTACTACCGAAGCGATGTCAAATAAGTTACTTACGCATCTTACAAGTAACAAACTGTTATCTTCGTACATTCTTGTGGAATTACGCATCCCATTTGGAACAAAAAAGCTTTTTTTCGAAATCGGCTGATCAAAGAACAAAATGCCATTAGACTTTTTTGTTTGTAATGCTTCTATGAAGCACATATTAGAAGGAATATAATGACTAGTATGCGAGCAATGTATCTACAAATAGAGTTTGGCAGACGCCGTGGAATGTTCTTTCCCATGTTATAACAGTAGTTCTGGAAAATATTTTCTTTTGCATGCTATAAGTAGAGAACTAAGAAAATTAAGGCCAACGTGCTAGTGGGAATGCTTATACTGACACTATCATAACTGAACGAAGGTAGTTTCGCGTACTTCATGTAGGTGACTGGGCTACGTGGTCATTACCACCTCTTTCTATGGTGATTTTTACCAGAGTGAGGAGGGTTACTTCTACAAGAATTCTTAATTACTAAAAGCTAATACACCGCTTTGGTTCTGCTTCACCTAAACGAGAAGCTAGCGGCTAACCCATCCCTAGTCAGCAAGCTAGTCTAGTTATTGCACCGCGCTCCAGGGTGAGTGGAATGACGAGCCTGCTATTTCTCTTGTTTATCCCTGTCATCCCAATGGGATGAGCCCTTATTGGGCTCCGTGGTGAATGGGGAGTTCTGGGGGATTAAATTTATAGAATTATTTCTATGGCAACCAAAAATATTAAGCGAAAACTGCAAGTGAATGAAGAAATAGAGCTACACGTAGCGTTAACAGCTCGTTACCCAGTAATCAGTAAACGAAGGGCCTCAATCCTTTATGAAAGTGAAGCCATTTGTTACACAATCAGATCTAGATAAAATAGCTGGCCGGACTAAATCATGTACCCGTCCTCGAATAGGTTCTCTACTTGTTTAAACTCGCATGTCTACCCAGTTTGACAAGTTGCTGAAGGCAACTGGTGAGGGAGATCGGACGATAACTGGAAGGTAGACGGCGATACTTCCCAGGTTTTAATACCGTGACGATTGTGACCTCGTGCCAAGCGGATGGAAATGTTACTCTGTGCCAAATACTGATAAATGTAGGGCCAGTGTACACAACACCATTCTGTCTGATCATAATGCTATTCTTTTTTATTTTAACAATAAGTATGATTTTAATAGTGACATGCATAATTACCTAAATCTTATGCGTCCTTTAAATGATTTTAATGCATATAATTTTATTTGTCAATTGAGGCATTTATGTTGGATTGAGTTGTATAGCACTACCAATTTTAGTGCAAAGGTCAAGCATTTTTTAATGCTTTTTTAGAAATAGTAGAAACACATTTTCCCTTAGTATCTCGTGCTGTTAAATCCACTAAGAAATCCACAAGTAAATGGTACACCCTTGAACTCAAGAACTTGAAACATGAATGTTTATATTACTATGATATGTATGGGCATTTTGGTTTCGCTGACTTAAAAAGCAAATATATAGAAATTAAAAAGAAATAAAAATATGCTTAAATGTACAAGAATGAGGTATTATTACTCACTAATTGAAAACACTTCAAATAAACCAAAATGCATATGGTCCATTGTATCTATGTTTATAAGCAATAGTTCAAAAAGCAATTATATTCCGCCTGATTTGACTGCTGATATTTTTAATTCATGTTTTATCAGTAAGGTTCAAGATATTGTTATCTCTCTACCTCAAAGTAAAAATAAGGCACTCCTCTTTTTGGACAATCTGCCTAAAATAGATTGCAATTTTAAATTTCATCACTTGAAGGTTGAAGATGTCCATTCAACTATTCTGAACCTAAATAATAGTACCTGCCTTGATATATATGGACTTAACTCAAAAATACTTAAAATAGCATCTACATATATTTCTGAACCTTTAGCTTATATATTTAATCTTTGTTTGGATACTTGCGAGTTTCCTGATGTTTTTAAATATGCAAAGGTTATACCTATACATAAGAAAGGGGACAAACATGATCTGGTAAATTATAGACCTATTAGTATATTGCCAATTATGTCCAAGGTCTTTGAAATTTTGTTAAGTAAACAAATTACCAAATATTTTGAAGATAACTCACTTTTCAAATAGTCAATTTGGATTTCGAGCCAAACGAAGTACCATTGATACTGTGGTTTCTTTTTTAACCAGGTGTTATTCCAGCCTTGAAAGGGGAGATATTGTACACAGCCGATTTTTCGATTTGACAAAGGCCTTCGACACTATTTCACATGATACTTTGCTCAAGAAACTAAAATACTATGGTTTTAATCATGATAGTCTGAAATTGATCAGATCGTATTTGTCACACAGATACCAATCTGTATATGTTAACGGAACATTTTCTCACTCTGTGATGGTGAAACATGGTGTCCCACAGGGTTCCATACTTGGACCCTTGTTTTTTATCATATATATATATATATATATATATATATAAATGATCTACCATACAATATTCAAGAAAACTGCCTAAGGACATACCTCTATGCAGATGATTTGGCAATTAATATTGCTTTAAATGATAGAACTCTGGTGTGTTCTAAAATAATTGATTTGTCTAACAGGATTGAAAATTGGTGTAAGCTTAATAGCCTATTAGTTAATAACAAAACTGCTGATGTTGCTTTTAAAATTAATTCAGCCGATCCTGGCTCTCTTGAATCTGTGAAGTTTTTGGGTATTAGTCTTGAATCTTGTTTGGGTTGGCGCACTCATATTGAGATTGTTGCTGAAAAATTAAGCAGAGGGCTTTTCCTATTATGAATTTTAAAGAAATATTTATCCTTGAACTCTCTAAAAACTTTGTATTTTGGATGCATTAATACCCATTTGAGTTATGGCATTTTACGTTGGGGAAACCATGCTTCATCCAATAAAATTTTTGTACTTCAAAAGAGAGCTATTCGACTCATGTGTGGAACATCGTCTAGGACACACTGTAAACCGTTATTTATTCAGTTGGGCATTTTAACTATGCCCTCTTTGTTTATCATGAATTATCTCTTGTATGTTAAGATGAATATACATTTATATACATTGTGTTCCTCAGTCCATAATTACTCTACAAGAAATAGTTCTAATATTTATATTGCCAAATGCAAATACAGCAAAGTTCAACATTCATTTGAAATTACATCTTTAAATCTATTTAATAGTCTTCCTAACAATGTCTAAGCTCTGCCATTAGTGCCATTTAAAAGAAAAGTTAAATTTACATTGCTCTCAAATGCTGTGTACAGTATCACAGAGTTTTATAGCAGTAACATGTTTCTGTAATGTTTTAATGTTATTTTTATGTGTTTTCTTGACGTTGCTATACAACCTATGTATTGTTTTGGCAAATAAACCATATCTATCTATCTATCTATCTATCTATCTATCTATCTATCTATCTATCTATCTATCTATCTATCTATCTATCTATCTATCTATCTATCTATCTATCTATCTATCTATCTATCTATCTATCTATCTATCTATCTATCTATCTATCTATCTATCTATCTATCTATCTATCTATCTATCTATCTATCTATCTATCTATCTATCTATCTATCTATCTATCTATCTATCTATCTATCTATCTATCTATCTATCTATCTATCTATCTATCTATCTATCTATCTATCTATCTATCTATCTATCTATCTATCTATCTATCTATCTATCTATCTATCTATCTATCTATCTATCTATCTATCTATCTATCTATCTATCTATCTATCTATCTATCTATCTATCTATCTATCTATCTATCTATCTATCTATCTATCTATCTATCTATCTATCTATCTATCTATCTATCTATCTATCTATCTATCTATCTATCTATCTATCTATCTATCTATCTATCTATCTATCATCTCTATATACTTGTAAGAGAAAGAGCTTACAAGCAGAAGAGAGGCACTGGAACATCAAGACGTGGACACCATCCGGCCCAGGAGTGAAGGGCCTGGAGAAGGCGAAAATTTGTCCATTTGTGATATTCCCCTCTTCAAGTATGCTAGGTTGACATTGTGTGATATAGAACGTTCCTTTTCCCAATATAAGACATTACTCAAGTATAATAGGCAAACGTATGTGATGCGCTATCTGGAGATGCCCTTTGTTGTGCACTGGAACTCCAACATGTTTAAGTGTGATGTTTAGCTGCAAATTGGTGAATTCCAATATTCGTTGTTCTATAAGCTAGATGTTTTCTGTGTTTGTCATAATTTTTGAAAACATATTTTTGAGGTTTTAGGAAATGTATAGAACCATTAACATAAAAAACAAATATTTAACGTTTTTAGTGCACATAAATAGGGACCCCAGTCATTAGCAGCTGTTTTTAAGGCTTAGAATAAAATAGGGATCATATCCAAGATAACTATACACAAGACAAGGAGGTTGTGTCTTTGGTGTGTTAACACGCATTTGCAAAATAAGGTCATACAATTAGGAGTTATAAGAAGGTAAGTGCCGATTCGGTTTCCGATCTCATAATTCAGACGCAGTTCTTGTGGGAAGAATGCAGTTTCCAATGGGTCTGTTTGTCTCTAATGAACCCACAACTTGAAGATGCGCAGCAGCTTATCGCCAGGACAAAAGTTGAAGGTCTGTCGTTTTGACACAATGTAGAACACATTAATTTGAAAACACCTTACAAATCTGAAAATTCTATTTTTGGAAAATACGGTATTGTTGGTCTCTTAAGACGACTTAATGTACTACAGTGTGTGCACTTGTTTTATGGACTCACTGGCAGATGCCACTGTGTTTGTTTTTATTCGTTGACTTCGGGCCCTAATGGCCTAGTTGTCGACGGGTCCTTAAACACAACTCACTCACTCTTGTAACCTCACTTACCTGTTATTTGATTCCGACAAAATCTGTCGAAGCCAGTTATTTTAGCTTACATCTTCCAGCCATTTTGTTTCAAGTTTCTTTCTGGCTTTAATTCGTTGGCTTGTTGGCCACATTATTTCAGTGTTGGAATTTTAGGTTGGTCTGATTTTCATAGGTTGATGAAATATATGTTTAAAACATGGATTGTAAAATCAGTTTTAACTTGTATTGCAGTTTTTAATAACTTTTGAGCAGACGTTTACAAAGATCTACTGTTTAGTGTAATTCTTTAATGTAATCTTTATATGTGAACAAACTTAAGTTGGTACATTCTCTGTGCCTTGAATTTAATAGGATAATGTATTATGTTACAGGCAATGCGGGACCACACTTGAGAACTATAAGTTCCAATTGCTGCCTCAACAGAGCCGAGGCTAGGGTGGAGGATTTACTTTGGTATTCCAATGGAAAACGAGCTTGTTCAGTATTCCCTCAGGTTTGTGCTGCCGTTTTATGTACTTGTATTACTGTAATAAAACAACTTATGAATTTAAATGTGTGTAGTTTCAAAGTGCATGCCCCCAGTGGACCATCTTCGGTGCGTGCGCTTTTGAACATTCGGGGTTCCGAGCCGCTCACCGCCACTTCACTTCCGCCTCCATCTACTGCTGTCATCTGCTATTTCGTCAGTACTCATATTCGTGAATTTCCTCTCTAGGTTTTATTATGGTTAATAGTTTAAGATGTTAGGTTTATTACTCGTAACTCATGTCTCGCCAGCAGGGATATTTTCTATTTAATGTCAACCCTATCGCAACTATTTTAGCACCACCCGATATGTTCTTATATTGCCACCGCACACCTCCATCAGAAAATACGTAAGCTTTCCTGAATTTTTGCCGTCCTTAATAAGATCGTTTCCCCAATTAGAATCTTCTCGTAGTTCTCCAGGTTCACCCCTCAGGGGCCTACTATGGTAGGTACGAGTATTGGCGCACCCGGGTTCACTAGCCGCTTACCGCGATTTCACCTCCTCAGTTTCCATTAATTGTGCTACGTTTAGCTGCTCTTGGTGCTACTGTTGATCCTCTTCCCCTTCTGGGTTTATTCTGATTATTAGTTCGTAAGTTGTTAGGTTTATTAACTCCTATCTCACAAGCAGGGATCTTTTCTACCTCCGTGGTCCTTTCCCACTTTTTCAGCGCGGCTCCCGGCAAATGTGCTCTTCGGAGGCCTCAGGCGTGAAGGTCGGGCGGACCCTTCACGTTGCCCACATATCTAGCTTTAGCTGCGGAGCCCATCCACACCCTCATGTACACCTACGTATATCTCGGAGGGCCCGGCCTGTGTTAATTGCCCGACGGCCATGTGCCGTTGGGTTAGTATCACCGGGCGGACGTGTTACCGTTGACAGAACCCCGATGTAATCAACAAGTCTCCTAATCCATGTCTGTCTACTGCACACGGGCACGACCTAAAGTGGGAAGTCACAGGAAGTTATACCTGTGGTAGGTGCATAAAACCGGGGTGTGGGTGGAGAACGGTTTACCCATTCGGACAAGCAGTGGAGATCGAAGCGTAGCTCCTCTGAAGTACGCTTTGAGATTGGTCATTGCAGGAGTCTCCATGACGGCACAGACCTTGGAGATTTGGTGTCTTTCATCTTTAACCCCCAGATGGTAGGGTGACGCCGACGGTTCTGGAAAGAAGTGTTATCCAAAATGCAAAACCCCTCTCATCTACAGCTTTTTGGTAATCACCTTAGACTGTGAACGGAAAACAGTCCCTTTTGTATAAAAAGGGAAGTCGGCAGGATCTGTGGTCCGGCTAAAAACACCACTCGAGTTCGAAACGGTACGATTTTGATAAAAGTGACCATTGCAGACCATTCTCCGAAATTGTTGAAAGCGAGTCTTCTGGGATCCTACCTATCCGGGTAGCCCCACTCTTACCGTCTCACTCAAAAGCAGGTTGGACCGCCTGTGCTGCCGTAGCAGTAAAAGCGGGCGTTAAACACTAAATTAAAAAAAAAAAAAAAAAAAAAAAGAACAGGTTGATAAAGGGTATCTCACGCACGGTGTTCCTCACCTTTAAGGGAACTGAGTTGCTATATACCGGGTGGAATGCAAGTCATTACATTAATTTATATCAGTGGTAGATCTCTGTATTTGGAATTCATTTTGTATCTTACGCTTTTGTCTCTGACCGTTTCCTACGGAGATATTTTAGTTTTCTGAAAAACAAGCTGGCAACACTGCAGATTGTGTGGTTGGCACTTTCCCTAGTTCAGTACATAAACTTCCTAACATTGCGTCTTGAGAAGATAAACATACCGTACCTTGTCCTTCTGTGTTTCCTGTGTGAGTGTAGGCCAATCAGAAGTGTTAGCTCCCAAAACATTACAAGAAAAGTGAAAGTGTCCGATCTATTTACATGCACAAACCAACCTGACGTACTTCATGTCTCAAAGAGCTGCTCGCAGTATTCCTTCACGCCTCTTAAGTGATTATTTATTTCGAAACCCTGTGTGATGTCTCATACTTATTACCAAAGCGTTGCCAGAAATAAGTTACTCTACGCATCTTACAAGTAACAAACTGTTATCTTCCTACATTCTTATGGAATTATGTATACAATTTGGTTAAAAAACATTTACTTTCTCAAAATCGACTGATCGTCATTCGACTTTTTTGTTTGTAATGCTTCCATGAAGAAGAACACACACACACACACACACACACACACACACACACACACACACACACACACACACACACACACACACACACACACACACACACCTCGTCCGATATGACACAATGTTGGAGGACGTTAATTCAAAAAAAAAAAAAAAAAACACACGCGCGCGCGCGCGTGCATGCGATGTGGCTACGAGCGTGCCGTGGTACGCCATTATGTTCGCAACCCAATGCTCTTTTCAGTACCAGAACATTGGACATATAGGGTTCTTCATTTAAAACCTAACGGGCGCACGGCATTTTGCCCGTGCGTGATTGTGTGTGCTGGTCTCTCCTCAATGCTTGGGAACATCTCGTAAATTCGTCCACCTGTGGTGCTGGTTTCCTACTCAGTTTGCCTCTCCATTGCGATGAATTGTACATCCAGTTCATTACTAAGCAGGGTACCAAAGAGCTCTGCCGGACTTACTGAACAGCTCTTGCGCATGCAGTAATTTGCCATTCTACGCTGCATTTCAAGGTCGAGTGCCATGATACTTTAGGTGACTAACAATGCATTGTTGGCGTGGTAGAGAAGGATTCGGTTAGCTCTTTCGCATTCTGGAGGGGAAGCCTATGTGCCCATGCGCTTGCAGCATGGCCTGCTATGAACCATGGAATATTGTTATACTGTTTGAGTGCTGTATGTGAAAGAGTTCTGTAGTTTCTGCTTAGTTTTGCAATTTGGTTTATAATTTCGGGGCTTTTCTCTGTGAAGTGTGGGATATGAGTTTGAATCCAAGACCTTAATCCAAAATAAAGCCAAGATAATTCAGGTTTGCAATCCTGTGATCCTTCGGCTGTTCGGTGGGATCCTAAGATCCCTTCTTAGCTTCGCATGCAAGAGCTGGTATTCAGTCTTGCTTGTTAATATGGCTACTTTCATTTTATTACATTCTTGGTGGAGCAGTCTGAGACCCTAAGCCTTGTACTCTGGGCCTCTTCTTGACTCGGGACTAATGATCTGCGCAATGCCATCTGCCAGGGAGTATGGCCAAAAATTTCTCACGTTCATGTAATACTCATAACGCAGCATCTAGACCTATGGCTCACATACTGAACCCTGCGGATATTCTAACATATTTGGTTGTGGGGGCTTCAGTTTGTGCAACATCTTGATGACATCCTCATATGAAGTCCCTTTCCGGTAGCCGAACTGATATGGCGTCAGTCCGTAGTGCTCTATTACTAGCGCAAACCTTTTGCAAATTAGCAATTAACTGCGTCTTCCCCGGACCGTTTAGAAGTGCGATTTGTCTGTTGGTAAGTGTGGATCACCATAATCACAGAGAGGTGGTTTGTTAATGATTGCCAGGATAGCAATCTTCCAAACTTCGGGGAAACGTCCCTGCCTTAATGCTTCGTTTTGAGCCTACATAGGAAAGGGCAGAACATTTCGGAATCCTACCTGAACTTGGAGCATTTTTCGCTTTAATCGCACGATTGCCTCTGTCACTTGTTCTGTGAATGGCTCCATTGTTTCTTCACTGTGGTACTGTAACTTGAACGCCGCGTGTACCATCTAATCGTGTGGTAAATCGCCCTCTTTGTCCTGGGGAAAGAAAACATCCATCAGAAGGTTTGCAGTTTTCTCCAAAGAGGTAGGCCCTAATGACCTAGCTGTCGACGGGCCCTTAAATAATACTCACTCACTCCAAAGAGGTAGTACACGATGCATCATTTTTAGTCATTTTTAGCCTATCAGAAGTCCCGGTCTCCAGAAGAGACGGAGTTTTTCATTCCAGGGTACGTTTGGTCTGGTCTTATTGCTGATGGCAATTGAGGCTTTCATACTATATACTACGGTGTTTTATAGAAGTTGGGTCGCCTCGCCTCGTTTATATTGTATTTCTCACGTTTCAAGGGTACTCTGTTACCGGAGTACAACTTCTGCAGTTACGAGCGTGCCGCAGTTCGCCCGTATGTCCCGAACCCATGCATGCTGTTTTCAGTACCAGCGGTTTGGACATACAAGGACCTCATGTGACCATCCTGCAGCTATGAACGTTGTGGTTTAGCTGCACACGGGTATACGGCCTGTATTCGGGACTCCTGCTACGTCAACTGTGGAAGAGGTCATTCGTCCAGCTGGCGTCAATGTCCGAGGTTTTTGAACGAAAAGTGCATCAAGGAGTTGCGTGTCAAGGAGCGCCTCACCTTCCCAGAAGCGCGCAGGTGCTACGAGTTACTGAAACCTGCTAACACCACAGGATATTCGACCGCAGTCCGCCGCACTCCTGTACAGCCTGTGGGCTTACAGCATGTCCCCATTGCCGTTGCTTCGACCAAGACTGACTTCCCAGCGAGTACCGCTCCGCTGTGTCGTGCCACACCTGCACCGGCGACATCTTCAGCCTTGCAGATAGCAGCTCGCAAGGCGTCCAAAAGCCTCAGCCAACGTCCCGACAGATCTTGTTTAAGGCCTACTGTTCGACCAGCTGCACATCCTCATTGAAATCCCGTTCCCGCTCCGCCAGCTGCAGGGGAACTTCTGACTCCCGGACATCAGAGGAGTCGCAAGAGGTTAGCGAATATCACATCCCAGGGCCCAAGTCAGCCTAAGTGAAAAAGAAAAAGATGAAGACCGCGCACTAATCCAGTGGACTGTTAATGGGTTCCGGCCACGTGTTCGGGACATACATCTTAATTTCTCAACGCTCTCCATCATTCGTCTGTCTACAAGAAACCCACTTGCAGCCTAATCAAGCGTGGTTTTTCGGCCTTTAGACATGACTGCAGTGGATCGGTGAGCAAGCGGTGGTGTTGGCATTCTGGTGTCGCATAACATCTCTGCTACCAGCATACCGCTTTACACGCCGCTGCAAGCTGTAGCGGTGCGTGTACAGTTGCAGGACCTGTATTTGTCTATCTGCAATATTTATTTGCCGCCGCTCAGTGTCGTACATCAGAACGATCTTCGGGCTCTTTGGCACAGATTCAGCCACCGCTCCTCTTTCTAGGCCATCTGAATGCCAAAAGCACCTTATGGAGCTCTCCTACGGAGGAGAGCGTTACTTTCACACGTTGTCGTGCAAGACACGTTTTGTACTTCGCAGTGTAAAACACACATCCTGGGAAACATACGTCTCTTCCCTTTCCCATTGCACTTAAGCACATGTGTGGACTGCTGCTCGGCGTATGTTCGGCAAGTGTTGCCGGGCAACAATTCCCGGTCTTGCTTTACAGGGCACCACTTATACCTCCGAACAGGATATCGCCAATGCCCTTGCTACTTCCCTTCTACTAGTTAAACGGATAGTTACGATGAAGCATTTATACCTTTAAAGGAATTTTCGGAGCGGATAGTTCTCGATTTTAACAGTGACTGTAGTGAAAGCTGCCGCATTCCTTATCTCTCGCAAAGGACTCTTATTCTGGTCCCGATGACATCCACCGACAAATGCTGCTTCATCGTCCACCTGCGGCACTCTCCCTCCTGCTGGGCATTTTCAAACGTATCTGGCGTAAGCAGGTTTTTCCTTCTTCCTAACCAGAGGGTATTATCATCCCTATCCCTCGACCAGGAAAAGATAGGACACTTCCCTCTAGCTACCGCCCTATTTGCCTAACAAGTGTCGTTTGTAAGACCTTAGAACGGATCATTAACACTCGCTAGTGTGGTGGCTAGGGTCGAATGACCTGCTGAAGAATGTTCAGTGTGGTTTTCATCACCATTGCTCCAGTATCGACAATCTGACACGAATGGAGGCTTACATCCAAAACGCCTTTCTGCTGAAGTAGCATGTCCTGAGCGTCTTCTTCGACATGGAGAAGACTTACGACCTGGCGATGTGGTATCATCCTTGCCCTTCACGGTTATGGTTTACGCGGTCATTTAGTGATGTTCATTTTAAACTTCTTACAACTCCGTCGCTTTCGTGCCCGCATTGGAAAAACACGTTCAAAAGAGATGATTGAGGATGGTGTACGGGTTGATACTGAGTGTCACGCTTTTCCCCGTGGATATTAATGGCATCGTTAGTGTTGTTCATAAGGGAATTCCAATGTCACTGTACGTTGACGACTTTGTGATATACTGTCGCTCTTATAGTCTTGAGCACATCGAGCGTCAACTGCAGTTGACCATAAGCATGGTGTTGATATTCTCGTGGCACATACCATCTCTGCCACCAACATACCATTTAACACGCCGCTGCAAGCTGTAGTGGTACGCGTACAGCTGCAGACCCTCAGTTTGTCTATTTGCAATATTTATCTGCCACCGGTCAGTGCCGTACACGAACGATCTTCGTGCTCTTTTGGCACAGATTCCGCTGCCGTTCCTCTTTCTAGGCGATCTGAATGCCAAAAAACACGTTATGGGGCTCCAACATTGACGATGCTCGTGGGTGCCTTGTAGCGGACGTTTGCGATATGTCCGGCCTACTTTTATTAAACACTGGTGCCCCTATCTTTTTATCACAAACCTACGGTACCTACTCAGCCTTAGACGTTAGTTTGTGTAGCCCGTCACTGGTACCACTCTTTGATTGGTCGGTGCTCTCCGACCTCTTCGGCAGTGATCATTTTCCCATTAACATCCGCATATCTGGTCTCCATCCTGTGCCAACATGATACCCACACTGGATTATTTCCAAGGCTGACTGGGGGAAATTTTGTTCCCTCATTCACCTCCACAATGATGTGTTCCCCATCATCGATAAACTGGTGGAGTATTTTACTTGTTCTGTCCTGCTCGCAGAGAATTCCAGCATTCGTCGTGGTTGCACTACACCTCGTTACGTTCCTGTGCCTTGGTGGTCTGAGGAATGCAGTTTGGCTGTTAAAGCAAGGAAGCGTGCTCTGCGTGTTTTCAGTTCACATCCTACAGAGGAGAACTTGATTGCTTTTAAACGTTCTCGTGTCAGGGCTCGTTTTGTACTCCGCTGTGCAAAACGCACATCGTGGGAATCTTGTCTCATCCCTCTCCCGCCGCACTTCGGCATAGAGGGTGTGAACTGCAGTTCGACGCATGTATGGCAAGTGTCGCCGGACTATCATTCCCGGCCTTGCCATAAACGGCTCGTATTACACCAGCGAACAGGATATCGTTGCTACTTCGTTTGCTGCTACTAGCCAAATGAATAGTTACGACAGAGCTGTTATACCTCTCAAGGAATCTGCCGAGCGAATAGTTCTTCTTTTAACAGTGACTGTACTGAACCGTACAATGCACCCGTTACCGTAGCGGAGCTAGCACACTGTTTGTCACTTGCTAAGGATTCCTCTTCTGGTCCAGATGACATACATCGACATAATGCTGCTTCATCTTCCACCTTCGGTTTTGTCCTTCCTGCTGGGCATTTATAACCGTATCTGGCGCGAGGAGGTTTATCCGTCTTCCTGGCGAGTGGGTATTGCCATCCCTATCCCTCGACCTGGAAAAGACAGGACACTTCCCTCTAGTAACCCCCCTATTTGCCTAACGAGTGTTGTTTGTAAGACCTTCGAACGGATTATTAACACTCGTTTAATGTGGTGGCTAGAGACGCATAACCTGCTCAGCAATATTCAGTGCGGTTTTCGTCGCCATCGCTCTACTGTCGGCCATCTGACACGCTTGGAGACCTACATCCAAAATGCCTTTCTGCTAAAGCAGCATGTGTGGGTGCCTTCTTTGATTTAGAGAAGGCCTACGACACAAACCTGGCGCTATGGAATCCTCCGTATTCGGCGCGGCTACAGTTTACGCGGTCACTTAGCGCTGTTAATTTTAAACTTTTTACGACTTCGCCAATTTCGTGTCCGCGTTGCTAACACTGTCACAACAGAAGATTCAGGCGAATAGTGTGCTCCAGGGGTCCATCCTTAGTGTGACGCTTTTCGCCTTAGCAATTAACGGAATTGCTGATGTTCGTAGCGGAATCCCGATGTCACTGTATGTTGACGGCTTTGCAATTTACTATCGCTCTTATCATCTCGAGCACATTGAGCGTCAACTGCAGCTGACCATAACATCAATCGCAGACTGTGCCCTTCGCACCGGCTTTTAGTTCTCACATACATAAACTCAGTGTATCCACTTCCATCGAGTTCGCGGCGTACACCCTCCTCCTGATCTTTATGTGCGTGGCACACGTCTACCATTTGTTCCGTACCTCAAGTTCCTTGGCCTGCAGTTCGACAGTTAGCTGACGTGGAAGCACCATATTCGCCACCTTCGTACTTTCTGCGATCGCTCATTTCGAGTACTCCGCCTTTTATCGGGGGTTTCTTGGGGCGGTGATCCTACAGTTATGTTACGATTGTATCGATCACTGATGCGGTCAAAGCTAAACTACGGTAGTTTTATCTATGGCGCGGCGTCCGCCTCTAAACTTCGCCTTTTATCACTGTACACCATGCTGGTATCCGTCTAGCTACTGGGGCGTTCCGCACCAGTAGAGTTGAGTGTCTGTATGCTGAGTCTGGAGAACCACCACTGTTGGTCCGTCGTTCGGTTTTACTGTATTCGTATGTCGCAAGGTTGACTGCCCATCCGGGTCATCCTTCTTTTAAATCTGTCTTGCGTCCCGACCTTGCTCACCGTTATCTGCACAACACAACTATATCCCGCCCAAGCTGTATTCGGTAGCGCGAACTGCTTGATAAACACGACCTCCGCATGCCTGCTGTAGAGCGGTTCTCTCTTGGACGCTTTGCCCCTTGGCATCTCCAGCGTGCACAATTTGACCTGGAGCTTCCAGGCTACGCTAAATTATCCACCCCGCAATCAGTGTATCGCCAATTGTTCACCGAATTTGTGGGCCCCCATTGGGCTTACACCCCGGTGTTTACTGATGGGTCCCATGTAGGTTCCCCCAGGGGGACCTACCACGGTAGGTCCGGGCTTGGCGCACCCGGGGCCCCGAGCCGCTCATCCCCATTATCATCCCCTCGCCTCCATCAGGTCTAGCCACGTTATCATCCACTTAGATTTAGTCTCTTCCTCTTCTAGGTCTTATGGTTTTATGTAGGTTAAGTTTTAGAATTATAACTCCTGTCTCACCAACAGGGATCTATCCTGTCTCCGTGGTTCCTGTCCCACGGTTTCGGCGCAGCTTCCAACTTGTGTGCTCTTCGGAGGCTCAGGCGTGAAGGTTGAGTGGACCCTCCTCACTACCCCTTTTGTGCGACACTAGGTGCGGAGCCGTTCCATTGTCAAGTACACCCCCGTAGCTCCTTAGGGGCCGGGTCCCCATGGGTATCTCGGCGGCCGTGCTGCCGCTGGGGTGTACAGGGGGACCCGACGTGTTACCGCTGTCTGGGGTCCGATGTAATCAACCACAAGTCCCCTGAATCCACGCTGACTCCGTTGAGGCAGCGTGGGCTAGAGTGGGGAGCCACAGGCGGTTATTCCTGTGGTAGGGGCATAAAGTCGGGCCTGCCTTTGGTGGAAATGTCGCATACCGGTAAGTAGTGATAGGCGGAGGGTAACTTTTTCTGATGTACTCCTTGAGATCGGGTCTGAAGCGGGTGCTTCGGGCCGGCACAGACCGGAAGATTTAGGTGTCTTTTTCCTTTATCCCCCGGATGGCAGGCTGACGCCGACGGTCCGGAAGGGGGACCTTTTCATAATGTCTCCTCTGCGCTCCCCCCCTTCAACTCCACGATTTTTGGTTATGAGTATGGTAAGCGAGAAGAAGACCCTGGCTACTCTGAGTCCGTTTTATATTAAAAAGGAAGTAGATCGCTTATGTGGCGCTGTAAAAAATGTCACTCGATGTAGGGACGGCAACTTGCTGATAGAGGTGGCTCAAGACTCCCAAACCGCAAAACTACTTAAAGCCACTCTCCTAGGTTCTTATCCCGTAAAGGTAGAGAAGCATAAGACTTTGAATAGTTGTCGCGGCGTAGTTTCAACATCAAGTCTGGACAACCTCTCTAACGAGGACATAGTTAACTGCCTCTCTGACCAAGGTGTTATTGCTGCATACCGTTTAATTGGTAAGAAGGATGACAAGCCCTCCCCCTTACGTACGGTTTTCCTTACGTTTGAACGTACGACTCTGCCGCAATTCATTTTCTGCGGGTATGAACGCGCAACCGTACGACCGTATGTGCCGAACCCTATGCGTTGTTTCCGCTGCCAGAAGTTCGGGCATACGCAGCAGCGATGTACCGGTACACCAGTTTGTCCTCGCTGTGGTCGAAATGCTCACGACGGCTCCCTGTGCGATCAGGACTCCACCTGTGTCAACTGTGGAGGCGCACACCCGTCGAACTCGCGCGATTGCCCCCGCTTTTTAGAGGAGAAGGCAATCCAGGAGCTTCGGGTTAAGGAACACCTGACTTTTGTAGACGCACGAAAGCGGTATCAGGAACTTCATCCAACCACCACCTTGAAGTTTTCTGCAGCTGTCCGCCAGGCTGTTCCGAAACAGGACGCCGTCGTACAGACGTGCCCCAGTTCGCCCTCTCGGGTTTCCGTGGGAGTACAAACTGGCTCACCTGACGAGCATAGTTCTACTCCACCTACAGTTCGACCACAGACTACCTCTTCTGCCGTCCAGACGCCAGCTCCGCCGCAGTCGACTAGCTCTGAGACTGCTTCGTTGCCTGTTGAACGCCATCGTTCCAGGCATAAACTCCGGGCCAGTAGTTGCACGTCCTCTGTGAAGTCCCGCTCCCGCTCTGCGAGCCGCAGGGGTTCTTCAGACTCCCGCACATCGGAGGAGTCACCGGAGGATGGTGGACCTCACATTATCGGTCCAAAGAGTGCGAAGGTGAAAAAGAAAATAAAGACCAACTACTAATTCGATTTTAGCATGGAAATAATCCAGTGGAATATTAATGGGTTCCGGGCCAGGGCTCCAGACATACAACATTTAGTTTCTCAGCGATCGCCTTCCGTCGTCTGCTTACAAGAAACCCATTTGCAGCCTAATCATGGTTTACATCTACGTAATTTTTCCGCATTTAGACATGACTCTGCAGCTGGTCGGCGGGCTAGCGGTGGTGTGGCTACGCTGGTGGCACATACCATCTCTGCTGCCAGCATACCGCTTAACACGCCGCTGCAAGCTGTAGCGGTTCGTGTACAGCTGCGGGGCCTGTGCTTTTCTATTTGCAATGTCTATCTGCCACCGGTCAATGTCGTACAAGAACACGATCTTCGGGCTCTTCTGGTTCAGATTCCGCCACCGCTTCTATTCCTCGGCGATCTGAATGCCAAAAACACTTTATGGGGCTCCGACATTGACGATGCTCGTGGGTGCCTTATAGCAGACGTTTGTGACATGTCTGGCTTACTTTTGCTGAACACTGGTGTCCCCACATTCTTATCCTCCACTCACGGCACACATTCAGCACTAGACGTTACCTTTTGTAGCCCGGCATTAGTTCCACTGCTTGATTGGTCGGTGCTTTCCGACCTATTTGGCAGCGATCATTACCCCATTAATATTCACCTCTACCATAGTCATACTGTGCCAACACGGCATCCTCACTGGATTATTTCCAGAGCTGATTGGGGGAAATTTCACTCGCTTATTCATCTCACCGACGATGGCTTTACCACCATTGACGACATGGTGGAATATTTTACATGTTCTGTGTTGCTCGCAGCAGATTCCAGCATTCCTCGTGGATCATCTACACCACGACACTTTCCTGTGCCTTGGTGGTCTGAGGAATGCCGTTTGGCTATCAAAGCGCGTAAACGTGCTCTGCGTCTTTTTAGTTTACATCCGACCGAAGACAATTTTATAGCTTTTAAGCGTTCTCGTGCCAGAGCACGTTTTGTTCTTCGGAGTGCAAAGCGCAGATCCTGGGAAAGCTACGTCTCTTCGCTTTCACGTCGCACTTCGGCACAAAGGGTGTGGACTGCTGTTCGGCGTATGTGCGGCAAGTGTCGCCGGACCATTATTCCCGCTCTTGCCGTACAACGCTCCACCTACACCTCCGAGCAGGACATCGCCGACACCCTTGCCGATTCTTTCGCTGCTGACAGCCAAACCCGAAGTTACAGTAATGCCTTTCTAGGAATCAAGGAATCTGCGGAGCGGATAATCCTCAATTTTAACAGTGACTGCAGTGAATCGTACAACGCGCCTTTCACCGAAGAGGAGCTAGAACGTGCTTTGTCTCTCGCAAAGGACTCCTCTCCTGGCCCTGATGACATCCACCGACAAATGCTGCTTCACCTTCCACCTGCGGCTCTCTCCTTCCTGCTGAGCATTTACAACCGCATATGGCTTCAGCAGGTTTTCCCGTCTTCCTGGCGCGAGGGTATTGTCATCCCCATCCCTCGGCCCGGAAAGGACCGGACACTTCCCTCTAGCTACCGCCCTATTTGCCTGACGAGTGTTGTTTGTAAGACCTTCGAACGTATGGTTAACACTCGCTTAGTGTGGTGGCTGGAGAAGAATAACCTGCTGAGCAATGCTCAGTGCGGTTTTCGTCGTCATCGCTCCAGTGTCGACAATCTGGCACGCATGGAAGCATATATACAAAATGCCTTTCTCTTGAAGCAGCATGTCGTGGGCGTCTTCTTCGATCTGCAGAAGGCCTACGATACTACCTGGCGCTATGGTATCCTACGTACTTTACACGGTTACGGTTTACGCGGTCATTTAGCCATTCTCGTTTTAAATTTTTTAAAACTACGCCGGTTTCGTGTCCGCATTGGGAATACACTATCCCACGACAGGATCCAGGAGAACGGTGTACCCCAGGGGTCGATTCTTAGTGTAACGCTTTTCGCCGTGGCGATTGACGGTATCGCCAGTGTTGTTCGTGGGGGAATCCCGATATCGCTGTATGTTGACGACTTTGCCATCTACTACCGCTCTTTTAATCTTGAACACATCGAACGCCAACTGCAGCTGACCATATCCTCTATCGCCGAATGGGCTCATCGCACCGGCTTTCAGTTCTCCCCTACGAAAACACAGTGTCTACACTTTCATCGACTTCGTGGTGTGCATCCTCCTCCTGTTCTTTATTTGCGTGACACGCGTATTCCTTTTGTTCCGCACCTGAAGTTCTTGGGCCTACACCTCGACAGCAAACTCACATGGGAGCACCATATTCGCCATCTTCGTGCTTCCTGCAATCGTTCGCTTCGGATGCTCCGGGTGTTATCTGGGGCATCTTGGGGCGGCGATCGAACCGTCATGTTGAGGTTGTATGGCTCACTGGTCCGGTCCAAATTAGATTACGGCTGTTTTATTTATGGCGCGGCATCTGCCTCTAAACTCCGCCTTTTAGATACGATTCATCATACTGGTATCCGCCTTGCTACTGGAGCTTTCCGTACTAGTCGAATTCCGTGTCTGTATGCAGAATCTGGCGAACCTCCATTGTCTGTGCGACGCTCGGTATTGCTTTCTTCATACGTGGCACGGTTAGCAGCTCACCCTGGTCACCCGTCATTTTACTCTGTATTGCGTCCAGACCTAGCCCACCGTTATATGCGAAATAGCTCAATATCCCGCCCCAGCGGTATTCGGTTTCGTGAACTGCTCGCCACACATTCTTTGCGAATGCCTGCTGTAGAGCGGTATTGCCATGGTCGCTTTCCTCCTTGGCAACTCCACCGTGCCCAATTCGACCTCGAGCTTGCAGCCCATGCTAAAGTAACTACCCCTCACTCGGTGTTTCGTCAACTCTTCACCGAGCTCCTGGGACGTTACCCGATTTACTTTCCGGTTTTTACCGATGGTTCCCAGGTGGGTGGTGCTACAGGCTGTAGTTTTGTTTATAACAATGAGGCTCACAGGTACCGCCTTCCGGACGCCAGTTCTGTTTTTACCGCCGAGCTGTTCGCCATATTTTATTTTTTACTCTTTATCTCCAGCTCAGGACCTGGAAATTTTATGATTTGCTGTGACTCTCTGAGTGCTCTCCAGGCCTTACAGCAATTTCTCGGCACTTCAGCACTCATAATTAAAATACAGACACTCATTTCACAGTTACTGACTCACGGATACCAGTTTGTTTTTATATGGATCCCAGGCCATGTGGGTATTCCTGGTAACGAGGAGGCGGATGCGGCTGCAAAGTCTGCATGTCGTCTGCCGGGATTATCCACACGAACTCTGCCTTTTAGTGATGCGCAACGATATTTCCGGCGCCATATTTTTTCGTTGTGGCAGAAGTCGTGGGAAGAAATATCTGGCACCCAATTACGGACAATCAAAGACACAGTAACACCCTGGCCGACATCCGTCAGGGATGCGCGGCGGTCGGAGGTCATTCTCACCCGGTTGAGAATCGGTCACACTCGCGCCACACACGGTCATCTACTGCGTGGCGACCCGGCCCCTGTGTGTCAGACGTGCGGTGTACAACTGTCCGTCCCACACGTTTTGCTTGATTGTCCACGATATACTAGAGAGCGCCAGTCCCTTGGCCTGGGTTTTACTATGCGGTCAATTCTGGGCGACGACCCGGTATCGGTAGATAAGGTTCTGCGGTTCGTCACCCAAATTGGGTTTGGGAAACAAGTTTAACTTGTGTTTTAGTTTTGGTGTTTTATTCTACGGTTTTTAGACAATGAATCCCGGTTTTATTGTAGCACCGTTTGTTTTTACTTTTTAGCTGTTTTATTTTAATATTTATCCGTAAGATTTTTAACGTTTTAACTGTTTTAGATTTTCACGTTTTACCTTCTTACAAGTTTACTGCTTTTTTAGTTTCCCCTTTTTAACCGTATTAATTTGTTTCAGCCCGTAAAAATTGACCCGGGGCCCAAATGACCCAGCTGTCGACGGGCCCTTAAACTCCACACTCCACTCCACTCCCATGTAGGTGGTGCTACGGGATATAGTTTTGTGTGTAACGGCGAGGCTCACCATTACTGATTTCCTGACCATAATTCCGTTTATACTGCCGAGCTGTCTGCTATGTTTTATTTTTTACATTTTATCTCCAGCTCAGCTCCCGGCAATTTTATCATCTGCTCAGACTCGTTGAGTGCAATTAATCTTTGGAACAGTTTCTCGGCACCTCAGCATTCGTTGTAAAAATACAGATACTCATTTCAGAATTGCTCTCGTGCAGATACCAGTTGCTTTTTACCTAGACCCCAGACCATATAGGCATTCCCGGCAATGAGGAAGCGGATGCAGCTGCTAAAGCTGCATGCCGTTTGCCGGATGTTGCCATACACACTGCCATATGTCGATGTGCAGCGGCATTTCCATTGACATCTTTAATTGATCTGGAAGCAGTTATGGGAGACATTCTCTGGTTCTCAATTGCGGACCATTAAGGGCAGCTTAGGTTCCTGGATGACATTCTGCAGCGACTCCAGGTGGGCTGAAGTTATTCTCACCTGCCTGAGGATAGGTCACACATGGGCGACCCATGAGTACCTTTTGCGTAGGGACCTGGCGCCTGTATGTCCTACATGTAACCTTCAATCTTTTGTGACCCATATCCTTATAGACTGTCTGCAATACACTCGTGAGTGTCAGTCCGTTGGCCTGGGGTGTACACTTGCCTCAATTTTGGGTGACGACCTGGTGTCTGTCTGTAAGATGCTTCGGTTTGCTGCCCAAATTGGGTTTGCTAAACAAGTATAAACTGCTTTATTTTAGTTGTTTGAGCTTTCTAATTTTTTAGCTTTCATGTTTACTATTTCAACCGTTTTTTTATTTCTTACCTTTTACTATTCTAACAGTTTAGTTTTAATGTTCTATTTTAGCTTCCACTTTTCCCTCTTTTTTTGTGGAATTTTTAGTAGCAAGTGAAAGCTCCATGAAAATTCCTGACACTATGTGTGTAACTTGTCTAATATAAATCAGTTGCAGTTTGAATGTTGATATTTAGCTTTTTCTCCAATTCTACTATATATTAGAATTAACGATTTAGGGGAAAATAATACAGCCACTTTGATATTTCATAATCCATTGGGAGTTTTAACCTTGGAAATTTTGTTATGCAAGTCATCAGTTCATAGCCTGTGCAAAGAAAAGGAATGACAGTAATATCAAAACATAATTGGATTGTCTGTTCTATACAGAAACTTAAATCCATTAGAAAGAACGAATAATTCAAACTTTTGTGATGTCGTGTTGTGTCGAAGTTATAATTATATAACTGTGGTGCATTATTTCGTGTTCTTGCAGCAAAAGTTGGATGTCACAGACTGGATCAGTTTTCAAGAAGATAAATCCATGTTTCCTGTAGAAGTGAGTGGACCTGAAAGTCATGCTTTGCTATGCGATGATCAGAAGCTTCATGTTCTCCTTGAAGCAGACTACATGCATGCCAACAGCATCAGGGATGTCAACTACTGCCAAGTAATTCTTCCAAATAATTGGTGTGTGTAGACGCTTAATTCATATGTTTTAACCAGTTTTGCTGATTTGGCTCATTTTAAATTTATTTTGCCAATTAATGTATTCATTATACAGAGAGGTTGTTTATCATTTTAATAAGTAGAAATATAACTGAATTATAGTCTAGCGTAAATTAAAACATATAGTATAACTGCCCTCCGTAGAAGCACATTAGTGATTATGGGGGGGTGGGGGTCGTAGTTAATGAAACCTTATAATAGACAATAAATCTCCGTGACATACAAAGCTAGATTGGTTAGGTCTGCACCATAATACTACAGAAAATAAATAATTATGTAGTACAGTTGAACTTCATTTGAACATTTTAAAGCTTTAGAAGAGGACTGTTCAAAACGCTTTACAGTGTGTGTGTAAATCGCCACGGGTGTACAAAATGCACTGCACTGTGAAAGAGATGCAGGATTGTGTTCCTCCAACACAGCACAAGAGTTTGTGCAAGTGAGGCTGACTGCTCTGGCGATAGGGAAGGTGTGTACACATACTAAAGATACTAATGAGTATAGACTGCAGTTAGATGTTAGTAAGTTATTTGGCCATTAATCCACTAACTCAATTCAGAAAGGGTAAAATGATGCTTTGCACGAATTGCAGCAAAGAACTTGAAATAATTTTAATAATTTTATGAAAACTTTCCGCATGAATTTTCTTGCCTTCACCAAGAAGCAGCTAAACTTGTATGTTTAATTCTACACACAGGATATTAAGGGTATGACTGTGCAGATTTTGCATGAAAGTGGATCCAGATATGACAAATTAAAACCCCAGTAACAAATTCACCCGTTGTGAAAGCTAAAAGAGATAATTGAACATTAGTAAATGAATTATTTATACAGTCTGGCAACAGAGTACGACTAATGAAGCAAATGTTTTGTTTACTAATATGGCTATTGCAGTGAAGCTTGCATTCACACCTACGATGAGTGACAGTCCAAACCAGATCAGTCCCTAAAAGCTGGTTTTGCCACATATGTGTTTATCAGCTACTGCAAGTAATGAAGGGATGGGTGGTATTGTTTAAAGCTTTCTGAGCAGTATTAATGAGAGTTGCACAGTGTTAACATTCCTGACCTTCCCCTTTGCATGTTGCCAAACCTATGTCAACAAATTTATTCCAATAGACACACTGGAATTCAATTATTCAAATTCGTTTTGTGTCTAAATGACTCATTTTAGCAATAAATGGAATAGGTATGAATAAATCATCTTTTAAAGATATAGCTCTCTATGCAACGATAAAGCAGTGATTATGTAGTATATGATGTTTCACAGAAAAAGTTTAAAACACCGTATAATAGTTCAGACTTCTGCAAAGATGATAAAAAGTGTGCTCCCAGTACATCAAAGGGAAAGAAAAGTCCAAAGACATCTCCTCAATGGTCCTCTTTTAAGGAATTGTCTGGGATGGACTCAAATTGGCAACGTTCATCTTCATCAGTCTTTGGTCTAATTGGTTCGAGGTTCTTGAACCAAAATTTTCTATTGGGAAACGGTCCTCCAAAGGGGAGATGGAGCAAAATTCTGCCCACACTGCAAGAAAACCAGTGAAAAAGAGGCAGGACAAGGTTCCAGGAAAAGATGTTAGCTCACACCAATAAGGGTAGATTGATTGGTATAAAGCAACCTCCAAAGTAATGGAGGTTTACATTTGAGTACTTATCCCATAAAACTTACCATGGCTATCCTACAATGGAACAAATATAGAATTGGAACACACCAGAGCTTGAACTTTTGCTTAATAAGAATGAGCCTTTGATCACGGGTTTGCAAGAGACTAAGCTGCTTCCGTAAGACCTTTCTCAAATAAGATGATACACCACAGTACAGTGTGATTTCACACTGGAAAATGGGGTTTCTGCACATGGTGACACTATGTTACTTACCAGAGATATACATATATCTGGAATCTGTGCTCTTAAAGTCTGATATACAATTGGTCATCGGAAGGGTTGTACTGCCATCCATTTGATTTACCATTTGCAACATGTATGTGCCTCCATCAGATGACCTCTCGCTCACTGATTTAGAAGATCTAGTTCGCCAGTTACAAACAGCGTTTCTGTTGGTGGGAGACTTCAACGGGCACCACCCACTTTGTGTTCAACTCAGGCTTGTGTGAGAGGCAAGCTCATCGCTTATTTCATGGGTAATCACAACCTAGCTCTTCTAAATGCTGGAGAGCCTACATTTCTTTATGACTCCTCCAATAGCTTCTTACACCTTGATCTAGCAATTGTTCATCACAGTGGTCACTTTCCTTAAAGTGGAATGTCATCTCTGATTTACATTTTAGTGACCACTTTCCACGTCTTGTAAGTCTTTTGAAATAAGATACATGTTCCACACATATGCCTAGATTGCGTGTGGATCATGCCGAGTGGAACCTTTTTACCCAGTTGGCTGTGTTTACTTACGAGCATGACTGTGAACGATTTAGTCTAACATCTCATGAAGAGTGTTCTTTCAGCTGCTGAGCAATCTATTCTGTGGTTGACTTCCCACCCGCATTGATTTCCTGTCCCTTGATGAACGGATGAATGCTATAATGCCATTGTACTTGAAGGTGTGCTCTTATGGTTTTCCGTCTCCCTACATTGGATAACCTAATCCAATACAAGAAAATGCATGCAGGTCTAGGCAAGTCATTAAAGATAGCAAAGAGACATCATGGAACAAATTTGTAGCTTGATTTAACCGACATACCCCTTTCTCAGTTGTGTGCAATAAGCTAAATCCTGTAGCCAGAAAATCTACCCACATGGCAATTGTGGGCCTTGACCCATTTGCATCGTTTGACGACCAGGGCTCGCATGCACCTTTTTGCCATATGAATCGTATGACGAGCTCAGCTCGCTATGCTGTGTTGCTCCATATAATTCCATATAGTTTAAGTTCCTTCTGATAGATGTTGTTTGTATATGTCTAGAATGAGATGACATGTGGTGTTTGTAATTCTGATCAGTATGACATAACCAACTGTGTTTCAATCAAGGAAAAACAGTTGTATCTTAACATTACTTCACTTGCCTCAGTAGCCATGATGGTTGCGAAAAAAAATCTGCATTGATGACGAGGAGGGTTTGAGGAACTTAATACAAAGTGCATAAGAGAGTGACAGTGAAAGTGATAATTTTTCTGAGAATATGAAACAGAGTCTGAAGAAGGTTCTGGTGACAGTAATAAAGAACCTGGTGCAGAAAGTAGCAAAGAAAATAATTATGAAGCCAATGATGACGCGCCAGGCTCTTTGAAATGCTTTACCACAATGATGCAGAAAAATCATTGTGACTGGAATTGGACTAAAGCTGACAAAAATCCCATTCTCTACCCTTTTACTGCAAATAGTGGCATTTGTAAAGACTTACTGAACAAGCGTGTGTCAGAGATGCCATGTGCATTTTCAATTTGTTCAGAATACTTGGAACCTTTGGAAAAATATGACAAAACAAATGCTTATACAATGAGGCAGTTGAACAATTCCGAAAGAAAAGTGTTAAAAGATGATGAAAAATGAAATCAAGGCTTGTGTTGCTTTAGTTATTTTGATGTCTCAAGTGTGAAAACTGTGCATTTAATTCTACTGAAGCAAAAACCGATGCCTTCACACTCCAATTTTTCATAAAATAATGAGTAGGGAGAGATTCAGACTGATTTTCTGTTTCTTTCATACACAGTAGCAGTATTAGAACATAAGTATTGATGAGTTTATGCTTTTAATATCGTGTATGCAAATTTTCAACAAAAAATACCTAATGGTGGATTTTAAATGATTTTTCAAACATTAAACTGTTACCACCCTCACAGCTAGGGGATTTAAATCTGATTTCTTGGTTAGTTGCCAAGGCATTTAAATATGATGCAATTGGCTTAAAACGCTGCAGGAGCTGCTCTTGATTCATTTCCTTTGGCAGTGCTTTCACTCAAGAGTCCAACTTCCTTCCTTCCATAAAAGATTCAGGCGGAATCTCAAGGTTTTGCAATTGGCTCTATAAACATAGAAGATTACAATTTCCTTTTCACCATGGTAGAATTAAAACATTTTGTTTCATCTTTGTAACTACCAGCAAGAGGACCAGATGGTATTTGCATACAAATGTTGTAACAGCTCTCTCCTGAAGCAAAGGTGTTCCTGCTTATGAATATAGCACACGCAGGCCACTCATAGACAACATCTGCATGGTGACCTGACCCCTGTCTGTCCGACATGTGGCATATGACTCTCTGTGTCACGTGTTTTTGACTGTCTGCTATGCGCATGAATGCACCAGACCTTTGGCTCAACCATTGGCTGTAGATAAGGCACTGCAGTCACTGCCAATTTTGGGTTTGCTAAGCAAGTTTAACTTGTGTTTTATTTTTCGGAGCTTTTTAGAGTTTTAGGGTATAATTATGCCCTTTTCAGTATCCTAACAGTTTACCTTTTTGTTTCGTGTTTTAATTCTTTACTATTTTAACTTGTTTTTAACTTTTAACTGTTAAATTTTATCTGCTTAAACCTTTGCTTTTTAATTTTGAAGCTTAAAAGATTGTGACTTTTTCTATTTTTATCATTTGATTTGGGCCCCAATGACATTGTTGATGGGCCCTTAAACCCTACTCATTCACTCGCTCATTCACTCGCTCATTCACTCGCTCACTCACTCACTCACTCACTCACTCACTCACTCACTCACTCACTCACTCACTCACTCACTCACTCACTCACTCACTCACTCACTCACCCACTCACCCACTCACTCACTCACCCACTCAGTCACCCACCCACCCACTCAGTCAGTCAGTCACCCACCCACTCACTCATGATATCTCTTTATTGTCCCATTTATACCTTGCCTTTAACTTCAGGGTCATATCGACAGCCTTTTGCTTTGGAACATTTTGTCCATAGGCAGTGGTGTTAACTCATATACAGTGGGTTTTGTGTTTCTAGCACATTTAGATCACACATATTCACACTTTTGTTCATACTTGCAGACTGAGGATAGGGAATAATTTTGGCTAGATAAAAATTCCCAGTCCCCAGTAGGAAATTGAACTCGAGAGCCCTCACAGAGCAGGCAGGTGCTCTTCCGACTAGTTCCAAGCCCAGCCAAGGTCCTTTCCTTTTGTTTCCTGTAGGAACATTGAATTACATATAAATATTTCTTTTGTAGTTTGCCCGCTAGTTGCAATTCTGATATCTACAATATTGACGTAGTATACATTAAAGGTATTGTTAATAATTTTTGCATCCACAATTTGTGACTTTTTTTTTTTTTTCGATTGCTATATTCTCTATGAATTTTTTATTGGTTTCCTGAAGCATGAATTTTACCATGGACCAAATTGTTTTAATTTTGTCTTCTGTAATATTTGTTGGTGCTCAATTATGCTATATTTTCCCTTCATTTATTATTTTATTTACTTTTTTATTTGTATCTAGATAAATCTAGATGTGTTTATTCCCTTTGATGCCCAGTTATTACATGTTATGTTGTATGGTGTAGCTTTGCCTAATGGAATTGCCTCATCAAGACCAATTGCCAGTGTTTTACTGAACAGTGCATATTCTTCATTAACTCCTGTTGTTTTATATACATTTAGTGAGTTTAGTTGTCTAAAGTAAGTATTTGGTTTACCTAGTGTGTTTTTATTTATAAATCTTTGGGCTTCTACCAGTGCTTTGGTAATTTTTTGTTACCTAAAGTTTTGAGTCCTATTAACTGCACAAAATTATCACTATGTTGTGTTTTAATGATGCTTGTACTATTTTAATAATACTTATATTAAATTTTGTTCTTTTGCATTAGTGTACATATGGTTTATACAGGTAGCAGAATGGTTAGTTACTCTGTTTGGTTGGGTTTTAGCTAGTGTTAAGTTGTTTCTAATTAATGAGGCTAATAATAGCTTCCTTTTTACACTACTTACTAATACATCAATATTGACATCTCATATTGCAGTTTTATTACTTTTGAAAATACTACTTAAACAGCTTTCTAATTTAAGTGCTGAGGCTTTCACGGCCGGCATTATCAACTATGTTAAGTAGATTTTCCGGGCTTGTGGGCCGTGGTCGAGTTGGATTACCTTCCTCCGACGTTTCGCTGAAAACTGCGTCCAGCATCTTCAGGGTCAACCTCTGTTATTTTGGTCTAACTTAGCGGCTGCACATAAACTAAAGTTCACTGCAAACTTTCATATTACTGATCATTTTTGTTTCTTATTAGTGTCCTTGGTAACATAAATTTTCACGATCGCTCATTCTCATGAATACCAACATGAGATTATCGCTAACAAATCTTTTCGTAATAAATTGATCTCAAATTATATTTTCAAATGCCGGCAAATGGGACGTCTCTGATCCTGGTATAAAAGAGAAAGCTTCCCGTGTCTCGGGTTTTCTTCTCCCTCTTATTAGAGCCGGGAGCCAAGTTTTGCTTATCTGCTGTCTCTCTTCTGTTCGATTGTAGGAGTTTTTATACATAAAAGTCTCTATCACTTCCCGAGTCAAGCGAGCCTGGTAGTGGCTTGTCCTTGAGAGTACCTCCGTGTCTTTGTAATTCACGTCGTGGCCGAACAATAGAGAGTGTTCTGCCACCGCTGACTTGTCCGTCTGCCCCAACCGGCTATGTCTTTCATGTCTTGCAGTCACCCCATCTCACATACCAGTGGAAGATATCATAGCCAATGTGGAGCCCGCACTTTGATTGCTGCAGCCACATCAAGCTGAAGAACTAAGAGGTGAAACCGCACGTATTCTGTGCAGGACCCCAGCCCCCAAGAACAACCTGACCACCTTAGAGAAGAAAGCGATCAAAACCTTAAATGCAGATGACAGCATCGTCATCCTCCAGGCAGACAAGGGGAACGCTATGGTAGTAATGTCGAAGGAGGCATACAACACGAAAATCTCAGAACTACTGGACCCGGGTACCTACAAGAAGCTTGGGAAGGATCCAACCTCGCGCATTTTAAGGACGACCAACAACCTTATAAAGAGCTCCACGATAGCAGATAACATCAGACATCAAATCTGCAAGAGCGAAGCTTTACCGCCAAGGCTCTATGGACTGCCGAAAATCCACAAAGACGACGTTCCACTACAACCCATCGTTAGTACTGTTGGATCACCCACATATAATATTTCCAAGTATCTGGCTACTCTATTGCAGGAACACATTGGCAACACCCTATCTTACATAAAAAACTCCAGGCACTTCGTAGAGAAACTGAAGACCATACAACTGGGGGCAGAGGACTGCCTTGTCAGTTTCGATGTCATTTCTTTATTCACCAAGGTTCCGATTACAGAGGCACTACAACACATTGGCGAACTTTTTCTGCCCGACATCACCAGTCTTTTTCGTCACTGCCTAACCACAAGCTACTTCCAGTGGAACAACACTTTCTATGAACAGATAGACGGCATTGCCATGGGCAGCCCTTTAAGCCCGGTAGTTACAAATTTTTTAATGGAGAAGTTTGAGGAAGAAGCGCTAAGAAGCACTACATATAAACCAAAAACCTGGCTTAGGTATGTGGACGACACCTTCATTATCTGGAGCCACGGGGAGGAAAAACTAGAAGCCTTTTTTCATCATCTAAATAGCCAAAACCATGCCATACAGTTCACCATGGAAAAGGAAACAGACAACAGTCTTCCTTTCCTGGATGTCCTAGTGACAAAAGAAGCTGATTCACGTCTGGGTCACACAGTTTATCGCAAACCTACTCATACTGATAGGTACCTCCATAAAACCTCGAACCATCATCCAAGACAAAAATTGGGCATAATCAAAACCCTTTCCAAATGGGCCAAGAAGATTTGTGAGCCACAAAAGCTGAATAAAGAAATCCGACATCTAAACAAGGCCCTCATCAGCAACGGTTATACACACAAGGAAATTACAAGAGCTCTCCATCCGAGGTACCCGTCAGTCCAAAACGACCGGAGGAAGCAAACCCTGAGTACCATCTATTTACCATACATCCATAAGGTAAAAGACCGAATAGGAAGACTGCTGCAACAGTACAACATTAGGACTATTTATAGGCCAACAAAGAAAGTCAAAGATTTATTTAACTCTGTTAAGGATAAAAGACATCCACACTGCACAGCTGGTGTTTACAAAATACCATGTAGCTGTGGACAAGTATATATAGGCACCACCATGCGGAGTATCAGCACTCGACTAAAAGAACATGAAAGACATAGCCGGTTGGGGCAGACGAACAAGTCAGCAGTGGCAGAACACACTCTATTGTTCGGCCACGACGTGAATTACAAAGACACGGAGGTACTCTCAAGGACAAGCCACTACCAGGCTCGCTTGACTCGGGAAGCGATAGAGATTTTTATGCAATCCTACAATCCTACAATCAAAAAGAAGAGAGACAGCAGATAAGCAAAACTTGGCTCCCGGCTCTAATAAGAGGGAGAAGAAAACCCTAGACACGGGAAGCTTTCTCTTTTATACCAGGATCAGAGACGTCCCATTTGCCGGCATTTGAAAATATAATTTGAGATCAATTTATTACGAAAAGATTTGTTAGCGATAATCTCATGTTGGTATTCATGAGAACGAGCGATCGTGAAAATTTATGTTACCAAGGACACTAATAAGAAACAAAAATGATCAGTAATATGAAAGTTTGCAGTGAACTTTAGTTTATGTGCAGCCGCTAAGTTAGACCAAAATAACAGAGGTTGACCCTGAAGATGCTGGACGCAGTTTTCAGCGAAACGTCGGAGGAAGGTAATCCAACTGGACCACGGTCCACAAGCCCAGAAAATCTACTTAACATAGCTTTCTAATTGCTTTGGAAATATACTTTTATTTGGTTTTAGTGGGCTATAGATGCCTACTATTATTAGATTTCTATTTTTAAGGTGATTTTTAGTGCTGCTAACTCCCAGCACATTTATTCAGAAAAAGTTTCACAGTTTTTCTTATATTTAATATTTTGAGCTTGCTACTCTACCACTTTCATGGTTTTCCTATACCTGAAGTATAGTCTGCACGGTTGTTTACTTTAATTTCCTCAGTTTAAAGTCTGTTTTGAAAACACAGGTACTATATGTGGTTGAATGTTAATAATTGTTCACCTAATTGCTGATCTGTTATTTGCAACACTGTTTGTTTTGGCGAAGGATTTTAAAATATTTTGGTTTGCCTACACTTCATTCAGTTGTATCATTTTGTTGAGGATGTTTGTATACTAAATTATTAGTCACCATTATTTACATTTGTACAATAATTTGCCTTACAATCTATTGTGTGTTTTTCATCTGCCTTTTTTCCTAGTGCATTCATTCCTTTTAAATTGTTAGTACCTCTCCTTATGTTTAGTTTTCCTGCAAGCACTTACTAAAAGAGGAGTTTTCTGGAAGGAGGTCTTTTAGATCAATATGACGTTTTGAGATATTTGCAGTAAAATATTTAGTATAAGTATTAAAGATTAAAATACTTATTTTTAATGTATAAATACCAGTAAGTTTTACAAGTTACAAAAACATTAACAGCACCTGACAAATTTAGCCTAAAACCTAATCCCATACTGCCATGGTTATATTGCCTACCAAAAGTAAACAAACAATACAATAGCATGAGACCTATCATTAACGGCATCAATTCACCTGCTTACCACATTGCTAAGTGGCTAGTAAACAAGTTAAAATCTTATAATCAGTTATGAATATTAAAAATAGAAGCACTAATAACAGTGAAGTATTCTTACACAAAATTTGAAAATTTAAGAATTGAGAACTCCTTGGAACTCCTACAGAACTATACACTATTAATATTTGATCTGTAGACGAGAAAGCTTCCTCTGAAATTGATAACATTAGAATTAAGTAATAGAAGTATTCATGTGAAGTTAGGAATGTATATAAAGGGAAAACACTTTGTTCTCCAGCCTGTGAGTCATTCAAATTGTGTTCACGTCACTCTGGGAGCAAAGTCGCAGCAAATGGGCAAAGATGACAATGATGCACAGCAAATGTATGTAGCAATATTGTTGGTGGTAAAACAGCACACAGTGAATAAAAACGTGTAGTATGTAATACAGTAGAAGTATCAGCGCAGATGGTGACAACAGTAAAATAAGTGAAACTGTGAACAGTGTTAATTCATGTAATATCAGTGTGTGTGTTAATTGCATCAATTAATATAGTCCCAGAGTGTAAATTGTCTCTTGTCTCATTGCCGTGAGATTTCCATACCAATCATGCTCTACCACCGTTAATAAAACAGCAGGATAGCCAAGGACAAATCATGGACTACCAAAGGGACAGCACAAATCGGCACTACCATACAATATCATAATATATTTTCTTTTATACACAAGGACACTAATTAATCTTTTAATTTATGATTCTATAGGAAAAACTGCAAAGTTGTGTTAATCCCTTAGATCCAAAACCTTAGATTTCTCATGTATGTATTTCACACATTTTTTAGCTGCTTGTGCCTCCATCATAATTCTGATTAAATTTTGTTATATACAAGATAAAAAAAAAAAATTATTTTGTTGTTTAACGACGCTGTCAATTGCCAGGATCACATCAGCGTCGCCGGTGTGCCGGAATTTTGTCCCGCAGGAGTTCTTTTACATGCCAGTAAATCTACTGACATGGAGCTGTCGTTTTTAAGCACACTTACAGGTCGTGCATTACTTCTTGACGAATGAAAATTTTATATGAAAGGTTGAATGCGAGTCTCTACTCAGCTTTTGCGGGAACGAGAGAGAGGAGGTACAGTCTGCAGTGAGATGACACGCATGCTTCTGAGCTGAAGTAGTACAACACTACAAATCAATTTATGACACTTGCAGTAATATCAGCCACACGTATTATACACTATACCTCTATAACTGTTTCCACTTAACTTTCTTGCGTTTATTCTATTCCCGACATCTCTCCCTCGTCTGAATTGCTATTTTCGTTGCATGCATACATACATCCGTACCGCACCAAACTTCTGCAGTCGACTGTATACACAAACGCGACAGAGGAAAACAGAGGTGTCTGTTATCGTAGCATAAACATTTGCTGACCTGTTTATTAAGGGTAGGCTCACTCATTGGATTTCTGCTCAAGGTCATTCGTCAAGAACGAACGCGCAACCTATAAAAACCATCAACCTGGGCCGGGTTTGAACCCGCGACCTTGGGATCAGTAGGCCAGCGTCTAACCAACTGAGCCACCCAGACTGACGTTATATACAAGGATCATTCCATACGTCCTGATAACTGTGGGATAATGTTCGATAATGTGACCACTGGGGAAACCCGTGCTATGCAGTGCATTGTGAAGGCAGTATGGATCTCGGTGCCAATAGAAAGTAGCGATGAAGGACAGGAGTTAATAGCACAGGTTGAAATGAAAAACACGTGTAGGAACTTCATGTAAATTTGTTGTGCACAAGTTTGAATGAAACGAACATCTTTTAACATCAATGACACCATTTCAATGCACTGGCTGTCCTAAAAATAGCCCCCCAGGGCATCTACACCGTGTTGCCAATGATGGGGATGGCGTTGAATGACATGGTCATTGCCATTTATGTGTGCCACTTGTCGTGAATATACTGTTAGGATATCAGCCATGTTTGCAAAGCAATATGGCAGTGTCCTATCCCCCAAAACTTCTTGTAGGTCAGCATGCTACAAAGTAGCTTTCCAGCCACCGAGAGCACGGCCGTTTTCATGTATGGCTGCTGTTTCAATCTGTTGTAGCCTGGCCAACGTCAGACTGAATGTTTTTGGCACTGATACTTAGCCATTCTTGCTTACATCCCATCTGTCTGTTGAATTCGGTATGGTTTCCCACGGGGTTTTGAATGTATATACAGGTCACAGGTTAAATATATCAATTAAGGAAATTGAAGCTATAAACAGTGAAGCAACAAGATTCTAAAGTAAGAACAAATTAGAAACTAAAAACTTCACTATCTTAGTAATGTTGCAAGTTCTTGTTGCAAAACTGACTCAAGTTTCGAGTTGACTCCAACTCATTCTCAAAGCTATACAAACAAATTTGTTACCCAACTTGTTACTCAAGTTTCGAGTTGACTCCAACTCATTCTCAAAGCTATACAAACAAATTTGTTACCCAAATTGTTTGTATAGCTTTGAGAATGAGTTGGAGTCAACTCGAAACTTAAGTCAGTTTTGCAACAAGAACTTGCAACATTACTAAGATAAGTGAAATTTTTAGTTTCTAATGTGTTCTTACTTTAGAAATATATCATTCGTTGCCAAGACTTATGAACTGACCCTTGTATTTCTTTGGATTGGTGTTAAATGTTTGTTGATAAAAATAGTTGTGGCTTTCACCATCTTTACTTTTACAAGCATTTCATACTGTGACACTGGCCAGAGCCGAACACTTCAAAGACTCAAGGTGAAGCATGGTTTCCAGTTGGATAGTGCTACAGGTTGCGCTTTTGTATATAGTGGTGATACTCACACGTACCGCCTTCCAGATACCAGTTCAGTTTTTACTGCCAAACTGTTTGCCATTTTTATTTCTTACTTTTTATCTCCAGTTCAGGTCCTGGATGTTTTATCCTCTGCTCCAACTCTTTTAGCGCTCTTCAGGCCCTGCAACAGTTTCTTGGCACCTCAGCATTCATCATTAACATTCAGGCACTAATCTCTCAGCTACTGTTTTGCAGATGCCAGTATGTTTTTATGTGAATCCCAGGCCATGTGGGTATTCCCGACGAGGCGGCAGATGTGGCTTGTAAGTCTGCATTTTACCTGCTAGAGTTTTCCACCCATACGCTCACTTATGTAGATGTGCAGAAATACTTGCGTTGCCATCAATTTGCTGTCTGACAGGAGTCTTGGTAAGCATTAGCTGGCACTCAGTTGCAAACAATCAAGAACACTGTACAGCCCTGCCAGACCTTGTAGGAATTCCACATAGGAAGAAGTGATTTTAATCTACCTGAGAATAGGCCACACATAGACATCTTTTGCATGGTGATCTAGCACCTGTCTGTGCGATGTACAATGTTCCACTCTCCATTGCACATGTCCTTTTTTATTGTCCGCGATACACTCCTGAGCACCAGTCCTTTGGCCTGGGTCTTACACTGTGCTGAGTTTTAGGCAACGACCTAGTAGCTGTCAATACAGTGCTGCAGTTTGTTGCCAATATCGATTTTTGTAAGCAAGTTTAAAGTGTATTTTATTTTGGAGGTTTTAGCATTTTAGGGTGTTTACTTTTCTGCTTTTTAACGTTCTAATTCTCCCAATTTTTATTGTTCCATTTTAACTGCTTTATCTTTTAGCAATTTTAAGTTTTACTTTTTAGTTTTTTCAATGTGAAGTTTTAATAGTTGAATTTCCCTTTTTTTTTTATGTATCCTAACTTTCACATTTTAACTTTTTAAAGGTGAGATTTTAACATTTGAGCTTCAGTGATTTTATGTTTGGACTCCAGACCCTAATGACCAAGTTGTCGACAGACCCTGAAACATCACACACTCACTCAAGCTCAAGCTACCTCACACCATTGCTTGTAAATACATGTCCAACAATAATGGAGCGGTCAGAACAATTCGCCTATGGGTACTGCGTAACAAGATGTTTCCAGACTGTTTGTGGGACTTCCGACTGCTGGCATGTTTATGAGAGGTTCAAGATAAGTTGAATTTTGAGAAAAATCAGTGCTGCGTCATCCTCGCCTACATTAGTGAGTGTGGCCAAGTGAGGGCAGTTCAGTTTGTGACTTAGTTACCATAGTAACTATTTATCATTACACAGGGTTTTGAAATAATTCTTAAAATGGATATTCTGAACACATTTCTGCAGGTGTAATGGTGCTGTAGAACTTGGTGAAAACTTATGAGAACAGATCTCATAAGTCATGCATTCCGAACCAGAATGCAGATGTAACAAAACATAGCCTTCCTCACTCCTCTGCTTAATCTGAAGAAATACTAATGGTTTTGCTTTCCATACATCCCTTAATCTAAAGAAACATGATGAAAGGCTGATGCAATGTTTTGGTGAAATAAATACAACTGGCAAGCTATTGCACTACAGTAGAACAGTGTAGAATGTAAGGAATGCCTTCAGTGTCCAACAAGAGCATAAGAGCATAGTCTTTTTTTGTCAGAAAGATGGCTTGATTCTTTACATTACAGCATTATCAGTTTGAAAACGTATTTAACTTGAATGTTGAATATTAAATAACCTTGAGAGGTAGAACCGGAACTGAGAAATTCATTACCACAGCTGGGGTTTGAACCACAGACCATTTGAACCAACAGTAAGTTTGTTGGCATAAATATGTTTTATGTTCTTCAAAAAATAAAATATCTCTAAAGGAAATGGTAGAAAAATGAAACATAAATTGTGTTCCAAATAATATCTATAACAGTTTAAATTAATTCAATAGCTTGCCTTCTACCAACATACTACCGTAACTTTGTTTACTGCTTGGTTATTGATATCCAAATTATCCATTATTTTCATAGATGCTGGAACTGCTGCATTTGAAAGGCAGTATTTCTTTTTTAGAGAAACATATTGCTTAGAGTTTAACTTAGAATGATCCAGTAATCATGAGAAGTCATTTGTCCATAAAATTAGCAAAAGTGCATAAAAAAATAAAACATAAAAAAAAAAAATGGTCTATGTGCACATGGCGTATGTGCGTGTGTGTGCCTCTGTTTGTGAATAGCACAACCTAAAACTGAAAAATCAAACTTGGAGGATTTTCAAGAAGAGCGCCCCCCCCAATCCCAAACTACTCTTCACATGGAACGTTTTCAAAAATGTTTTTCCCAAAATACCCTTCAATGATTTTGGTTAAAATACTATATGTATGAGATATTTTGATGATTAAAATGTGTATGAGGGTTGTCCATAAAATAAGGTTCCCAATTTTTTTTCACAATGAAAAACGTATTTATTGAAATTGAATAATACATTTTTGGAAAGCTTAGACTTTTTCCTATTTTTCGACATAATCGCCGTTCTGATCAATGCATTTTTGCTTGTGGTGTACTATCTTTTGTATGCCTGCATCGTAGAACTCTCCCGCTGCACGGCGAAGATAACTTAAAACAGTTTCTTTCAGTTCCTCTCCGGTTCCGAAATGCGTCCCACCCAGTGAGGGAAGAGATTGTAGTCACTTGGAGGTAGGTGTGGGCTGTAAGGAGGGTTTTTGACAGTATCACATTCAAATTTGTTGATGAGATTGGTCGTAAGCCTGAAGAAATTTGCAGCCCACTTTAACACGTTTTTCTCTGTGATCCTTCATAAGCATTCTCGGGATTCACTTTGGTATACCCTAAATGATCTGTCAAAATTTTGTGAATGTAGGTCTTGCTGATGTCAGGGATTATCTCGCAGATCTCCCGAATGGTCACCCTTCGATCTTTCAGCATTGCTTCTTCCACTTTCACAATCGTTTTGTCCGAATCCGATGGCCATCCAGAACTCTGGTCATTATGGACGTCTGTACGCCCATCTTTGAATTCTCTGCACCATTTGTGCACGTGTTGTACACTCATACACTGCTCTCCAAATGCTTCACACAGTTCCACTGGTGCAGGCTTTTTGCACACAAAAACGCATCACAAAGTATAATTCGCACCTGGCGGGAGAAGTGAATGAAAGCTCCATTTCTAATGGCTGCCAAGCCAAGACTGAACGTTGCAGACAGCTTGCAGGCTTGGGGACTGGGAATAGGAGAACCAAGCTACATGCTGGACCTCCTGTAACAGCATTCCTCACGACTGCAGATCCTTGGGAACCTTATTTTATGGACAACCCTCGTATTTTGATGGAATAGCCTCTGAAGTCCTCATTCTGAATGACTTTGCATAAGTGGTAACCCATGAGAGATAGACAAAATCTTAGTACACAAAAAAATGTAAATCTCTTTTAGGTACACTATTCATATCATTTCTTTTCCCACTGGAAGATTAGCAGTAAGAGAATTTCTGCAAATGTTTTATCTGAATTAACATGAAGTAGAAAGAGGAATAAGAACAGTTTGTATAAGAGTAGAGAAATTCATGTAAGTGCAACTTATCAGATTCTTTTGATTAACATCTAGGAATTGATTATTTGATTTCATGTTACTTGTGCCCTGGTTCCTGTTTGCTTAACTCCCTGTACTTTGTGTTGCTAAGCTATATTCAGCATTTTTGAACAAGATTGTTTTTATGAAGCTTTGCCTTTAATGTTTCATATGTCTTCAAATCTTGTTCTCTGAATGTAGAATTATGGAGTTGAAATATTAAATTAAGAAATGTTTTATTTTAATCAGTTCATAAGCAGTTATGTGGTGATTTCTTTGCTGAAGATATTACATTGCAAATAAGATAAATGTAAAGAAACATTCTTAAATTAAACATAAAGGACATGGCAGCTACAAAGTTGTTAACATATACTGAGTCAAACAAGTGCAGGATGATTGTGAAGTCACTCACCATTTTGCACTTATAGAATTTTCTTATAGGCTATGAACAACATGAACATACATTTAGAAATTTTGAACACTAATTCAATACATTTCAACGTGATGACTGTAAATGTAAGCACAAGTTCCATTTTTCCTCTGTAGCTGAAACACCTTTGCTCCGCAGCTGCAAAAATGCATTTTTTTTCAGTTGTTTAAGACCATAGATTTTTCACCTGGTACAACTTGGGCTTGATAAATCCCCAGGCAAAATAAGTTTGTCAGGGTCAGATTGGGTGAACAGGGAGTCCAAAGTTCTGGCAATGCATGGCCAATCCATCTCCCTGGAAAAGTGCCACACAGGTAGTCCCGGACAATTCTGGCAAAATGGGGAGGTGCTCCATCCAAACATATATGGCAAATCTCTTTCCCATTCCTGTAATGCATTTGGTGGTTAATCTGCCCAAATCTGAAAGTTATGTCTCTCCACATGTTCACAGGTGTGAACTGTTGTCTCATTGATGAACAGAACGTGCTGCATTAAATGTTCATTTCTAACTGTATCTAGTAAGTCATATGTTGTTGTTAGCTAATGCTGGATTTCTGACAATGAAGTCATTAATCCTCTTGCTCTACAATATTTTTCACTCATAGAGCAATAGCAGAATAGTAACCGCTTTTAAGAGAGCACCATATTTTTATGTTTTGGTGGTCACATCGCTCACTCACAACCCCCAGAATGTCTGGAGGACCACACCTGTCGTTGGTTTACGGGTCTCACCGACCTGACCGGGAGAATTATCAAAATAAATTCACCAACGATATCCTCTGATTACCAATCAGAGGACGCATTACATGCCATGACAGGTCAGCATGTTAAGGGTTAATATTTTATAGAGAAATTAGAGAAATGGAGAGATTGGAAAAATAAAGACTCCGTAGCCCTCGGGAACCCTAATAGCATCGGGGTCGGAAGAGAACAAGAGATGACCAAGGTAAGGTCAGATAGAAAAGTTACAGTGAGGAGCAAAACACCAGTAAGTGGAAGTAATGTTCTGCTCAGCTTGGGTACCTTGTGGTCGCCATTCACATATCCCCTAGACGGAGACCCCTGAGTAAGATCCCACATAATGTGTTCTTCTCAAAGCATTGTGTAAAAATCATGTACTCACTGAGACTGAATTTCGCTTAGTTCATGCTAGTAAGTCATATAACATAGCTTGTCTGGTGGCATAGTCTTCATCTTCAAGTTTATGAACAATTTGAGTGTGGTATGCATGTTTGTGCAATTTGAATTCCAGTGTTTTCCACACAGTGGTGTGTGCAGTATCAAGTTACCTGCTTAGACTTCCAGTTGATGGTGAGGGGCTGCATGTAATCACTTCCTGAATCCTTTGCACAGTTTCATCTGCTACAGCTGGTCTCCCAGTTCGCTGTTCATCAGTAACACTTTCAGTGTGCCTGAATTTGTTCGCCATGTTCTTAATGGCGTATGTGGTAGGAGCTGGTGTGTGAAATTTGCGCATGAGATTGCCTGCACTTCATCATACATCATTCCAGCAGTTGGTAAGAAGCAACAGAAATTCTTTTTTCTATTGTGTGCATTGCTTTAGATTATCTGCAAAAAATTCAAAATATGTGCTGTTAAAACAGTATTGTTAAAACACACTGTATTAAAGTGGGATGATTCCATAGCTCAGCCAGTAGAGTATCTGTCTACTGTATGAGAGGTTTTTGATTTGATTCCTGGTGAAGTGGAATTTTTCTGTAGCCAAGATTATTCTCTAACCTCCCCAGAATCTGCAAGTATGATTGAAAGTGAATGTGCATGTCATCTAATGAATAAAATCCAAGAGACAAACTCGTATATGAGTTAACACCATTGCAGTTAAAGGCGGAATATAAGTACGGGGGAGGTATTAAAGCTACCAAGCAACATAGCATGCATTGTATATGTTTAACTTAAAATGTGAACCCATGAAATGTGGTGAAAGTCTTCAATTCTGTATGCTGCCAAATTTAATTTTATGTAAAATTTTATTGTTCTACAATATTCTTATTTAATTTTGATATTATGTTAAGACATACCTTCTTTGTATCAGATGGAGAAATTTGGAATACCTCGTGTATGGAAGGCTGGAGAATACTTCAGTATAATTGTAGAAACAGATGTGGAACATCTTACTACTCTAGGCAGTCATTTTATGACTGGCAAAATAACTATAGATGATGGAATGGAACTCATTCGCATTCAAAGTAAGTATATAATTTTAAGGTGCAATGTATTCAACTGATGAATAAGTGCTCTTCATTATAACAGAAAAAGCAAGTATTCTATCCAGACTATCACTGGAATCCTCCAACTTTTAAACTTAACAGCTTTTTGAATTATTGAGCTCAGAAGCCGTTAAAAATTAGCTAGTCTTTGTTTGTTATGGATACTTTATATATAATTGATAAAAAACAAAAAAATCACAAGAGGTAAAAATGAAATTGTGAATTCTTAAACTTAAACATAATTTCTGTTTATTGAAAAGGTAGTACTTTTATCGCTTTAAAACATTTATGTAAGGCATTTTCTAGCTCATTTAACTAGTTGTTACAGGGTTTGAAAGTAGCAAACATTTAAAGTTAAATGTTTATTGCCTTTGTGTCAAAGACTTTACTTTTCAAAAATGGCAGTTAAAGGTAATACAGGATAAGAAATAGCTTATCCTTGTGACAGTTCTTCAAATGATCCTTGATTAGCTCTTGTATCTGCAGCGTTGTTTGGTTTTCAGAACGCATGTATTTTAAATTAATAATTTGAGTTTTGTCATAAAGCATTCTCCTACCAACTAGGTGGTCTGGGTTCAATCTCAGGAACCCACATGTGGTATTCATGGTGGACGAAGCAGCATAAGGATGGGTTTTCTCTGGTTTCCCCGCCACTCATTCCACCAATTGCTCCATTATCACCTTTCCAATCATCGATTTCACCTGCATTTTGTATCATTCTCCTCACTTATACCTGGTGCTGGGCCGACTACCTGCTTCCAGGTCTTCAGTCTGTTTGGTCCATAGGTTCCTGTGCTCCCTGACAGGCGTCTGACCTTAGGCACTGGCTTGTAAATCCTGGGGTGTGTAAGTCCTACATAAGGGGAGGGTAGTCAGATAAAGGAAAAAAAAGTTTGGACAAACTGAAATGTATTTCTGTTGATTATTTGATAAATATAAAGAACTCGCCATCCATATTTGTTATGTAAGTCATTAATACATCCAGAACTCTGATAATATTTTTGTTCTGAGAGAAGCTTTAGATTTGCCCTCTCCTGATTGATGCTCAAATTATTAACTTTACATTTAGTGCGAAGTGTGCACTATTTGCCGATGACTTAGTAATGTGGACTTCAGAACCAAAAAACAAAAGTACAGAACTAGAACAAACCATGCAACAATCCTTAACCAACCTACAAAACTGGACCAAAGAAAATTTAATGACTGGTAATACAACAAAATCAAACTACCAAATCTTTTCACCAAGAAAAAAATCACTAAAACTAAATTTTGAGGGTCCACAATTACCAGAAATTAAGGAAGCATGTATTTGGTAGTTATATTTGATACCAAACTTACATGGACCAAAAAAATAGAAAATGTAATACAAAGAGCAGAAAGGCGTCTTTCACTGTTAAAACATCTAACAGGAATGAAGTGGGGATGTTCCAGAGCAACTCTCAACACGACATACAATGTATATATAAAGCCATTATTTATGTACTGCAACGAAGTTCTTATAACAACAAATAAAAAAAAAATTCAAATCTTTCAAAACCAAACTCTGAGACTAATTACAAATCAAAACCACATCAATACCAGCTATGGAAATACTAACCAATCAATACCCCATTGAATATGAAATAGAAAAAGCGGCTCTTACTCAACACGAAAAGTTCATCAGACTTCCATTCAATACATGGAACAAGAGAAATGTTACACGTACACTAAAGACTCGGAAGAGCTTTCTTTCCAAAATTCAAGACATCAAGAAGAATGTATACCTTCCTAATTCAAAGGAAAACTTTATATCTAAAGTCAATCCGACACAAACATTAGACATCACATGTTATTTACACCTGACAGAAGAAGTTAAGAAAAGTGATACTCCAACTAATGTTCTAAAATTATTGGCATTAGAGACAATCCATACTAGATTTCCAGAACACGAATGGCTCCATATTTATACTGATAAATCATTGATATTAAACCGAGATGGAGCAGGGGCTGGAGTCACGTGTCACCTCTTTTCCTATTACAAATCTTTAAGTTATGGAACTACAAACTTTGATGGAGAAATTGAAGCAATTCGAATGGCCCTACAAAATCTTTTGTATAGAATTTCACATCTTCATCAAGCAGTTATTCTCTCAGATTCCAGGGTGGCAATTACAGCAATTACTTCCAAGTTGTCACCAAAAACCAAACAATTATAGAATGTTGGAAAATCCTTACCCATCTAACCGCACTTCAAAAACGCCTAGTCTTCCAATGGATACCAGCTCACTGTGGACTGAGTGGTAATGAGAAAGCTGATTTTCTTGCAAAAAGGGTACCAGCCATGTGCAGAAATCTAAAGTTAACCTACCTTTTTATGCAGCTAAATGATTAGTCAAATCTGAATTTTAAAAAATTATTGCAAAATATTACTATGAAAAATAAAAAAATAAAAGGTGAGAACTACCAAACATTCAAACAGTAATTCCTGATTATCCTTGAAAAACGACAGTTGCAACCTTCAGGTTGATTACAGGACATGATTGTCTGGCAAAACATTTAAACAGAATTGGGATATTTTCTTCACCACTCTGTCCTCTATGTGATCTGGAAGAGGAAATGGACCAAGACCACCTTCAAATATGCCCGGCCGCTTCTAGGGCCCCATCCATCAGTGAAAAATATTGGAGAGCAAGAGGATTAATGCCATTTTTAATTCGTCATAGATCATGCCAGTAAGTGGAAACCTGCAATCAGTTCCAGCTATGCCATTGTCTTTTACCTTCAAAAGGCACTTGTTGGATAGTATAGTTTTCACATACACAACTTCGTACTAAAAGTTAATCTTCTTTAACATGTGTTAAAGCCTTTTCAAATATGAGTAGAAATCAAAGTATACTTGAACACGAGTCTTCTGGTACTAGCTCCCCACATTCCAAGCGACAGAGAAATGGGATTGATTAAATAACTACACTGAAGCATGCAGTAGCACATTGTACATCCCTATAGGATATACAGTTAAATACATATCAAGTGGAGCCAAAGTGATATGCTCCGTACTTCCCTCAGATGAGTCCTTGGGTACTTTTCTCTTTTGCTGAGAAATGGGTGTGGTGTACTTGATTGTACCAACAGAATTTTCTCTAAGTTATGGATGACTATGGTTGCTGAGTACATCTAATGCAGTTTTTCTAGCACAAAGCACACATATATGTTTGATACAGCTATTTTACACTTTAGTGAACCATATAATATCACACCCTTTAAATACCTCATAGGGATTATTGCATCATGAAATATGCTGTCAGAAAGGCATAAACATGGCTCAACATTACTTTAACCATTACTTTGGAAAGACTTTTTTGTTTTATAGAGGTGATCAACTTGTCCTACTTATGACAGTTGACAAGAACGCATTTCTGGTATTGATCTGTAACTAAATCACATGTTATTATTCTACATTGTTAATTTTGTTTTCTTATGCCCAGCTGTGATTGCGGAGGGACGACCATGCATACTACTCAATACGGATACCATACCTGTAATGAGATCTCCAGCAAAACAGGATGATACGCATAGCACAGGTTTGTCATTCTTTAGTATGGTTTTGTTTGGATATGATAAAATAAAAATCTCATAAATAACAATCACACATGCTTCTTTCTCCATTATCTACAATCATAATTATTCATGAAAAACTTAAATATTGGTCTACCTAATATAATAGCTTCAATTTTCCCTGATTGGTCTACCTGTTAATCAGAATATGTAAATATTTTCCAAAAATTGTTTACACATTTACTGCAGGTACACAGCATCAGGAAGAGTGGAATGGTGGATAACTCTAAAAAAAAAATATTTTGTTGTTTAACGACGCTGTCAATTGCCAGGATCACATCAGCATCGCCGGTGTGCTGGAATTTTGTCTCGCAGGAGTTCTTTTACATGCCAGTAAATCTACTGACATGGAGCTGTCGTTTTTAAGCACACTTAAAAACCATCGGCCTGGGCCGGGTTTGAACCCGCGACCTTGGGATCAGTAGACCAGCGTCTAACCAACTGAGCCACCCAGACCGACGGTGGATAACTCTGTAAAAATTAGATAGATACATGAATCTATTAACAAAACCAGTATTTTCCACTTCAGTATGTTTTGAAATAATTATTAAAATTAGTTTCTACTGTAAATGGATCTTATTGTGATATTTTAAATGTTGCTTGCACTTGTGAAATTGTTTGAAGTTCTAAATTCTATACTAAGAATTTTATTGGAAATATAGTCTTTCCCTAGTACATTTAGGTGCTGTCCATGCTGAGTGTGAAATTCCCTTTGAAGATTACTAGTATCAATTAATTCTACATTCCTAAAGTGTTTACACACAGAAGCTATTTTCTTATTCACTAGTTTAATTTCGGCGCTTCCACATGAATTTAAGTCTAAATCGTATCTATTTGGGATGTTGCATACTATCACATTAGTATGTGTTAGGCTCCAAGAGTTTTAAGTTCTTTCTTCACGTTTTCACTTTCATTTTTGTACACATCATTTGATCCTCCAAAAAGAACAACAAAATCACTAGAGGAAAAGGTGTGATGATTGGTTCTCACATTCTGCATTATGTCTCTAACACACGCACTTGATTTCATTACACCTGTGGCGGAAACAATCTGGTTAATTTACATAGCTTGCTAATCCTCTTCCGTGACTATTGGAGAAGATCGTTACATGTTTGGGCTTCTTTTCACTTCTTTTCACATTTGACTTGTTTGCTTCGTATGCTCCACACCGCATTGCTGCAAAATCTCAGTGTGTTCCTCTTTCAGTATACTGTACCAATTTATGCCGATAGGAATACCACTACTTGGGCTAGGGCTCCAACAGTGTTTTGCTTGGTTTTTTGGTTTTATCGTAGCCACAAGGTGAATTTTGCGATTGTAGATTATTAGTCATCTTCATGTTTCCATGTGGTGTTTTTTTTTTTTTTTTTTTTTTTTTTTTTTTTTTTTTTCGTAACCTGGCAGTACATTTCACTACCTACTTCGCATTGTTTCAGCTGTTTCAAAGTTTCATTTTCTCTCTTTATTGATATTTCTTCTTGTGCTTTCTTCAGATCTTTATTTAATAGCTCCACTATTAGTTGTAGGGACGCTATCACCTGAGCTTTCCGTGTTGTATGATGCTCAAATGGTGAAACTTCCTTTCCAGATTTTCTTACTTTTTTACTTGCTGTTTCATTATCTTCTTTTCCGCGGCTCTCTTTATTTCTAAAGCACACTTTAGACTTTCCATCTTCATCTTTGCCATCCATTTTTCCATCACATTCATTTAAAATACCCACTTGACTGTGAGTTACTACATTGCAGGCTGCCATCTTAAGATATCCATTTTGCATATTTGTAATGTACATGTGAAAGTCTTACATGCAAACCACAACTTGTTGGCAATTGCAATCACAACTTCTGCTAATTCCCTTGTCATCCGGAGCAATTTGAAATGTTGATTTTCTATCGCTCACTGGTCCAGTGCTAACTAGACTAAGGCAGTTTTTTTCTACAGTGGAGGTCTGCCTCAAAATTTTGCCTGTTAGACTTATACATTATACTATTATCCATCTAGCTACTCAGGCTTTCACACTAGTTGTGTTGGGTGTCTATACACTGATTCTGGGAAGTCTCTACTGTCTGTTCAACACTTGTGTTTACTGTGTTCTTTTGTTGGAAGGTTGACAGTTCACCCAGGTCACTCTTCTTTTAAATCTCTATTGCACCCGGGTCTCGCTCACCTTTATGTACAGATTAGCACTAAATCACAACCAAGCAGCATAAGGTTTCTGCTCACCACACATGCCCTATGAATGCCTGCTGTGGAACGGTATTCTCTTGGCTGGTATCCTCCTTGGCAACTCTGCATCCATGGTTTGACGTGGATCTTTCGGGCTGTGCTAAGGTAGCTACCACTCCATCAGGTTTTGTCAGCTTTTCACCAAACTTCTGGGTCGTTATCAGAATTACACTTCGGTATTTACCAATTGTTCTCAAGTGGATAGTGCTATAGGTTATGCTTTTGCACCTATCAGTACTGTAGCAGAACTCTGTCTGTAGGAATTCTGGAACATGAACTCTATTCTGACCAAGTGCCATTCTTGTTGCACGATGGTCTTAGTATGGGATAAGCGTGCAAGTTACTTTTTCAAGTACCCTGGTATTTGTCTTCAAAGTCATTGCAATGGATATAATTCTGTATGATTCATCAGATGAACAGAGTAATGAGAGGAAATGAAGCTTCAAAGATTTAGAATAAGTGCAGACAAAATGCAAGTCCTTCTGTATGACACTGTGCAGTTTCTGCAAAACCGAACATGGTGGAATATCCACATTGATCAGTTGTGTATGACCTTCTATTGATTTAGAATCCAAAGGACAGTACTGTATAGTAAGTGACTTGCATGGTGTTTCTTTGGAAACATTTGTCACATTGTACATTGTGTTAATAGATGTAAATGAGATTGTTTCCTCAAATTGTGAATAGCGTGAAGATATTTATGATGATGCGACAATTCTTCACAATTAGGCAATGATGCCAAATGTCATAGATTATGTTGATGACATAAACATTGATGCCTATAATGAGCATGAGGGGATTTTTGTGTTTTGTCACAGCAATCATTGCATGAACTGCATGGTTTTATGTGGATCTATAGAATACTAGTATGGATCTAAGCTAAAATCTCCCCCTCTTCCTCCTTCTCTGCCTCCATCCATGCTAACTTGTTAAGACTTTTTCACAAGTGCAGCTAAAACACAAGCACTAATACATTATGTTTACTACAAAACTTGGCCGACAGGTGCACTATCCTTGTAACCTCCACTACATTTCACTGCACATGCGTGCTAATCGTCACGCATGTGTCAGTCTTATTTCTGTTAGGTAGGTGTTCTGTGCTGTTCTATCCAGTTCACACATGAATAACAGTAGGAATTATTATTTATTCATGCCAACAAACTTACTGTTGGTGTTTTTAAACACACAAGCCGTGTGTGGCTTGTGTGTTTAAATTATTTAAATAATAATTACCATGTGAAGGTTATTTAATCCTGGGATATAAAGTGCTTGCAATAGTAAGTCACCATTGGGGTAATTGTCTCTGATGTGAGACTGCCTTTGTGGTTTACCAGGAAAAAATACGAACTAACTTGAGAATTTAATGCCATTCTGGCAGTTTGTCACAATAGCTCAGTGGTAGAGCGTCCGCCCGGCAAGCGGAAGGTCTGTGGTTCAAATCCCAGTTGTGGCATTGAATTTTTAAGTTCCAGTTCTACCTCTTAAACAGTAGGAATGTTTAGAAGTGTTTAGTTTTGCTTGAACTGTTTTCAAAATGAATCTATTGCAGTACACAGTACAAGAAAGAGTGTTTATGTATGATACATGTATGCTCACATCATCTTGTAGGAAGTTGTAAGGCAATTTGAAACCAAATTTCCTGACGTGTGTGTTCCAAGTACAGACACACTTTGTTTGCTTGTAAATAAATTCAGGGAGATGGGATCGGTTCATGATGGATAAAGAAAAGTAAAACTGTGTGTGCTTACGGAACAGAAATTAGATGAAATCGAAGAAAGGTTAGAATGGTCACCTCAAAAACAAGACAAAATTAAGACAAAACATTAGGAGAGAACTTAACGCTATTTCAGAAACTGAACTAATTGTGGGTGAATTAAAATTTCCTCAGAAGATGCTGTAAACAAATTGATGCGGATGGACACTATTACCAACATCTCCTGTGATAAGAGTGTTCTGTGTTTATTCTGATAATTTGTTAATGTGATTTGAGATTTGATTGACATCTGTGACCTGAAGATGGGCAGTTTGACTGTCAGCCAAGTATTGTATTTTCTTTATGAAGTAGAAATTCGTGTAATCTGTGAGCTTTATGAGATAAGCCCCAGGAGTTTTCTGAACTAACTTTTAGTCATAATGTACATTTTGTTTGCAGGATCTGATATTTATAGTTTGAAGTCCAGAGTGCAAATGTCTCCAGTCCAGTGGTGCACACATGTGGATCTACTTCAGAGTTTCTCACAAGCTGCAAAAGAAGCAGCAAGCAGCCAAGAGCAAATAACAATACCTGGCTATAGTGCAGCAGTTATTGTAGCTGGCAATCAGCCTCTTAATCTTTCCATGCCCACAATATTAAGCATTCCTGATGTGATAACAGAAGAAACTGAAAAAAGTGAGCAGAATGAGACAACAGAGCATGAAGACTCCTTAGATTCTGAAGTATGTCAGCAGCTTGTTCAGGAAGAACCACTGCCAGCTACAGGACTTGTGCCTCAAGAAGACAAAAGTGTAGATTCTTTCTATAGTCTAACTGAAGAAATAGAACATGATAACCATGGCAAACAAGTACCAAGCCCCATCCCAGAGGAAGATCGTACGCAACGACTTCAGTCACCAAGGTAATCTGGTATCTCTTTTGCATGCATTCCTTAGTGCAGATTGATAACCTGGCAGTAGTATTCTTGATGCAAAGCTAGATTTAGATAATATGTCTACTACACCTAGTATTAACAGTTTCTCAGCACATAATCATTTATAGCATTTATATCCTTCTCTGGGTTTTCATTCACAATTCTAGACAAAGAACTGCAAATTTAGGCTGTATGAGAGGGGGACCCAAACTGTTGCATGCTCATAAATTGCCACTCACTCACTCACTCACTCACTCACCCACCCACCCACCCACCCACCCACCCACCCACCCACTACTTTGTAGACAGGTTGTGCTAGTTTGGGGTCTCCCACATCCATTGATCCATTAACAGAAAACAAAGTTTCCCACAGACTCGTTGTTTCTTGTGGTTGGCCATCTCATTAATTGCCAAAGGGTTCAAACAGGAACGCAAACAACAAGGCATCAGAAACAAACCAGTTAACTCAGACTGACGCAGCTTACTAACAGATGCTGGAGACCCCAAACTAACACCACCTAGCAGCACAAATCGTAATTACAAAGTATGCACTAACAATTTAGTTCCGGTTATTTTTGCCCCCCACCCCCCTTGTATTTGTGATATTTGTGATATTTGTGATTGTCAGTAGCAGTTCATAGGTTCAGAGACTTAATTACATGATATTATTTTAATTTGTAGTAACAATCATAATGATTTCTTTAGAAACTGCTCACCAGTCGGAAGTTGGATGTTAATAACATTGTAGAGTGCAGTAGATTATAGTGGATTGCATTAATATCCTTACTGTCTTTCATTGTTTGTTGTAACAAACAGCACAAATCAGTGTATCCTATTGGGCCTTGAAGTCTTCAGCACATATTAAGTACTTATTGTAAAAATATAAAAACATTATCACTTATCACACTGTTAATGCAAATGCTGATCACAATAGTGTTTTTATATGGGAAATTAATTTACTTTTACAAATACAGTTGAACCTGGTTTATATGCATATGAAGGGGTAGAGGGAAAATTACGTGTAACTCAGAATTACTAACAAATGAGATTTTGATAGTGTATAATTTTTTTAAAAAAGCAATACAGTGGGACTATGTGTGTAAACTTTTACAAACAAAGCTATGTATGAGGAAAACATTATTTTGAACTAGGTCCTGCTTTAAAGCAGTCAATTTGGCTTGTTTCACTTTTCTTGCATTAAGCGCATGCACCTCATTTCTTCTATTGACGACTATGCATAGTATTGTATAAGTAATTCCTAAATCTGATGCAATTTCAGTTTTGGTTTTGTGTGGATTAAGTTCCACTTCTTGTATGAATTTTACTTTCTGATCTACTGTATAACATTTCCTTTTTCTGTTTTTCATGGTTGATTAAAGGCAATTGAGAACTGAAAGACAAAACCGCTGTTCAACAGTAAACACCACATATCTTTACTTGTCGTTTGTTGCTATGACTTTGTGCCAAAAGCCACCCACTCAGCTTGCATCTTTATCAACAAAGATAAGGAAAATATGCCTCGAGTTTCTTTTAAGATAGTATATGCTTATTATCATTACATAAAATTCAGTTGTATTTCACTGAAATTTAATACGTATCAATGCATTATATATAAATAAGGTTTTATTAACATGTTTCTAAATTACATTTTGCCAGGACCTACAAAAATGTATGTATAAATGTTGTTGTTAGCTAATGCTGGATTTCTGACAATGAAGTCATTAATCCTCTTGCTCTCCAATATTTTTCACTGATGGATGGGGCACTAGAAGTGGCCGGGCATATTTGAAGGTGGTCTCGATCCATTAAATAAATGTATGTATAAATGTATGTATGTATATTAGAACTGGGTTACAGATAAAGCAGGTTCAACCGTAATCACTTTCATATGTCTGGTAAACTATATATCATTTTACAGGTATATGCAAAATACCACCACATAATTTTGCTTCATTATGTTAGGATTCTTTTTATCTTCTACTTAAATAAAAAGTCCTTCTGTAACTCCTACTAGGAAATTTATTGAAAATTTACTCAAAATTGCAAATTTCTGCAGTAAAGTGTTTTTTCATGGAGAGCATGATTAAGACAAAAAATTTTCCTTCTGATGTGGTAATTCTGAGAAATGACTTCATCCATTTTAGGGCATAAACACAATTTTCAGCTCAGAAGTAGTTGTTGAAATAATGATAGAAATAGTGTTGGGACAATACCACTATTTCTTGATATTCAATACTTTATAAAGTATTAGTGAGTATATTCGATACTCACTTTATAAAGTTGTAAAGGTGATAACTCTTTCACTTGATACCAAAATTATATATTTTGAAAATAAATTGTTTAAACAGAATTTAAAAAATATAGTGCATTCATAGATTGGCTGGACAGCGATACTGGATCAAGCGAGGACTGGTGCACCCTCTGCCAGTGTTACAAGTAAATGACCAATAGGTAATGGAGTACAAATGCTAACTACTTTACTAATTTACATTAGGGTTACCCACATCACAGCAGATGTTGAAATTGATGACCTTCAACACATTTTCCTTATATCTCCTAAAACAATTCTGGTTATATATTATTCATGAAGTTCTTCACCACACTGCAAAAGTTGGGGTTTTCGCACAGTGACTGCATGTAGAATTATCGGTCCCATATTTTATGACATAACTTGATTCACATGTTTATGTAGATTCTATTTCAAAGAATCTTTTTCCGAAACTAACAAATGAAAGATTGTGTGGCTGGTTTCTGCAGGTTTCAGCTATACCACACATTGCAGCAAATCCTATGCATGAACTGGGAAGTGCATATAGCAGGGCTGGGCAACTGATGCTCAGAGAGTACAGATTGCTCACGACCTTGACTGATATTTGTATGTTTAGCAGGTAAAAAAAAAAAAAGGCCATTCAAGCTATCATGCAAGTTGCCCAGGCCTGGTGTATGGTAACAGAATAATTAATTGGTTAAGGATTCTGGTCACCTTGTTCCTCTGACCTACCTCCATGTTATTTTTATTTATGGGGAATGTTAAAGAATAAAGTGTAACCATCATACCTGAACATGTTACAAGAATTAAAAGACAAAACCACGAGAGAATACATGCAATCAGTCAACATGAACTTCTACGAGTAAACCAGAATCGTTTTTGAGATACAGGGAATGTGTTCGCATTGAAGATCATCAATTTCAACATCTGTTGTGCTCAGGTAAGCCTAATGTAACTGTGGCGAAGGGTGCACCAGTCCTTGCCTGGGCTGATTCCACTATAGAGCGATTTGCCGGATCTACAAATGCACTGTAATAATAAAAATTATAATTTTCAATGAAAAAAATGAATTAAGAAAACAAACATACAAATGGGGTAACCTCGTGAATGTAAAAAGCTTAGTAGAGTGTAACAATTTTAAAGAGGAAGGGTAACTTCAGTTCAGAGTAAGTCCTCACTCCTAGCTAGTGAGTCAACTGACAGGCAAACGTTGTTCTAAGTTCATGGAATCCATTTAAAACCAACAGATTCTGATTCATATAATAAAGCATACTTCAGGTGTGTAAATATGAGCACAGTTTTACTTAACTGGTGAATAGTTTTGTAATTTGCATTGGTCAGCAACGTCTTAGTGCAAATAGTGAACATATAGGCGACATTTATTAAGACATCACCGTAATTAGCATCATCCTTTCTAAACAAAACCCACTTGTACCCAGGGGGAGAAATCTATTGAACATAGGTTCTATTGGCAGTAAGGGATTGAATCAGACTTTGAGACATTATTAGGTGGTGTGAGGTATTGTTGCCTCAAACTGTTTTATCAACCTGTGACCTACGAAGTGCTAATTGGGCTTTAAAATTGTTGCATCGATGACTGCCATAGTTGCTTCAAATGGTCTTTCCAACATGTGGCTGAGTATTTGCTTCACAGTGAGTTATGTCCTTATTAGCAGTTCTCTGGATATAAACACATATAACCAATTATTATTTATTTATGCCAACAAACTTACTGTTGGTGTTTTTAAACACACAAGCCGTGTATGGGCAAAGTTTAAGAGGTAGAACCGGAACTTAAAAATTCAATGCCACAACTGGGATTTGAACCACAGACCTTCCGCTTGCCGGGCGGATGCTCTACCACTGAGCTATTGTGACAAACTGCCAGAATGGCATTAAATTCTCAAGCCAGTTCGTATTTTTCCTGGTAAACCACAAAGGCAGTCTCACATCAGAGACAATTACCCCAATGGTGACTTACTATTGCAAGTACTTTATATCCCAGGATTAAATAACCTTCACATGGTAATTATTATTTATTTATGCCAACAAACTTACTGTTGGTGTTTTTAAACACACAAGCCGTGTATGGGCAAAGTTTAAGAGGTAGAACCGGAACTTAAAAATTCAATGCCACAACTGGGATTTGAACCACAGACCTTCCGCTTGCCAGGCGGATGCTCTACCACTGAGCTATTGTGACAAACTGCCAGAATGGCATTAAATTCTCAAGCCAGTTCGTATTTTTCCTGGTAAACCACAAAGGCAGTCTCACATCAGAGACAATTACCCCAATGGTGACTTACTATTGCAAGTACTTTATATCCCAGGATTAAATAACCTTCACATGGTAATTATTATTTATTTATGCCAACAAACTTACTGTTGGTGTTTTTAAACACACAAGCCGTGTATGGGCAAAGTTTAAGAGGTAGAACCGGAACTTAAAAATTCAATGCCACAACTGGGATTTGAACCACAGACCTTCCGCTTGCCGGGCGGATGCTCTACCACTGCCTTTGTGGTTTACCAGGAAAAATACGAACTGGCTTGAGAATTTAATGCCATTCTGGCAGTTTGTCACAATAGCTCAGTGGTAGAGCATCCGCCCGGCAAGCGGAAGGTCTGTGGTTCAAATCCCAGTTGTGGCATTGAATTTTTAAGTTCCGGTTCTACCTCTTAAACTTTGCCCATACACGGCTTGTGTGTTTAAAAACACCAACAGTAAGTTTGTTGGCATAAATAAATAATAATTACCATGTGAAGGTTATTTAATCCTGGGATATAAAGTACTTGCAATAGTAAGTCACCATTGGGGTAATTGTCTCTGATGTGAGACTGCCTTTGTGGTTTACCAGGAAAAATACGAACTGGCTTGAGAATTTAATGCCATTCTGGCAGTTTGTCACAATAGCTCAGTGGTAGAGCATCCGCCCGGCAAGTGGAAGGTCTGTGGTTCAAATCCCAGTTGTGGCATTGAATTTTTAAGTTCCGGTTCTACCTCTTACATATAACCAATTTTGTTTTTTCTCATTTTCTGACAGTGATGGGGAAACTCGTGTATTGTTTTTTCTGGTGGAGGTGCTGTAAACTTCACAAGATGTATGAACGTAACATGCTTCTTTAAATTTGTTGTATTACGTAACTTAAATCGCATGAAACTGTTTTTATGCATATTTTACACACTGTAGAGAAATAAAGATTCTTTTTTCCCCACAGTTTTTGTGTTTTCCTTGTTAGGTTGGGTACCTCTAGGGCTATTCTTGTAGATGCAGCATTTTGCATTACCAAATTAAGCTGCTATGCATGTCAATGTATATAGTCAGCATTAGAATGCCATATCTAACTGAAGCTGCCAGGTGTATACTGAACCAAGCTATACCGCAAATGAATAGTGCTGACTGTCTCTCCTGTTTGTGAATGATCACTCTGGAATTACTTTCCTAACTTACTTTATCCTGATATAATGCCTTGTATACATGTTCCGCGTAATGTAAATAGAGCATTCTTTGAGAGGTAGAATCTGAACTAAGAACAGCCGGGATTTGAACCATAGATCTTCCACTTCACACACGGCTACTCTTACCACTGAGCTACTGTGACAGCTTGCCAGTATGACATTGAATTCTCCAACCGAGACCACAAAGGGAATCTCACATCAGAGATAAATACCCCAAGGGTGACTTACAAGTGCTTTATGTCCCAGGATTAAATAACCTTTAGATGGTAATTATTATTTATTTGTGCCAACAAACTTACTGCTGGTGTTTTTAACATTGCCCCGACATGGCTTGTGTGTTTAAAAAGTTTGTTGGCATAAATAAATAAGAGCATTCTTACTTTTTGTTCACAAAGTGAAGAAAGCCATCTGTTAGAAACAAACTCTTTTTCAATAGCTCAAGTGGGTACCTGTTGTACATAGTGCAACACAATATATAATACAGTATTCTTAATATTAATCTGAACAATTTGAGTAAATCGAATGAGGAACCTCCAAAAATTACAAAACTACGTTTTCTTATAAGTTCAGTTTTTGTTTCAGTATAAATCTTGGAGGATTACGGAGCCTGAAATAGCAAAAGTTCAAATTATTACACTATTGATGGCAGTGAAAGTAAGCAAAATATAACATGCATGATGCGTATTTTATAAAGTTTGTTTGTTACAGCTTATTTCAAGATCTATTAGTAGTTACCTTATCAGTATAGTGGTAGTTAAATTTCATTGCAATGTTACATTTCGACATTAACTGCAAATGCAAACGAACAGTTTTCAGTGAATCTAACAATTGATGTAACATGTATTTATGTAATAAAACGGTTGCAATAGCAAGTAAAAATTAGACATACAGTAAGCCAAGCACATTATGAGAGAAGTAAATGTTACTTATTTCAGCTTCAGAATTAGAACCTATATAAATGCTGTAGGCTCCTTAATGTGTAACCATTAAACATAACAAATGTAAGGGAGTATGTTGTATTGGCGAAGTGAAGGGTTTGTAAATAATCTTTGCGGAAATGTTGCATTTTAAGAATCAACAAAATGGATACTCTCCAAAAAAAAAATAAGTGAGAAATGACTGTTTGAATTTGGTTCCCCAGATTGAGTATTCTTATTACAATAACCATTTAAGAAGATGGGTAGGTAGATTTTACTTATCAAGGAGTTGCACATATTTTCTACATTATGGCCATATTCGCAAAACTCAGACTTCCATGGTGATTCTAAAGTAGGCACTGCTAATTATGCATACATGCAGCTGCATTTGTCCCTTAGACATTCAAAGCCAGAACAATCATATTGAATATTACACAATTTTGAAAGTACAGAAATTTTCCTCTGCTTATATTAATTTTTTTATGTGTTGCCATATACATTAATTGCAGATTTTAAAAAGAAAGAAAATTCATTTATAGAAGCTAAAACATATGCCCTTGAAACCATAAATATAAGATACCCAGCTGATGAATGGACTCACATCTTTAAAATCAGGAAGATGGAGCAGGAGCTACCTGTAAATTTTTTTCTTTCTATAAGCATGTTGGAATTCACTTAACAAGTTTTGATGGAGAAATTGATGCAATTTATACATCCTTACAAAATCTGTTCACCTGGATAAATAAGTTTTTCAACATAGTCTTCTTACCAGATTCCAAAGTGGCTATTCAAGCTATTATTTCTACTGACTACCCTAAAATGTGTAAAATAAAGGAAATTCATAGTATGATTAAACATCTCCAAAATTTAAATAAATGTATTGCTTTCCAATGAATCCCATTCCACTGTGGAATTTCTGGAAATTATCAACCAGACATGTTGGCCAAGAAGGGTTCCAAAATTCCTCAAACATCAAAACAAAATATCCCCTTTGAAACAGTTAAAAGGTTAATCAAAAACATCTTCACAAAAAAATATGATGAATATCTTGCTTCTTCTGAAAAACGTAATTGGAAGAATCTCCAAAATAAATTTAAAACAATTCCAGATCTACCAAGAAAATCATCAGTTGCAATGTTCAGATTAATCTCAGGCTAAGATTGTCTGAGTGGACATTTGTTCAAGATTGGATTAATGACTTCCCCACAGTGCTGTTTATGTGAAAAAAATGACTTAATGAGCATTGATCACCTAATTGTGTGTGAAATCCTCCAAAATCAAGAAGATCTAGTTTCTCAATATTGGAAGGCAAGAAGAATAATGATTTTATTATCAAATTCTGAGCATTAGACACACACACACACACACACACACACACACACACTTTATTATGCTGTTTCAGAAATTACAATTCAAATAATCTGTGATGCAATGGTCTTTTTGATCACGTTGAGGCGGGTTTTATAAGAACGGGAGGGATATAGCAGCAGGAGTAATGTTTTTACTAAAAGGTGGAAAGTTTGTTATAGCAGACGCTACTCTTATCTGCAGGGTCGACGGTCGAAGAATGGAATGCAAAAGCCAACGTTCTTTTATCACAAACACATTTATTCGTTATTTACACTTTTTATCACAATTTCAATTAGTTAACAACTTTTAAAATCCGATAGCGTCTACGCTGGTTAAAAGTTTGGGTGTAATTTACATGTTCACACGCCATCAGCAAAAATACACTTCCATTCACTCTGAGCTCACAGACGCCAATGAATCTAGTTCTGAGCGTCTCTGACGCAACACCGCCATTCTTATGTATTCATCCGCGCAACAGTTCTCATTGGTTGAACTCAAAGTGACGAGAAGACATTGGATCTTGAATATCAAAAAGAAATAGGTCCCTGATACACCCAAATTAAAAGAATTAAAAATTTACACACTCTTACAAAAATATTTACATGAACAAATTTCTATTAGTCAATATTCCGTCTCAACGTAAAAGCAAAACTTGAGCATCTTAGCTTTCCAACTTCTGTTTTCAAGTATCTTGCACTCTAAAGGCCTCAGAACTGCTGAAATTTAGTTTAATATCTATGCAGTGCATCTGCTGTATTACAAAAGAATGTAAAAGTCAAATGCTTCTTAGAACATGCCCAACTATAACTGAAGTGTGTCACAAACATTTAGTCTTGGAATGAAATCAGGTTTGATAATGTTAGTTCATTTATGGATACCATTGAACAAGGTATGTATTCACTCAATTTTAATAATATGTGAAAAACATTAGCAGCACTTGGTTATTTGTTCAAATTCCTTGAGTGCCATTCAGAGCCTTTGGTCGCTATGGCACTCACCATCTATTCCTGCAATGCACCCCCCAACTGCAGGTACAGGTTTTGGTGTGCCCGGGGTCCCAGGCTGCTCACCTTCATTTTACCCCTTCTGCCTCCCATCAGCTGTGCCCCTCTTTAGGGCCTACAACTGTAAGTACACGTTTTGGCATTTCTGGGGACCTGAGCTATTCCTGACAACTCCAGTGTGCACACTTTGAACTGGAACTTTCTGCAAAGGTAGCTACCCCTCACTCAGTGTTTCACCAACTTTTCACCGCACTTACTGGAATTACACTTTGGTATTTACCAACGGATTCTAGGTGAGGAGTGCTCTAGGATGTAGTTTCAGGTGTAACAGTGATGCTGACAAGTACGCAACTTCCAGAAAACTGTTTAGTTTTTACTGTTGAGCTATTTGCCACATTTTCTTACTCTATCTGTAGATCAGGTGCTCCGCTTTGTCACCAAAATTGGATTTGTGAAGCAAGTATAACTTGTATTTTATCTTCAGAGCTTTTTAGACCTTTAGTGGGTGATGTTTGATTTATGTTTTACGTTTTAGCATTTAAAACATCTAGTGTTTTAACTTCCAGTCGCTAACTTTCACCTTTTATGTTTTTAACCTATAGCGTTCTAAGTTGGGGTTTTTAATATTCTAGTCTTACCTTTTTTAGCATTTTAACTATACACTTTTTAGCTCTTTTATTTGAAGCTTTGTTCATTCAGTGCAGGATTCATAGAAATCATTCTAAGAAAATACGTGCTACCACCTATCAGTTGCTTCATAGAAGTAGAGCTGTGGCCCTTCTTGCAGAACAGACATTGATTGTGAGTTTCATGTACTCAGCATTAATGGGGTAACCAAACTTATGCCATTATTGCATGCATGAGCTCAATTAGAGCTTTAAATTTTGAGGTAAAAAGTTATTTAGCAGCCTCCTTCAAAAGTCTTCGACAGTAAGCTCACATGGGATCACTACATTTGCCAACTTCGTACTTCCTGCAATCGTTCACTTTGAGTGCTCCGAGTTTTATCAGGAATATCTTGGTGTGGTGATCAGTCCATCATGTTGAGGCTGTATTGTTTCCTGCTGTGGTCCAAATTAGACTATGGCAGTTTTATCTATGGTGCAGTGACCCCCTCTAAACTTCGCTTTCTGGACACTACATCATATTGGTATCCATCTAGCTACTGGGTCTTTCTGCACTAGTGGCGTTGTGTCTGAATGCTGAATCTGACTAACCTCCGCTGTCTATTTGGCACTCATTTTTATTATGTTCTTATGTGGCCAGGTTGGCAGCTCTCACCAGTCACCCTTCTTTTGAACCTGTATTGGGCCCGGAACTCGCTCACTATTATATGCAGAATAGCATATATCGTATCCAAGAAGTATTCGGTTTCACAAACTGCTCACCACGCGTGACTGACTGCTTGCTGTAGAGTAGTATTCTTTTCCGTGCTATCCCCCCCTTGGCAACTCCAATATGCCCAGTTTGACCTTGCGTTTTCAGGCTATGCTAAGGTAGCTATCCCTTAGTTGATGTTTTGTCAACTTTTCACTGAACTCGGCCATTACCAGGCTTAAACTCCGGTATCTACTGATGGTTCCCAGTTGGGGGTGCTACAAGATGTAGTTTCATATAATAGTGGGACGCACAAGTGTCGCCTTCCGAACCTCAGTTCTGTTTTTACTGCCGAGCTGTTTGCTATATTTTATTTCCTACTTTTTATTTCCAGCTTAGTTCCTGGAAACTTTACAGCATGCTCTGATTCTCTGAATGCTATTCAGACCCTGCAAGTTTCTCAGAATTTCCGCATTCGTTTTTAAAATTTGAACACACTTCTCTCATCTGCTCTCACGCGGATACCAGCTCATCTTTACGTGGATCCCAGGCCATCTGGGCATTCTAGGCAATGAAAATGTGGATGCAGCTGCTAAGTCTGCATGCCATTTGCCGCCGTCTTCTACCAACGCTTTGCCCCATATGGATGCTCAGCAGTACTTCTGTTGCCATCTTCTATCAGTCTGGCAGCAGTCATGGAAGGCGTTGCCTGGCACTCAATTGCGGACAGTTCAGTAAAGCATTCAACCCTGGATGACGTCCTGCAGGGATTTCAGGCAGGCAGAAGTTATCTCACCCGCTTGACCCTCCAGGGGCCTACTTCGGTAGGTACGGGTTTAGGCACACCTGGTGTCCCGAAGCATTCACCCTCATTTCACCCCTTCCATATTCATTAACAGTGCAATGCACAGCAGCTTATGTTGCTTTTCATTGTCACCCTCTTCCCCTTCTAGATTTATTAAGATTATTAGTTTGTAAGGTCTTAGGTTTATAACTCCTGTCTCACCAGCAGGGATCTTTCCTATCTCTGCGGTCCTGTCCCACGGTTTTCAGCATGGCCCCCGACTTGTGTGCTCTTCGGAGGTCTCGGGCGTGAAGGGTCCCTTCACACTGCCCCCATGTGTGTTTTAGATTTTCAGTTTTGACTTTGGGCTCAAATGATCTCATTGTCGATAGGCCCTTAAACTCCGCTCACTCACTCATTCACTCCTTCCAAATTAGAAAAAAAGCGAGGATCTCCCTCCCTTCATCTCTGAGAAACCATCATATGTGATTATGTAGGTTTGATGACAAAGTGCTTTTATACCACAGTGCACAGTGTAGTAAGCTTAAAATTGGCAGTATTGTGTGCTTCAAGTTTACATTCAAAAGAGCCTTCCAGACATGTAAAAGTGCTTTCTTTCTAAGAATGAAGTGCCTCATATTTTGTGCTTATGAATTAGGAAGTGGAACCATTACATGTATGGCTACATAAAAGAACTGATTATGTTTAATTGAATTACAAACATAGGAGGCCAATATATGTGGTTGTGTAATGCAATAATAAATAGTGAAAACTTACATTTTACGTATATGCACTGAATTTATTAGTTGGCTCCAAAATTTTGAAAAATTAATCTCTGAGTAATGTGTTGATGATAGAAGCTTGAAGGTGCTGCACATACCTTAAAACCAGTTTAGTCTATTGTGTGGTATCAATACAAATGTTATGAGTGAAGTTTTGCATCAGTTGCTTAAGAAAGATGCTTCTCTCATTCTGTGTAATTTACTGTATTAAAAGAAATGTTTGACATTTGCTATTGTGATGCACTGTCGGTTGTCCCGACAGGGAGTCGAAGAGCAGCGACTCATTCTGTTCCCTGGGTTCTGCTAGCACTGTCTCCGTCACATCTCATCATCCTGTTCCATCACCTGTGGCTGTAACACCCAAAGAACCAGTACAAACAAAACAGCAGCAGAGCAATGCTGTTATTTTGAATAACAGGCTTGCACCAAGACCGGCTAATAAACCAGAAATGAAGTCTTCCACTGAGGTTGTGAAACCACCTAACATATTGGTTTATTCAGAGAGTTCCATCACAGTGGAAAATGTAAAGGCTGTTCTTCAAGCAACATTGCAAAGGCACAGGTAAGTGGAAATAGATATTTATGCAGATAATTTTAATCTTAATTATTGCTCTTTCATGCTGATTTTGTGTAGATCAAAGTTGGAATGTTTAATCAGACTTGAAATAACTTTGTAACAGTTATCTACACATACACACTGGTGTGTTTAGGCATATGCACACATATATTTAAGGAAATCAAACACCTATTACATCACCAAGCCTAGAATTTGTATACAGGGCATATTTCCCCTAATTAAGAAATTAAAATGATTCTAAATGTTTTTACTTCATTGTTCATGAATATAATAATTTAACAAATTTTGGATGCTTTTATGAATATGCTACCACCCGAATATTATGTTTACATTTATTCTTGGTTACCCACTATTCTTTTGTATATTATGTTATAGTTGCTTAGCAAACATTAGCATATAGCATTTAGTTTGGAAAGGTTCAGCCAAAGAAGCTTTGTTGGTCTTGGTGGGTCAGTTGGTTAGACACTGGTCTACCAATCCCAAGGTCATGGATTCAGATCTATTGGTTTTTAAGTGTGCTTAAAAATGGCAGCTCCACGTCAGTAGATTTACTGGCATGTAAAAGAACTCCTGCTGGACGAAATTCCGGTACACGGTGATGCTGATATGATCCTGGCAGTTGACTGTCGTTAAACATTATAATTTCTTTTAATCCAAAGAAGCTTTCTGAGCTTGTAACTCTTTGCATTGACCAGCAGCCATGTCATAGGTGTTGGCCAATGCTTCGTGTGTTGTAGAGAGTCTACTCCCTTTTGTTCATTGCTGCAGGATGAGCAATCTGCACATTTCTACCTTTTATTAATTTAATTATTATGTTTTCTCTTTATTGAGATCGTTTTTCAATGTATCTTTTAAATGTGATGCTTTACAGGGTGTCCAAAATGAAAGCTGTCAATAAAGAACTGGGATTGCTAGACATCCATAAAAGTTGCATGTGGCCAGTTTGCACTAAAATGTAAAGAAGCTCATTAAGTTTTTATGTATTGAAATTGGAAACCTCTGTTATTGCTCTTGTTGTCTATATACAGATTGCTTTCCAAAATAGCTCCATTCATACCACAAAAAAAGGTTGTGCTGTTATTGGTTAGCAGAGTTTAAGTTTCTGATTACAGTTCAGCGAAGATTTCATGAAAAACATGGCTGCATAGCTCTGGCACACCATTATTTAGTAGCACAAACATTTACTTGAAAATGAGAACTTTCAGCGATATGATGGTAGGAAGCACTTGCCGGACAAACAAGTGGAAGCCATCCGTGAAGCGAGTCGTGAACTTAATTTCTCTTGTCCTACCATACGTAATGTTCATAGGAGAGTGAAACTATCAGCTTACAAACTTTAGTTGGTCTAGAAATTATAGAGCAATAACCTACCAGGATGGTACGACTTTGCAGTGATATCCTCTCTCATATAGATGAGGACAATGAGTACCTTAGCAAAGCGATGGACGAGTACAATGAGTATCTCAACAAACTGATATTCTCTGATGAAACAACGTTTCACATGTGCAGTAATATCAATCGTCACAACTGCAGGATCTGGATTCCAAGAATTCTTGTGTTATTTATGAAGATGAATGTAACACTCCAAAGTTAATCGCTCCCCAGGGCTTACAACTGCAGGTACCGGTTTGGTGCACCCAGGGTCCAGAGCCACCCTGACTTCCTCGGTGTGGGTTGCTCCTTATGATGGAGTTAGCCAGAGCACCCACCCACGTGTAGGTCGTTGGAAAGGAAGATCCTGGTTGACCAAGGGGTGCATATCTGAACAACGGTGAACAATATTCCCATGTCTGTACCTTTTATGTATGGGATAATTTTAATATTTCCTGATTATTTAATTCTGCCACTCTTCTCAGATTATTTCAATAACTATGGCATTCACAATACTACTTACTACCTGCTATTGCTGTGCTATTGGTGGTAGTGGATAAAGAATCCTCTAAATAATGTTTATGCACAGGGAATTGCACAAAATCAGGTGTAAATTAAATATTTCATGCAGTTTAAGAGGTAGAACTGGAACTTAAAAATTCAATGCCACAACTGGGATTTGAACCACAGACCTTCCGCTTGCCGGGCGGACGCTCTAACCACTGAGCTATTGTGACAAACTGCCAGAATGGCATTAAATTCTCAAGTTAGTTACCAACAGTAAGTTTGTTGGCATAAATAAATAATTTCATGCAGTCTTTTGAAAAATATGGTGGTGTTTATTAGGGTGATGACTTTCATTTTTGTTCTCAAAAATTATTTCATTTATCACAAATGAATGAACTTTTGCCTATTAATTACCAAAATTAGACATATTCCATTGAAATATTAATAAAGGTCGTGCACAAACCATTTTTAAACCTTTTGTGCCGTTTTACCATTTCATAAATTTATATTAACAACATTTATAATATTAATTTTATATATAAGTCCGTGGGCAATGGAAGCGACTCTTATCAACACAGCTCAGCACCAACTGATTGTTCCCAAAGTTCCACAAACTCATCCAACAGTAGCAAAGACAATCCTGGGGAGGATAAGAACAAAGCATCATCAAGCATAAGGAAGCATAACCCAACAGTAATTGAAAGGCATCTTGTTACAAGCTCAAAGCTGTTGTCCCATGGAGCAGCAAAGGTGTTCCGCCAGCTTTCTGATGAACAGAAAAGATTGAAATCCCAACCCCATGTCAGTCCGCAATCCCCAAAGCTATCTACACGGGAGCTACTAAGGTGAAGAAGCACTTGATGGGCATGCTTCGTCTGAAGAACTGGAACTTATGAAAAACACATTGGTGACTTTGAATATCAGGCTGTGGTGGTCCTCAAGAATGAAGCAAAAGAAATTAGGTTGTCCGTGCTCAAATTGAAAGATGAGAAAGCTCAAACAGTCGCAGGACTCCAGGATTATTAGAGGAGTTCAACCTGTTGAGATCAATGATCGTTGCCGACAAAATGAGTGTGAATATCGGCAAGAAGAAAAGACGTTCGGCTGCAGCAAATGTTCGAAGAGAAAGGTCATCCCAAACCCAAGTCCATCAGTTGCCAGCACCATGTGCTGGATCACCTTCTTCACATCATGGACGATTAGCTGCATAGGTCGAATGAATCATCACATCAATTACTTAGTTGTGCAGGATTTGATGAGCAATAAGATAAATTGAAAGCTGCCTTCAGCAACAGTAAAACTGAGATTAAGGAAGTAGCTGGATAGACAACATGAAGCTTCTCTATCACCTCACTCGTATCTTTCATCACTTCAGTGAGAGGCATGAGATCCCCTTCGTCAAGTTTCAACAGATCTCAAACATCAGCAGTGTACGCTGGAACTTCTGTGCCATTCAAGCCCTTCTTGCTTTTATTCTGATGCCTGAAACACAGAACGGGTTGCATAAAATGTGTTTATTTCCTATTCATAGGCTGACTATTAGTTCATTAGTCAATTCTTCCGCACTGAAGATTATGATGAATTATCAGCAGTTTTGAATGACTACCCAAGAGGTCTAAAATGCTTGAAAATGGATGAAGCAACCAGTGCTGTGAACGTGCATTCTAAGTTATGTAAGACTTGCACAAGTCCTGCTGCAACTAGGACAACCTCCCACTGAGATTCATCCTGTCCAATGGCTATCATGGATAATTGACTTGTGTTTGTGATGACCCTGTATAATGCCTAATAATGTATATATGTGAGTCTAAAGCTTGTGTTCAAGTGACTTTAAAGAACGGGCAAAAAAAGGTAAATAAAATGTTTTATGCACGAAGTGCATGAAGTTTTTTTATCAAATCAACGTGAAAGTAGATTTATCTTTTCTTTAATGATAGCAAATCAGGGAAATGAGGTTGTAACAAAGTCATCACCCTAGTATTTATTATATGCTTTCTGTTGATTCCCTAAACTTTGTTTTTGAAGAGTTAAATATTATGTTATAGGTACACTATCCATACCGTAAGCAAGGAGTCCCTGTTGAACTCACCCTGGACACACCATACAGTGCTACTGGTTGTGTGTGGCACTGTTTCAGATGCATTAGCACCATTATTCATGAATTACCTATTGGAAGGTGGGCACATTCTATGCCTGTGCTCAGATTTTCTATATCTAGTTCTGCCAACATTCCGTACAGCAGAAGTTCGTGAAAGAGAACTAGTACGATTCTCGTATGCAAAGTGGAAACAAGTTCGCATGATGCATCACATCTTCTGTTACCAAGCTTCCCCAGCCCACACACGTTTTTCTCCTCGGGAACCCCGTGTGCCTGATGATCCAGCACATCCACCTAGCTCTTCAGGAAGGTAAGTGCCTTGATAAAACATGAAATCGGTTAAGGCATTTATTTTTTTGTAATAGGAGTTGAAGAATATCAATTACAGCAGCGCTTAGGTACATCATAATCTTATTTTCATTTTATTTGTGTACAATTTCCCTGTAGCTTCTTCATTAAATGCCTTATAGGTATGAACCAATATACTCTCAACTGATTAGTAGGTCGGTTTTACATGTCTGGGTCCTTTTAATGCTGTTCCCAATGATCAGTATCATAAAACATCAAAACATATAATAAAATGTATGTGCATTTTGAGAGATGTTACAGTTACCTAATAATTGCTAAGTGACTACGTTTAACTTCTGAAATTAGTACCGTTGCAACTGTATATTGGTGGTAAACAACTCTTAGTGTCTACTGCATAGTGTGAGAAGCAATCTAAGTAAAGGTTCATTCAGATGGACCCTCATATTTAACCAGTAGGACTGTGCAGTACGAAGATTATATGAAAATCAGATTAAAAATACCACCAGTTCAGGAACTACAATTGAACCTGCTTTATATGTAACCCAGTTCAAAGTAATTAGTATTTATGCGTAAATTTCGTAATTTAGATACGTGTTAATAGAACCTTATTTACGTGTAATTTTCTGTTATATGTTTATGTTTCACTGCGTATTTTCCTTATCTCTATTGGCAAAGATGCAAGCTGAGTGGGTAACTTTTGGCTGCAGAAACCAAAGACAAAGACATTTGCTGGTAGAGCCGGTGGCTTTTGGTGCAACCATGTCATTACCAACAAATGAGAAGTCAAGACAAAAATGTTTGGCATCTGGTGTTAACTGATTAATATTTCAGTTCTCATTTGCTTTTAATCAGCCATGGAGAACAGAAAAAGGAAATGTTATACACTAGATCAGAAAGTAAAATTATTACGAGAGGTGGAACTTAATCCACACAAAATCAAAACTGAAATTGAGTAGGCGTAGGCTTTCACGGCCGGTGTTTGAAATTCTAAAAGAGTCTTCCGGGCTGATTTGCCGTGGTCTGCTGGAGTAACTTGGTCCAGATGTTTCGTCCACTACTGCGGTGGACATCATCGGTGGCATGGTCGAAGTCTTCTTGGTGAAGGTACAGTTGCGTCTGAGGCGTTGACTGTCTGGGATGCGGATTTTATACACGGAGGGGTCTTCACTGATTGGCTCGGGGCTCACTGAGGCAGTGCGGTTGGTGGGAGGGGGCTAGCTGCATCTCGGGTGCTACTAGATTCTGATTGGTTTGTGTTGCTTGACTGTCTGTTGTTTAATGTTATTAGAATTAATTAGAATTTCAAAACTGAAATTGTTTCTGACTTAGGAATTGCTTATACCATGCTACGTATAGTCATCAGTAACAAAGTGAGGTGTATGCACTTAATGCAAGAAAAGTGAAGCAAGCCAAATTGACTGATTTATTTAAAGCAGGACCAAGTTCAATATGTTTTCTTTATACATATACATTATTTGTTTGTAAAATGTTACACATGTAGGCCCACTGTATTGCTTTTCCTTTAAACAAAATATGATGCATAATCAAAATCTTATTTATAAGATCAGTTACAAGCAATCTTCCCTCTTCCCCTTGATATACACATAAATCAGGTTCAGTTCTATTTCCATAAAAAGGATTTGGCATGCAATACTTAGATTCCTTCATCCTTACGCCTTTTTGTTAGTATGTCCATCTCAGTTTCATACATTTTTACTTGTGCTCATATCTAAATATCTCTTTATTAAATTAGCTTTAATAGTTATATAAGAGCAATCAGCTCAGATACTTTTGTTATGAATTAAATTTTACATTACATGGAAGCACCACTACCCTGGCAGTTAACAGGTACCGTATGAATCACTTTTATTATATATATATGACTGTCACAATAATTGAAATAAAGGGTTATCAACAGTTCCTCTGCACTGTGCCAGTGCGTACCACTCAAGATAACTTGGTATCCTGTTTATCTACATTACCTTTCATGAATTACATGCATGAATCTATCATATACTTCATTTCGTGGAATGTTATAAATAACCATAGACTTGCTGCAGTCAGTGCTGCCACCGGAATTCCCGTCTCTAGGGGAATTTTGGTTACATGAGATTGTAGAGCGACTTCTCGATAACCCTATAGTATAAATCTTATTTACAAGTATACTGAATAAATTACAATGCTTAAAAGTGTGTTTTGACTGTATACACTCAAACGAGGTGCATATAACACTGGTCTACAAAAATTAACTTTTTCTCTTTCACAAGAATTAAAATAACAGATTCTAAAAGTATTTTTCGTGCTGAATTCAAATATAATTACAGTTTGTCCGCATCGGGCAGGAGTTTTGTGTGATATTCATTTGATTTTTTATAATATTCTAAAAAATCCGTAACTAGCTATCTAACTCAAAATTATAACTACTGATTCTGACTTACCTAGAAAGTGGTAGATAGTGATTTTCGGGTATATTTTGCATCTGGAACGTCTCTCATTTTAGTCCAACAGTAGTCAGCCAGCATATTGGAACTCCACTTGCCTTGGTACCTCTTCTCTATCGTAGAAATTTGCTGATGAAAACGCTCACCGTGTTCATCGCTGACAGCTCCAAGGTTTTCGGGGAAGAAGTCCAAGTGAGAGTCCAAGAAGTGAATTTTTAAAGACATGTTGCATCCCATAGCTTTATAAGAATGCAGAAGATCAGCCACTATGTCACGATAGTTTTCTGCTTTATGGTTTCCAAGAAAATTGCAACATAAACTTTTGAAAGACTGCCAGGCTGCTCTCTCCAGTGGATTTAACAGTCCCTCGAAATGTTCATCAGCCATTAATGATCGGATTTGTGGTCCTATAAAAACTCCTTTCAATTTAGCATCACTGACTTTGGGGAATTTCGATTTCAAGTACAAGAATCCATCAGAAAGTTTATCCATAGCTTTGACGAAATTTTTCATAACTCCTAATTTAATATGCAATGGAGGTAAAAATATTTTTTCAGGATTCACTAAAGGGACACATCCACATTTTTCTGGCCAGGGAGAAGAGATTCACGTTTTGGCCATGACTTTCTAACGTAGTGAGACTTCTTATCTCTGCTGTCCCACTCGCACAAAAAACAGCAAAATTTGGTGAACCCAAGTTGCAAACCAAGCAATAAAGCAATGACCTTTAAATCACCACAGATATTCCATTCATATTTTCCATATTGTATTTTCTCTAAAATTAGTTTCATATTTTGATATGTCTCTTTCAAAGCGGCATGCGCTACTGGTATTGATGGAAGTTCATTGCCAATATGTAGCAGCACAGCCTTCAAACTTACTTTAGAGGAGTCTATGAACAATCGCCACTCATCTGGTCGGTGTTGATGCCCAAGAGTTTCCATAAGTGAACAAATATTATTACAAAACACAAGACCATATTCTTCAGAGAAGTATTCTTTGAAAACACTATGGCGGCTACGATAACTACTTATTCTTACATCTTTTTGGAGAAAATTCCACCCTTTGAGTCTGGAAGCTAAAACTTCAGCTTGCAGTTTAGACAGATTTAAATCCCGAATCAGGTCATTAAGGTCTTGCTGATTGGGAAAGTATGGTTCTGATGAACAGCTATTGGCTTCATATGTAAGATCATTTTTATTTTCATCTGAATCATTTTGAGTTTCAGTTAGGTCAGAATCAGAGTTAGCACTTATGTTATCACATATACTGGTACGGGGAACTCTTCACTGTGTAAGACAGGTCTCAATGCAGATTGCAAATTCGGATACTTAACTGTATATTTTGTTTTAGATGTGATTCCTTTAATATTTGTCAAACAAAAATAACAGTCAGTTGAATGATCCTTCGGTTCCCTCCAAATCATGGGAATTGCAAATGGCATATGATGTGTACCATTTTTCCACCCAGTCAGCAGTCTAACACATGAAACATAGCATGTATTTGGGGACCAGCTCTTATCAAAATCGCCAACTTGACAGCCAAAGTAAAGATGATAACACTTCTTTACAAGTGGGGTCATATTTCGCCTCTGAGACTTGAAGGTCAGCTCACCACAAATATAGCAGAAATTATCTGCATGATTTACACACTTTCTTGGCATGATGAAAACATTAAGCACTGAAATACAACATGCACAACATACACAATACACTTCTAAACAGAAAGGAAGGAAATATTTCACTAGTGAACAATGTCACAGTCAGCTCAATACTGACCCATCACAATGCCAGACAGGTCTGAGCATGTCTAAACATGAATGAACCTGCACGGTCTTGTTTTGTGGTGCTTCAGCGTGATATTACAAATAATTTCAATAAATACGGCTTGAGTAAAATAGTTACATATGAGGTAAAGGTTCCTATGACAGGTCAAAGAAAACGCTAAAATCATATTTTGAAAAGTAGCTTTCACAGAAAAACTATGCCTGATGGGTAAATTCTGACTACATATCTGAATTCAGGATGAAAAAATGCACTAGATTCACTATTCAGATTTCTTGTGAAAGAAATCTTGTCGACCAGTGATAAATTGACCTCATTGTAGTGGATGTGACAATTCCCATTGGAAGAATATATACAATTGATACTTAATGCTTTTCTTTGTGTTGAGCCTGGGATATTTACTTCATGTGGGGAGTATTTCAATGCAATTTCATTTCTTTCTCAACCTATTTTCTTGAAAACTAATTATATATACCAATACTGAGCTTGGTATATCACATGAATTGCACATATTCTGTGCTGTTAGGATTTCTTGCACTGATTTATGACTGTGGATGAAATTTAGATCCACCATTCATACTCAAAGACAAACCAGCAGTGAAAATAATGGGCAATGGCTGATGATAGTGCACCAAAGAAGGCAAGGCTGCTGTCAGCTGGAAAGGTTATGGTCATTTGCAAGGTATAATCTGCATAGATTGCTTGGAGAAAAACAGAACCACAACTGCTTCATTGTTGGGTCATTTGAAACGTGCACTGAATGAAAAACAATGAAGATTGCCCCTCTCCCTGAAGGTGCTTTTTCATCAAGACATGCTTGTCACAATGGCCAAAGTGCATCAATTGGGCTTTGAACTCGACTCCTCATGCACTCTTTTCTCTGGATTTGGCCTCAAGTAACCTTCTCCTATTCTCAAATATGATGTCGTTTTTAATTGTCCATCATCTTATCAACATTTTCACCCATTTTTTCGCTTTGAGTTCCCTTGTTAATGGGAGATATTGATATTAATTTGGTTTAGCTCAAAGCGTAATTTATGTATAAATTACATTTTTAATACGGGGTAGTAAGGGGTAGTGATGCGCCTCCTATAGCCTCTCCTACCCAATTCCCATCCTCATCCTGCCCGTGGTGCACCCTGCTTTTAACAGATGAGGCTCTGGGGACCGAATCACAGCGGTATAACTGTTTCATCTAAAATGGAGGAAATGTCATTTACATATGTGCTGGCCTATCACAGCACAACAGCGTCCCTCAGAGGCACATGAGGGGAAGGTCGGTGGATCTAAATATCATCTATTTAGTCCTCCCGGCTAGGTCCAATGGACCTGTTGACCAACGATAGGTGTGGTCCCCCTTGCAAAATGGGGGTTTAAGTCGGGTGATGTAACTGCCACATTGTAAAACTGGTGCCCGTTAAGAAAACAGTTACATGAAAGCCACGCCTCACCAATATGTGTCCTGTGTAACGATCCAGCAGAAATGAACGAAGACCACTTGAAGACCTGTGAAGCATTAAGATCAGAAGAAACTACAGTTCAAAAGTATTGGAAAGCACGAATGCTAATGGCTTCATTGCCAGATGCAAGGCACTAGAAAACAACAACAACAACATTTTTAATACTTATTATAAACAAAACAATTTGACATGAACAATATTTTAATAATTACTTAAATTTTAATCCAGTAGAATGTTAATGGATTCTAGGCATGTGCTCCAGACATACAGTACTGGATCTTTCAGCGTTCTCCGTCAGTCTGTCTACAGGAAACCTACTTGCATCCTAATCATGCTCCTCATCTTCATGGTTTTTCAGCATTCCAGCATGACTCTGCACTTATAGGTGAGCATGCGGTGGTGTTGCTACCCTGGTGGTGCATGCTATCTCTGCCACCAGCATACATCTCAACACACCACTGCAAGCTGTAGCAGTGCATGTGCAGTTGCAGGGCCTGTGATTGTCTGTTTGCAATGTAATCTGCCACCGGTCAGTGTTGTGCACGAAAATGATCTTCGGACTCTTTTGGCACAGATTTTGCCACCACTCATCTTCCTCGGCAATCTGAATGCCAAGCACACTCACTGACACTGATGATGCTCATGGGTGCCTTGTAGCAGATGTTTGCGATTTGTCTGGCTTATTTTTGGTGAACATTGGTGTCCCTACCTTCCTATCATCTGCCTGTGGTACATACTCTGCTCTGAACGTTTCCTTTTGTAACCCATCATTGGTACCACTTCTTGATTGGTCCGTACTTTCTGACTTCTTTGGCAGTGATTGTTACCCCATTAACATTCACCTATCCGGCCACCATCCTGTGCCAACACAACATCCTCACTGGATTATCTCCAAAGCTGACTGGGGGAAATTTCGTTTCCTCATTCACCTGACTGGCGATGTGTTTGCCACCATAGATGAAATGGTGGAGTATTTTACCTGCACTAACCTTCTCGCAGCAGATTCCAGCATTTCTTGCATTCATTCTTCATCTACGCCACGACACTTTCCTGTTCCCTGCTAGTCCAAGGAATGCTGTTTGGCTATTAAAGCATGCAAGTGCGCTCTGCGTATTTTTACTTTACATCCTATGGAAGCCAAATTTGTAGCTTTTAAATGTGCTTGTGCTAGGGCACGCTTTATACTTCATGGTGCCAAACAGAAGTCCTGGGAAAACTATCTTCCCTTTCCTGTCAAAGTTTAGCGCAAAAGGTGTGGGCTGCTGTTTGATATATGTATGGCAAGTGTCAACGGACACTCATTCCTGGCCTTGACATAAATGGCTTGCATTACACCAGCGAGCAGGATCTAGCCGACACTCTTGCTACTTTGTTCGCTGCTACCAGCCAAACAGAGTTACGAGTGTTTATACCTGTCAAGGAATCTGCAGAGCTGATAGTTCACAATTTCAACATTGACTGCAGGGAACTGTAGAACACACTCTTTGCAGAGGTGAAGCTAGTGCATTCTTTGTCCCTCACAAAGGACTCTTCTCCTAGTCCTGAGGACATCCAACCGACAAATGCTGCTACATCATACATCTGCTGCTCTCTCCTTTTTTCTGAGCATTTATAGCCATGTGTGGCTCCAGCAAATTTTCCTGTCTACCTGGCAATACAGTATTGTCATCCCTATCCCTCGACCCAGAAAAGATCGGACACTTCCCTCTAGCTACTTCCCTATTTGCCTGGTGAGTGTCATTTGCAAGATGTTCAAAAGGATGATTAACACTCAGTGTGATGGCTAAAGATGAATAACCTGCTGAGCAATGTTCAGTGCAGTTTTCGTTTCCATCGCTCCAGTGTCGACAGTCTGACATGCATGGAAGCTTACATCCAAAATGCCTTTCTCCTGAAGCAGCATGTCATGAGTGTCTTCTCTGATCTGGAGAAGGTGTATAACAGTACATGGTATCCTCTGTATCCTGGATGTTTATGGTTTACGTGGTCACTTAATTGTATTCGTTTTTAACTTTTTAGAACTTAGCTGCTTTCGTGTCCGCATTGGAAACATGCTCTCCCTAGAGAGGATTCAGGAGAATGGTGTACCCAAGGGGTCGATTCTCAGTGTAACGCTTTTCACTGTTTCCATTAAACAGCTTTGGTAGTGCTGTTTGTAGCAGAATCCTGATGTCACTGTATGTTGACAACTTTGCGATATACTATTGTACTTACAGTCTCGAGTACATCGAGCATCAACGGTGATAACATTCATCCCAAATGGGCCTTTTGCACTGGCTTTCAGTTCTTCCCTACGAAAACAAAGTGTGTCCACTTTCATCAACTTTGTGGTGTGCACTCTCCTCCTGATCTTCATTTGCGTGGCACACCTGTGCCATTTGTTCCACGCATCAAGTTCTTGGGCCTTCACCTCGACAGCAAATTCACATGGGAGCACCATATTCATCAACTTCATGCTTCCTGTGATCGTTCACTTCGAGTTTTATCTGGAGTATCTTGGGGAGGCATTCGCACTGTCATGTTGAGGCTGTATTGTTCATTCGCCAGGTCCAAACTAGACTACAGTAGTATTATTCATGGTGCAGTGTCCACCTTTAAACTTTGGTTTTTAGACACAATACATCATACTGGCATCCGTCTAGCTACTGGGGCTTTCCACATTAGTTGTGTTGAGTGTCTGTATGCTGATTCTCACGAACTTCTACTACCTATTCCACGTTCATTTTTATTATGTTCTTATGTGGCCAGGTTGGCAGCCCACCTTGGTCACCCTTCTTTTAACCTGTATTGTGCTCATTACTCACTCACCGTTGTCTGTGGAATGGCACTATGTCTCGCCCAAGCTGTATTTGGTTTCGTGAGCTGCTCACTGTACATGCGCTCCGAATGCCTGCTGTCGAATGGTGTTCTCTTGGCCGTTGTCCTGCTCGGCAATTACAGCATGCCAAGTTTGACCAGAAGCTTTCGATGTGTGCTAAAGTAGCTACCCCTCCATCATGTATCGTAAGCTTTTCACCAAGCTCCTGGGACATTACAGGAATTACACTCCGGTATCTACTGATGGTTCCCAGGTGCATGGTGCTATAGGGTATGGTTTTGTGTATAACGGTGAGGCTCATAAGTACTGTCTTCCGGACAACAATTCCGTTTTACCGCAGAGCTATTTGCAATATTTTATTTCATATTTTTTATTTCCAGTTCCATTCCTGGAAGTTTTATGATCTGCTGCAACTCTCTAAGCACTATGCAGGCATTGCAACAGTTTCTGATCACATCAGCACTAATTGTGAAAATTCAGACATTCATTTCATACTGGCTCTCACGTAAATATGTGTTTGTTTTTACGTGCCATGTGATATTCCTGGCAATGAAGTGGCAGATAAGGTGCTGTGGTTCATCACCGAAATTAGTTTCACAAAACTTGTGTTTTATTCCTTGGAATTTAATTTTACAGTTATAGAATATGACCTCTGGTTTGTGCTTTTTACCATCTGTTTTTAGCATTTAACCCTTACTGTTTTCATTCGCATTTTCACGTTTTAACTGTTTTAACATTCATTTTCCTTTTTAATTTTTTTAACTACTTAGAATTTTAATCTTGTGTTTTAACTTTTACCTTTTCACCACATCACTTTGTGAGTGTTTTAGCTTTTAAAATATGACTTAGGGCCCAAATGACTTAGCTGTCAATGGACCCTTAAACTTCACTCACTCACTCACTCACTCACTCACTCACTCACTCACTCACTCACTCACTCACTCACTCACTCACTCACTCACTCACTCACTCACTCACTCGCTCGCTCACTCACACTCAAATTTTAAATCTAATCAGTTACATTCATTTAATTAAATATGATCTCATTTGTGTACTTTCATAGATCATGATTAGATGCATTACTATACACTTTGGTTTTATTCTTCTTCTCACATTTTTATATCTAATTGAGCATTAAATAGGCACGATAATAGGATTGTGTTGATTTTTTTTTGCACTCATACTTTTATGGTTTTTACTTTCTGTACTACATATAGTAAGTAGGGCATGTACTGTATTCCACCCAAAAATTAGATGTTGAGATTTCACAGGAGATATATGTTTTGAGGCTCCCTGAATCCAAAAAACCTGATGTGTTGCACTCACACGACTTTCTCCAATTTTGTGCTAACCATTCTTACAAACTGTTATTCTTCTATCTTCTTTGTGTTAGTTGAAATAAACATTTGCAGAAATTATTTTATTGCTCGTTTTCTTGCACACGCAATGGGAATATGAGAATACAGTAGTCCTTGAGCGATAGTCAAATATTTTAAAGCTTTTAAATTCCATTCTCTTTGCATGATTAATATATAAAAAATGAATGGCGATGTTCCATTTGACAGAAGTATGCTCTCCAAAACTTACACAAATAACGAGAAATATCTCTAAAATGGTTCACTGTACAAAAAAATTTATTTGGACATAAATTGTGTGTTTTAGCAAGATCTACATTTTTTGTATAGTAAGATTTTATCTATCTCTTACAGTTTACCAGTTGTGCAAAGGTCATCCAGAGTAAATAGGACTTCATGGGCTATAGCCAGAAAATTCAAGATATACATTTCATTTGTCATAAAAATATCTGAAACATATGGTATTTTAATTAAAATCGTTAGCCATTTTCAAGAAAATAAGAATTTTCAAAAAATTTTCCATGCAAAGGGTAGTTTAGGGTGGAGCAATTTTCTTCAAGCCTAATGTATTCTCCCATGCAACAGTATGGTATATGAGGGATTACTCACAAATTAATTAAAACATACGTATTTAACTGCTAGGACACGAGTTAAAATAAACCATATTCAGGGACAGCAAATAAAAGAATACATTTCGAATATGCAAACAGTAAAATATGGGGTACCACAGGGACCAGTTCTGGGGCCGCTTTTATTTATAATATATATAAATGACATACTACAGCTAAAAATGGGAGAATAATATCATATGCCGATGACACCTCGATAATAAATTCTGCGGAAACCCTACAAAGTCTGGAACACCATACAACTGAAAACAATAAACAAATGGTACAATATTTAAAATCAAATTATTTATGCATAACATACAAAAAACAGCATATATGAGCATACAGAGAGCACAGAGCAAACACAATATCATGCTTGATGTAAAACTAGAAAATGAAGTTATTAAAATATTGGAATGGACCAATTTTCTAGGGGTAGTGTTAGACAAAAATTTAAGCTGGGAAAAATAAAAATTTAAACTGGGAGGACAAGGGTACGTACATATATATAATAGAACTGCTGCTTAGAAAAGAAAGTGTTGCATCCATCCTAAAATTCGATGTATCTTAACAAGTGTATGGAAAATTCTATGAATTGTTTGTAGAAGAGGGAGTTAAGTGGTTGTGTTTTATAAAAGAAAAATGAGTCGAGAAAACGTGTGAATGCAATATGTGGCATTTCTATTTGTCATAGAAGATTGTATGAATTGAATGTTGAAGGGTGAGTAGGGAAGGATATCTGAATGTAATATGTAAAAGAAAGATGAATAGAGGAAACCATGTGAATGTTACATTGTGTAGTAAAATTAATGGCATACAAAACTTCTCCATGAAAAAACAGTTAGATGCTCCAATTTTCATGGTGATCGGTCAAATGGTGTTGTAGTTTATCAACTTCATACACTAACATCCATTTATATACATATATTGTGGCAGTAATATTTTTATACATCAGAGCCTTTTTACTTGCCCTACGTTGCTGCATCATTTGTGTCAGTAGACTTTTGATGCGGCAGTTGTACTTGATCGCCTCAAGTGAAGGAGCCAATATATTTTAACTCATGTTGGCCCTGCGTTCGGAAGTCTAAAATATGTAGGAATCTGAACTTCGCCATTAATGTAATTTGCCGGTCAGCTAGCCAGCCGGGTCTCATCACAGGGTTGTAAAGGTGCAGAGGAATTACTTGGAATACTCAAATAAGAATCCAATCATAACGAATATTTTTAATAACATCGTCCACTAGTAATACACTTCTTGTATATAGAAGAAATTTCTAAGCAGTTATCTTAGTAACCATGGCAAACAAGTGAAGCACTATTTCTTGTTGCCTCTGTTTCAGTACTTTTTAAAGCAAATATTTTAGAAGGCTTGGGCAAGAGACAGCTTCAGTATTAAGTTGAAGAGTGAGTAAAAAAGACATGCGAATGTCTTACATGAAAGATAAGCTAGTGGAGAAAACCATGTGAATGTAATACATTCATTTGTGTTTTAATCTTACAGAAAATTTTATAAATTGTATGTTGAAGAGCAAGTAGAAAAGAACATTGAATGTGTTGCATAAAAGAAAAGTGAGTGAAGAAAACCGTGTGAATGTAATACATTACATAGTAAAATGGATGGCATAAAAGCTTCATGAAAAAAAGCTTAAATGTGCCAGTTTTCATGGTGATCACTCAACAGGTGTTGGAGCTTAACAACTTCATATGTACCAGCATCCATTTATCTTATGCTGAAGAGCGAGTAAAGGACATGTGAATGTGTTATATAAAAGTGAGTAGAGGAAACCATGTGAATGTAATAAAGTGGATTTATAGTTCAATCATATGGAAAATCGTATGAATTCTATATTAAAGTGCAAAGTAGAGAAACAGTGTTAATGCAATACGCTGTATAGTAAAATGGATAGCAGAGAATTTCTGCTATCCATTTCACGGTGATCAGTCAAGTCTGTATATAGAATGATTAGAGGACAAACATTAATTTATATATATATAAATTGTTTGTCTTCTAAGCGTTCTTAAACCACCATCTATATAGATATCCCAAATAAACTGAATAATAATCCTTCCAGGATGTTCGTAAACATCTTAGTTTGGTATGCAAAAATATGTTGAGCAATGCTTTTTCCAAAAAATTTTCAAATTTTTTTCCAATTAACATGTGTATGTATGAGCAATTTAGGAAAAAATCATACAGATAAATTTGAGTACAATGTCTAAGCTTTTTAAGCCAGAATTAAAAAAAGAATTGACCGATTAGTATAGAAGTAATTGACTCTTGAATTTATATGGGTGTTTTTTTATTTTTTGAGCCTCAACTGTACTTCATGCACCTAAAATCAAAATATGGTATACAATGTAATTAAAACATCTAACTATATTGGATTTCTTATAGGTTCTCCCCACCCCTAAACGAAAACAGTTGTTGCCATTGATTAAGTTTAACTTTTTGTTTTGGTTGCCTTCATGCTGGTTTTCCTTCTTGCTCCAGTTTTCACATTACTTCTTTTATTTAGAGTTCATCCTTTGTTACAAAACTGCTCAATTTTTGTAATTGCCTCCTGCTCTTGCTTTATTTTCAGTGCTTGCTATTTGTTTAATAAAATTGGTTTGTTTTAATTACATTAACAAACACATCATTGAAGTTGTCCATTTCTTATCACAGCCATTTGATGATATCTAATTACATTTATTCAAATAACTAATATAGCTGCAAGGAAGCATGCACCAACTACAGCATGTGTTTTCAAGGAACATAAAGTTGTCTGCTTGCATGATGCAACTGGATTTGTGCATGTGTGTGGAAATATCAACTGCAGTGGCAGTAGTAATTCCTATACATGGCTGGCAGTGGGTGGTGATAATTAAAGCAATGTTTCAAATTAAATAATTCCAATTTCAATTATTTGCAAATTTTATTTTAAACAATTATTTGAAATGTATATAATACACTGTTAACAGATGTAATTTAAATAATTTGCTATGTCCAGAACTGTAATAGAATTTGATAATATACAGAGAAGCTTTGGATGTATCCAATGTAAACTGAGATTGAAACTATACATAAAATTTTCTTTTATGTGTAGTTACTATCTACATGATGATGAGAAACATAATGTACTTGGATATGTCTCGCTATGGTTTGAAATGATTGGAAAAAGCTTAATGATGATCACAAAAGTTTCATGTCTTTGATACTCAGGTAAGTTTTTTTTCTATTTATTTTATTTAGGTTTTCACATCCTTTAATCTTGTTTGCTCATATCAGATGATGAACGAAATAGATAAAATAATGCTCAAATAAGCCCAGAGCCATAGAGCTCAGGCATATCCGACATTCATCTTTCATGATAAAGGAAAACTCCAGAAAAAAACCCTATCTAGATAATTCACTCTAACCAAGATTCGGCGGCGCCGTGGCCGAGCGGTTAGCGCGCTCGCCTACCACCTAGGTAGCCCGAGTTCGATCCCAGGGACCCGCATGTGGTATTCGTGGTGGACGAAGCGGCATCTGGGCGTATTTTCTCCGGGTTCTCCGGTTTCCCCCGCCATCTCATTCCACCGGTGCTCCATCTTCATTCCATGTATCATCAGTGTCACCGCTTGTGGTGCCATAGTAGTAAAAGCGGGCGTTAAACACTACACAAACAAACCAAGATTCAAACTCGGGACCTCCTGAATGTGAGGCAGACATGTACCCTCACACGACCTAGGTGGGCTGTTTAAATATTGTTCTGGACATACATGTGAAAATAATAAATATATCAATAAGCCAAATACATATAAAGTCATACATAAACAACTGTTCAACCAGTTCAACAAAAATAAATGCTCTTAGGATTAACCTCAGATCGAATTATCAAAATGCTTTTTATTATTGCTATATTTGAATTAATTTACTTACATTTTTTTAGAGGGTCAGTAGTGACACTTAAAACATCACTAAGTTTGTTCAGTGGGGCACATTTGGGAAACATGTGCTTCCATTATCAACCAACTTCTGACTGCTGCTGGGTGTTGTGCACTCCTGGTGATGGTTCAATGAAGTGTCTCTGGCAGGAATGTTGCAGTTGAAAACTAGTGCTGGTGTTTTAATACGAGCAGATTTGCCTAAGTCATGAGTTTTGTATTGTCTGATGTGTGCATGAGTAATTTGGGTTTCAGATCTATTTCATGCTGTTCTTGCCAAAAAATTATCCTCATGTCTGCACTTGATGTTTCTGAAGTGCTCCTTACTTCTTCTCTGTAGGTTTCTTTTTGTTTTGCCTATGTAAAATTTGCCACATTGCTTACAGTTAATTTTGTATATGCCTGATTTTTTGTCTTGGTATTGGTGTCTTTTAAGTGTGACTTGAAGATTTTGGAAAATGAATCTTTGGGGCTAGGGTTATTTTTAGTTTTCTAAAATTTACCTATCTATACTGATGGGTCATGCAATCATGATAGTGAAATTTCAGGTGTAGGGTATTATACCCAAAATATAATGAGAAATATCATATATCATGTTCATCTCCCTCTATCTAGAACAGAATTACTGGCCACAGCGACAGCTCTTCTATAATTAATCAGTTTACTGTAAAGATAAAGTGGATGTAAGCAGAAGCATGTGGCGGAAACAAACCTCATTGGCCGTTGCATTTTAATACTCCCATATTCTTCCACAATATAGTTCCAAGGCCTATTTAGCTTCTTGCTTTATTTGCATTCAAGAAATCACTTAAATTTTGTTATAATATAGAATATAACGTTGTAATATACTGCAATAGTACACTGTGTACCTTATCAGCAATCGCAGAACATTCAGTTCTCAAGTTTTGAATACCAATCAACTGTAGGGTTTGCCTGTTGTCTCAGTGCCATCTTGGCATGCAAAATGGAAACAAAATTAGTAGAAGTGTTTTTTTTAACATCTGCAAAGAAAGCCTTTAGGGAATGGTGAAAAGGTTATTATACTGAACATATTCAATAAGTTTTCAGTGAAATATCCTACCGTGGCTATAAAGATCTGGTAAAGCGTGATAATGGACAATGCCTCTTACCATCCAGTGAGAGCAGTGCGCATTCCAAATAATACATGGAAAAAACCTGAAGTGCTATATTAGCTGAGATCTAAGAATCCTTACAATGTGATATATGTGATTGCTGCAATAACAATGGCTCTTATGTGTTCATTAATGCAATGGTTTATGTAACAACAAAGAGAGCAGTTAAATTCAGATTATTTGAACAAGGTAAATTAGGCAGTGGCAACATTAATATTGTTTACATGCGCACGTGCAGATATTGTGTTAACCAATAGTGTACTTGGGGCAGAGCTCAGTGTGGAGCGCGGAGGAATACACTACTTTGTTCTAACAGCAAACAGATTATACATGTATCTACCTTATCTAATGTACTTGTATGCATTTTCAGTAATTCAGTGGGAGCTATTCTCAATATCATGAAATATATTGAGAATATATACTCCAACTTCCTGTGCACAAATTACTTTCTCTATACAAAAAATATAAAAAAGCTAAATCTTCAAAAAGAAATAGTATTCCAATTAATACCTAGTCATTACGGCATTACTGGAAATCATATTGTAGATAATATTGCTTAACAGACATCTGTGGGACTCAAACCTATGCAAATAACTTCTCTAACCAGCACATTTTGGCAGTTAATTCTCATTTAACAAATAAATGGATTGAATTGTGGCTTTCTTCTAATAAAGGCCAAGTACTTTAAAACATTCAAAGGAAACCTAATGATTTAAAAATGTTCCACAACATTCCCAAATACAAACATTCTTAGCAAGAGCTAGGACAGGTGAAACATAGTGGAAAACATGTTGTCCGCTAATAGCTGGATACACTGCAAAGATAGATAAAATTTCTTTTGAATTTTTCATGTAAAGTGGAGTGATATATGTATTTTTTATGGATGACTGTTTCTTTTTCTAATGTAAATGTGCTGATACAGGGTGGCGTTGAGTCAACTCACACTTGTGTAAATGGCCATGTATTATCAAATGGAAACAGGAAAAAAAGAAAGTGGTAATGTCTATATATACACTGAAATGTGCCATTTACTTACCAACTTTCAAAAGTTTATTTCTTGCAAGTAGTGTTGGAAACATGGCTTACATTTAGATTGATACACTCTTGTAAATGCTTCTGGAAGCTGCTGAACACCCGCCTCCACAGGTCGTTGTCAATAGAAGCACCTTTGTAACTGATGGCTTGTTTGAATTCTTGAATGTTCTGAATATCATTCCTGAACACGTGGTCCTTCAAAAATCCCCATAGAAAAAACCTGGGACAGTAAGATTGGGTGACCGAGCAGGCCAAGGGATGTCTCCAAAACAAGAGATAACCTTTCCAAACAGTTTATGGACAACGGTCATACTCTCTTATGCATTGTGGGCTGTTTTGCTGAAAGAAAAGACCCTTTGGCACAATGTCAAGTTGTTGGAAAGAAGATTCAACAAAGTTTTGCATCATAGTGACACAACTTTGTGAATTAACTCTGTTTCTTCATTGTCATTTTGGATAAAATATGGCCTTGTAATCCCATAAAAACCTATTCCTCACCTTGGGAGAGTGCACCTGCACTCCATGCACCTCTTGAGGAATCTCTGAAGACCAGTACACATATTCTGTTTGTTGATGAAGCCCAAAAGATGAAAATGTTGACCAACATTAAAGTGTTGTCTAAAAAAGAGTTGCATTTCTGTCACAGACTTATATTCCTAATAATTACGAATTGAGTTAAAACAATGTTCTCTGCTTCAGTGCTCATTATAACTGAACATATAATGTGATGTCCTTTCTTCTTCCAGTTCCCACCCTCCAATCAATATAGGTTATGCCCCTGTGCAATATCCAAGTTTGAAGTGTGTCAATTGGCTCAGCGCCATGCTGTATTTTGGATCACTTTCTGTCGTCTGGGTTTTATTTTCTTCTTTATGATATATTTGTTGAAACTATAGTATTATGCAACTTTAATGTCGTTCATAGCAGAATCCTGATGTCACTATATGTTGACAATTTTATGATTTACTATCGCTCTTATAATCTTGAGCACATCAAGCATCAACTGAAGCTGACCATATCATCCATTGCAGACTGAGCACTTTGCACCCGCTTTCAGTTCTTCCCTACGTAAACATTGTGTTCACTTTCATCGACTTCGTGGCATACACCCGCCTCCTGATCTTCATTTGTGTGGCACACCTCTGCCATTTGTTCCATACTTTAAGTTCTTGGGCCTTCACTTTGGCAGCAAATTCACTTTATCAGTGGTAAACTTCCAAATAAGATTTTAGTAGTATAGATATTGAGTTTTCATAGCATTTAGATTTTTTAAAATTAGTATTAATTCTGCCCTTTCCATGATTCCATCTGTATCCTTTTTTATATTTGTTACTTTTTGATAGATGTATTTTATATTGATCTTTTGCTCTGCCTTTTGCCATGATTCATTTTATAAGGGTGCTGATGACAGTTTAGTGCCCTTAAGTATACATCATCACACCCTGAAAAGTAAGAATCTCAGTGCTCAACAACTTTTTAATTAAAAACCACCTCATTACTTCAAAAATGTTTTATATGTTTGCATATTATAAACATGCAAATATGTTTTAAGCTAATATCTTGTTTTATGGAGCATAAGAGTGTATGTCACTCAATATATTCATTTAAGTATTATTTGCTTAATTGTGGAACTTCCAAAGTATTCTAATCAGATTGGAAACTAGCATTTGAGTTTCGGTTTATTTTCCATTATATGTTTCACTTTGATAAAAATGTTCATTATTAAACTTAAAAGAGCCTTTGACCTCTCATAACTGGAAACAAGGCCATACTTAATAAAACTGTGCAACTGCAGAGGACAATAAGTTTGATGTATTGATTACAGAATACTACAAATGCCATCCACAGTGGAGGTACTGGACAAGAAGAATCAGCCCCACACATTAAAAGTACAAGTACTTGGTACTGAAGAAACATGGCATACTCCCTCATTACTTCTGGCAAAGGTTGGCTCAGGAAGTGGTTGTGTAGTATTCTCTCAAATCCATTTAGAGCTAGACCCCACTCAATATGAAGATGAAGAAGAGACATTTGTAGCATTAAAGGAGAGCAATAGGACACGTCTTGAGATAATGCAAGATCTGCTTACATCTCATCTTGGCCTAGAATGTTCTCTGAATCAGAAGTCACCTTTGTTTACACCAGCATACTTTCTTGGTCGCTATGAGGTAAATTTCTCTTTAATTTAAATGAAATCAGGTTGACAATATGCAGTATTACCCTCCCTTTTCTTTCTTTGTTTTACATGATGTGTATATAATGGACAAAGCCATTAAAATAAGTTTTGAATTTGTTACTCTATATGGACGTTTTATCTTTCTTTTTTTTTTTTTCCAGTCATAGGTCATCTTTGTAGTTCCAGTAAGTTTAACCACTAACATTAAACTGATAATAGAAACATTCAAATATATTTTGCTTATTGCTGTGCGAGTCAGGTTTTAAAATTTCTTGGCATTAAAACTTATATTTCTATTATACCGTTGCTATGTCTATTTTGTAATGTTACAAACTCAGAGTGCAAGGAAAAGTGGGTCTCCTAAAGAATAATTAATAGCCAGATGGATATTAGATGGAAATAAACTTATTTATAGAAGAGCACTCACAAACTCAGCCTGCATCTGTGTCCAGAATTTGCCTGCATATCCTTTTAGTCACACTCACGTAAGGAATTTCTTTTTATCCCCTGAAAGAACAGCAGCACTTACCAGAACTGCATCTGTTGTTGTGGCTTGATGAAGGCTGATTAGTTAAATTTAATAACCTTTGGTGGCAAATATACATGTAAGTGGGATTTCAAAAACTTTGTCAACCTTAATAACCATTTTTGTTCCACTTATTTGTCAATAACATTGAGCATTTAAGGAGATAATCTCATCCTCGGCTGATCAGTTGACCGGCTCTTTTCAGATATCTGCATGTCACCTTCCTGGCTTGATCTGCTGGCATTCCCTTTAATGAGTCATAACCTCATCTGATGCTGATATTTCAAAATTCAGGGGAACATTCCCATTGGTAAATCATATGACATCATTTGATGCCAGCATTCCAAATTAAATAAATATTGGCATCAGATAATGGTATATGGAGAATTAAAATGCATAAGACTCTGAACTTTTCTGTAAACTTTTTTTCGTGAGTATTGAGTTCACCTTCTCACCAAAACGGCCTGGGTTCGATCCCAGGCAACCGCCTGTGGGATTTGTGGTGGACAAAGTGGCGCTAGGGTGGGTTTCCTCCAGATTCTCCAGTTTCCCCCACCATCTCATTCCACCAGTGCTCCATCTTCATTCCATGTATCATCATTATCACCGCCTGAGGTGCCATATGTAGTGAAAGTGGGCGTTAAACACTGCACAAAAAAAAATTGAGTTCACCTGCTCTTTCAAAAGTTTTTAAAAGATGTGACGTTTGTTAAACTTTGTTTTGTTAATTTCAGAGGTGGACTGCAATTTTTTTCAATATGCTTGTGTATTAAAGTCCAATATATTCCTTAAAGAATGTATCTATACCTTTGCCGATTCTGTTAGTTTAGATTTTGCCACAATCATTGTAGTTTATTCTGTAGATTTCTGCTTTTGGGATTTTTGAAAGTTTTTCCAATATACTAAATACAATGGATTCTTTACATGGAGCTTATTCTGAGGACCCAAAACCATGTTGTTATTGATTAGCTGAGTCAGAGTGGTTTCATGCCATGGAGGAGATACTTTGTGTTTAAGCTGTAAACTAAATATTTTTTATGGTTAAAATGTAATCTCTTATATATTTGAAATACTCCTTTCTACTTGTTGCGAGGAAATGGTTTTAGCCAGATTGCGTATCGGGCACTGTCTTTTTAGTCATAGGCACCTTTGATCCTCGCAACTCTGTGCTGTCCTGGCCTCATGGTGTGCTATATTTTAGTTCAGAGCCAGTTTTTAGCTCAATTACATGCATCCATGAATGAGTTGCTGGTGGATCTTTCATGTGCAGTAGAGTGTGGGTTAAATTTTATTCATCTTAGAGGAATGGGTCTTATTAGGTTTGGCCATTGATGCAGATTATTTTATAAGCCCCCACATGTGACCCTATGCTTCTGCTTTTGCTCTACTTTCACATTGCTGGCACTGTATTGGAGACCTTCTAATATTTTAGTTTTAGACTGTGTGTTTAGTTACTATATTTTAGCTTTCTTGTACTACTAGATGACGGCTATTGCATCTACTCCACCACCACTGCAAACACCACCACCACAACTGCCACTGCAACTGCCAACACCATCACTTCTTTCTACTTGAAAGAATTATTTTAATGAAGCAATGTTTAGATATAAATATGGTCTAGGATTGCAAAGTAGTTAATGCAACAAGTAATAAATCTTGCAATGAGCTAACTTATTTCTTGCATAATCTATTATTTGTTGTAGCATGTTTTATAGTATAATTGTATGATTTTTAGTATATGACTGATGCTATGTGGATATTCTTATATTCTTCTTTGCTGAGGGAAGCATTAAGTACGAGTAGGTTATACATTAAACTGTTGAAGACTGCAAGCTGGATTTTGGATTGAAGCTATTACTCTTGCTGTAGCTGTGTGTATGTGGGTTTCCTGTAAATTCCAAAAGTGTTTTGCCTGATGATTTTGAGGTCCAAGAAAGGTAAGTAGCATCTTTCTCAATCTGCATTGTGAACTGTGTAGATCCATCTTGAATGATGAGCAGCTTCAGTGCCTCATCCATTAATTTCCTTGGTACTATTGCAAATATATCATCCACATGTGTCATCTACACCTATATTTATATGCATAATCATTTTCAAATCAACATTTTGTGAAACCAACATATGCCAAGATGGAAGTGAGTGAGGTGAGTGAGTGAGTGAGTGAGGGCCCATCACAGTAAGGTCATTTGAGTCCAAAGTCAAAACTTAAAACCAGAAACACTCATACGTTTATAGTGTTAAAATTTAAAACATTAGACGTTAAAATATTAAAAAGGTAAACGATTAGAATGTTTAAAAAGTAAAAAATTACATTTTTAAAGTTCAAAATGCATCTGTTTAGTGAACTCAATATTGGCAACGAACCGCAGTGCCTTATTTACAGCTACTGTGTCAGTGTGTGTGGGCTTCCTGTACACTATATGGCCCAAGGTGCCATCTGGTTTTGACATTGAATTTGGAGAGGTTGTGAGAAATAATTTTTTTTTTTTTTTTTAGCGTTACGCTTCTAGGAGCCATTATCCAATAAAGAAAGGTGCACTTAGAGAATTTAAGGAGCTCCCATTAGAAGTAGAACCATAGAATGGTATGACTGCCTTGCTTAACCATTTTCTTTACTCTGGGAACCAGGGAGGCATGATGGATTGGTTCTGTTATCCAATGCCATTCCGCGGGCCTCCTTGACATTGTGGTCATTGTAGCCATTCTTTGACAATGTATCTGATAGATGTTGAATTTCTAGTCCTCATCTACTATGTTAAAGGCTCGATGAAACAATGTAGAGAGAACAGTTTTCTTCTGAGTAGGATGGTGAAGGCTGGAGGCACCCATAGCGGTTAGTGTGTGTGGGTTTTATGTACACATTGATCCAAGGTGCCATCTGGTTTCTTATATACCAATACATCCAAGAAGGGAAGGGGACCATTGTTCTTAACTTTCAAGTAAATATGATGTTAACATGCAAACTATTGATGGTTCAGAAGGACAGTTAACTTTTCTGCATTATACAGCTAAAGAGCAAACGTGTCATCAACATATTTGAAAAAGTCTTTGGGTTTGTCTGTAGCAGTATCCGGTGCAGTGTGTTCAAAATTTTCCATTACATTGTATTACAGAACATTACAAGATAAAACTCAATATTCTACTGTGCTCGTGGAAAGAATTTTGAGTGTTCCAAAAGGTAGTGAAAGACGTTGGTGGCAGGGGCAGAGGGGAGCAAAATCCAACACAGCACCATCTACATATAATATCTATAAAATATTTTGGTCTTCTGATGTTGACTTCTATATACCACAGAACAAATGTTGTTGTTTTCTAGCGCCTTGCATCTGGCAATGAAGCCATTAGCATTCGTGCCTTCCAGTACTTTTGAAATGTAGTTTCTTCTGATCTTAATGCTTCACAGGTCTTCAAGTGTTCTTCATTCATTTCTGCTGGATCGTTACACAGGACACATATTGGTGAGGCTGAGATGCCTATTCTGTAGAGATGACTTGCTAAGCAGTCGTGATTTGTCAGTAGCCGGAAGGCTGCAACCGCTGTTTTCCTTGGTCTCTGGGGGATTATATCTGGGTTGGACAGTAGTGTAATCCATTTTTTATCTTTGGCATTTGTTTCTATTTCTTGTAGGTATGAATGAGAAAAATTTTTAATGATCAAGCGTTTTATTGAGGAATATGAGAAATTGAATTTAGACTTTTGTTTTATTGTTGTGCCTTTCTTTGCAAGTGAGTCTGCAGCTTCGTTCCCCATGACTCCACAGTGTGCTGGAATCCATTGGAGATGAACAGTCTTATTAACTTTATGGAGTTGTGTTAACATTTTGTAGCATTCTCTAATTTTTGTTGACTTCTTTGTAGTATTTGAACATATTCCCTAAATTGCAGCTTTAGAATCTGAAAGAATTACTGCCTTGTTAAATTTATTTAAGGGAAGATTTAATAATTGTCGGAGAGCAATGTATATAGCCTCTATTTCTCCATCATAATTTGTTGTGTCTCTGCCAACAGAATGATAAAAGGAAAAATGTGAACATGTAACTCCAGCTCCAGTAAGGTTTTCCTTCGAGGATCCATCAGTATATATGTGCAGCCATTCTTCTGTGGGATACCTAGTATTGATTGTTTCCAGAGCTAGAAGTTTTTGTATTTCTTTTGGTGTGTCTGATTTACTTATTTCCTCTATTAATTCCAAATTGAAGGTAGGTTGCAATAATTCCAATGGATTTTCTCTTATAAGTAGATTTTCTCTGCTGTTAGGAATGTTCAATTTGGATTTAATCTGTGTTACCTTTTCTAGGAAACAACTATGAGTTTTAAGGATTGAAGGGGCGAGGTTCTCTTCTGTCCATTTAGAGTTTGGCAGTCGTAACATTTTCTCGTGTTGGAGCAATGCTTGTTCTTCTATTTTTGTTATTATTGATGGGGTCCGTGTTAAGACAAGCATGGCATCAATAGGTGTGGATTTAACTGCTCCAGTGATTAGGCGAAGAGCCTGATTTTGTATTTGTTCAAGTTTATTGATGTTAGCATTTGCTGCTGTTATTAAAGCTTCAGAACAGTACAAGAGGTTTGGTTTAATATACATTTTGTATGTTGTGTTGAGCAGCCCCATTTAGCACCAGCTAACCTTTTCAGGATTTGCAGTTTCTTTTCAACCTTTTCGGAGATGTTTGTTATATGTTTTTTCCAACTTAGCTTTCTGTTGAAAGTGATGCCTAAGTATTTGGCATCATCAACTGCTTTGAGTGGTTTACCATTATAATTTATGTTAATATTAACTGGTTTGTATTTTAGTGTAAATAATTCATAATTTGTTTTTTCCACATTGATAGTCATGAGGTTTTTGGAGTTCCATTCATGTACTTTGTTTAGGGCTGTTTCTATTCTGTCTTTAATTATTTCAGGTTTTTTTGAAGAGCCTGAAGTCCAAATGACTACATCGTCAGCAAATAAAGCAAATTTTGGTAAAATATTTATTTTACAAAAAAGGGCAGTTCGATACTTAGGCAAACTAAATTTCAATGAGCCATGCAGAAATACCTTTAAGCAATTAAATATTTTAACCCTACCAAGCTTATATATTTACAAAACCATTCTACATTTTATAAAGTACAACTCTTTGTCACTAACCAACTCTGATGTTCATAGATACAATACCAGACATAAAAATGACTATGCTATTCCTAGTCACAGATTACATTTGTATGAAAAGATGCCTAGTTTTACTGGAATAAAATTTTATAATGGACTACCAGAAGAAATAAAGAAATGGCACAATAATAATTTAAATAAATTTAAACAACTGTTAAAACAGTTCCTGATTAGTAAATCGTTTTACAGTACTGATGAATATCTGTGTAAATAAATTCTGTAATAGTAAATAATAACTAGCTTGTAATATTGCATTGACAGCACTAGTTTGTATTTATATTCTATAAGTTGTATAAATTTAATTATAAATTGTACATATTGTAAATAGTTCATTGTGCATAGTCTCTACTACTTGGTTAATCAGTTCTTTGTATATTACTATTATTATCATTATTATTGTTATTGTTTATTATTAACGTCTTTGCTACTCATATGTACTTGCTTACTATTGACTGGATTCAATCGTGTATTACACCATATTGAATTGCAATAAAATTGAATTGAATTGAATTTTGGTTTCTAAAGTTTTTATTATTGATGGAAGGTCATTTATATATATGTTAAAGAGTGTTGTGCTCAGAACAGCACCTTGTGGAAGTCCTCGGTGTGTTTGTTTATATTTGGAAATGTATGTATTATATTTTGTGGCACAAAATCTTTGTGAAATAAACTGAGTTATCCACTTAAGCATGTTACTTTTCACACCTATTGATTGCAACTTCTCAACTAATTTATTTCTCCAGACTGAGTCATATGCTGATTTAAAATCAATGAATACTGCCAAGGTATCCTCCTTTCTATTGAAAGCTTCCTTGATGTCTTGGCTTAGTAGGAGTACATTTTCACTTGTACTATGATTCTGTCTGAAGCCGGTCTGTGAACTATTAATTAAGTTGTAATATTCTAGGAACCAGTTAAGTCTAGATGCCACCATTCTTTCCATCACTTTTGCAATAACACTGGTCAAAGATATTGGTCTAAAACTATTAATATTGTTTGAGGGTTTGTTTTTCTTTAAAATCGGGATGATAATGGCTTTTTTCCAGTCGGAAGGTACAGTCATTCTCCAACACGTGTTATACAGTTTAAGTAGGATTTCTTTTCCTTTCCTGCCAAGGTGTTTAATAAACTCTGGGTGGATCTTGTCAGGTCCAGGAGATTTTTTGTTCTGTAATTGTTCTATTGCTAAATCCAGTTCTGTTTCGTTAAAATCCTGAATAAAAATATCATTTCGTATACCTTTTGGCTTATTAGTTTCTCTGATAGTTTTTTGGATAGCCTTATCTTGTTTTTTATATGCTTGGGGTATTCTTTGTGACTGAGCATAAAACTTGTTAAGGGATTCTGCTATTTCCCTATCTGTAGTTAAGCTTTTGTTATTATGTTTTAATGGTTCAGTTGTATTTTTTGATAATTTTGTTTTATTAAGGAATTTGTATATTTTATTTGCATCTTTCCTATAGTCCATATGTTCTACAAAATTTGTGAAACTGGCCCTCTTTGCTGTAATTAATTCTTTCTTAAAAATGGCTGCTTTTCTCCTCCACTTTTGTACATCTTCTGGACACTTGGTTCTTTCGACTTTGACTCTTGCTATATTTCTTTCGTGTTTTAACTTAGATAAAGATGGAGACCAAAAGTAGCTATATTTCTTTAACTTTCCTTTGGGGATATGTGTTTTGGCTGCTGTCAATAATATTTCACAAATTTTTTTATTCATTTCATCTGTTGACTTGAACTCTGATTCTAACAGTATATTACACTTCCCTTCTATCTCATTTTGGAAACTGGACCAATCTGCTTTTTTAAAATTCCAAGAAGTTTTAACTATTGGTTTGTTACTTTTATTTATTAGACCTCTTATGGAGTTTATGGTGATCCTGTGGCCTGAACCTGGGTATTCTATTATTTCTCTTTTTGTATTGTCAATTGTCAGATGACACCATCAGAAGGTCAGGATTTGTACCTGAACCATTATAATGAAGGTAAGTGGGTGGATCATTTGGATTAAATATTAATTCCATTGTTGACGAGTTTAATAGGTCTTCTATGACTCTTCCTGCTGAATTTATATCTCTGTAGCCCCACCTAGGGGAGTGTGCATTAAAATCACCTATTAAAATACTTTTGGGTTCTATGGGAATAGAATTTAGATCTAGTGTATTGTCTGGAGGATTGTAGATACTGTAAATTCTATAGTGGTAGTTACTTTTCCATACTTCAATTTTAACTATTTCTGATTTATCTTGTTCTTCCATTGTTTTTTGGATTTGGATAGTAGCTTTCATATTTCTTTTAATTCCTGTAAGAATACCACTTGCTATTTGACGAGCCTTTGGAAGTATATGTGTATATGTATATGTACAGCGTCCCTCAGAGGTACATGAGGGGAAGGTCGGTGGATCTAAATACCACCTATTTAGTCCTCCCGGCTAGGTCCAATGGACCCGTTGACCAACGATAGGTGTGGTCCCCCTTGCAAAATGGGGGTTTAAGTCGGGTGATGTAACTGCCACATTGTAAAACTGGTGCCCATTAAGAAAACAGTTACATGAAAGCCACATACATTCCGGAGTTAAAACTGTCCCCCAATCGGATCTCCGGGTGGGGACATCTTTAGGCAAATTTCATCACAGAACAAATGTGCCAGCAGCTAATGTGACCAAGGAGGGTCCAGACAACTAAAGATGGAAAGCCTAATTATTTATTTTATTTTTTACACTATTCTTAATCCAGTTACGTATTTCATAACTGTGACATTAAAAGCATTACTACTATTACTTTACTATTGCTGTGACATTTATTGTTGCATTAACTATGTACTTTGCAATCCTACCATCATAATTGTTCATAAACATTGCTTCCTTAAAATGATTCTCCCCCCAGGGGCCTACTACGTTAGGAATGGGTTTGGCGTACCTGAGTCCCAACCTGCTCACCACTATTCTCATCCCCCCTTATCCATCAACTGTTGCCACGCGTAACTGCTTCTGTTGCTACTATTCATCACCCTCTTCCTCTTCTAGGTTTATTATGATTATTAGTTTGTAAGGTCTTAGGTTTATAACTCCTGTCTCACCAGCAGGGATCTTTTCTATCTACGTGGTCCTGTCCAACGCTTTTCAGCGCAGCCCCCAACATATGTGCTCTTCGGAGGTCTCAGGCACAAAGGTTGGGTGGACCCTACACACTGCTCCCATGTGTAGCCTTAGGCACGGAGCCTGTCCACATCGTCATGTATACCCACGTAGCTCTCTTAGGACCTGGCCTGTATTAATTCCCCAAGTATCACCGGCCGGACTTGTTACTGCTGATGGTAACTGGGTACAGGTGTGCATGCACATGTGTCAAGCGTACCGTCTTATATGAAAGCAGGATGGTAAAGAGTTTCCTTTACGCACGGTGTTCCTCAACTTTAAGGTTACTCAGTTACTAGAGTACAACTTCTGCAGCTACAAGTGTGCTGCCATATGTCACTATGTCCCGAACCCTATGCGTTGTTTCCAGTGTCAGAAGTTCAGCCATACTAAGACTTCATGCAACTGCTCTGCCATTTGTGAGCATTGTGACCTATCACCCCATGAGGGCACAGCTTGTACCTGTGACCCTCATTATGTTAACGGTGGAAGAAATCATACACCCAGCTCGTGACTGTTCGAAGTATCTTGAAATCTTGGTGGTGGTGGCGGTGGTAGTGTTAGTGTTTTAGGACACACAACTGGTGTGGTCATTAGCGTCCTAACAAAACTATGGCTAAAACCATTAGGACTAAGCCTGAATATCTGAAAAATTTAAACATTAAAACATCACCAAGACAGTGCCAGCAACTGTAAAAGTAGAGTGAAACAAACACAAAGACGCACAAAGACAAGCATAAAAACAATTAGCACAGCCGACTAATAAAATAAACAAGATAAAATAGATGTCAAACATGGTCACCCATGCCTCTAACATGGATAAAATGTAATACATTCTCTACTCCACTTACAGTATCTGCCAGCACCTCAGCAAGGAAGAACACATGCAAACGAGCTAAAAACTGGCACTGAATTAAAGCATGTCACACTGTCAAAGGCTCATGGCAATGAGTCAGAGTGGTGCAGCATCCGAGGATAAAAGACTTATATGACTAAATAGCAATGCCCAATATGCAATCTTGCTAAAACCACCACCTTGCAACGACAGGGGCACGAGGAAGTCCTCCAGGTGGCAGAAGTTGGCAGCTGTAACTGTCATTTATGGCAAGGAAATCATTAGTTTTATTTCAGCCTGGTAATCCACAAAAGAACTCAGTTTTTTAAGAAACTGAAGACTTATTTATTTGTGTATTAAAAGCAATTACTCTTGTTTTAGCTCATAATTGATAATATTAATGTGCATTATTGGGAAAATGTGTATCCTGTTATGTCAGCATTGTTTTAACCCTAAAATATGTGTTTCAATTGTTCATTCCTGTTTCTTTAACTATGGAATGAATGAATACATCACTTCAGTAACATTCACACCTTTCAGGTATAAAGTTTCCATTAATGTGTATTTGCCCAAGAAAGTGGTCTCTTTAGTAGTACAGTAAACACACTGGGCAAGTGTTTTGTTTACATCTGAGGACAGTGCTCACCTCGAGGCACATGCCAGTTAGATATGACTCAGGCGGCTGGCATGTGCAAGGACTAATTCCATTAGCTTGGCTTTGCCATCTACATTGCCAAAAAAAGAACATTTTTACAAAACTATTAATCCTACCAAAATCTTCGTATTTTCTGTCTTGACCTGCACTTATTAGCTAGGTTATTCTGGCTGAAGCGGTACCTTCCACCCTGTAATGTAAACATAAGTGACCCACAATTAAAGCACATTAATTCTTTGGGCCTGAGGCCATCTTAACATACTGCCACAGGTTAAAATATTTTCATTAATGCAAGAGTCCTTAATGTAGACAAAATTGTCTGGTTACATTTTGTACTTTCTCTACAAGTGATCAGGGTGCTTATGCTGCAACTTCTAAAGACAAGATCAGCAACTAAGATTTGCTCACCCTATACCTGCAGCTATATCTCTGTTTGCAAGAACATTTTTGTGGGCTATGACTAATTAATTTTGCCAAAAATAAACATGTATGTGCTATGACATTAGGGGATTCAACATTCTTCTTAAGGGTTATGAAGTCACAACAATTATTGTAAACCAAGATTCCTATAATAGAGGAACTATAGTGTGCAGTAAATATCTTGAGAAATAAAAAGGTGTAAATGGAATGGGTTTTAAAATCAAAAGAGGAACTTCCTTGAATGTTCCTAAAAGTAATGTGCAGGATGTAACATAATTCAGTTTCAAAGTTTATAAGTGATGTGTTGTACTACATTTAGGTCAGTAAGTGAATAGCATGCTGATACTTGAAATCACTCGTTGAATCTATTATTAATAAAGACTTGTTACCATTTTCTTAATCATAATGTTTAGTTTTGTCTTATTCATTTAGTAGGTTGAACATCTGAGTTGTATTTGGGAGACTAGTATGCAAGTGAGAAACTGTTTATCTTGTTTTTCTAATAAATATTCACTTTTTTCTGCAGCTAAAACAAGAATTTCTGAATGGCTTGAAAGAGAAACTAGAATCAGAGAACATTCTCAAGATGGCTAGCTTAACTCTTCAGTTTTGTGGCAAAGGCATAGATCCCCCAAAAGCAACCTGTTCTGTAATGCCAGTTCTGGTCCATGCATGCCCAGAAAATTTCTCTACAATTGAATACTTTGAGGTAAGTTTTTATTTCAGAGACAACAAATCATCAAACTCTAAATTTACATGTAAGCATTTTAAACTTTGTGCTTTGAAGCAGCTTCTTTCTTTGCCCTTGAAAATAATAACAAAGGCAAAACCAAGGCATCAAGGAGTTAGCTTCACTTATTTAATCTTTTTTTTTTCTTTCTTTACCTGATTACCCTCTCCTTATGTAGGACTTACAACCCAGTGCCTAGGATCAGACACCTGTCGGGGAGCACAGGAACATATGGACCGGACTTGACAACGAAAAATCTAAAATGGACTTTTATCTAATTATATTTGAGTGGGTTCTAGCCCAAATAGGCTTACCCCTTAATCATTACAGTGGACATAGGAGTACTAAGCTGGCGACAAAAGTAGACGGATGAATGCCAGCACTGTCCCCAAGGAAGAGAGGAAAGCGGAGCTAAGCAATATGGTACCCATGAAACAGGCTGGAGAAGTTATAACAAGAGATAGTGCTTTGGAAATAAGATTTAAACATTAATGGAGAAAGTGGGAGGACAAAGAATTTGGAATTAAGTCTAAAGACCTGAATGTAAGATGATAAAAATGGAAAGAAGAGTGGAAATTATGAAAGGCAACATAAGATATAACCTAAACTTTTGGTGTGAAGGAGTGAAGAGAAATCTGAGCATTCCAGAAGGCATGGAGGTTATTAGAGAATAGGTTGGGGTTGAATTTAAAAGGCTGTGAACTATGGTACACATTTCGAATTGGAAAAGTTGAAGGCAAAAGAAACATCTTGGTAAAATGTAGTAATATGGAATTGATAACAGAATCAGTTAAACAAGTAAAAAAGTTCAACAAGGGTGTCTATTTATAACAAGGACCTGTCATACAAAGATAACAAACCAAGAGGCTAATTTCAAAATTTCAAACTGTGCGTTGATGGACGAGTGTTAGAGGAGAATAGTATCCTAGTAAACAAAATAATAATTTGAGAGGTAGAACTGGAACTTAAAAATTCAATGCCACAACTGGGATTTTTAAGTTCCAGTTCTACCTCTCAAACTTTGCCCACACATGGCTTGTGTGTTTAAAAACACCAACAGTAAGTTTGTTGGCATAAATAAATAAAATAATAATTACCATCTGAAGGTTATTTAATCCTGGGACATAAAGTACTTGCAATAGTAAGTCACCATTGGGGTAATTGTCTCTGATGTGAGACTGCCTTTGTGGTTTACCAGGAAAAATACGAACTGGTTTGAGAATTCAATGTCATTCTGGCAGATTGTCACAGTAGCTTAATGGTTAGACCCGCCTGGTAAGCGGAGGGTCTGTGGTTCAAATCCCAGCTGTGGCATTGAATTTTTAAGTTCCAGTTCTACCTCTCAAATATGTAAATAACATTGACATATTACCATTCTAACCTTTAACATTCCATCACAAAGTGCACAGCTCATTATTTTATTTTTGGTTGTTTTAGCCGGTATAATAAAAAGTGCTTAAATTCCTTTTTCTGCTTGATTAAAACTTGTCCCATTAGTGTATAAGGCATTTATCTGAGAACAGAAAGGAATGTTGGTCTGTTCAAAAAGGAAATGTTATCATGTATCACTTCTGGTTTCTTTATTTGCAGAATCTTCAATCGGACATCATAGGGCGCTTGTTGATATATTCGGAAGTAATGACTAGTTCCATGGATGTACTGTCTGGACCTACACTACAGCATGGACTGGCAGTAGTGCCTTATGAGCAGACCAATGGCACTGGACGCAGCAATAACACTTGGTTGAGTCCAGAAGGCTGTGCAATGTTTTCATTGCAATTGCACATCCCTCTCACCACCTACCTTGGACAGCACATTCCCCTATTACAGCACATTGTGGGTCTGGCCGTTGTTTCAGCCATTTGCAACCTTTCTGGATACCAAGTAAGGACAATGGAATATGTTTAAGGTTTCAATTAGAGTACGGAAAGGTAGAATCAAAATTAAATGTCATAGTGAGGTTTGAAAAAATATACTAGGCTAATCTGTCTCAGATCTAACTAGCTGAGCTACCAGAACATGACGGCATGGTATTAAATTCTCAAACTAGCTCACTTGGGAGTTACTGGGAGTAAAAGTGCTTAAAAGATTGTAAGCTACTATTGGTTATATTATCTCAAAATGAATTGGAAACACCTTGCCATTTTACTAGAAAAAAAACGTGTTGTACTCACATGACTTTCTCTACTCTTGTACTAACTTCTTACAAACACTTATTCCTCTATCTTCTACATGTTAGTCGAGGTAAACATTTGTAGAAAGTACCTTATTGGTAATCAGCTTTAAATACAAAAGGAATATGGGAATACTATAGGCTTTGAGCAGTAGTCAAATCTTTTAAAATTGGTTGCTACATGAAGGCTTTGAAATTCTGCTCTCTTTGCACTGACAAGAGATAAGAGTGAATAGTGACTTTCCACTTGAGAAAAGTACAAATACTGCAAAGCTCACACAAATAACAAGGAATATCTCCGGAATGGTTCACTCCACAAAAAAAATGCATTTGGACATAACTTGTGTTTTAATGACACATTCTTGTATAGAGAATAACTCCTTGCAGAAAATGTGAAATTCTGTACAAAAGATTTTGTAGGGCCATTCGAATTGCTTCAATTTCTCCATCAAAGTTTGTAGTTCCCATAACTTAAAGATTTGTAATAGGAAAAGAGGTGACACGTGACTCCAGCCCCTGCTCCATCTCGGTTTGATATCAATGATCCATCAGTATAAATATGGAGCCATTTGTGTTCTGGAAATCTAGTATGGATTGCCTCTAATGCCAATAATTTTAGAACACTAGTTGGAGTATCACTTTTTTTAACTTCTTCTGTCAGGTGTAAATAACATGTAATGTCTAATGTTCATGTCGGATTGACTTTAGATATGAAGTTTTCCTTTGAATTAGGAAGGTCTTGATGTCTTGAATTTTGGAAAGAAAGCTCTTCTGAGTCTTTAGTGTACGTGTAAAATTTCTCTTGTTCCATGTATTGAATGGCAGTCTGATCAACTTTTCGTGTTGAGTAAGAGCTGCATTTAACAGAAAGAAAGTTTACAATGCTTTGAGTTTCATAACTGAGTTACTTCTGCCGTTCTCTTTTATGTTTTTATTGCTTATGCTCTTCTATTACAGCAAATTGACCTCAGATTAAAGTGGCCAAATGATATTTATGCTGGAAGAAATGTGAAGATTGGAGGTCTGGCAGTTAACAGTCGGGTAGAGAGTGCAGTGGTTGTATGCAATATTGGTAAGTTAAGTCTTCTATGTGAAAGTAACTTATTGACATTAAGATTCATTTTGTCAGTAAATATAAACTTCCATCGTTCTAATACAAACTACAGAATGAAACAGAGAAGCATTCTAGATCATCCATTATATTTACTACCAAGAGGTCATTGTCACATTGATGTTGCAGGTTAAGGTGTATATTTTTAGTGAAAATGCATTGAAAATAAAAACACCTACATATGCCTCAGCTCTCTCTTTCATAGGGTCCCTATTTGCTGACTAATAATTACATAAGTTTTACCATTCGATGATCAGGTGCCCAGAACAGGATAATAAACTTTTCCCCTCACCCAGCTACAAATATATGTGTGCAAGGCCACACTAAATATAACTTACAACCAAGATTGCATGTAGTGAAGAGAAAATCAAACAAAGTTAAGTGTAATATTTTTCCTATTGATGGGTGCTTCCAAGAGGGGGAAAAAAAAAGAAAGAAAGGAAGGAAACTGAAGAGACAAAAGTTACAAATGTTAGTAGATTTTCTCATTTAGTACTCTTTAAACACTGATATGTACAAGGAATTAAGTATTACTAGTGAATCGTTCTAATTTGTAATCCCATCTATGTGAAAGAAAGCTGAGACAAGGATTTTTATTGTCAATTTACTTTCACTACAAATGTCCCAGCTAATTCAGTAAAATCAATGTGGCAACGCCTGGTAGGTGTATAATTGGTGACTGCAATAGTTGGAGGCTACCCTCTTTCCCTTCATCATGATCAGGAAACAATTGAAGATTTAAATTTCAGCAATGTTGCACACTAACAGTCCGCTTCTTCACTCCCTTCTCCCCCCCAGGGGGACCTACTACGGTAGGTCCGGGTTTGGCGCACCCGGGGCACCAAGTCAACTGACTCCCTCGGTGTGGGCTCCTCTTCGTGGTGAGGGAGTCAGTCAAATCGCCCACCCACGTGTAGGCCGTGCGTGGAGACCCGTGTCGGTGGAAAGGTTTATCCTGGTGGTTGAGGAGTGCGTATCTGAGCCCGGGACAGTTTCTTTTCTGAATCTGGGGAGGATGCGCATTTCCGATACACTGCTTTGGTTTCTGCTTCACCTAAACGGGAGGCTAGGGACTAACCCACCCCTAGTCAATCGGCCAGGACTAGGTATTGCACTGAACTCCAGGGTGAGTGGGAAGGTGAGCCCGCTATATCCCCTGTGTAGCCCTGTCATCCCAGTGGGATGACCCCGTGTTGGGCTCCGTGGTGGGTGGGGAGCACTGGGGGATGAAATTTATAGCCATTTTTCTATGGCACACCAAAACATTAAAAGAAAACGACAGGTTAACGATGAAAAAGAGGTATCCGTAGCGTCCACAGCTCGTTATCTAGTAATCAGTAGGACGGAAGAGGGACAGTCTTTTTTGAAGGTGAACCCGTTTGTCATCCAATTAGGTCTAGATAAAATAGCCGGTCCAGTCAAGTCATGTACCCATATTAGATCAGGATCACTACTTGTCGAAACTTATACGTCCACCCAGTTCGACAAGTTGCTGAAGGCAAAACTACTCCACGGATACCCGATCCATGTTGAGAAGCACCGGAGCCTTAACTCTTCCAAAGGCGTCATTACCACCCACTTGTTGGACGGTATGCCGGAGGAAGAGATTCAGGGTTACCTGGCTGATCAGGGAGTAACCTCTGTTTCTCGAGTCCGAACAAAGCGTGACGGAGCGCTAGTAGATACCCGTACGCTTTTTCTTACCTTTGACCGACTCGATCTCCCTCCGAAGATAAAGGCCGGCTATGAGGTCATTAACGCTCGGCCGTATATCCCCCGCCCTATGCGGTGTTTCCAATGCCAACGATATGGCCATACTCAGACCTCTTGTAAAACCTCTATTCCTGTTTGTGTCACCTGTGGTAAAGATGCCCACGAAGGAGCGTGTCCATCTGCTCCTAGCTGTGTTAACTGTAGAGGTGCCCATCCGGCGACTTCCCGCGATTGTCCACGTTACCTGGACGAGAAGGCTATTCAAGAGCTGCGGGTCAAAGAGCGCTTATCGTTCTCTGAGGCCCGCAAACGCCAGCTTGCTCGGCAGTCGTCGATACTCAAATTTGGTACTTTTAGTTCAGTAGTGTCCACCCCAGTACCAAAGCGGGATGTAAGTACTTAAACCTTCCCTATAGCCAGCACCACCAACACACCTCGTGCACCATCCACAGCTACAGCCTCAACCAGTACCAGCTCCAAGACTATCCCTACTAGCCCTCAAACCCGCAACGTTTTAGTGTTTTTTACTTTGTAGCAATTTTAATTTTCTATTTTTAGCATTTTAAATGAAACATTTTAATAGTTGTTTAGAGGTTTTTATCTATTTTAACCATAGATTTTTAGTTTTTTAATGGGTGATGTTTTAACACTTGACGGTATGTAATTTTACTTCTGGACTCGGGGCCCTAATGACCAAGTTGTCGACGGGCCCTTAAACCCAACACACTCACTCACTCAAACCCGCAAGTTCCGAATTGAACCTAAACGGAGTGACTTTCTCAAAGACCCAACGACCTCTGCCAGTGGGAAGTGTGCTCTTCCTGCGACTTCCCCCTCTCCTCCCCGGCGCTCATGCTCTCACGACACCAGAGGGCGTAGTCGGGTGCCATGGGTCTCTCCAACTCCCGTTACCATAGGTAACCGGTACACAGTGCTATCTTCTGCTACTGGTGACACAGAGCCTCTTCCGTCCGAAGAGCCCATGGAGCAAGAACCACCTGCTCCAAAGAGCCCTAGCCCCACACGCTGCCAGAAGGGCAAATTAAAGCGCCAACCGTCGGTCAAGTGAGCCTAGACGACAGCTTATCCCATTTGTCCCAGGATGTCCATTATTCAATGGAATACACGTGGCATACGTGCGCGTAGAGCTGACTTAACATCACTTTGCAATTCGCTGTCCCCTACTATTCTGTGCCTGCAGGAGACCAAGCTTCGCCAGCAAGACTCTTTCACGTTTTCTGGGTTTATTCCGGTGCGTTATGACCTCCCACCGGAACCCGGTACTCCTGCACATGGAGGTGTCATGCTCCTCGTTCGCAATGACGTTTTTTATCAGCCAGTCATGCTCACCACTCCATTGCAAGCTGTTGCTGTTACTCTGAGATTACCAGGCTTTTCTTTTACTCTCTGTTCCCTTTATCTACCGCCTTGTTCCCCCTTCGCTATAGGGGACCTGTCCCATCTAGTGTCCCAGCTCCCAACACCCTATCTTCTGTTGGGAGACTTTAATGCCCACCACCCTCTTTGGGGTTCACCTCGGGCGTGCGCAAGGGGGACCGTCCTAGCCGATTTTTTCACACAGAACTCTCTGTCTCTTTTAAACACTGGTGAACCTACTTTCCTTTCTGATTCTACTGGCACTCTCTCCCACCTGGACCTCTCAATTTGCTCAGCTCAGCTTGCACATCGTTTTGAGTGGAACGTCGTCTCTGACACCTTCTCCAGCGACCATTTTCCGTGTAGTATCAGCTTCCTGTCGCACCACGTACCTTCGCCACGTGTACCCTCCTGGCGACTCAACAGAGCGAACTGGCCCCTTTATACTCGTTTGGCTGTTTTTGACGATCGCTTCTTCGCAGATATTGACCAGATGGTGGCCCACCTCACATCCGTCATTGTTACGGCTGCCGAGCGTGCCATACCTCGGTCGTCTGGCCACCCGAGACGTTTGCCGGTCCCTTGGTGGACCGACGAATGCCGAGCGGCCGTCCGTGCGCGACGGGCGGCTTTGCGGGTGTTTCGGCGCCACCCTACACTTGAGAATCTGGTCGCTTTTAAGCGATCTCGCGCCAGAGCTCGTCGCATCATCCAGGCGAGTAAGAGGACATCCTGGCTCCGTTTTGTGGAGTCATTTAATCCATCCACGCCTTCGTCTGTCGTTTGGGATAAGCTTCGCCGTGTGGCCGGCAAAGCTTTGTCGGTTACCGTACCTGGCCTACGGATCCAGAACACCACCATTGTTTGCCCTAGAGCTGTCGCTGACACTCTGGGCAACGCCTTTGCTGATGTGTCAGGCTCTTCGCACTACCACCCGGATTTTCTACCCATCAAAAATAGCGTCGAATCTCATAACCTTTGCTTTAACTCTACCAACCGGGAGAGTTACAACGCCTTTTTCACCATGCCGGAGTTGGAGCGGGCCTTGGGCTCCTCCAAACCCTCCGCTCCTGGGCCAGATGGTGTCCATCTTTTAATGTTGCAGCACCTGTCTTCAGCTGGCAAACTCTTCCTCTTAGATGTGTATAACCGTATCTGGCGTACAGCAGCATTTCCATGTGCTTGGCGTGAAGCCACCATCGTCCCGATTTTAAAACCTGGGAAGGATCGCCATCTACCTTCCAGCTATCGTCCGATCTCCCTCACCAGTGTGATCTGCAAGGTGATGGAGCGCATGATCAACGGACGATTGACGTGGTGGCTTGAATCCGAACATTTGCTGTCCAATGTTCAGGGCGGTTTTCGTCGCTTCCGTTCAACGGTCGACCATTTAGTCTCATTATCCACGCACATCATGGACGGTTTTCTGAGGAAGAGCCAAACGGTTGCTGTATTTTTCGATCTAGAGAAGGCCTATGACACCTGCTGGAGGTATGGCATTCTTCGCACCCTCCATAGATGGGGCATTCGTGGCCAATTGCCCCTTTTTATTCGGGAGTTCATTCGGGATAGAGTCTTTCGCATACGGGTGGGTTCAGTTTTATCTCGTGTTTTTAATCAAGAGAATGGAGTACCACAGGACTCGGTACTCAGCATCACACTATTTGCTATTGCCATCAATCCCATTGTGGAGTGCGTTCCTGCTGGTGTGTCAACTTCCTTGTTTGTGGATGACTTCGCCATTTACTCTAATTCTCGGCGGACTCATCTTCTCGAGCGGCGCCTCCAACTCTGTCTTGATCGCCTCTTTATTTGGAGTGTGGAAAACGGCTTTAGGTTCTCCGCCGAAAAGACCGTCTGCGTGAACTTCTGGCACCGGAAGGTCTTTCTCCCGCCTTCTCTTCACCTCGGTCCAGATGTTCTCCGTTTTGCAGACGAGGCGAAATTTTTGGAATTGGTGTTTGACAGGAAGCTTAGCTGGTCCTCTCATATATCATATCTGAAGGCCAGGTGTGACCGTTCTCTTAGTGTTTTACGTGTTTTAAGTGGCACATCATGGGGAGCCGATCGGATTGTTCTTTTAAGATTATATCGTTCTTTGGTCCGATCTAAACTTGATTACAGTTGTATTGTGTATTCATCAGCTCAGCCGTCGATTTTAAAACATCTCGATCCCATTCACCACTGTGGTATACGATTGAGTATTGGCACCTTTCCTACAAGCCCGGTTCTCAGCCTATGTGCGGAACCTGCTGAACCCCCGCTTTCTTATCGGCGGGATGTTCTTCTTTGCAACTACGCTTGAACACCCGTCTTTTAGTTCGTTTTTTAATGATACTTTGGACCACCAATACTCATCGAGCTCCCTGGCCCTGCTCCCTCCTGGCGTTCGATTTCGTTTATTGCTTCGGCTGTTGGACGTAGATTTACCGGCGACATATCCCAAGGGAGAAACCCGATTTCCCCCGTGGCTTCGTTCGGTGACGCACATTGACCTAGGTTTGCTGTCCATGCCGAAGTCGTCGACGCCAGATTCAGTTCTTCATTCGGCCTTTTTACATGTGCAGGCGCAGTTAGGACCCGGTACTTTTATTTACACTGATGGCTCCAAGGACGATCGGGGAGTAGGATGTGCTTTTATTCATGGCCGCGAGAGTTTTAGATTTCGTCTTTTACCGCAGTGCTCGATTTTTACGGCAGAGCTTTTTAGTATTTACCAAGCTCTTTTATATGTTCATCGGCTGGTCTTCCGGCGCTGCATTATTTGTTCTGATTCTTTAAGTGCTCTTGAAAGCCTACGGACGCTGTACAGTTACCATCCCTTGGTGCAGCGTGTCCAGGACTACCTTCATGCCCTCGCCAGTGCTGGCACTAGCGTCTCCTTTGTGTGGGTACCTGGACACGTAGGCTTGCAGGGAAATGAGGCTGCCGATTCTGCGGCAAAGGCAGCAGTTTTAGCACCCAGGATTTTTAGCTCTTCCGTTCCCTCTGACGATTTTGGCGCCTTTTTATGTCAGGCCCTCCTCTCACGGTGGAGTGGTACCTGGCATGATGTTCAGGGGAATAAACTTCGGGAGGTGAAATCCCTCCCTGTTACCTGGAGGACTTCCTCGCGTGCCTCCCACCGCGAGGAAGTGATTTTAGCTAGATTGCGTATCGGGCACTGCCGTTTTAGCCATGGTCACCTTTTATCCTGTGACGCTGCACCGCTCTGTGCTCATTGTCATGAGCCTCTGTCGGTGCGGCACGTTTTAGTTCAGTGTCAGCATTTACGCCAGCTCCGTGACTCACTGGGCCTGCCAGCCACCCTGGCTGAGGTGCTGGCAGACAATACAGGTGCTGTGGAGCGTGTGTTACGTTTTATGCATTTTAGCGGAATGTGCTCTTGTGTATGACTCATACGGATCTTCCGTGTTTTTATATTTGGGTGATGATGCGAGATTTTATCAGTTAATGTGATCCTGTGCTTCCGTTTTCACTAAATGTGTAGTTGCTGTATTGGTGACGGTTTTAATGTTTTTATTGTTTTTAGTTGTAGACTTGATCGTCTAGTTTTTACTTTTTAATGCTTTTAGTGTTGCTTGGGCGCTAATGACCATAGCAGTTGAGCGCCCTAAAGCCATACTCATTCATTCACTCCCTTCTCACATTAAAATTAGAGGTGCTTTTATATGCATTACAAACGCCTAAACTGTTGGCCATATCCAGTTGAGATGGATTTTTCCTTGTATAGACTGAGAGTCATAAGAAAGGTCCTTATGTGTTTCTACACCAGTTTGTTTTCACATTTCATGTATCACTTTCATTGCTTACCCATTTCTATTTGTTTTCTGATCATTTCTTTCATGCACACTCTCACACTTGCTTTTTTCTTTCTTTCTTTTGCTGGCCTTCCTTGCATGCGTAACATGCACAGGTTAGCCTGCTTAATGTGTTTGGCCCTTTTTTCTGTGTTCCTTTTTCATTCTGCTTCAGCTGCAGTGCCCACGGGTGCCATGGTGCCCACAATGTATTTTTCTGGTGCTCTTCCTAAGCAAACTTTTACTCTGATGATTTCTAATAGTAATTCAAATTTCAAGACAAATCTTATTTCTTCCAAATATCTTCCCAGTAGATACCTATGAAGTATGTTTTTGTACACCTAAAGCTGTATTCATTACTTCCCTAACCAGTGCTTTCCCTTTTCCTCTCAAAAGAAGGTTATTTGCTGTAACAGTGCTTGTGATGGCACCTGTGCCTCCTAGAGATGAGTTAAATGTGCCCGAGCACATGAGAAAGTTGGAGAGCACTGTGTTAGAGGGTCTGAGAAAAATCTCTTATCCATTTGCATGTACCAATTGCAGGTGCAATGCCTTCTGTACTCTGTAATTGGCTGCTGTTCGTAGCAGTCTTTTGCAGGCACCTACCATGGAGTTGGAGGGCCATTCTGATACTCCCTCTGCACCACTGTTTGGTCACCAGTGTTAATCATGGAGAAGCCACAGCAGTCCTCCCGTATAAGTCCGTGCTATAGCACTAGAATGTGCCCCCCTTATGGTCTCTTGCATGCTTCCCTTATTTCTTACAAAGTTGACTGTGCATCCTTCTCTAAATTCAAATTATGAGGATACCTTGGTATTTCTAGGGTTCCAGTGTTCTCCTTATGATCCCTTGCGTGCTTCCCTTGTTTTTTGCAAAGCTGCATCAAATTGTGATTTGTGCACCCTTGTCAAGATTCAAATGTGTAAGGATGTCTTGCTATTTCTGAGCTTCCTTTATTTTTCTTAATCGCCATTTATCTTCCCTTGCAAGCACCGTTTCAAGTAAGTTCAAATGCTTGCTTTATTATAACTGAAGGCATTACATCATACGGTAATAACATTCAATAACAAGAGGTAGAACTGGAACTTAAAAATTCAATGCCACAACTGGGATTTGAACCACAGACCTTCCGCTTGCCAGGCGGACGCTCTAACCACTGAGCTATTGTGACAAACTGCCAGAATGGCATTAAATTCTCAAGCCAGTTCGTGCAGTAAGTTTGTTGGCATAAATAAATAATAATTACCATGTGAAGGTTATTTAATCTTGGGATATAAAGTACTTACAATAGTAAGTCACCATTGGGGTAATTGTTTCTGATGTGAGACTGCCTTTGTGGTTTACCAGGAGAAATACGAACTGACTTGAGAATTTAATGCCATTCTGGCAGTTTGTCACAATAGCTCAGTGGTTAGAGCGTCCACCTGGCAAGCGGAAGGTCTGTGGTTCAAATCCCAGTTGTGGCATTGAATTTTTAAGTTCCAGTTCTACCTCTTAAACTTTGCCCACACACGGCTTGTGTGTTTAAAAACACCAACAGTAAGTTTGTTGGCATAAATAAATAATAATTCAATAACAATTCGCTGTACTAATAGCTTTACTATGTGTGTTGGTTGAACTGTTGGCCACCTGAGATGAACCAATTACATAAGTTATTATCTTCCTATGTTTTAATTGTATTGGCATTATACAAGACTATACAAACCTTGCGTAATGTGAATACTTGTTCTCTTCAGATATTTAAGGTCTCAGATTCTGCTATGAATAAGAATTTGTGCATTGTGGATTTTCTGTATTCTCTTTAGTGTTTTTATATATCATTTGCTAAGTATGTGTGTCAACTTAATGCTTTATTCGTTACTTCATAGTTACTGACTAAAAGCCATATGCATACTACAGAGTAAGCCATTTGAGATGTCAGAAAAGTAGAACACTATACAAAAACCTATTCAAGTTGTCTTAATGGTACACACATGTGTAGGTGAGTCTGGAAGTAGTTTTGTGTCCTAGCACATTAGCACTCAACATGACCGCCTTTATGAAAGCAAAACAGATCATAACTTGCGTCCATGTTGCACCACGTAGCATGCAGCATTTCTGGAATGATTTGCCCAAAGGCTGCTGTAAGCTTCTTCTGCAGGTTGGTTAGGCTTTTGTGCATAGGTACGCTATTGATGCTGTAGCACTCCACCAAAAAAAAGTCTGGAGGTGCTAAGTCTGGGCTGTTAGGAGGCCATGGGGTAGGTCCACCATGGTTGCACCAGTGATCGGTAAGTAGCTGGTTTAATTGATCCCGCACTATGAGGAGAGCCCAATGCAATAGAGTGCCGTCCTGTGATACATAATGGTGTCCGGTAACCCATCTTTCTGTAATTGAGGGACCACAAACTATTTGATCATATCAAGGTAATTATCAGCATTAACAGTCTTCTCCACAAAAAAGAATGGGCTGTAGGCTTTCTCATGTCTTTTTTTTATATGTATGATAATATCATGCTACCGAAAAGTCACTCACAGTTAACTCCCTCCTTTCCACTTACATTACAGAAAATTGCTCAAATATGTACATTAATTTAATAAATATAACCTATACTTTTCTGACATTTCAAACAGATCAGACTGTATGTTTATTTATGCATACCTTTATGTTAATTGTTCATTATTCTAAAATCTTAGTAGGTATGAAATTAGGAGTTTGTAATAATAACTGTGTTTCCATAGGACTTATGTTTTCTTTATTTCATGCATGAAAAAATTTTGAAAGTGTGATGGGATTTCAAAATGCTTTAAGATTGGTTTTTATTGCAACATAGGATGTGGCATTAACCTGGACAATAAGTACCCGACGACATGTATCAATGAAATGATCGCACAATATAATTCATCAGTATCAGCTCCAAATGAAAAGATTGCGCCTTTATCTCGTGAGAAGTTGTTTGCTGTCACCTTCACACAGCTGGAAGCTCTGTTAGCTGCTGTTCAAGGTGGTCAGATTCAGCAGGTTCTTCACCAGTATTACAGTTACTGGCTTCACAGGTAGTGCTCAACTTTTGTCTTTCTAGAATTGTATTTCAATTTTTTATTTGCAAGCTATGTGCTTTTGTGTGATATAACCCCACATCACTCAGGTTTCTCCAAAAGCCTTTGTGTAAACTTTCCCAAAATGAAAAATTCCATTTTTACTGTGCAATGGGATTAAACAAGGTTCCTAAAGACTATCTTCATTCGTTTGCTAGTAATGAGATGTGTAGTCAGTTTTTACATTATGGTGATTACATCTATATATAACCCCCAGTGTGAATGGAGGTCTGCACTTGTCTTTGGTTAGTGGGTCCATCGAACCTAGCTAGGAAGATGTTTATCCACTAGCTTTCTTCACAGTTACCAATAAAAAATGTGGAATGCTTCACAATTTTGAATGTCATCCATTCAAAGACAATGGATGGTTCAACAAATTGGTAAACTGGGGTAAAAATTTGAATTACAATGGATGGTAATGAAAAAGTAGACTTTTTGACAAAGAAAGGAACCCAAATTAAACAAAAAACTGTTATACAATGTTCTTATCAATCAATCGAATGCATTGTAAAAAGAAAAATAGATAAAAACTATATAAATAAAATAATTTTAAAATTCCAAGTGGCTACAAATTGCACAAAATTCTAAAATAATTCCAAAAAGACCACCTTTTGTCTCATAACAGAACATGATTTTCTGAATAATCATCTCTATAGAATTGGCCTTTAAAACTCACCAAGCTGCATACTGTGTACCAGAGAAGAAATGTTGGATATGGAACATCCAGAACCATGCCAACCTCTCAAGATATATCCTGACATTGTCACCAAATACTGGGAAGCTAGAAGAAGAGTGATTTCAATATCAATTCCTGAGCATTAGTCACACACTCATTTGTTTGCTCTCAGTATAAAAAAAAAAAAAAAAGAGGTGTTCCTCAGAGATAAAACTTCACTTAAGATTCTTTCCTTGAAGTATAGATAGCAACACTTGGTGATGAAGACTTACATCAAATATTATTGAATGCCATTTCTGTGGGCTTTACATTTCTGGTAAGAATAGTGTTGAACTTCAACTTTTCAGCCCATTCAAGACTTTCCATGCACTTTACCTTGAAGAGGCACTTATATTTTGTGTGGGTTCCTGGCCACATTAGCATGCTAGAGAATGGAGTTAATGATGCTGGTTTAATTTTAGAGCCCACTTAGTTTGCTTCCTAAATTAAGTGATATAGTCATGTAATTTGACATGTTACTCTACAAAGCTTAATGACAATAAAATATTTTAATTAATTTATTACTATTTGTAACAATAGTTCAAAATTAAATCCAAATTACGGGAAAGTGGGTCAGTAATAGCATTTGGAGATCTATATATTCTTATAATACACAATGTTTCTTTATTAAAATATACTTTTAATGCAACGCATTCAAAATTCATTTCTTGTGAAATACATGTGGTGTAGTGCATATCAGTAGGAGAGATAGCCTGTTTGCGATAAATTGCTACACCACTATGTATATGGTCTTTTCTCTCAAAAGAGGCTGATAAAGTATGGTGCACCAAAGAACTTGCAATATTAGTAAGATAAGTGAAGCTTTTAGTTTCTAATTTGTTTTTACTTTAGATTAAAATGTGTATATTTTAAGGAAAAGTAAAAGTTTCGCTTGAATAAATTTCTAATATTTGCATTTTTATGGTTTTTCAGCAATGCAGAAATAACGGTAGTTGGTCCACGTGGTTCTGGCCAAAAGGCCACTGTAGTTGGAGTAGATGACTTTGGTTTCCTAAGAGTGCGAGGCCAGGATGGAGCTAGTTTCAGTGTTCACCCAGACGGTAACTCATTTGACATGTTAAGAGGACTTGTAGCACCAAAAATCATATAGAAATATTATTGCAATAGATGTTTGAGTTTAAAGCACTGCCTTATGGAAAGACATTGTAAAAAATGCAAGGCAAGCTCTTTAACAGTGTAAAGCAGTGGACGTAAGAATGACTTTAAAGATTTTCCTTGCCTTATATCACAGTAGCTGTACTTTCTTTGTGATCTGAGAACTATGAAATATAATTGTGTATATGAGCTATTATTTACAGTATACCTCTGAATCAGATTATCTCAAAAATAAAATTCCAGAACATTTATTCAAAGTTCTAAATGTTGTCTTTACTGTCATGAATTTGCTCTATGTAAACCATAAGCTGTTCTAAAAATGTTAAGACTACATCTTCATTGATTAATACTTCCAAAATATATATTGTAAATCCTGAAACTAACAAAGCAAGACAAACATAATTTTAAGAAAGAAAGTAGATGGAACCAAAGAAAGACATTAAAGGGTAAAAGAAAGCTCCAATGGAACACACTGATGAATATTTTAAAATGATTATGGATTTTTGATGACACATTTAAATTATTTGTGATATAGCAGTGAGTTCTTAAAATATTAATTAGTATTTAGTTTAGTAGTTTTGTACTTGGATTATATTTTTGTAGTAATGCTGATGGATTCTTAGCCTAGGTGTGGCATTTTCCCAATAGCTCTGAAATGTCAGCCTGGCTAGCCACATATAGGAATTAAATGAACGTTCATGGAAACCTGGCTTCACTACAATAGATCAGTGCCATGAGGCCCAGTCATGTTGAAGACTTGATCAGAAGTCCAAAACAAAATTTTATCATGCAACAATCTTTTATATGCTTTTCTCGAACTAGAAATGAGGAGAGCATTTGAAATTTCTAACCATAAAGATTCTCTGACTTTGGCCAACATCATAGCCCTTTTTGTTGTAGAGACTATGAAAAGCTATGTGCAGCAGTGCTCATATTACATAGTATTTCAAGTAATTTTCTACAGATCTACCAAGGCATCACATAAAATAATCTCAGAGCTGTTATGAAAATGTGCAAACTTAAACAGCATTGTCTTGAAGGCTGAAAAGAATAGGTTGTTGATTTCTCTTGCTGAGAAACCTGAGGTATGCTAATTAGGAAACATTTGTTGTATTCCTGGGTTTCGGCACCAAAATGTTGCTATACACTAGTGAAATCAAGGAATAGACACAGTAAAACTTCTGCTCACACACTTTATTATCACAACATCCATTTTACAGAACTTTGTTTCCTGAGTTATCAAAGACAAGTTGCTAAAATGGTGTTATATATCTGCTGCAGAGGGCAGCACAATCTACAGTCTTAACACAACACCAACAGATGGCATAAGAGTCTTTATTCCCTGACATCCTCCCTACCCTGATCAATCTCATAGGAAATGATCTGTTAGTTGTACAAGACATTCGTGCTTCTGCCATCTCTTTGGCTTAAAACTATTGCCTGCAACATCCTCCTCTCCACTCCGCTGCAATTATTGCATATAGCGCTGGTAACCTCATCAGAGTCTAGGGAATGCTGAGGACTTCTGAGTTGGTAGTCTGCTGTTAGATTTACTGGTGTGGCTGCTGTGTGGTGAAGTACTTCCAAAGTATAGGAAACGCAACTCTTCTGATTCCAACGTGTATATGCTGCGATCTCCTGTAGTTAGGAAATGCAACTCTTCTGGATTCCAGTGTTTCGCCACTAATATATTGCAATCTCCCATAGTGTAGGATACTTAATTCTTCTCTGGATTCCAACATTTTTTAGCCTTTTAAGATTTTAGTTGCTCAAAATACCTTAAAGCTCCTGTATGTTGTGATCTCGTGCAGTGTAGGAAATGCAAGTCTTCTCTGGTGCTGCTTGCGCAATTGTATCACTTCTAGAGCTTTGTGGCATGAATGGAAATATCGCTTTGAGTCTGCAGCATCACTCTTGGGAGCCACATTCAATGTCTGTGAGGCATAGTAAAAAATATTAAAGAATAAAACCTAAGGAAATAAAGTATTAAAAAAGGAAATTTGAGTTTTTCTTTTGAATGTCACCAATTTCATTTCAGTACGATTATCCAAAGCGAGTAATACCAATTTAAAGTATGACAGTATTTTTATGGACACCAGTATATTTATATCATAGGCGGCTTGTGGCCTATTTAAGTGAGTGTGCAAAGTTCATTATGCATGCATCCCTTGTGCTCCCTCCCACCCCTCTCTTTCTTTTTCTCACTCACCCACCCACCTGCTTATACATGCATATACATGATAAAATGGCAGATTCAGTGATTGACTGACGTTGAATAACTTCACTCTATCAGCAGCTCCGCTTCCATCCTCTGCAACTTATAACATATAGAAGTGTATGAAGACCATTGGAAGACCACTCCTTTCAAATTTATCCACCACTCTTTCATAGAGGTCTGAAATGTTCCTTGCAAGATTTTTTCTGCTGAACAACATGAAGCACTGTTAGGTATTTTTTAACATTCTGTATCACAAAGTTTTCATGTGTTTTAATGTTGAAAAGCACCTTTGGGCTTCATGTGTGTACACTCTGTGACAGTATTTTAAATAACTTAGAAATCTTGTTGAATGTTCTAACCAGGTTATTATCCATGATGGATTCTAAAAGATCTACAGCTCTCGACTCCGGCATGATAACTTTAAACATATGCAACATTTGCAGCTCTATTTGTAACATAGTTTTATCAGTGAGTGGATATGATTCACTTGATGTATGCACATGGTTCTCCAGAAAAACTTTGCCATAGTCATCATATCTTTCAAAAATGAAGAGAGATGAGGCTAAAGGTGTCTACAAAATGAAAATCTCTCCTGATTCTCAACTGGGGTAGGATATTTTCTCTGTTAAGATTATTCCCTATCCTCCCCAGAGTCTGGCAGTATGAGTGAGAGTGTAATCTAATGTATAAAACTCTAAGAAATACCAAAAATCCAATGACAACTGTATACAAGTGAACACAATTGTCCAAAGGTACAAGGCCGAGAATATAACCATAGCAGTTAATGATTGTGTTAAATGGAATTTAAAAAAAGATTGTCTTCATCTTTAGCAAATTCAATTCATAATATTGTTACCAATATGCAGACTAATAGCAAATCATGTCGTCTATGATGTGTACCCCATTGTTGATTTGATTGAGAATTGTTATAAATAGAGCCTGTTTCTTCAAATTCCTTGCTTTTATTCCTTTTGTTTTTGTTTATTTCACTCATCATCTTTCAATATTCTTTATTTTATAATCTTGAAGCCATTTGTAAATGCTTTTCAGTGCTAAATTTGAAATACTCCACAAGGAAATTACACCAGAAGGAACATAAAAATTCTTTTCAGCCTTCAGTCTCTAAGAAAATTTATTTTAATCAATGAAATTGCTGATGTGAATTACTTTGTAATATAAAACTAAAAAATGCAACTAAACTTATTACTGTTTTGTTATGATTCACTTAGTGGATTCCTGAGATATGCAGAAAGTTTACTTTTTATGGATAGTTTGCTGCAGAATTCTTTAAGACATCACAAAAAAAAAAAAAAAAAAGAACATAAATAAACAAATAATAAAGATGATGAGAGGAGCAAAAAACAAAGAAATGGAGAAGAAAAGTAAGAAAAGCATTTAGTGAAGCAAATTGATGTTTTGATGTGATACATTGTGAGTCTTTGATTGTTATATAAATAGAGGCATTGAGAAGTGTTGTTTTTGTAAACATACATTAAAAGTATCACATTATTTGACCAAAGGTGTAAAATGAGGTAAAAATATGGAAATAAAATCAAAATTGTGTTGTTAAATTATATGTTATGTTGGATACCCAGTATTAATAGTGGGTTTCAAAGTTCAAAGATATTATAAATTATTATAAATAAAAGTATGTTTTTTAACCAACTTTTATTGAGTTGATTTCATTCCCTGGAGTTTTTCCAACAGTATGTGAATGCTGCTTAACATAAAATGCTGAGTCCCATGCATGGCCAACACTGAGTGTAATTTATTTGATAGTCTTTTCAATAAGTATGTACTGAGCAAAATAGTCTGTGGAAAGACACCAGCATAGACATTTCTGCTATTTTTATTGTGCATTTACCAACAAATGCAAATGCAGCTCCCTCCATATCCTTATCTTTTGTGTACTTTTGAAATTGAAAAGCAGCAATAGGTATGCGTCACATTTAAGTGTGCTTCTAGGCACTTATATATAAAACTCACCACACTCACATAAGGTATGATAAAAAAGTAACAGAAATTTTTAAATTTCACGGGCTTTATACATCTGATTCTCAAAACTTTTTATCTTGCTGGTACACATGTTCCTGATGTATGTTGGCGGTGCCGTGGCCGAGCAGTTAGCATGCTCGCCTACCACCTAGGCGGCCCGGGTTCGATCCCAGGGACCCGCATGTGGTATTCGTGGTGGACGAAGCGGCGTCAGGGCAGGTTTTCTCTGGGTGCTCCGGTTTCCCCCGCCATCTCATTCCACCGGTGCTCCATCTTCATGTATCATCAGTGTCACTGCCTGCGGTGCCGTAGTAGTAAAAGCGGGCGTTAAACACTACAACAACAACTGATGTATGTTTGCTATCGTATACAGTAAAAAAGGTGTGCTCCACAGTGTCAACGGCACCGCAATATATACACTTTGCAGAGGGACTGAGCCCAAAGCGATGAAGATAAGCCTGAAAACAACTGTGCCCAGTAAGGAATTGTGTAAGGTAAAAGTTGACATCGCCTTGCTTGCGATTATACCATGGAGTCAGATTGGGAATTAAGCGCTTTGCCCAGTGAGCAGTCCCATTGTCAGAGTCGCAAAGAGTCTACCACTACTCAAATACTTGATGAGCCTCTGCTCTGCCGATGTGGGTCTGCTCGCATAGGAGACGCATAGTAACCAGCAAAGAGATAGGTGGAGTATTGGCCAGAACCAGTAACGCCTTGGTAGACATAGTCTGATATGCACTGGTAATCCTAATTGCCACCTTGCGCTGTTCTCTGAGGAGCAGAGTACAATACAACTTCCGATCCAGCACTTTTCACCAAATACCCACACCATATAACAGGGTGGACACAACAGAGAAAAGAAGTCGGTTCCATGCCCTGGGACCTCCATTATTCGTAATTGTATGATTCAGATGGGCAATGGCAGTTAGCACCTTCTGAACTACGGTCCTGACGTGAACGCCCATGAACATGTGGTCGAAATGGATGCCGAGATATTTGAGGGAGTCCTGACTTGTATGAGACAGAGTGCCAAGCTGGAGACGAATAGAGCGAGTCTTACGGCTGCCTACCAATAGCATAATTTCTGTCTTATGTGGCGCCAGCATGAATTTCCTGTGGGTCAAGTAAGCATTAATAGAAGCCAGGGCTTGATTAGCTGCCGTCTCCAGGGCATCCTTGTCCCTAGTAATGGCAACAAGGGCAAAGTCGTCTGCTCAGGCGTAAGAGTGATGCCTGGAGGCATGCGGAGACACAGTACCCCATCGAAGTACACATTCCACAGAGTAGAGCTGAGAACTGAACCTTATGGCACACCACATGTCATGTGAAGGTGGCTATGGGTACCCACAAGCAACGTCCGATCTTGTAGATAGCTGGTAAGTACATTATAAAGGTAAGGAGACAGATTCCGAGAACTAAGGTCGGAAAGAATGCCGCCCCACGGAGCAGAGTTGAAGGCATTCTTAACATCCAAGGTGACAACGGCACAGAAAGGCCACCTTCCCCGAGGTCTGGACTTCGCTTCCTCAGCGAGTTCCTGTACCCTCCTCAGGGCAGTGAGGGTGGACCGTCCTGCCTGAAAGCCATGTTGAGCGTCGGCAAACCCGCCGCTGCCTTCTAGTCTAGGTTCAATCTATGCACCACCATGTGTTCAAATAGTTTTAGCAGAGAAATGGGGCAATAATTTGTAACACCCAAATCCTGCTTAGGTTTTGCCAGGAGCACAAGTCGGGCAATCTTCCACACAGCAGGAAAATCACCGCGTGCTAGTGAATGATTGTACATTGCCAGACATTCAATCGAATATTCCCTGACGACCGCTTTTATGATTATAGGCGTGAGGCCACCCGGTCCAGGTGATTTGTTGTCCTTCAATTTGGCGACAGCGTCAAGAAGCTCAGGTGAAAATAAAGGTACAGAATATGTAGTCCAGCAGACAGGAATATGGGCCGGAAATAAATTACGGGCAATCTCCAATTGACGATCATCCGTCAATAGCGTAGAAGACGGCAAGCGAAATCTGTTGGTGGCAAGCTTAAAGCCCTGGCCCCATAGATCAGAGACGATTTCGTCTGCCATGCAAGTCGTTTAGCTTCCAGTATTGCTCTTTTAAGCAAGTCCCGCGGTATTGTTCTAAGCATGAACGTTTCTGCTCATCACCTCTTTTATTGGCCCTAACCATGGACCGACGTCGTTGCAAAGATTTCTGACATTTGGCTGCTATATCAGCAGACCACCAGTAGACAGTTTTACGAAAAGACCGGGCGGCCTTCCTAGGAAAGACTATCAGGTGCTCTGTAGAAAGTGAGAGAAACCCTGAGCCGTCAAAGCTGGTGCGTTTGGAGTTTACAACAAACGGTCAGCCTCTGCTACCAAAAGACCAAGTGAGTCCGGCGCCACACGCTAGCCTGTAGAGCGCGGAGGACTGCCCAACTGTCGTGGACAACATCCAATCTCGACATCATAGAGAATATGCTGATGATAACTGAGAGTCTCTTCCAGTACTTCCCAATAAAGCATTCGCTTAGAAAGAGGATTAGTACTGAATGTAATGCGGACAAATGTAGGTGTGACCCTATGATTATGAACAACCAGATCATCTTCGGCTAACCACTCTGCCAGTGCGCGGCCTCTGGCACCTTCCACAGGAGAGGACCACTGATGAGATTTAGCGTTGAAATCTCGTTCCACCAAAACCTCTATTGTGACACCTCATCCAGTCGCAACGCATGTAAAAAGGCAGTGAAGGCCCTCAAGTCCGGTTAGGGGAAATATAACAACCGTACACAAGTAGCGACGGAGTTTCCAGTCACACAAAGCCATCACCGTTGCCGGTGCGCACAATCTTAATAGCAGCACTGCAGATGTGCAAAGCGAGTCAAGGTTGCGGTCCGTATACCATTGTGGACGGGCAACTTTTTGTTTGGTAGGTTCCGCCATTATTATCAAGTCCATACTGCGTTCAAAAGCCGTCTGCGCCATGAGATCCATAGCTGCGTTCGCTCTGTCGACGTTACCCTGCAGTAAACGTATGAAAGAGCGTCTAGGAGGGTCAGTGGCAACAGGAGAGTGATGCAAACCTCGACGAAAATATCGGTTAAGGACCTCCATCGGTACTTAGGAGACGCCGAGAGCGGGCATGATTGAGCAGTTGACAGTATTTGAGGCAATTATAAGTGCCCAAGCTATGGCCTCGCCGGGTGCACGTAGTACAGTAAGGATCATTGGTGCAAGCCGCAGCCAAATGACCCTCTTTCCCGCACTTCAGATAGTCAGCACCTCGGTTAGGTCCATTGCATTTGTTGGCGCGATGACCAAACTCATGACAGCGAAAGCAGCGGGGAATCGTAACCCATTCCTGGATCTTACAAGAGCACCAACCACTACGGAAATATCCAAGTTTAAGAAGTTTGAGTGAGACATCCGTGTGCACAACGATGGTGGCAATCTGTCCCTCAGTCGTCGTCGACCTTATAGACCTCACCTGAATGGCTGAACCATCCACGCCAAGAACGCACCAAGAACCTGCTGCACCTCTAAAGAAGTAGTCAAAGCATCAGTCCCATGAATGTGGATGAGTTTGAAATTACGAACAGCGGACCGCCGTGTTAGAGACTTTAGCGGCTATGGCCGAGCGTAAGGATTCCGCCTCTTATGATGGTCAAGAGCATCTCCCCGCCACGGGTCTTCCGAATGGTTTGCACCTCAACTCCGAGACTCTCCAAGTTCACTTGTTGTTTGACTTCCTTCAAAAGGTCGGAATAGGTTCGCAGTTCAGGAGAAACAATGATAGTACCGGTGGCCGGACGCGTCGAGGCAGGCCGGGATAGTGAACCAGGTGGAATTATTTGTTTTTTATTGTTTAACGATGCTGTTAATTGCTAGAATCACTTCAGTGTCGCCGGTGTGCCGGAATTTTGTCCCGCAGTTCTTTTACATGCCTGTAAATCTACTGACATGGAGCTGTCTTTTTAAGAACCAGGTGGAGGCCTACCGGCCCCAATCCTCTGAGGTCGAGGGGCATGGGGAACTACTTCACACCAAAGGACATGAATACATATTCCAATAGTTTCTTCACAGTAAGAAGGTCACATCCGGCGTGCAATGGAAAGTGAATTTTCCGTCTCCCTTGTTTCCACGCCAGGTCGGGTAAGTGAGAGAGCCGGTCGACTAGCAGCCTGAGCCTGGTGGTATCACCTTCCTCTAGGGACTGCGAGGAGGTAAGTTTGAAGACGAAGCGCTCGACTGTCCAAAAACTTCCAGCCACAGGAATCTTTGTGATGGAATTAAGATAGGTCACGCCGGCGTACTCCGCATTATGGTCTTCAAGCTCCAAGAGCTCCAGGAAACGTTTCCGGAAGAGGCGTGTAATGCCACAGTTCATAGCCGAATCAGCGGTGAAGATGGCAAGGTCGCCGTCCGTACTCGCCAGAAGGGGATTGCTATATTCTGTTTCCACGCTTTGAAACACATCAGCCGGCCAAGGCTCAGCCAGAAGCGGCGGCAGAAGGGCGATGTCGTCAATTCCTTCCAAATCGGCGCGGATGTCTGAGGCACTGCGGGAGCCCGAAGGCATGGTGCAGAGAAGGGACACCGGTGGTTCCGTTTGGGTGCTCACCGATGGAGAAATGTTAGACACAGTCTTCAGCTTGGACTTCAGCATCGAAAGATATTCCCGCATAAGTCAAGCCCTAAGAGATTCAGCGATGTGCTGGACCCTCTGAATCTTGGTTTTAATTGCAGTCTTAGTGTTAACATGGACACTAATTATGTCCACTAGTCCAGACAGCAGTGTAGAGAACTCGGTGACCAGTTGGGGTAAAAAAGTCATTATCAGATTCGGAGACTAGGCGTTCCCGTTTCAGGCTTCCTTCGCGTAAGGTAATGCTGGTGGTCGGCGAAGTCTCCATCATAGTAGAAAACGAGCGATCGGAAGTAGCTGTAGATGTGGTCATGGACTACAAAGGTGTATTATCGGTCCCATCCGGATGACGAGCCGATGAGAACTCATATTCCATTAAGCCACAGACACCAGTACCAGAAAGAAAACCTCACCTTGGGGAGTCACTGGGGCCTTTAGGCAGTCGCTGAATGACGGTCGGGTATGGCCTGCCACAGCACCAAAATCCCCGACTGGTGCTGGGGATCCGAATTCCCTGTCCCGTAAACTATTTATTAGTAGAGTCTTCCACATGAAAATGTAGAAAGCACACCATTACCATTGCCAGAGGGCAGCATCAAGTTCCATCCAAGAAGGTGAGGAAGAGGAAGGAGTGAGTGAGTGTGTGGGGTTTAACGGCCCGACGACAACGAGGTCATTTGGAAGAGGAAGGAGGATAGAGGCCCACTCAAGACAGGAAGAATGAGTGAGACCGAGCTAGGGCATCACGAGTGTGCAAAGCCCGTACTCACAAGCAGTGAGCCCCTGGGGTGGCGGTGGCAGTGATGGCGGCGGCGGTGGTGCCGGGAATGGAGGAGAAAGGATCGTCGACATTTGTTTTCCGCAAAAGTTCAAGGTGGCTTACTGCTGACCTGTAGCATAGAAGCGCGATGTTACTACAGGACAAAGGGCAGGGCGAAGCTATGCGGAGTAATCAGACGAAATGAAAAAATTTATACGGTATGACTGTCATTATTATTATTATTATTATTATTATTATTATTATTATTATTATTATTATTATTATTATTATTATTATTATTATTATTATTATTATTATTATTATTATTATTATTATTATTATTATTATTATTATTATTATTATTATTATTATTATTATTATTATTATTATTATTATTATTATTATTATTATTATTATTATTATTATTATTATTATTATTATTATTATTATTATTATTATTATTATTATTATTATTATTATTATTATTATTATTATTATTATTATTATTATTATTATTATTATTATTATTATTATTATTATTATTATTATTATTATTATTATTATTATTATTATTATTATTATTATTATTATTATTATTATTATTATTATTATTATTATTATTATTATTATTATTATTATTATTATTATTATTATTATTATTATTATTATTATTATTATTATTATTATTATTATTATTATTATTATTATTATTATTATTATTATTATTATTATTATTATTATTATTATTATTATTATTATTATTATTATTATTATTATTATTATTATTATTATTATTATTATTATTATTATTATTATTATTATTATTATTATTATTATTATTAATTATTATTAATTATTATTAATTATTATTATTATTTATTATTTATTATTATTATTATTTATTATTATTATTATTATTATTATTATTATTATTATTATTATTATTATTATTATTAATTATTATTAATTATTATTAATTATTTATTAATTATTTATTAATTATTATTATTATTATTATTATTATTATTATTATTATTATTATTATTATTATTATTATTATTATTATTATTATTATTATTATTATTATTATTATTATGATCATCATCGTCTCCCAAGGTCGCGGGTTCAAACCCGGCCCAGGCCGATGGTTTTTAAGTGTGCTTAAAAGCGACAGCTCCATGTTAGTAGATTTACTGGCATGTAAAAGATCTCCTGCGGGACAAAATTCCGGCACACCGGCGACGCTGATGTGATCCTGGCAATTGACAGCGTCGTTAAACAACAAAATAATTTAATTTAAGCATCATCGTCGTCATCACCATTATAATTATCATTTTTATTATTATAATTATGTACACATTGTCTCTAATCGTTAAATGTATGAAACAATCTCGATTAATTACTTACAGAAATGCATTCTTAAAAATATGAATATTTTTTATTTGTGTACACATTGTCCCTGATGGTCATGGGTGTCACGAAGAGACGACCACAGTTATCTACTATTTGCGCGGTAAGACGAATATGGCCTGCCCTGCCATGCTCTGCCCTGCACTCGCTCGCTCACTCACTCATTTGCTAACTTTTAAAAAAAAGTGGTGTCCCCAAGAAGTGGCTGAAAATTGCTCTCTCTCTCTCTCGCTCTCTCTTGTAGTTTTGGAAAATGTATTGCAAGCTTGGAGAATGAATGCATTGTTAACTCATGAGCATCACATTCACACACAGATGTACCTTATGACCACCTTCTGACTTTTTCGGTCTGTCACATCACGTTCTGCGGTAGTGCCAGAGTAGCGCATTTTCTTGGGTGCAGACATGCAGAGCATGAACATATTCCCAGAGCAATTGTGCTGAACGTGATTACAAAGTTCTTACTATCGCGTTTCCAAAAAGTGACAATTCTAAAAAATAATACCTATTTAGTTTAATTGTTAATTTATATTTCAGTACCTATATTTGCACTGATTATTGCAATCGGGGACAAATCTAGGGTTGTGAAAAACTTATTTCGGTGATTGTCCCCAAATATTGGGAACTATTAGGGAGGAACTAAACAAGTACCATCTAACAATTATAAATCGACCTTAGACTCTCATAATGACAATTCTAAAAAATACCTATTTAGTTTAATTGTTAATTTATATTTCAGTGCCTATATTTGCACTGATTATTGCAATCGGGGACAAATCTAGGGTTGTGAAAAACTTATGTATTTCGGTGATTGTCCCCAAATATTGGGAACCATTAGGGAGGAACTAAACAAGTACCATCTAACAATTATAAAGCGACCTTAGACTCTCATAAGTTGTAGATACAGGAGCATTATTCTCTGATGAATAATACTTGTGACTCATAAGAACAGGCCTTGATTCACAGGTTACGTGCAGTCAATACAAATAAAATTCACAAAGCTGAATGTTGGGGTACGCTAGAAGTTCAGCTTGTGATATTTGAGCATTACACACCTTGGAAGGATTAGTGGGTGGAATTAATGACACAATTCATTATTTTTGTCGAGAAAGGAATTGAATTAATTTTAAGTTCTGGATTCTTTACTTCATACTAGAGCCGAATAATGCTGTAAGCGATGTTCAAAATATTGGCGAGGTTATTGCTTTTAAAGGTGAGTTGGTTTATTTTATTAGACTTCAATACATATATTTACTGATTTTAATGTAAATACCTCCCCCTTCCATTATTTTTTTTATAAATAATTGTATGTGAAAGAAATTTAGAAAGTAAATTGACTTAATATGACATTTGCGACGTTTCCTGTCTTATTGTTTCTCTGTGGGTTTCCTGTTGTGACTCGTATCTCGTAGGTTAGAGGGGTGTATCCGTGCTGTGATAATTGACAGAAATGTCCTCATTCGTAGTTTGGAAATAATAAAAATGGTCATGGTTAACTTTTAATAGCGGATAAACTATTACCATTCTGTGATATCGCGGTAATATTTGCTGTCAACTGGTACTAAGTGTTAAAACAGCAGTACATTTATCTGTACCTTTTGCGTCGTAGTAATTGTTAAGAATTATGCTGTGTTGTGGAGAAGCAGCTAAATTGTAGCACGTCTTAGGAAAATAACCAGGCGACGGTATTGCAATGGACTAGAAATTCGTAAGAAGAAGGCAAACTGGAGTTAAACACCAAGGAACATTTTCAAGGTATAGGTTATGGTCATAAATCGCATGTTTGTTTGGGATACAATACTTATTAATAAGCCTGACAGCGTGCTTCCACCTTGCTTAAAACAAGGAGGAATCGAGTATAATATTATAAATTGGTGATAAGTACAAGTGTAGCGTTGCTATTGCTGTTAGTGGGATTGGTATCTTTGAAGTTTGTGCTTTATACACTGTAGGCATCGGCATAACTCACATGTCTTGAATGCGGACTTCACGTGTGCGACACACCAGAGAATTTCTAATTTTTAAATTCCAGCTTTGGCAAGTGCCTTATCGCAGATGCAATAAGTTAATCCCTGTAATTTCATTTATACTGCTTCACCTTTTTTTAGGAAATGAGCACGTAACTACTTCTACATGGAAGACAAACAAAACAGAGATCTCTGTACCTTGCCTTAGCCACATTATAAAAGTCTTTCGCTGAGTTAATATATGCCAGTCTGTCTCTCATTGCTGTCCGCATGGTGCATTTTACTCATTCCTTTGCAGCCTTTTCCATGTCTGTTTACAAAAGAATTAGCCAATTTTCATTTGCTGAAACCCATTCTGGAAAAGCAAACGTCTAAAACAGTGTATCAGTTGTAATGGTATTTAAGCCTATACAATATCTATAAAAATCCTCTTCAGGGATTTTAAACAACCTAAGAACCAAATAGCATTAAAAACAAAGTAAAAAACTTTCAATAAACAATGCATGCAAATATGGTTAAAAATTATTATATCCTTATCTCTGTAGTTGAATGTGATTGTTTTTGTTCCATTTATACTCCACCTTTAACTTATATGGTCATATCAGCAGCATCTCCTTTGGAACATATTACCTATTTGCAATGTTGTTAAATCATTTTACAGTAGGTTTTGGGTCTTGGACTATTTGTGCATTAAATTCACACATGCATTCACACACATTCACACTCTCATTTAACTTCCAGACTCTGCAGAGGATAGGGAATAAATCTTGGCTAGACAGTCCCCAGCTGGGACTCTGAACCCAGGACCCTATGCACAGTAGGAGTATGTGAAACTGCATTTATAATTATGTTATATTTAATGTTTACATTAGATCTAAAAGTTATTTGGTGTTAAGAATTTAAAATTTAACCTACAAGAAAAATGCAAGAAACAATTGGTAACCCATTGTTGGTGCATAAACAAGCAAGGAAAGAAGACCATGATCAGAGGCTTAAAATAGCAAAAGGAATATGATATAAACAAGTTAAAACACAGGAATATATAGCTGTCTGTGTTTGAGCTATAATGTATTATACATAAAAGTGTTTAATATAAATTATTTCAGGTATTCTATTGTTCTATGATACTCAAAAGGGTACTAATTTAGTATAGGAGGAAAACTCGCTGTGCTTGTCGCTTACTTCTTGCTGGGCTGCAAAACCACAGAGCTAACCTAACTCCTAATTTGTTTTAGGAGTATATTAGTAAAACTGTGTTAGCAATGCCTACTTTGCTCATGACACTTAATTCTTAGTGGGTAGCAGTATATAAAACCCTAGTTTTCTTAAAACTGGTTATGTAGAGTGCTCATGTCGCCTAATCTTCAGTATGAGAGATGTAACCTGGGAACCAGTCAGCTTATAAGCATATGGAGTGTGCCGCTTTTCCATGCACATTGCCATGGATGTTAGAGATTGCCTTAAGTGACTGAAAATTTTCACCCTATACCAGGGGTGCCGTTGAAGGGGAATAGTCTTACCTAGACTTCCCCATACCACCTACTTTCCATTGAAGAATTCTGATGTTAGATTTTCTATTAATATAATGTTTGGGTTTTCGAGAAGTAGTCCCCACCCGGAGATCCGAATGGGGGACTGTTATAACTCCGGAATATTTTACTCCTCGAGTCATATTTCATAATTCATATTCGAGAGAATTGTCAGTAAAAGTAACCGCTTTTTAGAGAGTACCTATTTTTATGTTTTGGCGGTAACATTGCTCTCTTGCAACCCCCAGTATGTCTGGAAGACCACACTTGTCGTTGGTTTAAGGGTCTCACCAACCTGACTGGGAGAGTGATCAAAATAAATTCACTGACCGTATCTTCAGATTACCAATCAGAGGATGCATTACATGCGATGACAGGTCAGCATGGTAGGAGTTAAGAGGTTATAGAAACATTAGAAAGATTAGAAAAATTGGAAAAATTCAGGTTCCCTAGCCCTCGGTTACCCTATTAGCATTGGGGTCAGAAGAGAACAAGACAAGGCCAAGGTAGGTCAGATAGAAAAGATTATAGTGAGGAGCAAAACACCAGTAAGTGGAAATAATGTTCTGCTCAGCTTGGGTACTTTGTGGTTGCCATCCACATATCCCTAGATGGGAACCTCTGAGGTGAACTAAACATTGTAATTAATAATCTAAAAAACAAAAAGTCTCCTGAGCCCTGATCGGATACATACAGAGTTCATTAAAGAACCTTGGAAAAACAGCAAACCAACAACTACTAAAACTGTAATCTATCCTGGAAAACCACTGTACCTGCCAAATGGTGAAAAGCAATAATTGTCCCACCCTTGAAGAAAGATGAAACAGCATCAATTAAAAATTATCCTCTTACTAGCATAATAACAAAAGTGATGGAAGCAATGGTATCAAACAGGTTAAGTTGGTTTCTAGAATCACAAAATTTAATTTCCCCATGCTAAGGCAGATTCATAGAGCTCCACAAGGTCCAATGTTTTTATGGCTATGTAATTTCCATGGCTACCAGCTATGGAAGAAATGTATCTAAATATAAAGAAGTACACCGTGGCTTACCATAAGATGCGGTGCTCAGCAGAACACTTTTTAATATATTTATTAATGATCTGCCACAAGAAATACAAGAATCAGGAGTGAAGTGTGCACTATTTGCCAAAGATTTAGTAATGTGGACTTCAGAACCAAAAAATAAAAATGTAGAATTAGACAAAACCATGCAACAATCCTTAACCAAGCTACAAAGTGGATCAAAGAAAATTTAATGACTGTTAATACAACAAAATCAAACTACCAAAACTTTTCACTAAGGAAAAAAACCATTAAAAATAAAACTAAATTTTGAGGGTCAACAATTACCAGAAATACAGAACTAAAGGAAGCAAAATATGTTGTTGTTGTTGTTTTCTAGTGCCTTGCATCTGGCAATGAAGCCATTAGCATTCGTGCTTTCCAATACTTTTGAACTGTAGTTTCTTCTGATCTTAATGCTTCACAGGTCTTCAAGTGGTCTTCGTTCATTTCTGCTGGATCGTTACACAGGACACATATTGGTGAGACTGAGATACCTATTCTGTAGAGATGACTTGCTAAGCAGTCGTGATTTGTCAATAGTCGGAAGACTGCAACCGCTGTTTTCCTTGGTCTCTGGGGGATTATATCTGGGTTGGAAAGTAGTGTAATCCATTTTTTATCTTTGGCATTTGTTTCTATTTCTTGTAGGTATGAATGAGAAAATTAAGGAATATGAGAAATTGAATTTAGACTTTTGTTTTATTGTTGTGCCTTTCTTTGCAAGTGAGTCTGCAGCTTCGTTCCCCATGACTCCACAGTGTGCTGGAACCCATTGGAGATGAACAGTCTTATTAACTTTTTGGAGTTGTGTTAACATTTTGTAGCATTCTCTAATTTTTGTTGACTTCTTTGTAGTATTTGAACATATTCCCTGAATTGCAGCTTTAGAATCCGAAAGAATGACTGCCTTGTTAAATTTATTTAAGGGAAGATTTAATAATTGTCGGAGAGCAATGTGTGTAGCCTCAATTTCTCCATCATAATTTGTTGTGTCTCTGCCAACAGAATGATAAAAGGAAAAATGTGAACACGTAACTCCAGCTCCAGTAAGGTTTTCCTTGGAGGATCCATCAGTATATATGTGCAGCCATTCTTCTGTGGGATACCTAGTATTGATTGTTTCCAGAGCTAGAAGTTTTTGTATTTCTTTTGGTGTGTCTGATTTACTTATTTCCGCTATTAATTCCAAATTGAAGGTAGGTTGCAATAATTCCAATGGATTTTCTCTTATAAGTAGATTTTCTCTGATGTTAGGAATGTTCAATTTGGATTTAATCTGTGTTACCTTTTCTAGGAAACTACTATGAGTTTTAAGGATTGAAGGGGGGAGGTTCTCTTCTGTCCATTTAGAGTTTGGCAGACGTAACATTTTCTCGTGTTGGAGCAATGCTTGTTCTTCTATTTTTGTTGTTATTGATGGGGTCCGTGTTAAGGCAAGCATGGCATCAATAGGTGTGGATTTAACTGCTCCAGTGATTAGGCGAAGAGCCTGATTTTGTATTTGTTCAAGTTTATTGATGTTAGCATTTGCTGCTGTTATTAAAGCTTCAGAACAGCACAAGAGGTTTGGTTTAACGTACATTTTGTATGTTGTGTTAAGGACTCTCCTTGAGCAGTCCCATTTAGCACCAGCTAACCTTTTCAGGATTTGCAGTTTGTTTTCAACCTTTTCTGAGATGTTTGTTATATGTTTTTTCCGACTTAGCTTTCTGTCGAAAGTGATGCCTAAGTATTTGGCATCATCAACTGCTTTGAGTGGTTTACCATTATAATTTATGTTAATATTAACTGGTTTGTATTTTAGTGTAAATAATTCATAATTTGTTTTTTCCACATTGATGGTCATGAGGTTTTTGGAGCTCCATTCATGTACTTTGTTTAGGGCTGTTTCTATTCTGTCTTTAATTAATTCAGGTTTTTTTGGAGAGCCTGAAGTCCAAATGACTACATCGTCAGCAAATAAAGCAATTTTGGTTTCTAAAGTCTTTATTATTGATGGAAGGTCATTTATATATATATATGTTAAAGAGTGTTGTGCTCAGAACAGCACCTTGTGGAAGTCCTCGGTGTGTTTGTTTATATTTGGAAATGTATGTATTATATTTTGTGGCACAAAATCTTTGTGAAATAAACTGAGTTATCCATTTAAGCATGTTACTTTTCACACCTATTGATTGCAACTTCTCAATTAATTTGTTTCTCCAGACTGAGTCATATGCTGATTTAAAATCAATGAATACTGCTAAGGTATCCTCCTTTCTATTGAAAGCTTCCTTGATGTCTTGGCTTAGTAGGAGTACATTTTCACTTGTACTATGATTCTGTCTGAAGCCGGTCTGTGAACTATTAATTAAGTTGTAATATTCTAGGAACCAGTTAAGTCTAGATGCCACCATTCTTTCCATCACTTTTGCAATAACACTGGTCAAAGATATTGGTCTGAAACTATTAATATTGTTTGAAGGTTTGTTTTTCTTTAAAATCAGGATGATAATGGCTTTTTTCCAGTCGGAAGGTACAGTCATTCTCCAACACGTGTTATACAGTTTAAGTAGGACTTCTTTTCCTTTCCTGCCAAGGTGTTTAATAAACTCTGGGTGGATCTTGTCAGGTCCTGGAGATTTTTTGTTCTGTAATTGTTCTATTGCTAAATCCAGTTCTGTTTCGTTAAAATCCTGAATAAAAATATCATTTCGTATACCTTTTGGCTTATTAGTTTCTCTGATAGTTTTTTGGATAGCCTTATCTTGTTTTTTATATGCTTGGGGTATTCTTTGTGACTGAGCATAAAACTTGTTAAGGGATTCTGCTATTTCCCTATCTGTAGTTAAGCTTTTGTTATTATGTTTTAATGGTTCAGTTGTATTTTTTGATAATTTTGTTTTATTAAGGAATTTGTATATTTTATTTGCATCTTTCCTATAGTCCATATGTTCTACAAAATTTGTGAAACTGGCCCTCTTTGCTGTAATTAATTCTTTCTTAAAAATGGCTGCTTTTCTCCTCCACTTTTGTACATCTTCTGGACACTTGGTTCTTTCGACTTTGACTCTTGCTATATTTCTTTCGTGTTTTAACTTAGATAAAGATGGAGACCAAAAGTAGCTATATTTCTTTAACTTTCCTTTGGGGATATGTGTTTTGGCTGCTGTCAATAATATTTCACAAATTTTTTTATTCATTTCATCTGTTGACTTGAACTCTGATTCTAACAGTATATTACACTTCCCTTCTATCTCATTTTGGAAACTGGACCAATCTGCTTTTTTAAAATTCCAAGAAGTTTTAATTTTTGGTTTGTTACTTTTATTTATTAGACCTCTTATGGAGTTTATGGTGATTTTGTAGCCTGAACCTGGGTCTTCTATTATTTCTCTTTTTGTATTGTCAATTATGTCAGATGACACCATCAGAAGATCAGGATTTGTACCTGAACCATTATAATGAAGGTAAGTGGGTGGATCATTTGGATTAAATATTAATTCCATTGTTGATGAGTTTAATAGGTCTTCTATGACTCTTCCTGCTGAATTTATATCTCTGTAGCCCCACCTAGGGGAGTGTGCATTAAAATCACCTATTAAAATACTTTTGGGTTCTATGGGAATAGAATTTAGATCTAGTGTATTGTCTGGAGGATTGTAGATACTGTAAATTCTATAGTGGTAGTTACTTTTCCGTACTTCAATTTTAACTATTTCTGATTTATCTTGTTCTTCCATTGTTTTTTGGATTTGGATAGTAGCTTTCATATTTCTTTTAATTCCTGTAAGAATACCACTTGCTATTTGACGAGCCTTTGGAAGTATATGTGTAGTGTACTGATCCATTTCAAAGTATATTTCCTGTTCTTCTGATATATTGGCTTCTTGTACTGTGAAGACATCTATATCTTGGTCTTTTAATATTTTCATTAGCTCTTGTTTTTTAGGCTGGGACATGCCTCCTGCATTCCATTGTAGAATTCTTAAAGTATTGGAATTGTTGTGATGAAATTTGCCTAAAGATGTGCCCACCCGGAGATCTGATTGGGGGACAGTTTTAACTCCGGAATGTTTATCTTTAGGACTCATATTCATGTATGTGGCTTTCATGTAACTGTTTTCTTAACGGGCACCAGTTTTACAATGTGGCAGTTACATCACCCGACTTAAAAGCAAAATATTTGGGAGTTATATTTGATACCAAACTTAAATGGATCAAACAAATAGAAAATGTAATACAAAGAGCAGAAAGGCGCATTTCACTGTGAACATGTCTTACGGAAACGAAGTGGGCATGTTCCAGAGCAACTCTTAACATGACATACAATGTATAAATAAAGCCATTGTTTACTTACTGCAGTGAAGTTCTTGTAACAGCAAACACAAGAAAAAAAAAATCAAATCTTTCAAAACCAAAGTTTGAGAGTAACTAATGGTGCTATCAAAATTTCACCAATACCAGCTATGTAAATACTAACCAACCAATACCCTATTGAATATGAAATAGAAAAGAATAGCTCTTACTCTGCACAAAAAGTTGATCAGATTCCCACTAAATACATGGCACAAGAGAAGGTTTACACATACACCAAAGACTCAGGAGAGCTTTCTTTCCAAAATTCAAGACATCAAGAAGAATGTAAACCAGGGGAAGACAACTTCGGGCCGTGTGACGTATTTAAACGAAGAGCCACCTTGTACGTTCGTGTGACGTCAGGCGAGAGCAGTGTATTGCTATGCTGCCTAGATCAGCGGCGCATGTGTTTAGTTCCCCGTGTTTCACACTAGTTTTAGACCAGGCTTCAAGATCTAGAAACGTTGTTAACTACGTTTCAGGTCTTTGTGACTCCGTATTCATTGGATGTTAACAATGTTTCTAGCAGGTAGCAAATTGAATTGATAAAGTTACAGTGCGACGTTTTGCTGAAGGACAAATATAAACACAAGGAAGACTTGGCTAATTGTTATAAGAATGTTCCTCAAACCACATTTCCGGGGTTATATGCACTTGTTGCACAGGTATTATGTATGTTTGGTTCCACGTATGTGTGCGAACAAAGAATAATTCTTTTTGGTTATGAACCTTTCTAAGTCAAAATCCCGAAGCATATTGTCAGATCACAATCTAACATGCTGTCTTCGGTCACAAATGTGCTGTACATTACGCCCTAACATTGACAAACTAGTTAAAGAAAAGCGAAACGACAAATGTCGGAAAATGTCCACCTAATTATTCTGCATAGCTCTCCTCTTGCTCAGGCAAAATAGTTATAATTTCTGTTCTATTTGCGTTATAACATTACTGTTCACATAAAATATGGCTTTATGCCATATATATATGGCATAAAGCCGAAATGTAATTATTTATAATCTGTGACTATTCCGTAATTGAAACAGTCAGCATTAAGATTACGATGTCCCGTATCCCATTTCCTCTTGCCCGCTGTGACGTCATACGTTCAACTGGCTTGCTCTGGGAGCATGTGTGCTGAGTGGGCTGACGTCACAACAGCGTTACCTGTCTTCCCCTGATGTAAACCTTCCTAATTCAAAGGAAAACTTAATATATAAAGTCAATCCGACACAGATATTACATATAGTTTACATATGACAGAAGTTAAGAAAAGTAATATCCAACTAATGTTCTAAAATTATTGGAATTAGAGACAGTCCATAATAGATTTCCGGAACATGAATAGCTTCATATTTATACTGATGGATCACTGATGTCAAACCAAGAGCGGAGCAGGGGCTGGAGTCACGTGCTACCTCTTTTCCTATTGCAAATCTTTAGGTTATGGAATTACAAACTACGATGGAGAAATTGAAGCAATTTGAATAGCGCTCCAAAACCTTTTGTATAGAATCTCACATTTTCATCAAGCAGTTATTCTCTTTGATTCCAGGGCGGCAATTATAGCAATCACTTCCAAGTTGTCGCCAAGAAACCAATCAATTATAGAATGTTGGAAAATTCTTACCCACCTAACAGCACTTCAAAAACACTTAATCTTCCAATGGATACCTGTGGACTGAGTGGCAATGACAAAGCTGATTTTCTTGGAAAAAAAAAGTTACCAGCGGTGTTCAGAAATCTATAGTTAAGCTACCATTTTATGCAGCTAAAAGATTAGTCAACTCTGAATTCAAAAAATTATTGCAAAATATTACTATGAAAAATCAAAAAACAAAAGATGTGAACTACCAAACATTCAAACAGTATGAGAGGTAGAACTGGAACTTAAAAATTCAATGCCACAACTGGGATTTGAACCACAGTTGTGGCATTGAATTTTTAAGTTCCAGTTCTACCTTTCAAACTTTGCCCACACACAGCTTGTGTGTTTAAAAACACCAACAGTAAGATTGTTGGCATAAATAAATAATAATTCAAACAGTAATTCTTAAATGTCCTCAAAAAATGGCAGTTGCATGTTGTCTGCCAGAGTTTTCAACCTGTACTCTGCCATATATAGATGTGCAGTGGTACTTTTGTCGGCATCTATTTGCTATCTGGTAGGCATCTTGGGAAGGGTTAACTGGCTCTCAATTGTGGACAATAAAGGACACCGTACAACCCTGGCAGATCTCCTATAGGAATTCCAAGTGGGAAGAAGTGGTTTTAACCCTCTTGAGGATAGGCCACACCCGAGCAATCCATAGACACTTTTTGTGTGGTGATTCGGCACCTATCTGTGCAACATGCAGCGTTCCACTCTCCGTAGCTCATGTCCTTATTGATGGTCTGCAATATGCTTGTGAGCGCCAGTCCCTTTGCTGGGTCTTAAAATTCCTCAGTTTTAGGCAATGACCCAGTAGCCGTAAATACAGTACAATGATTTGTTGCCAATATTGATTTTTGTAAGGCACATTTTATTTCGGAGGTTTTAGCATTTGAGGCTGTTTTACTTTTTTGCTTTTTAACGCTGTTATTGTTCTGTTTAAACTTTTAGCAATTTTGAGTTTCACTTTTTAGCTTTTTAAACGGGAAGTTTAATTGTTGAGTTTTGCTGCTTTTATCTATTTTAGCGTTCACTTTTTAGCTTTTTAAGGGTGAAGTTTTAATTTTTGAGCTTCCCTGATTTTATCTTTGGACTTGGGACCCTAATGACCAAGTTGTTGACGGGCCTTTAAACACCACTCACTCACTCACTCACTCACTCTTTTTTTTGGTGTTACTAATCTTAGGTTGTCTATTCTCCCTCTTTTCCCAAACTGTTTTTTCATATCAGAATGTCTTACTTTGTGAGGCCAAGTGAATTTCTTTTTACGAGCTTCAATTAAAAATAATGTCCATTTTTGATGCTGCCACAGGTGTACATTGCTCTCAATAACAATGCACACACTTATGCATTTTTGTTTTGTTTTATCACCGCGCCCGCCGTATCTAATTGCCGACAACCGCAGTGTCACCCATCGCATTATTGTCGGCACTACCGCAAAGGAGCCGAAGGAAAGAGACGGAGAATGGCCGCATTGTTGGGGCGCTTGCCGAAAGAGAGAAAGTGATAGAGGCTTCTAGAACTGTCTGCTTTGTGTTTCACCGCTAAATAAGTGAACGTTCCGGAAGCTTCCAGAATAGTGCCTGGGAGATATAAATAGCGGTAAAGTGTGAGAAGGGTCAGTCAGACGTACGTGAGCGTTGAGTAGTGCCGACGGAGAACAGTCAGTCGTATGTGAAGGTTGAGTAGTCGTGCCGACGGAGACGGACAGACGATGTGGAGAGTTGTGCCGACGGAGAAGAGTTAGTTCTTTGTGTTACGAGTTCGAAGCCGTGCTGTTGGTGAATGGGAAAAGACTTTCTTGTTGTTGCAACGAGTGTACAAAGTTACTGTTTACGGAAATAAAAGTGTTTCTTTATCTCGACTACATCTGTCTACTTTACTTCACACCCACACCACAAAAGTTACACTGGTGTCAGAAGTGGGATTCGTCGAATTGCTTCTAGTTTCATTACATCGTCAGAAGTTGCAACGTTAGAACCAAGATGGAGGGGGATTCGGAAACCAGGATGATGGCAATGATGAAAGAATTATTTGCCAAAATGGAAACGTCATACGACAACCTCGTTGCCAAAATGGAAACGTCATACGACAACCTCGCTGCCGAGCTGAAAGAAGAAATAAAGACGAGAAACAACCTCGTTGCCGAGCTGAAAGAGATGAAGACGGAGCTATCGGCGAAAATTGACGGCGAACTGATTGGCGTGAGGGAAGACGTGGAAGAACTCGGCGAAAAGGTGGTAGACCTCTGCCAGCACGTGGACGTCGTGGAGGACGACGGGGAAAGTCTTGGCGCCCTGGTAGTAAGAGTTGACGAGAGCGTCAAAGTACTGGATGCCAGGGGCAGACGGAATAGCGCGGAGCCGGAGAGGGAGCACCTAGTGGCCGAGGCGACAGTCGCGCCCGTTTCAGATGATATGAGGGAAGACGTGGAACAACTCGGCGAACTGATTGGCGTGAGGGAAGACGTGGAACAACTCGGCGAACTGATTGGCGTGACGGAAGACGTGGAACAACTCGGCGAACTGATTGGCGTGACGGAAGACGTGGAACAACTCGGCGAACTGGTTGGCATGACGGAAGACGTCGAACAACTCGGCGAACTGATTGGCGTGACGGAAGACGTCGAACAACTCGGCGAACTGATTGGCGTGACGGAAGACGAACAACTCGGCGAAAAGGTGGAAGACCTCTGCCAGCATGTGGACGTCGTGGAGGACGACTGGGAACGTCTTGGCGCCCTGGTAGTAAGAGTTGACGAGAGCGTCAAAGTACTGGATGCCAGGGGCAGACGGAATAGCGCGGACCCGGGGAGGGAGCACCTAGTGGCCGAGGCGACAGTTGCGCCCGTTTCAGATAACGAAAATGTACGTCTCGGGGAAGACAAAGGGGCAGTTCAGGGACGTCGTCGGGGATCCTCTGGAGGAGTGTGTCGGGTACGTAACCAACCAGGATACGACGTGGAGGACGATCAGCAGGGAAGCGCACAAGCAAACGAGCATCACGCGAGAACCGACTTGGCATGTGACATGGGGGGACCGTCGGAGCCATCCAATCACCTGACGCATAGTGCCGTGAACGGAAGAAGGGTGGACATCATCGTGGACGGCAGGATACAGGAGAGGCCGTGCCGAGCACGAGTGAACACGAGTGCAGCGGTGGACGCGACTCGCGCGGATGTGGTGGGGTTTGTTGCCGGACCCATCGGAAGCAAGGTGGCTGCGAAGGTGCGCCAGAGAGGTCGGCGGACACGGTACCCAATGAGCCGTTTCCAAGTGCGCAGGATGGCCCGTCAACACACCAGGAAGAAGGGCAACTGGACGAGGGCCCGCCAAGACCGGCGGTACTGTTGCAGAATTTCGAAGCAGGATGGCATACGTCGTCCTACCCGGACCAAGGGACACTATCCAACAGCGATACCTAGGATCGTGCCTCCTGGAGAAGAGGTTCGATGGGTTAGTCCACCGGGGCGCAAGGGAGATGCCGCAGTGATAGTGCTGGTCGGGACGACCAGCTCTGAGGAGGGAGCAGTGTCACCGCGCCCGCCGTATCTAATTGCCGACAACCGCAGTGTCACCCATCGCATTATTGTCGGCACTACCGCAAAGGAGCCGAAGGAAAGAGACGGAGAATGGCCGCATTGTTGGGGCGCTTGCCGAAAGAGAGAAAGTGATAGAGGCTTCTAGAACTGTCTGCTTTGTGTTTCACCGCTAAATAAGTGAACGTTCCGGAAGCTTCCAGAATAGTGCCTGGGAGATATAAATAGCGGTAAAGTGTGAGAAGGGTCAGTCAGACGTACGTGAGCGTTGAGTAGTGCCGACGGAGAACAGTCAGTCGTATGTGAAGGTTGAGTAGTCGTGCCGACGGAGACGGACAGACGATGTGGAGAGTTGTGCCGACGGAGAAGAGTTAGTTCTTTGTGTTACGAGTTCGAAGCCGTGCTGTTGGTGAATGGGAAAAGACTTTCTTGTTGTTGCAACGAGTGTACAAAGTTACTGTTTACGGAAATAAAAGTGTTTCTTTATCTCGACTACATCTGTCTACTTTACTTCACACCCACACCACAAAAGTCACACTATTTCTTTTGTTTTGACATAAAGAATCGCTTGATGCCTGAAACTAGTATCATAAGATGTTCTTCTGTGTTTGCTGTGCACTTCCTGACCATCTACTATTTCAAACAACTCCTTGCCAATGATAAATTTAACAAAAGTGAAGATTGACAATGTATTGTGGCATTAGGTAGGTATGACAAATTTGAATGCAATTTTACACTGGAATCTGATGTGCCTTTGAATAGTGCATTTAGATGAAAAAAGGTTCACTTTCATAAATATGGTGCATTTTGAGGTGAAACACTACATAAAGGATAACTGGTACCTCAATTTTACTCATATGAACTGAAAACATTGTAGCTTTCAGCTTGAATAATCTTAAGTTTTTTCTTTTGTTTTAGAATTCGGAGTCTGCCTTCAGCATGAATAAAGAGGAAAGCATTTGCTGGTACCATGGCAAAATTTCTCGTGAAGCTGCTGAGCAGGTTCTGAAAACAGGTAACATTTTCTTCTGACACTAGTGCATTTCTGTGTTATACTAAGGATGGAGACCTTGATATTGATACCTCAATACTCGGCAGTATTGAAGTATGTGTATTACTTTGAGGTAAACCTTTGCTACTACATTTTTTGATATTGATCAGTTTTTAAGTTTTGCATTATTGAAAGTTTGTGCATTTAATGTTATGTTATATAAGGAACGAAAGGAGTTGAGACTTCATGTTATTGCCTTGCATAGTCCCCCAAGAGTTAGTTGATTATAGCACTTGATACGAGGCATGTTTTTAAAGTAAGTACTGTTTAAATATTTAACCGCTGCAGTCAAGAGTTGTAGCTGTGAGTGACCCTCATTTTCTTTTTTCCTATTGTTTTAGCGTTTCATGTTCAAAACTATCGAACAGCCCGCTGACTGTAAAGTTAAATCAGTGAGTCATCTTTTGAATACGAGAAATGTTGTGTTAGTAAACATTCATCCCCAATTGTGCAAGGTTTATTAGGAAACAATGGGTGAGAATGCCTGGCCACACACAGCATAAACTCAAGATCTGGTGACAACATTTCATTGGGAAAGTTTGACCATCTTCCCAACAGTCCTTTTTACCACCAAGGGATTTTCATCTATTTCTTCAGCTGAAGAAATTCCTTTTTGGAAAAGATTTCAATCATGGTGATGTTAAAAAGGAAGTGCAGACTTGGCTTTTATTACAGGCGGCACCATTCTTTGACAAAGGCTTACAAAAGCTGGTTTTCTGTTATGAGAAGTAGCTAAATAAGGGCTGTAACTAAGTATGCAAGTTGTGAAAGAGGTAATGAATGATAATAAAGTACTTAGAAAATAATATTCTTTCATTTTTTAAAAAATTATCAGTACTTTAAAAATATGCCTCATAGATCTTGACTGCATTTTCTGTGAGTGAATGAATGAACGTTCTATGACTCTTGTGTATGAATGAAAATAATCAAAACAATAGGGGAAGGAGTAGAGATACTTGTGTAATATACAGTGTTAATGGAGTTGTGAATGAAGCTAAGTTAGCTGATGCACTAATAATTCTGCAATAACCTGGTTTGGTGATTCACTGTCAGCCATTACATTCACCTACTCTGGTGATTAAAATATGTGAATCCAGCCGAAACAAATCACAACTTAAGATGTGACATAATACAGGCATGGAAATATTTGTTCTTTTCCTGCATTTGTTAGTTTATGTTTTTCGTGTTAAATGGAGCTCACAAGTGCACTTTTCAGGTATATCGCATGACTAATACACAACAGTGATATTGAATAAAATATGAATGAAGTGTGGGACTATTCTGAAGTATGAAGCACCAATTTCCACCTTGCTTTGATGATGTCAATTTTGATGCAGTGTTTCAGCTCCACAATGAGGCATTTAGGGTACCAGTGGACCTTAAATCCACAATATCTCTGTTTGTGTTGTACCTGGCTTCACTCGAGTAATGAGAGTCTTAACTTAGGGTATGCTTGAGTGTTTATTTGCTAAAGGAGGACACAGATTCTTATATAATTCTTATATAATATTTAATGAATTCTTAAATTCAGTCACTGAGAAGTTGCAGACCGATGTAATACAATAGAAACTGAATATTACTTGTAGAACTGATAACTATATACAGGAATATAATTCTCCATGTTACGGACAGACAATCATGTAACACAAACAACTGTTGAAGAATAACCGAAATATGTGTTGGTTACACATAGCTATAGACGAAGTTACTTGTGGCTCCTAAGTTCATCACAAGAGAATTCTGTGTAGCTATAACGCTATTCGCGGGAAAGGTCAGTATGTGTTCTCTACATGCTGGCTATTGGACAGGTCCATTTACTATCTAAGAAGCTCAAGCGTCTCAAGTTCCTTTGTTTTTTTAATTCCATCTAGTTTGAAGCTATTCTGTGATGTTCCCCTTTAATTTCTGCTAATTCTTAGTAATCACGCAATTATCTGGGCTCGCCAAGACACGCTGCAAATTCCTCAAATTGATACCTGGTCCCTAATGGCCTAACAAGCCTTTGTCAACTGGTAATAGGAAACAAATCCCATGTACAGAATAATTTATACATGTTAACTTGATACAATGTATTCTGATTTTATATTTACAACCCCCAAGGACCTACTACAGTAGGTGCAGGTCTTGGCACACACAGGTTCCCGAGCTGCTCACCTTCATTTCCTCCCTTCCATGTCCATCAACCGTAGCCACATGCAGCTGCTTTCGTTGCTGCTATTCATCACCCTCTTCCTCTTCTAGGATTATTATGATTATTAGTTTGTAGGTTTATTAACCCCAGTCTCACCAAGAGGGATCTTTTCTATCTCCACGTTTCAGTATGGCTCCTGACATGTGTGCTCTCCGGAGGTCTCAGGCATGAAGGTTGGGTGGGCCCTTCACACTGCCCCCATGTGTAAGCCTTAGGTGGGAAGCCCATGCACACCATCATGTATCTCTCTGAGGACCTGGTCTGTGTTAATTTCCCAATGATCGTGTGCTGTCGGGTTAGTATCACCAGCCGGAATTGTTATCAATGACAGAATCCTGGTGTAATTAACCACAAGCCCCCTGAATTTGAGTCTCTCTTGCACAGGGCATGGCCTAAAGTGGGAAGCCACATGAGGTTATTCCTGTGGTACGGGGCATAAAGCTGGTGTGTGTGGTGAAGTTTACCCATATGGACAAGCAGTGGAGATTGGAGGGTAGTACCTCAGAAGTACGCTTTGAGGTCAGTCATGTAGGGGTCTCCATGGTGGCACAGACTGTGGAAATTTGGTGTCTTTCTTCTTTAACCCCAGATAGCAGACCGATGCCAACAGTACAGTAAGGGAACATTCATCAATGGAAAAGCTCTTCAATCAACTCTTTTTTGGTGTTAACTTTGGCATGTGATGGGAAAGCTGTAAAGGACCTTAGCCCCTTTTGTACAAAACGGGAAGTTGACAGGATCTATAGTCCTGTGAAAAATGCGACTGGAGTTTGAGACGGTATGCTCTTGATAGAGGTGATTACTGCATACCAATCACAGAAATTGCTAAAAGTGAATTTTTTGGGCTCCTACCCAAACCAGGTAGTCTCACACAAATTGCTCAATTCATGTAGAGTTATCACTACCTCCAGTCTTGATGGTCTGTCAAACGAGGAAATAGACACCTGCCTTTCAGATCAACGGGAATGTCAGGAATACCGCCTCACTTGAAAACAGAATTCTCTTTCTGGACTGAATTCTGCATAGAAATGCAGATTCAAATCAATACTATTGGTGTTTTTAAACACACAAGCCGTGTGTGGGCAATGTTTGAGAGGTAGAACTGGAACTTAAAAATTCAATGCCACAGCTGGAATTTGAACCACAGACCCTCCACTTACTAGGTGGGTGCTCTAACCATTAAGCTACTGTGACAACCTGCCAGAATGACATTGAATTCTCAAACCATTTCGTATTTTAATAACACCAGTAGTAAGTTTGTTTGCTTAAATAAATAATAATTACCACCTGAAGGTTATTTAATGCCGGGACATAAAGTACTTGCAATAGTAAGTCACCATTGGGGTAATTGTCTCTGATGTGAGACTGCCTTTGTGGTTTACTGGGAGAAATACGAACTGGTATATTTTGATATTGGCACAGGAAACAACAATGGAAGTAATGCGATACAGTTTAGTCCATGGATTATGGACAATGATGCTCAGTTGTTCCTTTGGCAAAGCACTTGTCTATTTGACTCCGGCCATTCGTAGCACTAGAAGCGCAGGGCTCAAGAGAAAGTTTGCAAATAGTACCTAGTACAGAACAACAGCTCAAGTCCTTTCGAAACAGTTGTACAGAACATTTAGTGTTAATTTGTATACTTTTAACGAAAATGTATTTATACTTATAAAACAGCTGAATAAAGTTTTAGTCAGTTAAGATCTGTTATGAACAATTGTGAATTATTATTTATTTATGCCAACAAACTTACTGTTGGTGTTTTTAAACACACAAGCCGTGTGTGGGCAAAGTGGCATTGAATTTTTAAGTTCCAGTTCTACCTCTCAAATTGTGAATTGTTTCAGATGGTGAAAATGAAGATGGAGCATTTCTCGTGCGAGAAAGTAACACTGCTGTTGGAGATTATGTTTTATCTGTTGTTTATGGAGGTGAAGTAATTCACTATCAGATTAGAAGACATGGGGAGGATGCCTTTTTTTCCATAGGTATGTAGGTTTTAAGCGTAAAATAAAAGATCTGATGTGATTTACATTACTTTACCAATGGCAAACTCACATGCATCTGTTATAATTATAGTATTCATATAAAAGTGATTCTTCTAACCATATCGTATTTATATATTTTTGCTTAGCAATGATTTCTGATCATTATCACTGTACTTTAACTTGACGCTTGAAACAGCTCAAGTACCATATGGTTGGAGGGCTGTTGCAACCATTTGCACAGAGGGAAATGAGAGGTTGAAATGCTATGTGATGCTTGCAGTTCACAGTTCTAACACTTGATTCATTATGGTACATGACTAAGTATATCGTCTTTCTTACTCTGTTAACAAAAGAAAAAATATGTGTTTTTAGCTGAGTGCTCAATCTATCCTTTTGCTTTTTACCTCAGACTGCAATTTGCCAATTAGGGTTGTGTTAACATTATTGAAAGGAGAAAGAAATAACTAACAGAAATAATGCTATAAAAGAAGCGCTATAAAATGCTATAACAGAAGCAGCAGTAGCAGTGCAGTTATTTTCTGTGTAGACATTGATATTCATATTGCACCTAAATTATTAACCATTTGCAGCAACAGTACAACTACTATTAGTGAGGTAACAAAGTGAAATTTTTTCATGTTCCGTAATCACACCTTTGTTTCCATTGTTAAAATGAAGGAAAATGAACATTGAAACCATTCTTGTCTTCAGAATTGAACGAGAATTAATTTGCTTCATTTTCAATATGAATTTATTTTCAGATGAGCAAACAATAATTCATGGGCTAGAAACCTTAATCGAGTATTATCAGGAGGCAGCCCATGGTCTTGTAACAAACCTGACTCGAGAATGCAAGAAAGATCCACCACCACATGATTCCAGAAGGCATGGTCGCACTAATCTCTTACATAGAGCCACCAAGGAAGGTAAATTGTTTTCAATTATACAATTTCTCAGAAAATATGAACATAGAGTGATTTTGTGTTGTTCAAACTGTTACTAGTTTGTAATTATCACCATCTGGTATTCATGGCACTTAAATTGAGAGATAGTACGAGGTAAAAGTTATTGAACCAGTGAATGCCTTTAATTGTTTTAACAAGAAAATAATTTATGTACCAAGTATGGCAATACTTAATAGTACTGTTAAATAGGCAAAATGTTTTTACCTAAATTATTTCTGAAGAGAATTTATTTAACAGTTGGGGTTTCCAAAGTATTCGAGATTAACAAATGCAGCATTACACTGGTTTTATTCACATATAATTCACATTTAATGAAATTGGTATTAAAGGAGAGCACACATTAAAAGTTTTCATTTGTGGAATTATTATATACTTTGGATGCTAGCTTGCACTCCCTTATTCACAGTCAGGTCCCAGCCATATCACCATATTAACAGAAATGATTTGACCAAATGTGGGTCCATGCTAAGGCTGATCCAAAACCTAAAAGTAGATTATCTTAACAACAAAAATTAAAAATAAATAAAGTGAACAGTCCTTCGTAATTTGAAAGACGGTGAAATGATTTTACAGAAGGTTTATAAGTAACACATGCAGAAGTATTGTGAAACTAAATGTGACCACATCTAAAGATTATTTTATAAAATTTATAGCGTTCTTTTTATGTGAGTATGCGGTCTGAGCTGAAGCTAATGATTTTCTGGAATTCATAGTGTTTGCCAACAGAACTCACATTGAAGGGGTGTGATGTAATTATTAATTTTGAGTCAAACATGCAATCTAATTTTGGTACCATTTAATACATATTTCATGAACTGTTATTCACATTGTCAGGTAGTATCAACTCATTTAAGAATACAGAGTATGTTGTATCTAATTAAAATTGAGATTTTATATCCTTACTCATTTCACGCATGCTGATGTGTAAAGAAGGTGACCCATTAACCTATATTGGGATATAGGACAATGGGCCACTTTTTTGCAGTCAGTATATAGGAATTTAAATAAATATGTTATTCAGGCTTCAAATCAGTGTCATTTGTAGTTATCCTCTACATGAATATCTTTTAGAAAACAGGGTTTTTTATAAGACCATCCCACTTTATGCAAGACAAGTTACTCAGTTCAATACAATTTATATGCACCTTAAGTAGGAACTTCCTCAGGATCTACTATTTTGCTGCTGGTTTGCTCACCTTATTTGCAATCTCTGACATAGAAGTCCTCTAGTGGTTTTGTATACATTGCAGTTGTCTGTCCTTGACTGTGAAAGAAAACAATTTTTAGAAAGTTACCTCTTAATGTTTATAGTTTTCAAGTTAAAATTCAGTAAGATTTGCATTATTTATCAAATTACACAACTTCTGTGCCGTATAACTGAAGAACCCTACATTGAATTTGGTGAACTACGATTCACTTTCAAGCTGAATGTCGGTTTTTGATGGTGGTATATAACAGTAACATGCAATAATTATAGAATTTTTTAAAACCTTTTTCTTCATGTATTAAGTTTAAATTCCTTTCTTATAAAGATTAAACTTACATAAGTATCAACTTCTTTTTATTACACATTAACTGCCATTTTCAATTTTATGGAACCCCTTGTTTGAAACATGGGGGAAAAAAAATGAAATAATGAATATTTAAGGTGAATTATTTCACGTAATTATTTGCTGTTCAGCAGAACAAACAGCAGTGAATTGACAACGTCCTTGACATGACTCATGGACCGGGTGTGATCTGGTGCAGCACAACTAGGGGATTTGGTGCTTTTTCTTTTACTTTTTATTTTTTCTACAGCTGTCCATTGAATATACCATAAAAATGTTAACTAATATTTTTTTGAAATTAAGTGCTTAATTATGTGGCATAATTTATATTCCATTTAAAGTGGCAGTTTTCAGAAGAAACAAAATATGATGAAAATTACATTAAATTTAAGTTATAAAAATATCAAACAAATACCACAACAAACTACAAAATATTAGCCTGATTTTGAATTTTGTGTTGAATAGTTTCTGAGCTGCAAGTCTCAGATTCACATAATTTTATAAAATTACAGTAACTTCGACCTTGAAAAAACTCTGAACCACTTTGAGAGGTAGAACTGGAACTAGAAAATTCAATGCAACAGCTGGGATTTGAATTACAGACCCTCTGCTTATCAGGTGGGTGCTCCAACCATTAAGCTACCATAACAACTTGCCAGAATGACATTGAATTCTCCAACCAATTTGTATTTCTCCTGATAAACCACAAAGGGAGTCTCACGTCAGAGACAGTTACCCCACTGGCGAGTTACTGTTGTAAGTACTTTATGTCCTGGGATTAAATAACATTTAAATGGTAACTGTTATTTATGCCAACAAACTGATTGAATTATTATTTATTTATGCCAACAAACTTACTGTTGGTGTTTTTAAACACACAAGCCGTGTGTGGGCAATGTTTGAGAGGTAGAACTGATTGAATTTTTCAGTTTCAATTGAAGCTATTAGTCGTTCTTCGCTTCTTGATGTATCGCTGTGTCGGCCGTTGATGCTTAAATGTCGTTGGTGACGTGGTGTTGCCCTTTGATGTGGTTCGCTCCGGCTAGTCAGCTTGAGATCTCTTACTTTTATCTCGGGTCTGCGTAGGTGAGATGGACAACCCAAGAAAAACTTTGCATATTATTTATTGCATCTTAGATATTTTCGGGAGCTATGCCGATTGTATATGTAGAGGAATCGCACTCACGTCCGCACAGCACAACCTGCCGTACTGGTCTGGGTAGTGACGCTTTCTCTCTTACCCACGCTAAGCAGACCGTTCTTTCCCAATTTGAATGTCATGACGTCATCCAAGAAAGCCTCGTATCCAAAATACTATTTCCTTTTCCCGCAATTTAGAAATGTCCCTTTCTATTATAACATGTTCTTTTATGAATTTCGAATATATAATTACCTTTTTAGGATTAAACGATGTTTACTTTATATTTTATTAAATATATCGCGCAACTTTTAAGGTTGGTCGACATGACTTTTTACTGATTTCGAACTATAGGGTATGACGTCATGACTCGTTAATTTCAAACCAATAATGCGTTTATACTACAAATTTAACGACTATTATTTACTCATATCTTGCTCACCTTACAACACTTCCTGCTCTATTATCTATGTATGTTATTACTCAACACTTATCGCAAATCTCACATCCGGCAATTAAATTAAAACGTGTCTTTATCAAGCCCATTCGATTGGAAATCTAAATTTCGGTATCAAATGCCCCCATTTATGTTATTTTATTATTTCATAATAAAATAATGTAAATGTCTTGCCCGAAAGAAAAATTAAAAATTACTCCTGTATTTTGAATAATCGGCAACACTCCCATTATATACAATTTTCAATTACACTGTTTTGAAATTGGTTATTAACATATTTTCTCATTAATCTTTTTAACATGACAAACAATTGTACACTTGACTAAACATTAATCCTTAAATACTAATTACAATATGTTATGGTTTCTTCTGTGAAGCTTTTATATAAAGGTTAAATTTCAAGAGTCTTTCTTTATACTTCCTTCTTTTAGTTCAGGTTTGCTCACTTCGCTCTCACTATCACTTGCACTGTGATTTTTCACTTTTGTTATTGTAACACATATCTGTACTATATCCTTTAAGCACTAAAATGTACATATATTTATATAAATCCATTACACTCTTCAGACAAGTTCTTTCTTTGTCTTGCTGTGATAACTATCTATACATCTAAATATTTTAACAAATGTTTACAAAGTAAATATTCTGTTTTCTCTCTATGCGGAGATGAACAATTTAACAATCTTTCTGAAGCTGTTATTGTGAGCTCTATACAATATATTTTTAAGCTCTTTGTAGTAGATAGCAATTCACATTCTGCATTTTTCATGAATATGTAAGTACCTGACCAATATATGATTTTCAAGTAAGCTAACATTTACATTTTATCTCAAAGCTGATTGGGCGCCAATAGACAAATGACACTTCCAATTTTTTTTTTACATTAAATCAAGGTTCCAAGGCACCACACGGTTTCTTGTATGGTCGAAGGAGTTGTTTATGCCATCTTCCCAGACATTTTTCATTTTTAACATCTTTTAATTCATAGGTATGATAACCAAATTTTGATATAATTTCTGCAGGACCTTTATATAACAATTCCATCCTTTTGTTCCTACCTCGCAAGGCACTTGATAACTTATGGTCTTTAACTAGTACCCAATCGCCTATCTTAGGTTCCCATTTATGTTTTCTACTCTTTTTCTTTAATTTTCGCTTCTCTGCCTTTTTCTTGATTCGTTCAAAAGCAATTTTCGCTCTTTCTTCTTCACTTAACTGAATGTCATTAATTTTCAGTGTTTTTGGTACCCCGATCAATATTGGTTCTGGTTCAATTCCTAACATTAATTTTATTGGTGCAAACCCAGTAGTTACATTAATGGTGTGATTGATAATCTTTTCTATCAATGGACAATATTTCACCCAATCCTTGTGATTATGATGTGTAAGTACACGTAAATAAATTCCTATATCTCGGAGGACACGTTCTGTTGGATTCCCTGATGGAAAGTATGAGGAACAATAATTTAGTTTTCTCGCGTCTAATGTCACCCTAATCTTTCCATTGGCCTTATTTACAATACATAGGGGATTCACAAATTCTGAATTCGAAATCTCAATAACCTCATCTTCTAACATTGACTTTATAACTGCATCTACCTCTTCTCTTATTGTACTAGGGATAGCTCTCGTTTTATGTGTAAAAGGTTTGATGGGTATCATCTCAAACGAATGAGTATAAATATTACATTTACCAGGTTTCTCAGAGAATACTTCTTTATTTCGGATTAATATTTCAAACAGTTTATCCCTCTGTTGTTCATTTAGTTGATCAGCCTGAGTTACTTTTTTCCTCAACAATTCTTTTAAGTCTTCACTACTCTCCCTATCATAGTACCTAGTTGCGTCAGAAAACCTCAAATTGTCTATGAAATCATTTTTATCCCATTCTACATTTTCTTTATTATCGACACTGTACTCTTTGACATTTACTTCAGTTAATTCCATAGCTCCTACTTTAACATATTCTACAAAGAATGTATCCCCTTGGATTTCTTCTTCCTCTTTTTCTCGTACAATAGTTTCTGAACTACTATCTTCCACAAAAGGCACTATAATGGTCTCATCTTCAACTTTCATTTTTAGAATCATGTTTTTAAAATTCACCACAGCTTCCCAGGCATAAAGACAATCACAACCTATTATAATATCTGTAACAAGTCTTCCTACAATCAGAAATAAAATTCCTAGTATTCTCCCATTTATTTCAATATTTATCATTGCTTGAAATTTTACTCTCTCTTTTCGTTTTCCCACAGCTAGCGAGCAATATATCCCATTAACTGGTAAAGACATTACTTTAAAGCCACTACTTTGTAAATTATCATAAAAATTTTGTGAGCATACTGTGCTATTTGATCCTGTATCTATAATTGCATTGTATTGTTTTCCATTTACTCCAATTTTGATTTTAGGTGGATCTCCTACTTTTTCGTTTTCGTCGATTCTATTTTTACATTCTCTTTTCTTTTGTATCATCATTTGCCTTCCAGGACTATTTATTTCCGAGTACTTATCACAATCATTACTAGGATACCCAGTTCTCACTGAAGGCGCGTTTGACCGGGTCTGGCGTTTCCCTGATTTTTAGGTATGGCTCCTGTACTATTTCCCGAATTGTTACTTCTGTTTTCCTGCATTAAATCGGGGTTACTTCCTACCATGTTTTTGACCGTGTTAATGGCCTCAACCATTTCCGCATTTTCGGGGGAATTTCGTCCATTAGAATACCTTTCTCCCTGTCTTGGTGACCTCGGTCTAAACTCATTATCTCCGTTTGTCCAATACCCATCATTTGAATTTCTACTATGTCCAAAATAACGTCCCCGTCTACCTCGATCAAATCTATTTGTATTCATATAATTCACCCTTATATTTCTTCCCCTTTGATTACCATTTCTATTTTGGTGACGCCCTTCCTGGTTATATCTACCTTGATTTTCCCACCGGAATGATTCCATCCTTGGTACTGGTCCTTTATATCTTTCCCTAATCTCACTTCTATTCTGATAATACTGTGCCCCTTGCCCGAAAGAATTTACAGTTTCTTTTTCTTCATAGTTATTTCCAAATGCGTGTTTTGGCTTATTGACTTCTAAGGCTGATAATAATTCGATCATAGCTGCAATGCTATCGGGTCGGGCTATGATTAGGTAGTGTTGAAGCGTTTCCGGAAAATGTGGAGTCACTATATTTATTAGATCTTTTTCATCTAAGGGAGGATCCAACATCTTCGATTTTCTCGCTATTCTCATAAAATAGTTGACCATCGATTCCTCCGATCTAGGATTAAACTTTCCATTACTTAATTCAACTCTAATATTAGCCTGCCTACTAGCTCCCCAATATCTGGTTAAAAAGATGTTCCTAAAGGTCCTGTAATCATTATTGTTACCCATAGAAAGGCCTAGCCAATTAGCAGCATTACCCTTTAGGCATTTTCTTACTATCACCATCTTGTACTCCTCCGGTATACGTTTCACCGTGAAGTACTCTTGTAACCCTTCTAAAAAGGCTTTAGGATCATCTGAATCTTCATTTTCAAAAACTGGAGGTGTCATTTCATTTAAGACATGGTTAGGCCAATGTAAATTTGAATTGTCACCTATCCCTGAGCTATTTCCGAGATCAGAATGGGAATTACTGTTACCCCTATTTTGCATCGAAATGTCAGCTGATACACCTGGTATTGCCTCGTTTCTTGCAACTTCATTACTAAGATTGTTGTGATTACATGCATTTTCATTTAATTTCAAATTTTCTAAGGCCTCTTTTACCTGAGTAATTTCTGTTACTACTCCTTTTATTTGGTCTGTAACATCCTCCAAATTTCTAGCCTGCCTTTCACTTTCTACATCAGATCTTTCTATTCTAACTTTACACCCCTGTAACTCTTCTCTAATTTCTTCCCTTTGTTTGTCTAATCTATATGTTACTTTTTCCCTTTCTTTATCTAATTTTTCACTCACTTGTTGACCTAATTTCTTTTCAGAATTCTTTACTTCTTGCCTTATTGTCTCTAATTCTCCCTTAACCTGTTCTCTATTTTCTTTTACTTCACTACTGACTTTATTAATTTCCTCCCTAACTTCTTCCCTAAAGGTTTCGAAAGCTCTCTTCTGATTTTCCAATTGCATTCCCAATTCCTGTTGTCCCTTCTCTAATTTCTGTCCTAACTCTATACTAGTTTCATCTATCTTTTGACTTAACTCTGTACTCATCTTTTTCACTGTTCTTAATTCTTTACTATTTTCATCTATCTTTTGACTTAACTCTGTATTCATCTTTTTCACTGTTCTTAATTCTTTACTAGTTTCATCTATCTTTTGACTTAACTCTGTACTCATCTTTTTCATTATCTTTTGAAACATATTCTCTATTTCTGACATAATTGCTGGCCTTTCTGAATTACTACTAAACATTTCTGAACTACCTCTAGGTGTTTCTCTAACGTTCTGATCTTCTACTTCTTGGCATATTCTGCTACCAATTACATTCTGATTAAATTCTTCCATCCTAACTACACTTTTCTCAATTTCCGGACTCTCAAAACCTAGAAAATCGCTATCACTGTCTTCCATTTCTAAACTATTTACACGTGTTTTTCTACTCACCAATATTTCACGCACTTAAACTTGTTCACTACACGTTTCACAGATGTTCACACGCTAGGCACCTTCTTGTCTGCTGGCTCGATGCTGGCCTGGTCGTCTTGGGGTTGGTCTCTTCTCTCGACGCTACACGTTGGGTCACCTTCTTGTTTGCTGGTTCTATGCTGGCTTGGTCGTCTTGGGGTTGGTCCATTCTTTCGACGCCACACGTTGGGTCGCCATTTGAAGCTATTAGTCGTTCTTCGCTTCTTGATGTATCGCTGTGTCGGCCGTTGATGCTTAAATGTCGTTGGTGACGTGGTGTTGCCCTTTGATGTGGTTCGCTCCGGCTAGTCAGCTTGAGATCTCTTACTTTTATCTCGGGTCTGCGTAGGTGAGATGGACAACCCAAGAAAAACTTTGCATATTATTTATTGCATCTTAGATATTTTCGGGAGCTATGCCGATTGTATATGTAGAGGAATCGCACTCACGTCCGCACAGCACAACCTGCCGTACTGGTCTGGGTAGTGACGCTTTCTCTCTTACCCACGCTAAGCAGACCGTTCTTTCCCAATTTGAATGTCATGACGTCATCCAAGAAAGCCTCGTATCCAAAATACTATTTCCTTTTCCCGCAATTTAGAAATGTCCCTTTCTATTATAACATGTTCTTTTATGAATTTCGAATATATAATTACCCTTTTAGGATTAAACGATGTTTACTTTATATTTTATTAAATATATCGCGCGACTTTTAAGGTTGGTCGACATGACTTTTTACTGATTTCGAACTATAGGGTATGACGTCATGACTCGTTAATTTCAAACCAATAATGCGTTTATACTACAAATTTAACGACTATTATTTACTCATATCTTGCTCACCTTACAACACTTCCTGCTCTATTATCTATGTATGTTATTACTCAACACTTATCGCAAATCTCACATCCGGCAATTAAATTAAAACGTGTCTTTATCAAGCCCATTCGATTGGAAATCTAAATTTCGGTATCACAATTCTACCTCTCAAACATTGCCCACACACAGCTTGTGTGTTTAAAAACACCAACAGTAAGTTTGTGGGCATAAATAAATAAAAATCAGAACCACTTTATCATAGCTGCGGTGAAGGACATTATTTTAGGTATAGAAAATTGAAACCCCCCAAAAAAGCAAGGTTTCCTGCTGTCCAAAATGAAATAGAACAGCCTGGATGAAGCCTCCAATAGGATTATTTGGTTACAACTTATGCAACTTCTACATTTCTTGAATTCACTGTGTTTGTATGTATTTTCCATAATATTCTGCATAAAAATATTTAATCCTTTCAAGGAATGAAGTTGTAAATCCTTAGAAAAAGAACTTAATTGCTCATAAGAGAAAAATTATGTTTGCAGGAAACTATACAGTTGTATCCGAACTGCTCAAATGTGGATATCGCAGCTTGGAGGCAAAAAATCAAGATGGACAAACAGCTGTACATTTAGCAAGCCGATTAGGAAAGGACGATATTCTTAAGAAGCTGATTGAGAGTGGAGCAAACATAAACTGTCGTGATACAGCTGGTTATACACCCTTACATGTAAGTGTGTAATTTGGATTGCATTTAAAAAATTTATTTTTCTGTAAATTCTTTAGTGACCAATCTGCAATGGGATTCAAACATCTGAAGAATTTTCTTACAGAATGTTGCATATAGCATTTTATTGCAGATCACAAACTGAAAATATAATTCTTTTTGAAAACGTTTTTTCACTTTGTGATCAGCTGTATTTTTGCACAGTATATGTTGTTAGCTAATGCTGGATTTCTGACAATGAAGACATTAATCCTCTTGCTCTCCAATATTTTTCACTGATGGATGGGGCATTAGAAGTGGCCGGGCATATTTGAAGGTGGTCTCGATTCATTTCCTCTTGCAGATCACATAGAGGACAGAGTGGTGAAGAATATATATCAATTCTGTTTAAATGTTTTGCCAGACAATCATGTCCTGTAATCAACCAGAAGGTTGCAACCGCTGTTTTTCGAGGATACTCAGGAATTACTGTTTGAATGTTTGGTAGTTCCCATCTTTTATTCTTTGATTTTTCATAGTAATATTTTGCAATAATTTTTTTTAATTCAGAGTTGACTAATCTTTTAGCTGCATAAAATGGTAAATTAACTATTGATTTCTGCACATTGCCGGTACCCTTTTTTGCAAGAAAATCAGCTTTCTCATTACCACTCAGTCCACAGTGAGCTGGTATCCATTGGAAGGCTAGATGTTTTTGAAGTGCTGTTAGATGGGTAAGGATTTTCCAACATTCTATAATTGTTTGGTTTTTTGGTGACAACTTGGAAGTAATTGCTATAATTGCTGCCCTGGAATCTGAGAGAATAACTGCTTGCTGAAAATGTGAAATTCTGAACAAAAGATTTTGTAGGGCCATTCGAATTGCTTCAATTTCTCCATCAAAGTTTGTAGTTCCATAAGTAAAAGATTTGTAATAGAAAAAGAGGTGACATGTGACTCCAGCACCTGCTCCATCTTGGTTTGATATAAATGATCCATCAGTATAAATATGGAGCCATTCGTGTTCTGGAAATCTAGTATGGATTGTCTCTAATGCCAATAATTTTAGAACACTAGTTGGAGTATCACTTTTCTTAACTTCTTCTGTCAGGTGTAAATAATATGTGATGTCTAAAGTTTGTGTCGGATTGACTTTAGATATGAAGTTTTCCTTTGAATTAGGAAGGTATACATTCTTCTTGATGTCTTGAATTTTGGAAAGAAAGCTCTCCTGAGTCTTTAGTGTATGTGTAAAATTTCTCTTGTTCCATGTATTGAATGGGAGTCTGATCAACTTTTCGTGTTGAATAAGAGCTGCTTTTTCTATTTCATATTCAATGGGGCATTGGTTAGTTAGTATTTCCATAGCTGCTATTGGTGTGGTTTTGATAGCACCTGTAATTAATCTCAGACTTTGGTTTTGAAAGATTTGAATCTTTTTTGTGTTTGCTGTTACAAAAACTTCGCTGCAGTAAGTAAATAATGGCTTTATATATACATTGTATGTTGTGTTAAGAGTTGCTCTGGAACATCCCCACTTCATTCCTGTTAGACGTTTTAACAGTGAAAGGCGCCTCTGCTCTTTGTATTACATTTTCTATTTGTTTGGTCCATGTAAGTTTAGTATCAAATGTAACTCCTAAGTCCTTTGCTTCCTTTGTGTCTGGTAATTGTTGACCCTCAAAATTTAGTTTTATTTTTAGTGGCTTTTTTCTTAGTGAAAAGATTTGGTAGTTTGATTTTGTTGTATTAACAGTCATTAAATTTTCTTTGGTCCACCTTTGTAAGTTGGTTAAGGATTGTTGCATGGTTTTTTCTAGTTCCTTGCACAGTATATTACATAGTATATTACATCAAATAAAGTGGGGGTGGGTGATAGCTGAGGATGCAACAGATGCAAATCATGCGTTATAGTTATGAATTCTGCAGCACTAAAGATTAGATTAGATCAATGTAGTGTAAAAACATATTATATACAGGCAGGAAAAACAAAATAGGGATAACAGAAACACAATCAAATCTTCCCTGTAATTATAAGACTAACATTATGTGTATTTGCAAACACAAATTTAACTTTGTTTTAAACTTTCACTAGGCTTTTCCTGCCACATCCCATTTAGTTATTTAATTAGCAATAAATGGCATCTTTTGTCAATTCAATACATACACATTTAAGTAGCTTTTGAGCAGGCAACCATAGTGACAGGCGGAGGGAACTTTTGGTACTCCTTGAGAATCGGACCTAAAGTGGGTGCTCTGGGCCAGTACAGACCGGAAGATTTAGGTGTGTTTCTTTTATCCCCTAGATGGCTGGGTGACTCTGACAGTTCCGGTAGGTGGACCTTATAATCATGTCTCCTCTACTCTCAACCCCTTCAACACCCCAATTTTTAGTGATGCAGATGATATGTGAGAAGAAGACAGTAGCCCCTTTTATATTAAAAAAGAAGCTGATCGAATCTGTGCTCCAGTGAAAAATGCCACATGATGTATTGACAGCAGCTTGCTAATATAGGTCGCTCAGGACACCCAGACTCCCAAGCTCTTGAAAGCCACTTTTCTGGGTTCTTACCCTGTAAAGGTAGCAAAGCATAAAATCATAAATAGTGTTTGTGGTGTATTTTATACCTTAAGTTTGGATGGCCTCTCTAATGAGGACATAGTTAACTGCCTGTTCGATCAAGGCGTTATTGCTGCATACCATTTAATCAGGACGAGGGACAACCAGCCATTCCCCTTACATTTGAATGCATAAATCTATCGCAATACATCTTCTGCGGGTATGAATGTGCAACTGTATGCCCATATGTCCAGAACCCGATGTGTTGTTTTCACTGCCAGAAGTTCAGGCACACATGGCATTGCTGGCTTATCATTTTGTCCTTGCTATGGTCAAGATGCTCACAAAGCCTCCCCTTGCGACCAGGACTCCACCTGTGTCAAATGTGGAGGTGCACAATCGTCGAACTTGCGCAATTGCCCCTACTTTTTAAAGGAGAAGGTAATCCAGGAGCTTTGGGTTAAGAAACACTTGTCTTTCGTAGATGCACGAAAGAGATATCAGGAACTGTATCCCATCACCACCACCACTGGGCTTACTGATCCCAAGGTCGCAGGTTCAAATCTGACTCAGACCAATGGTATTTAAGTGTGCTTAAAAACGGCAGCTTCATGTCAGTAGATTTACTGGCACTAAAAGAACTCGTGCAGGACATCGGCGATGCTGATGCGATCTGTAATTGGTAGCGTCATTATACAAAAAAAAAAGACACCATGAAGTTTTCTGCATCTGTCCACCAGGCTGTTCCCAAACAGAATGCCGTCGTACATATGTACCCCAGTTCGCTCTCCTTGGTTTCTGTGAGAGTCCAAACTGACTCACCTGACAAGCATGTTTCTATACCACCTACAGTTCGACCACAGACTACCTCTTCTGCCGTGCATATGCTAGCTCCACAGCCATCGACTAGCTCTAGGACAACTTCATTGCCTGTTGAACACCATCGTTCCAGGCCTAATACTCAGCATTAGACCTTTCTTTCTGCACCCCGTCACTGCTACCGCTTCTTGATTGGTCTGTGCTTTCCGAACTATTACCCCATTAACTTTCACCTATGGCGTCACTATCCTGTGCCAACACAACATCCTAACTGGGTGATTTCCAAGGCTGATTGGAGGAAATTTCGCTCCCTCATTCCCATCACTGGTGATGTCTTCACCACCATTGATGAAATGGTGGTATATTTTACATGATTTATCTTGCTCGCTGTGGTTGCAGCATTCCTCGAGGTTCATCAACACCATGACACGTTCCTGTACCTTAGTGGTCCAAGGACCTCCGTTTGGCTATTAAAGTGTGCAAGTGTGCTGTGCATCTTTTTAATTTACATCCTAGCGATGAAAACTTTATAGCTTTTAAACATTCTTGTGCAAGAGCATGTTTTGTGCTTTGCAGTGTAAAATGTACATCCTGGGAAACTTATGTCTCTTCCTTTTCCCGTTGCATCTTGGCACAAAGGATATGGACTGTGTTAGGTGTATGTACAGCAAGTGTCGCTGGATGATCATTCTGGGTCTTGCTATACAGGGCTCCACATATAGCTGTGAGCAGGACATCGTCTCTACCCTTACTGCCTCTTTTGCTGCTGGTAACCAATCCCAAAGTTACAATACTGCCTTTCTACCCACCAAAGAATCTGCGGAGCCGATAGTACTCAATTTTAACAGTGCCTGCAGTGAACTGTACGATGCACCCTTTAACGAAGCAGAGCTGGCATATTCTTTATTTCTCGGAAAGGACTTTACTGGTCCCAATGACATCTGCTGACAAATACTGCTTCATCTTCCACCTGTGGCTCTCTCCTTCCTGCTGAGCATCTACAATCACATCTGGCTTCAGCAGGTTTTTCTGTCCTCCTGGTGAGAGGGTATTGTTATCCCCATCCCTCGGCCTGTAAAAGACCGGACACTTCCCTCTAGCTACTGCCCTATTTGCCTAATGAGTGTCATTTGCAAGACCTTCGAATGGATGATTAATAAATTGCTTAGTGTGGTGGCTAGAGATGAATAACCTGCTGAGCCCTGTTCTGTGCAGTTTTCGTTGCCATCGTTCCAGTGTCGACAATCTGACACTATTGGAGGCTTACATCCATAATGCCTTTCTCATGAAGCAGCATGTCGTGGGGGTGTTCTTCAATCTGCAGAATGCCTATGACACCACCTTACTCTGCAAGGCTACGGTTTATGCGGTCATTTAACAATCTTCCTTTTTAACTTTTTAGAACTTTGCCACTTTCTTGTATGTATCACAAACACACTATCACACGAGAGGAACCAGGAGAATGGTGTACCCCAGGGGTTGATTCTCAGTGTAACCTTTTTGCTGTGGCGATTAACGACTTCACTAGTGTTGTTCGTAGCAGAATCCCAATGTCTCAGTATTTTGATGACTTTGCTATTTACTACCATTCTTTTAATCTTGAGCACATTGAGCGTGAACTGCTACTGACCACATCCTCCATTACCGAGTGGGTGCTTCACACAGGCTTTCAGTTCTCCTGTAAGAAAACATGGTGTATACACTTTCATCAGCTTTGTGGTGTACATCCTCCTCCTGACCTTCATTTGTGTGGCACATGTCTGCTGTTTGCTCCACACCTTAAGCTCTTGGGCCTTCACCCTGACAGCAGACTTAAATGTCAGCACCATATTCATCTTCTTGCTTCATGTGATTGTTTGCTTTGGGCACTCAGAGTTTTATCTGGGGCATCTTGGGGTGGCGATTGCACTGTAATGTTGAGGTTATATCCCTCATTGGTGCGGTCCAAATTAGATTACAGCTGTTTTATCTATGGTGCAGTGTGCACCTCTAAACTTTGCCTTTTAGACATGATTCATCATACTGGTATCTGTCTTGCTACTTGAGCTTTATGCACTGGTCGAGTCGAGTATCTGTATGTCAGTTCTGGCAAAACTCCACTGTCTGTTTGAGCTTTGTGCATACTCAGCACGCTTGACAGCTCACCTGGGTCATCTATCATTTCAATCTCTTTTGTGTCCATTATATGCGAAATAGCTCTATATCCTGTCCCAGTGGTATTCAGGTTTTGCAAACTGGTCGCCTCACCTTGTCTCTGTATGCCTGCAGAACGGTATTGCTCTGGCTGCTTCCCTCATTGACAACTCCAGCATGACTAATTTGACTTGGATTTTTCAGGCCGTGCTAGGTTAGCTACCCCCCAATTGGTGTATCAGCTCTTCGCCGATGTCCTGGGACATTACTGGATTTACTTTCCTGTATTGTTGATGATTCCCAGGTGGGTGGTGCTACAGGGTGTAGTTTTGTATATAATGGTGTGGCTCATATATACCGCCTTCCGGACACCAGTTCTGTTTTTACTGCCGAGCTGTTTGCCATATTTTATTTCTACTTTTTATCTCCTGTTCAGATTCTGGATGTTTTATCATTTGCTCCAACTCTCTTAGCACTCTTCAGGCCCAGCAGCTATTTCTTGGCACTTCAGCATTCATTGTTAAACTTCAGACACTCATCTCCCAGTTATGCATCCAGATACCAGTTTGTTTTCACATGGATCCCAAGCCATGTGGGCATTCTGGGCAACGAGGGGGGTGCATGCAGCTTCTAAGTCAGCATGTCTGCCGGAGTTATCTACCTGTACGCTGCTTTATTTTGATGTGAAGCAGTACTTAAGTTGCCATCTTTTATCGGTCTGGCAGCAGTTGTGGAAAGCGCTAGCTGGCACTCAACTGCAGACAATTAAGGATAACATAAAACTCTGGAGGATGTCCTGCAGGGGTTCCAGGGAGGCAGAAGTTATGCTCACCCACTTAAGGATAGGTCACATGCGTGCCACATGTGGATTTCTTTTGCGTGGTGATCCGGCGGCTATCTTTCCAACATACAGCACACAGCTCTCCATGTCACATGTTGTGCTTGATTGTCTGCAGAATGCTCGTGAGTGCCAGTACCTTGGCGTGGACATTACATTACGCTTCCTTCTTACTGATAGCCCTATACCTATAGATAAGGTGCTGCGGTTTGTCTCCGACATTGGTTTTGCAAAGCAAATTTAAGTTGCATTGTATATTTGGGAGCATTTGGGACTTTTAATGCATGATGTCTCTATTTACATTTTACCTTTTTTAGCATTTGAACTAAGTTGTTTCTCATTCACTTTTTGTACTTTTGTTTTACCTTACACGCTGGAACTATGTTTTAGCGTTATCACTTTTTACTGTTTTAACCTCCCATTTCTACTATTTCATGTGATTTCAACTTCAGTTTTAACTGTCTCATTTTCATTTTGTTTTAGTTTTCAACTTTTAACCACATAACATACACACCCCAGACACCCCACACACACACTTTTTTTTTATTTTTCTTCTTCTATCCAAATTGTAGTTGTTTTCTTCTTATTTTTCAACTGAAAGTCTTTGAAATTTTGTATTAACTTTCTTCACTTTGCTCTATCATGTATTATTTCTTCTGTTAATTCCATTTCATTTAATTATTTCCTTATTCCTTGCATCAATTGGTTACCATTGTTACTTTCATATATATGCTTGAAAATTTGGTTAGTAAGTCTATTATTATCCACCCTCATTAAATGATGGAACCATCTTATTCTTCTTTTCTTGATTGTATCTGAAATCTTTTCACATTCTTTACTTTTATATAGGTCTTCATTTTTCATGTGTCTAAACTCTCCTGTTTCAGTTTGAATTATTGGACCCAAGATTTTCCTTAAAATCTTATTGTTGTTTTTATTGTTTTATTGTTATTTTTGTTGTTTGTTATTGATGTTTTGTTTGAAACTAATATGCTTGACTGCTACTTTTCAGTATGCTTGTCAGAGTAATCTTCCCAGCACTGTACGAATTCTAATACAGATTGGATTTGCCAATGTACAAGTTCGGAACACAGAAACAGGTTAGTGAGTATATATGTATGAGGACCACTATTTGTATTTTGGGCCTTGGTAAATTGTTGTGAAGATCTCTGGCTTCCGGTTTGGACTGCGTCTTTGTGTACTGGAAGCTAGAGATGTTCATATGGACAATGACTGTGGAAGTCTGCATACACATTTATTGGTAAATTCTTGTAGGCGCCATCTGGCATTTCCACTGGAAAGTTAAACATTATTTACCATAATCTACTTCAGATATTTTGTCATAAGAGTGTTCTTTATGCTGTTTACAGTGACTTGAAAATTGTGTCTCATTAAAAAAATGGAATTAACTAATGAAAATGTTCCTGCAATGATTTGTGACTTTTGATGTGGATTATCAAGGCAAGAGTGCATTCATCTATTTACCTTGACATTTGACGATGAAACTCCATCCTTTGCCACTGTGGAATGGTGGTATAGCAAGTTCAATCGTGGCTGCTGTTCTCTCAGTGACAAAATACCTGAAGGTTGCCCAAAATCGGTTCTTGTGCCAGAAAACGATGCTGTGCAAAAACTGATAATGTAAGATGCTCATGCCACACACTGTGAGATGGTGGATGGCACCAACGACTTTAACGAGGCAACATGATGTTCTTAAACCACCACTTATACCGGGTCTAGAGGCAGCCCTAGGCATTACCTCCACTAGCATATACACTGTGTTTATTTTATTTATGTTCTTCAATGTTTACATATGACATCACCACTGTCTGGCAGGTCTTTAGTTGCAACAAGTTGAAGAATGACAAGTTTGGAGTTTGCAAAGCTTTTCAGTTTCTCATAGAACACACAACACTATTTGCTTCTGGTGGTTTATTGGAAGACTTTAGATAGTGAAATTGAGGAGTGAAGGACATTTGCATACATGTTAGGCTGGCTTCATCATTGATAAATTTTTAAAAAATGTTGTTGTTGTTTTCTAGTGCCTTGCATCTGGCAATGAAGCCATTAGCATTCGTGCTTTCCAATACTTTTGAACTGTTGTTTCTTCTGATCTTAATGCTTCACAGGTCTTCCAGTGGTCTTCATTCATTTCTGCTGGATCTTTACACAGGACACATATTGGTGAAGCTGAGATACCTATTCTGTAGAGATGACTTGCTAAGCAGTCGTGATTTGTCAATAGTCGGAAGGCTGCAACCGCTGTTTTCCTTGGTCTCTGGGGGATTATATCTGGATTGGAAAGTAGTGTAATCCATTTTTTATCTTTGGCATTTGTTTCTATTTCTTGTAGGTATGAATGAGAAAAATTTTTAATGATCAAGCGTTTTATTGAGGAATATGAGAAATTGAATTCAGACTTTTGTTTTATTGTTGTGCCTTTCTTTGCAACTGAGTCTGCAGCTTCGTTCCCCATGACTCCACAGTGTGCTGGAACCCATTGGAGAGGAACAGTCTTATTAACTTTTTGGAGTTGTGTTAACATTTTGTAGCATTCTCTAATTTTTGTTGACTTCTTCGTAGTATTTGAACATATTCCCTGAATTGCAGCTTTAGAATCTGAAAGAATTACTGCCTTGTTAAATTTATTTAAGGGAAGATTTAATAATTGTCGGAGAGCAATGTGTGTAGCCTCTATTTCTCCATCATAATTTGTTGTGTCTCTGCCAACAGAATTATAAAAGGAAAAATGTGAACACGTAACTCCAGCTCCAGTAAGGTTTTCCTTGGAGGATCCATCAGTATATATGTGCAGCCATTCTTCTGTGGGATACCTAGTATTGATTGTTTCCAGAGCTAGAAGTTTTTGTATTTCTTTTGGTGTGTCTGATTTACTTATTTCCGCTATTAATTCCAAATTGAAGGTAGGTTGCAATAATTCCAATGGATTTTCTCTTATAAGTAGATTTTCTCTGATGTTAGGAATGTTCAATTTGGATTTAATCTGTGTTACCTTTTCTAGGAAACTACTATGAGTTTTAAGGATTGAAGGGGGGAGGTTCTCTTCTGTCCATTTAGAGTTTGGCAGACGTAACATTTTCTCGTGTTGGAGCAATGCTTGTTCTTCTATTTTTGTTGTTATTGATGGGGTCCGTGTTAAGGCAAGCATGGCATCAATAGGTGTGGATTTAACTGCTCCAGTGATTAGGCGAAGAGCCTGATTTTGTATTTGTTCAAGTTTATTGATGTTAGCATTTGCTGCTGTTATTAAAGCTTCAGAACAGCACAAGAGGTTTGGTTTAACGTACATTTTGTATGTTGTGTTAAGGACTCTCCTTGAGCAGTCCCATTTAGCACCAGCTAACCTTTTCAGGATTTGCAGTTTGTTTTCAACCTTTTCTGAGATGTTTGTTATATGTTTTTTCCGACTTAGCTTTCTGTCGAAAGTGATGCCTAAGTATTTGGCATCATCAACTGCTTTGAGTGGTTTACCATTATAATTTATGTTAATATTAACTGGTTTGTATTTTAGTGTAAATAATTCATAATTTGTTTTTTCCACATTGATGGTCATGAGGTTTTTGGAGCTCCATTCATGTACTTTGTTTAGGGCTGTTTCTATTCTGTCTTTAATTAATTCAGGTTTTTTTGGAGAGCCTGAAGTCCAAATGACTACATCGTCAGCAAATAAAGCAATTTTGGTTTCTAAAGTCTTTATTATTGATGGAAGGTCATTTATATATATATATGTTAAAGAGTGTTGTGCTCAGAACAGCACCTTGTGGAAGTCCTCGGTGTGTTTGTTTATATTTGGAAATGTATGTATTATATTTTGTGGCACAAAATCTTTGTGAAATAAACTGAGTTATCCATTTAAGCATGTTACTTTTCACACCTATTGATTGCAACTTCTCAATTAATTTGTTTCTCCAGACTGAGTCATATGCTGATTTAAAATCAATGAATACTGCTAAGGTATCCTCCTTTCTATTGAAAGCTTCCTTGATGTCTTGGCTTAGTAGGAGTACATTTTCACTTGTACTATGATTCTGTCTGAAGCCGGTCTGTGAACTATTAATTAAGTTGTAATATTCTAGGAACCAGTTAAGTCTAGATGCCACCATTCTTTCCATCACTTTTGCAATAACACTGGTCAAAGATATTGGTCTGAAACTATTAATATTGTTTGAAGGTTTGTTTTTCTTTAAAATCAGGATGATAATGGCTTTTTTCCAGTCGGAAGGTACAGTCATTCTCCAACACGTGTTATACAGTTTAAGTAGGACTTCTTTTCCTTTCCTGCCAAGGTGTTTAATAAACTCTGGGTGGATCTTGTCAGGTCCTGGAGATTTTTTGTTCTGTAATTGTTCTATTGCTAAATCCAGTTCTGTTTCGTTAAAATCCTGAATAAAAATATAATAATAATAATAATAATAATAATAATAATAATAATAATAATAATAATAATAATAATAATAATAATAATAATAATAATAATAATAATAATAATAATAATAATAATAATAATAATAATAATAATAATAATAATAATAATAATAATAATAATAATAATAATAATAATAATAATAATAATAATAATAATAATAATAATAATAATAATAATAATAATAATAATAATAATAATAATAATAATAATAATAATAATAATAATAATAATAATAATAATAATAATAGTAATAGTAATAATAGTAATAATAGTAATAATAGTAATAATAGTAATAATAGTAATAATAGTAATCATCATCATCATCTTTATTAGCTTATAGACTTTGTTACAAGCTTCAAGCCTCGTCAGAGATAAACAAGCAAGATTTACAATCTATATACAAGCAGTTTTATACAATCTAGTATTTGATTTACAAATTATTTACTGTTCATCTATTCTATACAAGCATTTTTTAATTAAGTATGTTTTAAGCTCTTTTTGAAATACATTACCACTTAGCACTTTTAATTCATTTGGTAGTTTATTGTACAAGATTTTACCCATTATTAAGGGATCCTTCTCTGTGGCTTTTTTATTTACATTTCCTCTGTAATAATTGTGTTGTATTCTAGTACCATACTTATGACTGTCTTTTATTTGTAGAGGATTCTTATTTGCTACAAACATTATTACCTTATAGACATACAGTGACACTACAGTTTGTATTCTGGCTTTTACAATACTATCTTTACACGATTCTCTATTCTGTAGATTGAATATACATCTTATACATCTCTTCTGCAATTTCAATACTCTATTTACATTTGTGATACTTGAGTTACCCCAGACCTCGATTCCATATTGCAAATGTGGATGAATTAGACCATAATAAACTGATTTTAAGTAGTCTGGATTTAGATATTTTGATAGATTTCTTAGTATATATAAATAGGAACTAATTTTATTGCAGATATAATCTATGTGCATTTTGAATGTCATATTTTCGTCCAAGATTATTCCCAAAAATTTGGTGCTTTCTATTTGTTGAATGCTTTCATTGTTTATCATTACACTGAGAACATTATTGGACCTATTATTTCGGTGTTTGAACATGATTATAATGGTTTTTTGAGGATTTACTTTCAGCTTGTTGCATTTTAGGTAATTACAAATATTATTTGTTTCAACATTTATTACTGTGTTTAAATTATTTGTGTCTTTATTGGCAAATACAACTGAGGTATCATCTGCGTATGTTATTATTTTGTAATTTGTAGATTTTGGAAGGTCATTTACATATAGTATAAATAAGAGAGGCCCAAGTACTGATCCTTGAGGGATGCCTACTTTCACTTGTTCATAACATGATTTAACTGATTTTAGTGTACATCCCTCTTGATAGCGGATTTCAGTGCATTGTGCCCGATTTTCTAGGAAGGATTTTATAATTTCAATGCATTTACCTCGAATGCCGTATTTCTCTAACTTCTCTAGTAGTAATACATGCGCCACACTATCAAACGCCTTAGATAAGTCAAGGAATATTCCAGCTGTTTTGCCAGAGTTTTCAAGTTCTTGTAATATTACATGATACAGCTCGGCTATAGCAGTAGTTGTGGAGAATTTCTTCCTAAAACCATGTTGCGATGGGTAAAACAAGTTAAATTTATTAAGGAATTCTATTAATCTACTACTTAATATACTCTCAAATACTTTAGCAAATACTGAGGTCAGTTTAAGAGGTAGAACTGGAACTTAAAAATTCAATGCCACAACCTCTTAAACTTTGCCCACACACGGCTTGTGTGTTTAAAAACACCAACAGTAAGTTTGTTGGCATAAATAAATAATAATTACTGAGGTCAGTGTTATAGGCCTGTAGTTTCCAATTTGATATTTATCTCCCTTCTTGAATATTGGTCTAACTATACTAAGTTTTAAGGTTTCAGGAAATTGTTTATCATTTAACGATGCATTTATTAAATGGGTTAGGATACCAGCTAATGTATCCCTACAATATTTTAGTGTTTTAGTTGAGATTTCATCCCACCCACAAGATGCTTTATTTTTTAATTTATTTATAATCTTTTTCACTTCTTCTTCTGTTGTTTCTTCCAAGAAAATGGTTGGAACCATCCCAATATTAACAGATGGTGCACCATCAACCTTAGGTTCATCTTTTACTACATTTAGAAAATATTTATTAAAGAGTTGACATATTATCTGTGGATTATCAATCACTTGATCATTCTCTTTAAACGTTATATTGTCAATCTTGTTTTTACTTATACTGCTTTCATTTACAATCTCCCATACCGTCTTAACTTTATTATTTGAGTTTACTATTTTCTCTCCGTATTGTTGCTTTTTTAGGTTAGTCAATGCCCTTGAGTACTGTTTTTTTAAGTTTATGTATCTGTTTTTATAGGCTACGAGATTTGTAGATTTGTAAGAAATGTAAGAATCTTTCATTTTCTCTCTCAGTTCTTTTAATTCCAAAGGAAGTTTAATCTTCTGTTCACCCCGTTTAGTTATTTTACTCTTTTGTGTCGGACATGCTATGTTTAGATGCGTATTTAATATTTTATAAAAATTGTCCCATTTTCTGTTACTGTTTAGCTCACTATATACTAACCTCCAATCTTCTTGGCTTAGGCTTTCCTGAAGCCTCATTAGGTTATTTTCATTAGTTTGTCGTTTTGTTATATATATATTTTTTTCCGGGATTATATTTCTTCCTGATATTGACAATATTTGAGCACAATGATCCGAAATACAAAACTCCTCTACTTTCACTTTATAACTATCCTGCGCTAGATTGCTAATTACATAATCTATAGCATTACCTTTGTATACCTTTTGGCTTATAGTTTCTCTGATAGTTTTTTGGATAGCCTTATCTTGTTTTTTATACGCTTGGGGTATTCTTTGTGACTGAGCATAAAACTTGTTAAGGGATTCTGCTATTTCCCTATCTGTAGTTAAGCTTTTGTTATTATGTTTTAATGGTTCAGTTGTATTTTTTGATAATTTTATTTTATTAAGGAATTTGTATATTTTATTTCCATCTTTCCTATAGTCCATATGTTCTACAAAATTTGTGGAACTGGCCCTCTTTGCTGTAATTAATTCTTTCTTAAAAATGGCTGCTTTTCTTCTCCAGTTTTGTACATCTTCTGGACACTTGGTTCTTTCGGCTTTGACTCTTGCTATATTTCTTTTGTGTTTTAACTTAGATAAAGATGGAGACCAAAAGTTGCTATATTTCTTTAACTTTCCTTTGGGGATATGTGTTTTGGCTGCTGTCAATAATATTTCACAAATTTTTTTATTCATTTCATCTGTTGACTTGAACTCTGATTCTAACAGTATATTACACTTCCCTTCTATCTCATTTTGGAAACTGGACCAATCTGCTTTTTTAAAATTCCAAGAAGTTTTAATTTTTGGTTTGTTACTTTTATTTATTAGACCTCGGAGTTTATGATGATTTTGTGGCCTGAACCTGGGTCTTCTATTATTTCTCTTTTTGTATTGTCAATTATGTCAGATGACACCATCAGAAGATCAGGATTTGTACCTGAACCATTATAATGAAGGTAAGTGGGTGGATCATTTGGATTAAATATTAATTCCATTGTTGATGAGTTTAATAGGTCTTCTATGACTCTTCCTGCTGAATTTATATCTCTGTAGCCCCACCTAGGGGAGTGTGCATTAAAATCACCTATTAAAATACTTTTGGGTTCTATGGGAATAGAATTTAGATCTAGTGTATTGTCTGGAGGATTGTAGATACTGTAAATTCTATAGTGGTAGTTACTTTTCCATACTTCAATTTTAACTATTTCTGATTTATCTTGTTCTTCCATTGTGTTTTGGATTTGGATAGTAGCTTTCATATTTCTTTTAATTCCTGTAAGAATACCACTTGCTATTTGACGAGCCTTTGGAAGTATATGTGTAGTGTACTGATCCATTTCAAAGTATATTTCCTGTTCTTCTGATATATTGGCTTCTTGTACTGTGAAGACATCTATATCTTGGTCTTTTAATATTTTCATTAGCTCTTGTTTTTTAGGCTGGGACATGCCTCCTGCATTCCATTGTAGAATTCTTAAAGTATTGGAATTGTTGTGATGAAATTTGCCTAAAGATGTCCCCACCCGGAGATCCGATTGGGGGACAGTTTTAACTCCGGATTTTTTAAAAATGTTTTGTGCGGAAAGTTTGGAGAGATTTCAGTGAATATTCATTACATACAAAACTTAACGGGTTATATTTCCTTAGGTGAAACAGAACCATATCTTAAAAGAAGGCTTAAAAACTTAATTGTGTAGAACAGGGTTTTAAATTAAGGACTTGATCTCCTTCCGTACTGAGACACGTTTTGAAGGTAAGGAATGAACTTATCTTTGGTTAGGCATCTCAGAGATACAAAATACCTGTGTGTGTATCTATGTGTCATTTATGTACGCCGTTTCATAATGAAGTACCATAAACTAATCGTGATTACTGTTTAACATAAGGGTCTCTTGGAATACCTCATACCTGTACGGAAAATCATCAATGCAGCTCCCCCCAGGAGCCTACTTTGATAGGTGCAGGTTTGGCGTAACCAAGGTCCTGAGCCACTCATTGCCATTATCATCATGTTATGTCCATCGCTTTGAGCCCTGTTTTCCCTTGTAATAGTCTCATCCTCTTCTAGCACAAAAGGTATGGGCTGCTGTTCAACCTATGTAGAGCAAGTGTCGCTGGTCATTCCCAGTCTTGCTGTAAATGGCTTGCTGTACACCAGTGACCAGGATGTAGCTGACACCCTTGTCAATTGTTTTGCTGCTACTAGCCAAGTGACTAGCTATGATAGAGGCTTAATACCTATCAAGGAATCTGCAGACTGGATAGTCCTTGATTCTAACATCGACAGCATCAACACATACAATGCATCTTTTACTGTTGCAGAGCTGGCACATGCTTTGTTTCTCGCGCATGACTCTTCTGGTTCTGATGATATCCACCGACAAATGCTGCTTCATCTTTCACCTGCGGCTTTCTCCTTCCTGTTGGGTATTTACAACTGCATCTTCCTGGTAAGAGGGTATTGTCATCCCTATCCCTTGACCCGGAAAAGACTGGACACTTCCCTCTAGCTACTGCCCTATTTGCCTAACAAGTGTCATTTGTAAGACCTTAGAATGCATGATAAACACTTGCTTAGTGTGGTGGCTGCTGAGCAATATTCAGTAAGGTTTTCGTCACCATCGTTCCAGTGTCGACAATCTGACACGCATGGAGGCTTATGTAGAAAATGCCTTTCTCCTGAAGCAGCGTGTGGTGGGTGTCTCCTTTGATCTGGAGAAGGCCTATGATACTATATGGCACTATGGCATCCTCTGTACTCTGAACAGTTATGGTTTTTGCAGTCACTTAGCCATTTCTTTTTAACTTTTTACTACTTCACCGTTTTCGTGTCCAAATTGGAAGCGCACTATTAGAGGAGAGGATCCAGAAGAGCGCCGTGGCCGAGCGGTTAGTGCGCTCGCCTACCACCTAGGCGGCCCGGGTTCGATCCCAGGGACCCGCATGTGGTATTCGTGGTGGACGAAGCGGCGTCAGGGCAGGTTTTCTCCGGGTGCTCCGGTTTCCCCTGCCATCTCATTCCACCGGTGCTCCATCTTCATGTATCATCAGTGTCACCGCCTGCGGTGCCGTAGTAGTAAAAGCGGGCGTTAAACACTACAACAACAGATCCAGAAGAATGGTGATACTGGGTGTAACGCTTTCACCATTGCCATTAACAGCATTGCTGGTATTGTTCATAGTGGAATACCGATGTCCCTGTGTGTTGATGACTTTACTATTTATTATTGCTCTTATAATCTTGAGGACATCGAGTGACAAGTTCAGCTGACTATATGCTCTGTTGCTGAGGGGGCGTTTTGCACTGGCTTTCAGTTCGCTTTAAAACAAAGTGCATGCACTTTCATTGACTTCGTGGTGTACAGCCTCTGGATCTTCATTTGCATGGCACACCTCTGCCATTTGTTCTGCACCTTAAGTTCTTAGGCCCTCAACACGACAGCAAACTCACCTGAGAGCCCCATATTCATGACCTTCATGCTTCCAGCGATCCCTTGCTTCAGGTTCTCAGGGTTTTAACTGGGGCATCTTGGGGTGGTGATGGTACTGTAATGTTTAGTTTGTATAGCTCACTGGTTCTGTCCGAACTAGGCTATGGCAGCTCTATCCATGATGCGGTGTCCATCTCTAAACTCCTCATTTTAGACACTGTCCATCATACTGGTATCTGTCTGGCCACTGGGGCCTTCTGCACTAGTCGAGTCATGTGTCTGTATGCTAATTCTGGCAAACCTCCAATCTCTTTGATGTTTGCTTTTACTTTGTTCCTACATGACACGGTTGGCCACTCACCAAGGTCATCCTTCTTTTGAATGCATGTTGCATTCACTCCTCGTCTACTGTGATATACTGAGTACCATGATATCTCATCCAAGTGGTATAAGGTTTCACAAACTGCTTACCACACATACCCTGCACATGCCCTCTGTAGAATGATCTTTTCTAGGCTGCTATCCTCCCTGACATTCCAGTGTGCCTGGGTCAATCTGAACTTTTGTGCTATGTGAAGGTAGCTACTGCTCAATCGGTGTTTCACCAATTTTTACCCAGCTCCTGGGATATTACTAGACTTACAATCTCGTACTTAGTGACTGATCCCAGGTGGGGGTGCTACAGGATGTAGTTTCATGTACAATGGTGAGGGTCACAAGTACAGACTTCTGGACAACAGTTCCATTTTTAGTGCCGAGCTGTTTGCCATATTTTATTTCTTACCTTTTATCTCCAGTTCTGTCCCTGACAGCTTCACCATATGCTGTGACTCTGTGAGCGTTCTTCAGGCCTTGCAAGTTTCTCAGCACATCAGCATTGATAATTAGAATTCAGACACTCATATCATAGTTACTCTCTCGTGGATACCAGTTTGTTTTTACATGGACCCCAGGCCATATGTGTATTCCCAGCAATGAGGCGGCATATGTGGCTGCCAAGGCTGCATGTTCTTTGTTGGCACTTCTGTTGCCATATTTATTCGTTCTGGCAGAAGTCTTGGGAAGAGGTGGCTGGCACTCAGTTGTGGACAACTAAGTACACAGTACAACGGTGGCTGACTTCTTGCAGGGATTCCCGTCGGTCAGAGGTTGTTTTAACGCAGTTGCGGATAGGCCACACGTGCCACTCCTGGCCACCTTTTGCCTGGTGATCCAGCCTCTGTGTGTCACATGCAGCGCACAACTCTCCATGTCGCATGTTTTCGTTGATTGTCCGCGATATACCAGAGAGCGTCTGTTGGCCTGGGTTCTGACCTGCCGTCAGTTCTAAACTAGGACCCAGTCTCCATTGATACAGTGTTGCAGTTCGTTGTTGAAATTGATTTTGTGAAACAAGTTTAACTTAGGTTTTATTACTTGGCTTTTGGTTTTACAGTTTTAGAATATCATCTCTGGTTTGTGTTGTTTTTACAGTTTGCTTTTAGCATTTTAACACTTACCCTTTTAGATTCAGATTTCAATGCTTTCACTTTTAACATTAATTTATTACTGTTTTTAACTATTTACTATTTTAATCTTGTGTTTTAGCTTTCACCTTTTTTACCACATCACTTTGTTAGTGTTTTAACCTTTAAAATCTGACTTAGGGCCTAAATGACCTAGCTGTCGATGGGATCTTAAACTCCACCCACTTACTCACTCAATACAGCTGTTCATATAGTACTGATATCCCCCTTCATTCAGCAATTTGGTTCAAAAATAGCATTCCCAGTGGTGTGTTGTCAGCTTCATGTTGCCCTCTACTAGCGACAATATACTGTATCATACTCAAAGTGTACAATGTGCTACTAAAGAGAATGACAAATAATTGAAAACTGGAGACATCATCAAATAGATGTGTACTTTCACGATTAATCTGATCCAAATAATCTCAGAACTCAGTGTTGAAATGTTTCCATAACTCAATAATACCATCACTTTTAACCAGCCTTAAGATTTTGGGTTCACACTCTCGAGAGGAAGAGTTCCTTTTTTATTTATTCATGTTATATCTTCGTCGATGCTATTCCTTTTAAATGTTTGCTTATGTTTAGAGAACTAGTGGTGCCACAGCATTTGTTTTGGAAATTGTGTGAACTTCTGTAAATACTTAAGTCATTAGTACCTGGGTGACCGAGCTTCACTCGGCGTTTTTCACCTCTGTTTTTGTGAAATCTTGTTTTTTGTGGGAGAAGATACTTATTTAGATAAACTGAAAGTCAAAACGTTAACTAAATAACAATTTTAGTCGCAATTGTGAAGAGTCATTTCCGAGATACAAATATTTCATAAACACCATCATTTCAGCTGTAAAACGTCTAATGCTAAACGTAGGCCTCCCCAGTTTGACATTTTCGTCGAGCATTTGTTCCATTATGGAGTTCAGTTCTCTGCTGCTGCGATTGTCTCCAGGGCATTAACACATTCGCCAAGGTCCTTTATCTTTCCGTCCAGTTCTTCCATGGCTTCCTTTACCCTGGTCAGTCGCTCGTTAGTATTCTCCGATAGATCTCTCTTCATATTAGACATTCCCGTCTTCATCTTTTCTGTTTTGGAGTTTACATTTTCAATTTGCCTTCCATTTTTGTTTCCATTTTGTCCATTTTGTTCCTATATTTTCTATTCTGTAGTTTACATTTTTCCAATTCGGTTTTCATATTTGTTTCCTCTGTCGCATTCCAGAATTCATTTCATTTCCCATTATGTCCATCTTGACTAACATTTGTTTCATCAACTGTTCCATATCGTGCTTTTCGGCGCACTCCTGACATCAATTGTGATTACTTTACTTTTTTTTAACTATTTCTTTATTTTTTATTTAAACACCGGAGCAACACTAAGCAAAACCACTGTTGAACAATAACAAATACTACAGGAAGAAAAGCTGGTTGATAAAGCCATGTGAATTTAGTATGCATTTCTGTTTCAATCATATAGAAAATTCTATGAATTGTTCGTAATTGTTCGCCGAAGTGGGAGTAGTGAAAGAAATGTGATTGTGTTTCGTAAAACAAAAATGAGTAGAAAAGCATGTGAATGTTATACGTTGCACTTATATTTCAAGTGTATGGAAAAATGTATGGATTGTTTGTAGAAGAGGGAGTAGTATGTTAGGTAAAAGAAAAGGGAGTAGAGAAAAACATGTGAACGTAATACGTTGGGTGGTAAAATGGATTGCATAAAAACCTTCGCCATGAAAACAATTAGATATGTCATTTTTCATGGCGATCGGTCAACTTGTTTTGGAATTTACCCACTCTTCAACATACGATATGTATAGGTGTTGATATGTATGAAGTTGATAAAAGATGGGGAATAACATGTGAATTGTTACGTAAAACAAAAGTGAGTAGAGAAAATAGTATGAATTTAATACATTGTATTTCTTTTTCAAACATATCAAATTGTATATGGTGCCTCGTAAAGGAAGAATTAGTAGAGGAAGTCGTGTGAATGTAATACGTTGCATTTATATTTCAATCATAGAATATTATATTAATTGTATGTTGAAGGGCAAACAGAGGATAAATGAATGTGCTACGTAAAAGAAATACAAGTAGAAAGCCATTTGAAAGTATTATTTTGTGTAGTAAAATTGTTGCCATAAAAATTTCCCCATAAAAAATACATATACCTGCCGAATTTAGCGGTGATCAGTTAAGCGGTTTTCGAACTTAACAGTTGGATATATATAAACAACCAAGTTGTAATGATGATATGAATTGTTTGTAGAAGAGTGAGTGGAGAAAGAGATGTGAATGTGTTACCTAAAAGTGAGTATACAGTGTAATATGCAGCATTTCTATTTCAAACATGCACAAAATTGTATGACTTATTTCTAGAAGAGTGAGTAGAGAAACAATTATGAATGTGTTTCCGAAAAGCAAGTAGAGAAAACAGTGTGCATGTAATACGTAGCATTTATATTTCAAACATGCACGAAATTGTATGACTTATTTGTAGAAGAGTGAGTAGAGAGAGATGTGAATGTCTTACCTAAAAGTGAGTAGAGAAAACAGTATGAATATAATAGAGAAAGAGATGTGAATGTGATAGCTAAAAGTAAGTAGAGAAACCACTGTGAATGTAATATGTAGTGTGTCTATTTCAAACATACAGAAAATTACATGACTTATTTGTAGAAGAGTGAGTAGAGAAAGAGATGTGAATGTGTTACCTAAAAGTGAGAGGAAAAAACAGTGTAAATGCAATAGCATTTCTATTTCAAACATACAGAACATGGTATGACTTATTTTAAAAGTGGGGATAAAGGTGTTTTTGGTGCAAAATCACGTTTTTTTTTTTATGGAAAATTGTTTATAGAAGAGTGAGTAGAGAAAGAAATGTAAATGTGTTACCTAAAAGTAAGTAGAGATAACACTGTGAATGTAATATGCAGCATCTCTATTTTAAACATACAGAAAATTGTGTATTTATTTGTAGAAGAGTGAGTAGAGAAAGAGATATGAATGTGTTACCTAAAAGTGAGAGGAGAAAACAGTGTGAATGTAATAGCATTTATATTTCAAACATATAGAACATGGTATGACTTATTTTAAAAGTGTGAATAAAAATGTTTCTTGGTGCAAAATCACGTTTTTTATGGAAAATTGTTTAGAAGAGTGAGTAGAGAAAGAGATGTGAATGTGTTACCTAAAAGTGAGTAGAGAAAACACTGTGAAGGTAATATGGATGTATACAAAAATTTAATCAAATCTTTAGAGTCGTTTCTGAAATACCGGGAATATATATACAAGAATTGCGCCGTAGAAGCGGGATTTTTTATGCCAAATCACGTTTTTTCGGGAATTACACCTACATAGTTGAACTTAAAAAGCAAAACCCTATCTGAATACAAAATTTGATCGAAATCGTTAGAGCCGTTTCCAAGTTGCCCGGAATAAATATGTTGTTAGCTAACGCTGGATTTCTGACAATGAAGTCATTAATCCTCTTGCTCTACAAATTTTTCACTCATAGAGCAATAGCAGTATAGTAACTGCTTTTAAGAAAGCACCATATTTTTATGTTTTGGCGGTCACATCGCTCTCTCACAACCCCCAGAATGTCTGGAGGACCACATCTGTTGTTGGTTTACGGGTCTCACCGACCTGACGGGGAGAATTATCAAAATAAATTCACCGACCATATCCTCTGATTACCAATCAGAGGACGCATTACATGCCATGACAGGTCAGCATGTTAAGGGTTAATATTTTATACAGAAATTAGAGAAATGGAGGGATTGGAAAAATAAAGACTCCCTAGCCCTCGGGAACCCTAATAGCATCGGGGTCGGAAGAGAACAAGAGATGACCAATGTAAGGTCAGATAGAAAAGTTACAGTGAGGAGCAAAACACCAGTAAGTGGAAGTAATGTTCTGCTCAGCTTGGGTACCTTGTGGTCGCCATTCACATATCCCCTAGACGGAGACCCCTGAGTAAACATGGGCAATTTGCAGACAAGCGTTGTCCTGATGGAAATGCACTCCCTTCATGAGCATGCCTCCACCACCTTGGTATACCCTAAATGATCAGTCAAAATTTCATGAATGTAGGTCTTGCTGACATTAGGGATCATCTTGCAGGTCTCCTGATTCATCACCCTTTGATCTTTCAGCATTGCTTCTTCCAGTTTCACAATCTTTTGTCCGAAATTGATTGTCGTATCCAGAAGGCTGGTCGTCCTGGACATCTGTACATTTGTCTTTGAATTCTCTGCACTATTTGTACACGTGTTGTACGCTCATACACTGCTCTCCATACACTTCACACAGTTGGGAATGAATGTCCACTGGTGGAGTCTTTTTGTGTGCAAAAAATGCATCACAGAGAGTAATTCGCACCTGGTGGAAGAAGCGAGTGGAAGCTCCATTTCTAACAGCTGCCAAGCCAAGACTGAGCATCACAGACAGCTCACAGGGTGGGGTACTGGGAGAGGGAGAACCAAGCTAAATGCCAGTGTTGCCAGATCTCCTGTATCAGCGTTCCTTGCAACTGCAAATCCTTGGGAACCTTATTTTATGGACAACCCTCATACAAAATTCAAGAGACCAAAATTCATCTTTGAATTAACAGCAATTTTAAATTATAAATGTTCGAACTATCCAAGTTCTACTGTATCATCAAAGTTGTTGTTGTTAGCTAATGCTGGATTTCTGACAATGAAGTCATTAATCCCCTTGCTCTCCAATATTTTTTGATATTGAAGAGAGCAATAGCAGTAATAGTAACCGCTTTTTAGAGAGCACCATATTTTTATGTTTTGGTGGTCACATCGCTCTCTCACAACCCCCAGAATGTCTGGAGGACCGTATCATCAAAGTGAATACATACTTATAAAGTGTTTACAACTCATCCAACTATATAGGCACATTTTCATTAAGAATATTCTTAGCTGTATTTGGAACATATTACCTCTTAAGTTTTTTATTTTATTTTATTTGTCAGCTTATTGTAGAGGATTTTGAACTCCTGTAAGGAAATCCTTTTCTGTTTCCTTTTTATTTGCAGATCCTTTATAGTAGTTTTCTTTTGTATTCTGGTGTTGTACTTATGCCTATCTTTTATTTGTTCTGTGTTTCCCTTATCCATCACAAATATCATCACTTTATATACATACATTGATACAACAGTCAATATTTTCTCCTTCACAAAGACATCCGTACAAGATTTCCTATAATTTGCATTATTATATTATTTCTGTTAGTTTAATACCCTGTTCATATTGGTCATACATCGTGCTGCCCCAGATCTCAGTTTTATACTGCAAGTGTGTACAGAAAAAGTGCTTAGGATGTTTATATAATGCAAACAATAGGGAACCCTGCACAGACATCCCTGCGAAAGGGAAAATACTGACTGTCATATCAATGTGTGATAATATTTGTAATGGATAAGGGAAACACATAAGTGATGTCAATGTAAGTAATTCTGACTCAACATTAGGTAAATTAAAAATACATCACGTTTCTAGCTTTTTTTCATATATTTATAAATATTGATGTATTTATTTGCTTATTTTGGAATATATATATATATACAAGAATTGCTCATTTAAATATATAAGATTATTTATTTATGCCAACAAACTTACTGCTGTAATTGGAGAAAGAAACCAAGATTCCTAGATATATGCTCTGAAATGTTAACCCAATAAATAAATACTTACTCAACTAACCAAGAAATCAGATTTAAATCCATTAGCATTGAGGATGGTAACAGCTCATTCCTGGAAAAATGATTTAAAATCAAACAATAAATATTTTTTGCTGAAAATTTGCATGCACAATATGTTGTTGTTAGCTAATGCTGGATTTCTGACAATGAAGTCATTAATCCTCTTGCTCTCCAATATTTTTCACTGATGGATGGGGGACTAGAAGTGGACGGGCATATTTGAAGGTGGTCTCGGTCCATTTCCTCTTGCAGATCACATAGAGGACAGAGTGGTGAAGAATATATCCCAATTTGCATGCACAATATTAAAAGCATTAAATCAAGAATACTGTTCTTCTTAGTGCTGCTGCTGTATATGATAGACCTTTTCTTTTTGGAGGAGGGATTGTGTATTGGAACTTAAGCCCATAATTTTACTGTAGTCTCATAGGTGTTGTGCAGAAGAAGGTCGGTCTTGAACTGAATGCTCTGGCAGCTCGCTCAGGTTTCATGTATTTGGCAAATATTGAAGGCGCTGATGGTCTGGTGGCAATTCAATACATCGTATCTATTAAGAAAGTCAACCAGTCTGACTAATAAAATCTTTTCAAAAACTTTACCAATCACAGAAGTTATGGTTATTGGCCTATAATTATCAACACTATTTCTATTACCCTTTTTATAGATAGGTTTTATGATTCCCAGTTTTAAGCAATTTGGAAATATTTCTTCATTTATTGAGCAGTTTATTAGGCGGGCTAAAATAGCTGCGAGCCCATTTTGACACTTTTTCAATATTCTAGTAGACATACCATCCCACCCTGAAGATGACTGTTCTTTAAAACTGCATATTATTTTTGTGATTTTGTCACGTTTGTGTTATTCATGAAGATGGTATTAACGATAATATTCTGTATTTCTGTGTTATTGTGTGATATATCCTTCTCCTTACTTCCCAAGGTTGCAAAATAGTTGTTAAATAAGTTGCTTATTTTGTTTGGATCATCTACATGTTTACCTTCATGAAGCAATTTAATATTTTCACTGACATTGCTGTGTGTGGTGTTTCTATCCTTGACTAAATTCCATACTGCTTTGTTTATATTGCTGGAGTTATTTATCTTTTGTTTATAATGTTGTGATTTTAAATCAATTAATGTCCTATGATACTCCTTTTTTAATTGTGTATATGGTTCCCTGTGCCGTTCAATTTTTGTCATCTTGTGTAATTCATAAGCATCTTTCATTTTATTTCGCAGGATGTAAATTTCATCCGGTAATTTAATTTTCTGTATAGGTCTCTTTTTGTTTGTCTTTCTTTTAATAGGGCAGATACTGTTAAAGTAAGCGATTAATGTTGTCATGAATACTTCCCATTTTTTATTGCTACTTTGCTCTGCATACACTTTAGACCAAGTTTCCATCTCTAGTATGCTATTGAGTTTACCTACATTCTCATCTGAGACATTTCTAAATTCAAAACTTATGTCCTCATTGTGAGCCGCAATAAAATCATATACATCAATATATACAGCATGGTGGTCGGAAAGATGGAAATTATGTGTCCCTACTGAATAGCAATCTAGCTTTATATTTGTGCATATGTGGTCAATAATAGTTGCTGATTGTGTGGTTACCCTTGTTGGTTCTTTTACTACATCATTTAGGTTATAGGATTTTATGATATCAATAAAACTACAATAATCTCTATTAGTGCTATCTACATTAATGTTGATATCACCTAAGATAGTCAGCTTATTTTCTTTTGTCAATAATTTGTTAAGGACACCATCTAGATGCTCTAGAAATTTAGAAACTGGAGTATTTGGTGACCTATATATACCTAAAATTATGTGGGCTTGTTTCTCATTATACACCTTAATTGCAGTCATTTCTATGATCTTTTCAACACTTAATTTCATAACCCATTCTAGAGCTTGAAATTTTACATTATTTTCAACATATATTGCTACACCTCCACCCTTATGTTTTTGCCTACAATAGGTACTAGCCAGTTTAAACTTAGGAATTTTGCACAGGTTTATGTTACTATCCCGCAAACCATGTTCAGTGATTACAGCTACTTGTGGTCTCATCTCATCTAATACTATTTCTAGTGCCTGCATTTTGTTACTTAGATAATGGGAATTTTGATGGAATATTCTAAATATTGTGTCCAAATGGGATCTTGTTTTCTCCAGTGGTGGGGGTTTTCCGACTTTTGCAAATAGTTTTCCTTGAGAGCACATAAATTACCCATAGAGTCAACAGGAAGAGCCTCCATTCTGTTATATATAGTGTCTATAGCTTGCTTAACCATTTCAACTAAATGTCTTTTGCCTCTGGTATTCAGGTGAAGGCCATGAATAGTATGCATATCCCTATCTATACTCTGTTCATCAAGAGATTAGAGGAGATATAAACAAAGCACCGGTTTGTATCACTCCGCGGCCACGTGCTTTCACAATGACGCAACACGGTTACCTACCGCTACGCGTAGGTATAATATGCATTTTACACTACTAAAGGATATATTTACTTGATCCAAATAACATGTAGCACATGGAAATTAACTGCTACTTACGTCATCACTGTCCACAATAACACTTTTCATTTCCTGCTCACAATCTCGAAACCAATTTCCAGAAGCAGCTTGTGGAGGGAAGTTCGTTTTAAATCTGGAAGATCGGGATCAGAGTTAACTGCCAACAGCATTTTGTTTAAGGTGGGGGTTCATTGTTAACGAAGAACTGGTGAACTTTTCGACGGATTGCAGATCTCACACTCACAAATTCGTCGCAAACTACATCCATCATTTATCTAGCACATGGTCGCTTTTTACCGGTATCTTCACCAACTGACGATTTTGCTTTGGATGTACTGTAAATACTTGCAACTGACACACCGGTAAACTCGGATGTTAATTTCAACACGTCTTCGATAGCAAGTTCGGGATATTTCTCGCAGAACTTGTTAAATACGTTCAATATTGTTGTCTTTTCACCACTTCGCAACGGTTTGCCGCACTTGTTTCACAACTCACTTGTTCCGCCATGTTACTTTCATACTGAATAATGCGCACGCAGAATGAATTAGGCTGGTTACAGATTCACTTAACTGCGTATTCTTACACTTTAACTATGCTTAGTATACTTAGTTCATGCTTTAGCAAACATTAAATGACATTTCAGACCTCAGTAACAGTATTTCTTCAAGGGACTATTTACACGGCGAAAGCGTCAAGAAGGTGCGCTGTGACCAAAACGCACGTGACTTTGTTTACGTCTCCTCTAATCTCTAGATGAACAGAGTATAAGTTGCTTACATCTATGAGATCCACATTTACATTACTACTACAAAAAGATTTTATGAGCTTGTTGGTTTTACGTATTTCCTGATTTACACAAGATGTATACAATAAGTCATACCTGTGGGGAATATTTACTACTACAGTCTTGCCTTCCTTTGGTCCTGAGCATAACCATTTTTGAAGTTCCTGTACTGCATACTGTGCTTCATTTTTATACATGTCGTTTGTTCCTGCAATGAGTACGGTGATTTCTGGTTCATCAGTATCCTCCAAACATATATAAATGACATTATGAAAAGGAACTGAAATTACATGCAGTTATAAGAGCAATGCAACATTGTCAGCTGAGGTCGTCAAATGATGAGAATGAATTAATAAAAAGGTTAAATAAGGAAAATTGAAGCTATTAACAGTGAAGCAACAATCATGGCAATAAATCTAAAATAAAAGGGCACTCATGATCTTCCACCAAATTTCAGATAATTAAAAATGTGTTTAACAAATTTAATGCTTAATAAGGTAAATTAAAACTATCTCCCTGATGGTGTATTGAACCTATTCTCATACTTGATAAGCAGGGATTCTAACCGCTACATTAATTCAATTCAATGAGGACCATTGTTGTAACAGCTTCTACAAGCATCCATAAATAAATTACAATCCAGTGCAGTAGCTTAGTTTTCATATCATATTTATATATCTGCTTGTAATAGTAATAAAAGCAAAATTAGAAGTGTACTATTTCCTCCTGCTGCATTACATTGCTCATTTGGGTATTTGTTAATTTGAAGCAGCTCATTGCTTTAGTTTTTCTTGAAGTATATTATTGTTTCATTTGTGAAATTAAAAGTGAATTTATATTGTAACAAACTATTGTAACTAAAGAACAGATGATTGCATGTATATGTTCTTAAGTATTGCTGCTTTGGTAGCATTGCAGGCTATAGTTTTGAAATATGTTGCATTTGTTGGTATGGGAATCCTGAAAATGTAATCATACCTCATAGTGGGGAGAAAACCTTCAAAGAAGAAACTGTGTCAGCATTATTTGTTTCACTGTTTTTTTTAAATAGTACTTATTTTAATTAACGAAATTGAAGCTATTAACAGTGAAGCAACAAGATTCTAAAGTAAGAACAAATTAGAAACTAAAAACTTGTAATTTGTTCTTACTTTAGTACTTATTTTACTGTTTTAATGTTACTTATTGTGTTTAGGATGGGTTCCACTTCATGAGGCTGCCAGTTGTGGACACAAAGAAGTAGTGCGTGTGCTGCTGTCTTTGAATGCACCAGTAAATCCACGAACCATTACCAATGAAACACCTGCTGACCTAGCACGGAGAAATGGATACCTTGACTGCTATAAAATACTAAGTATGTAGTTATCATACATATTTACTGCTTTAGATTTTGCATAAAGTAAAAGGTAGAAATGATAAATTGTTAGAATTTTTAACTCATATTCTTTTTACGAAAGCTGTCCCCTTAGAGAATCTTAGATTGATGGTGATCTGTCACGTTATGAAAAATTATTAAGAAACTTTCCTGCAGCTGTTAAACATGAAGTGACTAATGGTTTTTAGGCATATTTTCCATTATGGCACAGAGATAAAAGAATAGATTATTAAGGTCCTGAAACTGTAGCATTATGCATGTCTAGCTTAATATAACATGGAAAATAGTAATCAATTGTGTGCATTTTTCCCATAAGTTGGACATTGGCTGGAATGCTAGACCACAGGAGAGTGGAAATTTTGGCCACCATTTCAACAGTGATATGTAGATTTTCCTCCACCATGTTCCTCACTGTGAATTGTTCTCTTGTTCACAGCTTCGCAATGCTGGCCAGAGTGAGGGTTGTCTTTCATAGTCTCTTGCCCTTCTCCAAATTATTGAAATCTTCCTATGTTACCAAAGGAACGCACTTGATCACCATGTACAGCTACCAAGTTCTCATATGGTTTTTTTTGCTCTGTCACCTAGCTTATAGTGTGAAAATATAAAATCTAAATTTTTGTAGACATTTTCACGCTTTTTATAAGCTGTTGACAGGACCTAACTCAACAGAACTGTACGACTATGACTATGCAAGTTTAAATTTGCACTTGTGTGTATTTTCATGGCTTAAGGTCCATTGTTACCAACTGTGTTAGTTACATTTTTGTAATCATTATTGTTCAACAATACAGAGGCTGGCTGCAAAAATGTTTGAATGCCCCTTATATTTTGTTGAATTTTTCAATGTTCATCATGAAATGCGAAGTAGCATTTTCAAATCTAGCAATAAGATACTGAACAGACACATTGTTTAATTCAGAAAGCTTTGAATGGGACATATCTTTAGGGAGGTAAAATTGTGATAAGCTCTTCTGGAGTTAATCTTTCCCAGAGTCTGTCTTTGACATGGTATCTACTGTAGTGGCTGAAGGGATTGTGGAGTATTTAATTTCCCACGAATGTGCCATTAGGTAATACTGTTGAGTGTGAGAGAATCTGCCAAGCACCATATCATTCTTGCAGTAATATTGCTATATTTTCCAAATCTTTTAAGAGTACATTGCTTTCTTTTATTTTAAAGTTCATTATTTTGATCCCATGTTGGGATTACTTATAATTTCTGGAATGTGTTTCTGTGGTTCTAGCAAATCACTGAAAATATTTTTCCCCCAGAATAAAACGGATTTCTTTGTTGTGTGAAGTGATTGTACATATCTTGATATAAATATGCTTATAAGCAAATAAAGAAATATGACATTTCATATTAACTTCAACATAAATTCCTCCAAGTGCTCACCATATGTTAGCATGGGTTTTGGTGTGCCAAAGGTCTCGAGCCACTTGCTGCCATTTCACCCCTTCTGCCTTCATCAACTATGCCACGTGTAGCTTCTGTTTCATTGCTACTCCTCATCAGCTTTGTCCTCTTCTAGGATTTATTATGCTTATTAGTTTGTAGGATCTTAGCTCTATAACTCCTGTCTCCAACATGTGTGCTCTGTGGAGGTCTCAGGCATGAAGGTACTTCATGTCGTCCTTGAGCGCTTGCAGGCCTCCAGAAAAAAAATTGTAGCAAATGCACTAATGCAAGCTCCATAGTTTTCAACATCTTATTTGATAGATAAAATGTCAGGGAATATGTGTGTATTTTTTTTAGATTTTTAACACATCGATTTAAATTCTATTTTTGGTTTTACAAAATATACCATCAAAAAAACAGTCCAAAATTTATGTGCAATAATGATTGATCGAAAGTTATTAAAAGTGTTGTATTTAACCTTTCCAGTGCGCCAAACCCCAACTCTCAACTCTATTTGGCCTTAGACTAAAAAGTGATTTTATATTACGGTGCGTGCAGAAATTGCTTAATTTCTAATAGCCATAACTAACTAAGTAATTTAAAAATACGGAAATAAAAAAATACGGGTCTCCTTATTTGATGCCTATTATTCATAAAAAAAATTTGAACCTCCTACGAAAAAGTCGTGATTTACGGGTGTTCGATTTGACGTGGATTGATCCATCTGTCTTATGCACACAGCATGGTCTAAAGTGGTGACCACAGATGGTTATTCCTGTGATAGGAGCTTAAAGTGGGGATGTCCATGATGAATGACTTATATGTATGGACAAGCAATGGAGATTAAAGAGATGCTTTTCTGAAGTGTGTTCATTGGAGGGGTCTCCATGACAGCATAGACCATGAAGATATAATGTATTCTACCTTTAACCCTAGATGGCAGGCTGATGCTGACTGTTCCAGAAGGGGGTTCTATTCATAATTAATCCAAACAAAACTCTTTTTCTAGATTCATTTTTGGTTGTGACGCTGACTTATGAAGATAAAGAACCTTAGCCCATTTTATTGTAAATATTTTGTTGTTTTCTAATGCCAGACATTTGATAAAATCTTTTACACTCCAATATTCTTCATAGATATTTTCATGGTCAGCCAAAGAAGTACAGATTTTGAGTGTTCTGAATCCATTTCTTGACTTAGTTTGCATAATGGACAGATTGAAGACTGGTATATTCCAATTCTGGCCCTAAACAAAGTACATGAAAAAAACCTCATGACTATCAATGTGGAAAAAACAAATTATGAATTATTTACACTAAAATACAAACCAGTTAATATTAACATAAATTATAATGGTAAACCACTCAAAGCAGTTGATGATGCCAAATACTTAGGCATCACTTTCGACAGAAAGCTAAGTTGGAAAAAACATATAACAAACATCTCAGAAAAGGTTGAAAAGAAACTGCAAATCCTGAAACGGTTAGCTGGTTGTAAATGGGGCTGCTCAAGGAGAGTCCTTAACACAACATACAAAATGTATGTTAAACCAAACCTCTTGTACTGTTCTGAAGCTTTAATAACAGCAGCAAATGCTAACATCAATAAACTTGAACAAATACAAAATCAGGCTCTTCGCCTAATCACTGGAGCAGTTAAATCCACACCTATTGATGCCATGCTTGCCTTAACACGAACCCCATCAATAACAACAAAAATAGAAGAACAAGCATTGCTCCAACACGAGAAAATGTTACGACTGCCAAACTCTAAATGGACAGAAGAGAACCTCCCCCCTTCAATCCTTAAAACTCATAGTAGTTTCCTAGAAAAGGTAACACAGATTAAATCCAAATTGAACATTCCTAACACCAGAGAAAATCTACTTATAAGAGAAAATCCATTGGAATTATTGCAACCTACCTTCAGTTTGGAATTAATAGAGGAAATAAGTAAATCAGACACACCAAAAGAAATACAAAAACTTCTAGCTCTGGAAACAATCAATACTAGGTATCCCACAGAAGAATGGCTGCACATATATACTGATGGATCCTCCAAGGAAAACCTTACTGGAGCTGGAGTTACGTGTTCACATTTTTCCTTTTATCATTCTGTTGGCAGAGACACAACAAATTATGATGGAGAAATAGAGGCTATACACATTGCTCTTCGACAATTATTAAATCTTCCCTTAAATAAATTTAACAAGGCGGTAATTCTTTCAGATTCTAAAGCTGTAATTCAGGGAATATGTTCAAATACTACAAAGAAGTCAACAAAAATTAGAGAATGCTACAAAATGTTAACACAACTCCAAAAAGTTAATAAGACTGTTCATCTCCAATGGATTCCAGCACACTGTGGAGTCATGGGGAATGAAGCTGCAGACTCAGTTGCAAAGAAAGGCACAACAATAAAACAAAAGTCTAAATTCAATTTCTCATATTCCTCAATAAAACGCTTGATCATTAAAAAATTTTCTCATTCATACCTACAAGAAATAGAAACAAATGCCAAAGATAAAAAATGGATTACACTACTTTCCAACCCAGATATAATCCCCCAGAGACCAAGGAAAACAGCGGTTGCAGCCTTCCGACTATTGACAAATCATGACTGCTTAGCAAGTCATCTCTACAGAATAGGTATCTCAGCCTCACCAATATGTGTCCTGTGTAACGATCCAGCAGAAATGAATGAAGACCACTTGAAGACCTGTGAAGCATTAAGAAACTACAGTTCAAAAGTATTGGAAAGCACGAATGCTAATGGCTTCATTGCCAGATGCAAGGCACTAGAAAACAACAACATATTCCAATTCTGTGTAGAGATGTTTAGCAATCTAAATGCAGCTACAGACAATTTGCATGGAAGGTCTGAAATTAACTGTGGATTTTCAAGCAGGGAATACCATTTTTTCCCTTTGGATTGTGTTATCAAATTTTTTCTGTTGATGTTTATATATTGCTTTAATAGATCTTTTAACAGAGTAATACATAGTTTCAGTGACAGATCTATAAATAACTGAGCTGCCCATCTTTGCCAAAGCATCAGCATTTTCTTTTCCCTGAATTCCACAGTGGGATGATATCCATTGGAATACAATTCTTTTGTTGAGAGCTGTAAGTTGGAAGAGCATTTTGATTATTTCAGTTCCTTGAGATGATACCTATGTATTTAGAGACCATTGATAGAATAGCTGCTTTGGAATCCGACAATATGAATGCATTTTTATGTTTATTGATATGGGGTAGGAGACTCCTCAGACTTTCACTTATTGCAATAATTTCTCCATCAAAACTTGTTCCATATCCAAGAAATCTATAGTGTGAGAAGAGATAGCATGTGACACCTGCACCATCACTTTGTTCTCTAGAGATAGAGGATCCTGAAGCCAGTCTTGTAGGGGATATCTAGTATTAATAGTCTCTAAAGACAAGTTTCATTATTTCAGTGTTCATTTCTGATTTCAGTATTTCTTCTATTAAATTTAAATTATATGCTATGTTTGTTAAGGTTAGAGAATTATGTTTGAATTGTAAGCTTTCTGTTAAATTTGGTATATTGATTCTCTGTTTCAATTGTTGAATCATGGATATAGAACTTTTTTGAGTATTTAATATACAAATGGGACTGTATGAGTGCCAATTGTTTCCTAGTTGTCTGATAAATTTTTCGTATTGATTCAATGCTAATTCTTCTACAGTCATGTCATTATTATTAATATTAGTAAGTAATCTCATAGAATCTATTGAAGTTGTTTTGATTCCACCAGTGATGAGTCTGAGAGCTGGTTCTATTTCATTTATGAAAAATGAAAGTTTCTCTACAATATAAATTAAGAACAAATTAGAAACTAAAAGTTCCACTTATCTTATTAATATTTCAGGATGGTATACTGCTGACTAGTTTCAAGTTGCATCAAACTTATTCTCAAAGCTATCCAAACAAGTTACCATAGTTACAGATGCTCAACTTAAAATATCTATTTGTCGCCAACCTCTGAAAACGAAAACTTATAAATACAATCTATTGGTGGTATTTCAAAATTCATAATGCGGTTCTTGTTTTTTAAAGTGAATATCTTTTCCCAAACCATTAAATCTATAGGTCCATTTAATTGTTTTAATAATTTAACTTCTGCATATTAGTTTCTAATTTGTCCTTTAATTTAGATTCTGTTGCTTCGCTGTTAATAGCTTCCATTTTTCCTTAATTTCTCTACAGTATGTTAGCACAGGCTGTATAAATATTTTGTATGTAGTGATCAAAGTTTTTCTAGAGCATCCCCATTTCTTTTCTGATAGTCTTTTCTCTTGTTTTCTCGTTACATGCTTGAGGAGTTTCGGTTCTGACTTTATTTTATGATTTTTTGTCCAAAAGTGGGTGGCAACTGCTGATTTTTCCAACTGTTGTTTTTTATGTTTCTGAAGTCTGCGACTGGGAGGATCAGTCGATGTCTGGTTGATACTGGAGGAAAGTCAGCCTCCAAAACATGTTCTGGTAAATTATAAGTAAGTGTTGTGTAATGTTACTAATTGACTCACCTTTTTGGTTTAAATTGATTATTACAACACTTGTTTTCAAACTTCCAAGAAAGAAGATAGCTGCATTACATTTAACGGGATCAACGTTTCCAATCAATTTTCCACAAGGTTCAATAGGGTATTTATAGTGGATTTATTTCTGTAAAAGCCATTTTTACTACTCCTTCAGTGATCCATTTCTTAATTTTTACACTGATTATACCTTTATGTTTGTCTTTTAGTGGGAAAGCAACATTAATGTGGTATGTACCTATAATGGTAGCGTTTCTACCTTGGTGTCTAAATTTACTTCATCTATTACATCTGACCAATCTTCGTTAAATATTTAAAATAGTCTATAATTTTCTAATAAAACTTTTTGCTTATTGTTTGCTATTTGGAATAGCATGCATCCAGCTCGGAGTCTTTTAATCTAACTGCTATTGGATTGTGACTTGATAGTGCAAGGTTAATATTTTCTGTTGTATAAGAGAAGTAGTTATCATTGATTAATATTTGATTGAGGCATGTTTGACTGCTTTTCATTATTTAGGTAGGTTTGCCTATTACTGTTTTAAGATAATTGGACTGAATTGTAAACTCTTAATTTGCTTTACTACTACCGTTTAAAAGATCTGTTGAAATCCCATAAATCCAGCAGGGTTTAGCTGCTCTTGTAAACATACCTATTTAGTAAAATTTCAAAATTATCTAAAAATATTTCTAAGAAGCCATCTGGTGGTCTGTAGATACAATCAATCAATAACTTACACTTGGATAAACCAACTTCAGATACCACATCTTCAAATAAAATAAATAAACAATTAAAAAAGTCAAATAAAAAATTAAGAAAATACAAGAAAACCATAAAATTACATAAAAAATAGAAAATAAAAATCTTAAACCTTTTTCATAAAAATTTGCCTCTTCTAATATATATACACCTTAATAAAGATGAATTTAATATAGAATATTAGCATATTATCATATCTGCTTTAATTAATGGTTTTGATACAAAATTTAAAGATAAAAAGATTGAGAAATTTAAATATAGAAGGCCGTTAAAGATGTCTACTTTTAAAAAGAAAAGATTATTACACTTTAATGTAGTATTAATTTCTCAAAATAAATACAGCATAAAACATTTGCTAAGTTTAGTTTTTCCAAAGGAAAAGATAAAATTTCAAATAAACTGGCATTTATCAATTTAGCTGTTTATACAGGCTCCATCCTAAGAATATGTGGTGATATAGATAAAAGCGTAAGAGTGCAATGCCTTGTAACCTTTGCAAAAGGAAAATATATTTAGACAAGGTTCATCCTAAGAATATGTGGTGATGTAGATAAAAGCATAAGAGCAAAATGCCTTGTAACCTCTGTGAAAGGAAAATATATTCTGCTATATTATTTAAAACATTTCTGATATTTGCAGTAAAAATATTGGTCCGGCCAATCTACAAACACACTGTAGCTATTTCTTAAATATATGAATAATGTTAATGAACCTTTTGAGTTATCCAAACCTCAAGAAAGGTATTTTTGAATTAATCTTAAGCCAATACCAGACTTCAAGAGAGCAGTACATAAATTTCATACAGATGTTGCCTATTCTCCATTCACTTTTGAGTTGAAGTTTGTTTCCAACTTGATACTGAAATTCAAGTGAGATTTGACTATGTGTGTCCCTGAAGTAAGGGCTATTAATCATTAGTTTACGGAGCTTATATTTCCATGGAAACATATCAAAATTCATCAACTATAATCGCTCCACCGTTAGATCCGCACTTGATGTAAACACAAGCCATCAACAACGAACTCACAATACACCGAAACCAAAGCACACCACAAAATATAGTGCCTTAAATATCGGCGATTATCTATGAGTTTTCAATATGTACGATAACCCTGGTAAAGACTACTTAAATGTAACGCGCTATTTCTAATATTCCTGAGTAAATATCGTTCTGTTGCAACATAAATACGAGGTATGAGTCCATGTGGTGTTTGTTTTGTGTTAGTCGCAGGTGATAACATCAGGTTATCGCGGAGGGATACAAGGGGCGGATCTAAGGCTGGATGGAGTATAGAGTGGAGTTGATATCTGCCAGTTTTAAAATGTTTGTTATTGATATCTGCACTTTTATTCCCTAACATAGATTTATTTTTGTGCTTTTAAGGTTTTAAATGCAAGAGTAAAGCAAAGGTACCAAAGAAGCTTCAAAAACTATTTTAAACGTAGGCCACATGGTTTGCTGAAATGTTTTGATGCAGCACTAACCTTCAGAAACTACATGGTGGTTCCTTGTTTACATTTTTTATGCCAGTGTAAGTTCACAGCACATCTAGAAGAAAATAGTATTTTCAGGTGGCATGGTTAAGTAGTCTATCTTAGGCTCTTCTTCTGTGACTGAATGTCACTACTGTTACCAGCTCCAAAAGTTTTAATGTCCACCTCTCGTGTAACACATGAAATAAAATTGCATCTCTTACATTATCTCAAAAATTATTTTTACGGTTGTCAAAAGAGTTTTGGCTGCCAGGAATACTCATTTAGTTAAATACTGTTCTTTGTCAGCTTAAAGGGACATCATAAGGTCTGTCATGAAAGTATTGTTCTAAGGAGTAAATGAGAACAATTTGACATAAAAACATCTTCTGTGTCATTGTAAAAAGAGCATAAAATTTAAGCAGATCAAGAAAAGGAAGGGAATTAGTAAAAATACCATTCAGATTCAAAAGTTCTTGTGCAATGCATGTGAAATGAGACCTAAAGATAAGCTGTCTCAACTATTTCAGTTCTTCTGTGAATAAATGAATGGGTCAAATGGAACTTTAATCAGGTAACTCATTCCAACTTAAAAGTCCCCTGGAGTATCAGACAGACCTTTAACCCCCACATCATGGAGGTGGGCAGGCCATTTTAATGATGGTGGTAATGATAAAAATACAAGGAACATTTTTCAAAAATTTTGATTCTTCTCAAAAATGCCTCAGGTGATTTTTATTAAAATGCCATATATTTAAGATATTTTCATGATAAATGAAATGTATATCTTGGATTTCATGGGAATGTCCTCTGAAGCTGTTTAATCGTTGTGACCTAGTTATTGGATCGCCATTTGAAGCTGAAGTCGTTGGTGACGTGACGTTGCCCTTCGATGTAGCTCGCCTCGGCTAGTTCTGCATAAGATCTCTTTATCTCGGGTTTGCGTAAGTGTAATGGACAACCCAAGAACAACTTTTCATATCCTTTATTTCAAATATTTTCGGGAGATATGCCGATTCTATATGTGTATCTGTAGAGGCATCGCAATCACATCCGCGCAGCACGAACTCCCGTACTGGTCTCTCGTTGAGTAATGACCGACGCTTCTCTCTTACCCACGCTAAGAAGACCGTTCTCTTCCCATTTGAATGTCATGACGTCATCCAAGAAAGCCTCGTATCCAAAATGCTATTTCCTTTTCCCGCAATTTAGAAATGTCCCTTTCTATTATAACATGTTCTTTTATGAATTTCAAATATATAATTACTTTTTTAGGATTAAACGATGTTTACTTTATATTTTATTAGATATATCACGCGACTTTTAAGGTTTGTAGAACTGACTTTCGAACGTGTATTTAAACTATGTGGTATGACGTCATGACTCGCTAATTTCAAACCAATAATGCGTTTATACTACAAATTTAACGACTATTATTTACTCATATCTTGCTCACCTTACAACACTTCCTGCTATATTATCTATTTATGTTATTACTCAATATTTATCGCAAATCTCATATCCGGCAATTAAATTAAAACGTGTCTTTTTCAAAAGCCCATTCGATCGGAAATCTAAATTTCGGTATCAAATGCCCCCATTTATGTTATTTTATTATTTCATAATAAAATAATGTAAATGTCTTGCCCGAAAGAAAAATTAAAAAATTACTCCTGTATTTTGAATAATCGGCAACACTCCCATTATATACAATTTTCAATTACACTGTTTTTGAAATTGGTTATTAACACATTTTCTCATTAATCTTTTTAACATGACAAACAATTGTACACTTGACTAAACATTAATCCTTAAATACTAATTACAATATGTTATGGTTTCTTCTGTGAAGCTTCTATATAAAGGTTAAACTTCAAGAGTCTTTCTTTATACTTCCTTCTTTTAGTTCATGTTTGCTCACTTCGCTCTCACTATCACTTGCACTGTGATTTTTTTTTTTTTTTATTGTAACACATATCTGTACTATATCCTTTAAGCACTAAAAGGTACATATATTTATATAAATCCATTACACTCTTCAGACAAGTTCTTTCTTTGTCTTGCTGTGATAACTATCTATACATCTAAATATTTTAACAAATGTTTACAAAGTAAATATTCTGTTTTCTCTCTATGCGGAGATGAACAATTTAACAATCTTTCTGAAGCTGTTATTGTGAGCTCTATACAATATATTTTTAAGCTCTTTGTAGTAGATAGCAATTCACATTCTGCATTTTTCATGAATATGTAAGTACCTGACCAATATATGATTTTCAAGTAAGCTAACATTTACATTTTATCTCAAAGCTGATTGGGCGCCAATAGACAAATGACACTTCCAATTTTTCTTTTACATTAAATCAAGGTTCCAAGGCACCACACGGTTTCTTGTATGGTCGAAGGAGTTGTTTATGCCATCTTCCCAGACATTTTTCATTTTTAACATCTTTTAATTCATAGGTATGATAACCAAATTTTGATATAATTTCTGCAGGACCTTTATATAACAATTCCATCCTTTTGTTCCTACCTCGCAATGCACTTGATAACTTATGGTCTTTAACTAATACCCAATCGCCTATCTTAGGTTCCCATTTATGTTTTCTACTCTTTTTCTTTAATTTTCGCTTCTCTGCCTTTTTCTTGATTCGTTCAAAAGCAATTTTCGCTCTTTCTTTTTCACTTAACTGAATGTCATTAATTTTCAGTGTTTTTGGTTCCCCGATCAATATTGGTTCTGGTTCAATTCCTAACATTAATTTTATTGGTGCAAACCCAGTAGTTACATTAATGGTGTGATTGATAATCTTTTCTATCAATGGACAATATTTCACCCAATCCTTGTGATTATGATGTGTAAGTACACGTAAATAAATTCCTATATCTCGGAGGACACGTTCTGTTGGATTCCTTGATGGAAAGTATGATGAACAATAATTTAGTTTTCTCGTGTCTAATGTCACCTTAATCTTTCATTGGCCTTATTTACAATACATAGGGGATTCACAAATTCTGAATTCGAAATCTCAATAACCTCATCTTCTAACATTGACTTTATAACTGCATCTACCTCTTCTCTTATTGTACTAGGGATAGCTCTCGCTTTATGTGTAAAAGGTTTGATGGGTATCATCTCAAACGAATGAGTATAAATATTACATTTACCAGGTTTCTCAGAGAATACTTCTTTATTTCGGATTAATATTTCAAACAGTTTATCCCTCTGTTGTTCATTTAGTTGATCAGCCTGAGTTACCTTTTCCCTCAACAATTCTTCTAAGTCTTCACTACTCTCCCTATCATAGTACCTAGTTGCATCAGAAACCCTCAAATTGTCTATGAAATCATTTTTATCCCATTCTACATTTTCTTTATTATCGACACTGTACTCTTTAACATTTACTTCAGTTAATTCCATAGCTCCTACTTTAACATATTCTACAAAGAATGTATCCCCTTGGATTTCTTCTTCCTCTTTTTCTCTTACAATAGTTTCTGAACTACTATCTTCCACAAAAGGCACTATAATGGTCTCATCTTCAACTTTCATTTCTAGAATCATGTTTTTAAAATTCACCACAGCTTCCCAGGCATAAAGACAATCACAACCTATTATAATATCTGTCACAAGTCTTCCTACAATCAGAAATAAAATTCCAAGTATTCTCCCATTTATTTCAATATTTATCATTGCTTGAAATTTTACTCTCTCTTTTCGTTTTCCCACAGCTAGCGAGCAATATATCCCATTAACTGGTAAAGACATTACTTTAAAGCCACTACTTTGTAAATTATCATAAAAATTTTGTGAGCATACTGTGCTATTTGATCCCGTATCTATAATTGCATTGTATTGTTTTCCATTTACTCCAATTTTGATTTTAGGTGGATCTCCTACTTTTTCGTTTTCGTCGATTCTATTTTTACATTCTCTTTTCTTTTGTATCATCATTTGCCTTCCAGGACTATTTATTTCCGAGTACTTATCACAATCATTACTAGGATACCCAGTTCTCACTGAAGGCGCGTTTGACCGGGTCTGGCGTTTCCCTGATTTTTAGGTATTGCTCCTATACTATTTCCCAAATTGTTACTTCTGTTTTCCTGCATTAAATCGGGGTTACTTCCTACCATGTTTTTGACCGTGTTAATGGCCTCAACCATTTCTGCATTTTCGGGGGAATTTCGTCCATTAGAATACCTTTCTCCCTGTCTTGGTGACCTCGGTCTAAACTCATTATCTCCGTTTGTCCAATACCCATCATTTGAATTTCTACTATGTCCAAAATAACGTCCCCGTCTACCTCGATCAAATCTATTTGTATTCATATAATTCACCCTTATATTTCTTCCCCTTTGATTACCATTTCTATTTTGGTGATGCCCTTCCTGGTTATATCTACCTTGATTTTCCCACCGGAATGATTCCATCCTTGGTACTGGTCCTTTATATCTTTCCCTAATCTCACTTCTATTCTGATAATACTGTGCCCCTTGCCCGAAAGAATTTACAGTTTCTTTTTCTTCATATTTATTTCCAAATGCGTGTTTTGGCTTATTGACTTCTAAGGCTGATAATAATTCGATCATAGCTGCAATGCTATCGGGTCGAGCTATGATTAGGTAGTGTTGAAGCGTTTCCGGAAAATGTGGAGTAACTATATTTATTAGATCTTTTTCATCCAAGGGAGGGTCCAACATCTTCGATTTTCTCGCTATTCTCATAAAATAGTTGACCATCGATTCCTCCGATCTAGGATTAAATTTTCCATTGCTTAATTCAACTCTAATATTAGCCTGCCTACTAGCTCCCCAATATCTGGTTAAAAAGATGTTCCTAAAGGTCCTGTAATCATTATTGTTACCCATAGAAAGGCCTAGCCAATTGGCAGCATTACCCTTTAAGCATTTTCTTACTATCACCATCTTGTACTCCTCTGGTATACGTTTCACCGTGAAGTACTCTTGTAACCCTTCTAAAAAGGCTTTAGGATCATCTGAATCTTCATTTTCAAAAACTGGAGGTGTCATTTCATTTAAGACATGGTTAGGCCAATGTAAATTTGAATTGTCACCTGTCCCTGCACTATTTCTGAGATCAGAATGGGAATTACTGTTACCTCTATTTTGCATCGAAATGTCAGCTGATACACCTGGTATTGCCTCGTTTCTTGCAACTTCATTACTAAGATTGTTGTGATTACATGCATTTTCATTTAATTTCAAATTTTCTAAGGCCTCTTTTACCTGAGTAATTTCTGTTACTACCCCTTTTATTTGGTCTGTAACATCCTCCAAATTTCTAGCCTGCCTTTCACTTTCTACATCAGATCTTTCTATTCTAACTTTACACCCCTGTAACTCTTCTCTAATTTCTTCCCTGTCTTTATCTAACCTTTGTACTACCTCTTCCCTTTGTTTGTCTAATCTATATGTTACTATTTCCCTTTCTTTATCTAATTTTTCACTCACTTGTTGACCTAATTTCTTTTCAGAATTCTTTACTTCTTGCCTTATTGTCTCTAATTCTCCCTTAACCTGTTCTACCTGTTCTCTATTTTCTTTTACTTCACTACTAACTTTATTAATTTCCTCCCTAACTTCTTCCCTAAAGGTTTCTAAAGCTCTCTTCTGATTTTCCAATTGCATTCCCAATTCCTGTTGTCCCTTCTCTAATTTCTGTCCTAACTCTGTTCTTAATTCTTTACTAGTTTCATCTATCTTTTGACTTAACTCTGTACTCATCTTTTGACTTAACTCTGTACTCATCTTTTTCACTGTTCTTAATTCTTTACTATTTTCATCTATCTTTTTACTTAACTCTGTACTCATCTTTTCCACTGTTCTTAATTCTTTACTATTTTCATCTATCTTTTTACTTAACTCTGTACTCATCTTTTTCATTATCGTTTGAAACATATTCTCTATTTCTGACATAAATGCTGGCCTTTCTGAATTACTACTAAACATTTCTGAACTACCTCTAGGTGTTTCTCTAACGTTCTGATCTTCTACTTCTTGGCATATTCTGCTACCAATTACATTCTGATTAAATTCTTCCATCCTACTTACACTTTTCTCAATTTCCGGACTATCAAAACCTAAAAAATCAGTGTCACTGTCTTCCATTTCTAAGCTATTTACATGTGTTTTTCTACTCACCAAAATTTTCAATATTTTCACTATTTCACTTTAACTGCACTTAAACTTGTTCACTACACGTTTCACAGATGTTGACACGCTGGGCACCTTCTTGTCTGCTGGTTCGATGCTGATCTGGTCGTCTTGGGGGTTTGGTCCATTCTTTCGAGGCCACACGTTGGGAAGCCAATTTGAAGCTGTTTAATCGTTGTGACCTAGTTATTGGATCGCCATTTGAAGCTGAAGTCGTTGGTGACGTGACGTTGCCCTTCGATGTAGCTCGCCTCGGCTAGTTCTGCATAAGATCTCTTTATCTCGGGTTTGCGTAAGTGTAATGGACAACCCAAGAACAACTTTTCATATCCTTTATTTCAAATATTTTCGGGAGATATGCCGATTCTATATGTGTATCTGTAGAGGCATCGCAATCACATCCGCGCAGCACGAACTCCCGTACTGGTCTCTCGTTGAGTAATGACCGACGCTTCTCTCTTACCCACGCTAAGAAGACCGTTCTCTTCCCATTTGAATGTCATGACGTCATCCAAGAAAGCCTCGTATCCAAAATGCTATTTCCTTTTCCCGCAATTTAGAAATGTCCCTTTCTATTATAACATGTTCTTTTATGAATTTCAAATATATAATTACTTTTTTAGGATTAAACGATGTTTACTTTATATTTTATTAGATATATCATGCGACTTTTAAGGTTTGTAGAACTGACTTTCGAACGTGTATTTAAACTATGTGGTATGACGTCATGACTCGCTAATTTCAAACCAATAATGCGTTTATACTACAAATTTAACGACTATTATTTACTCATATCTTGCTCACCTTACAACACTTCCTGCTATATTATCTATTTATGTTATTACTCAATATTTATCGCAAATCTCATATCCGGCAATTAAATTAAAACGTGTCTTTTTCAAAAGCCCATTCGATCGGAAATCTAAATTTCGGTATCACCTCAGAAGTCTTCTTCACTCTGGGTGACTTTTGCATAACTGGTAAACTGTAAGAGTAGCACAAAAATATAGATCTTATCGGGTGAATCATTTTCAAAGTATTCCTTGTTATTTGTTTGAATTTTCCAATACTAAAAAGTATGAATGATTCTCCATTTGAGAAAAGTATATCTCTTGGTCATGATGCAAAGAGAACTGAACTTCAAGGGATCACATAGTGACCAGCTCTCAAAATATTTGTCTATTGCATAAAGCTTTCCCATTTTCCCCTTACACCTACAAGAAAAAATCGTAATAAGGTAATGTTTGTCTCAATTAACATGAGGTAAGTAGAGGAATAAGCGTTTATAAGAAGAGTTTTCAGAAAGAGTAGAAAAAGTCATGTGGGTGAAGAATGTCTGATGGTGGCATGGGGTGGTGTGTTGGGGTGGGCAATGAAATCATATATTCTCTTGCATTCCACATTCCAGTAGTTTGAAGAAAGTTTGGGCAGAAAGGTATGTGGTCTTGTACCACACTAATGTTGAATAGTAATAAGTTGTACTATATCACTACCTAAAATCTACTTCCTCAATATCTTGTCTTAGACTCTAGTATGATATTTTACCAAAATCTGCTTGCAACTAAGCTGAATCATGCTACTGCCAGAACACCGCTATGTAGCTATGGAGGGTTGTTTCTGATTCTGATAATGAATTGTAAATGGATTGCTGCGTTGATGCATGTGCAGCAAGGTCAAGTGTTTGTGAGACAAATAAACCAGTTACTGTGCTGCCTTCATAGCAGTAGGAATTTGTGGCTCTCATTATGCCTAGGTAAATTTAATCATTTTGGCAAGGCTACATTACTGCACTTTCCAATGCACAGTATAGTTATTATGTATTATTGAAGCATACGAGGAACAAAATTTTGTTGTGTCAAAGTATGGGATTGGCTCAGTGTGAATAAAGAGGGAAAGGATCACATGGAATTAATTCCAAAAGAAAAAAACAAAACAGGCAAACCCACAATCTGCTACTACATTCTCTCCAGAGGTGATAAGGAAGGTCAAGGCCTTCATCTCTGGCAGTAATCCAGCCACACAAATTGGAAACAAATTGGGAATATCCCTCAAAACGGTTAACACCATTGTAAACAAAGATTTAAATATGGAGAAATGTCACAACGGTCGAGTTCATAAGTTGCTGCCACATACATCTTTGAACGTTGCACCAATATTAGGAACCTCTGAGAAGCAACTGGCAGGATAAAAATGGAAATTTGTGGTCACATTAGATGAGGCACGGTGGCACCGTGGTTGAGCAGTTAGGCCATTTGCCTATCACCTAGGCAGCCTGGGTACAATCTCAGAGACCTGCATGTGATATTCGTGGTGGACGAAGCAGCATTTGGTAGGATTTCTCTGGGTTCTCCAGTTTCCCCTGCCACTCATTCCACCAATTTCTCCATCACCTGTCCATTCATCCATTTTGCCTGCATTTCATATCCTCTTCCTCACTCTCATACCTGGTGCTTGGCTAACCACCTGCTTCCAGGTCTTCACTCTGTCCGGTCTATAGGTTTGTCTGCTCCCTGATGGGCATCTGACCATAGGCACTGTCTTACAAGTCCTAGGGGGTGTTAAGTCCTATACAAGGGGAGGGTAAACAGGTAAAGAAAGAAAGATTAAATGAGGCATATGTGTGTCTTAGTGATTGCAACAAATCCTGTGCAATTTACTACCGACCAAGGGTTGGAAAACATTTTCAAAAATGGTATGCAGAATGAGAGAAAGCAAATATTCTAATGAGAATATTGATATTTTAATTGAAGAGGCAAAGTCAAACAACTGTAATTTTAAATGTAGCAGACCTACCTTTAATGAATAGCCTACTAACCAAATTTGTTAATTTATATTCATCTAATTCCTCATTTCCCTGAATTAAATGCTAAAATTATTGTTTTTGTTCTCACAGCCTACTGGATTAGTTGTTGGGCCAATGGTGAAAATAAATCTTAATTAAAATGTATAAATGTTATTCCAAGTTGTTTACCCTTAAATCACTATTAATATTAAATAGTATTAAATGAATTATTAATTATTTTGCCGAATACTCTAAACAAACACCACTCAAGGTTTTCATATTTGGGATAATGATTCTCATGCTCTGGGCTCACAAGATTGTCATATGAAACCCTCTTGCGATATTACAGATAATTTTCTTGTAGGTACAAGAGGAATATGGGAATACAGTAGGCTTTGAATGATAGCCAAGTTTTTCAAAGCTTTGAAATTCCTTCTCTTTGCACAGCTAAGATATAAAAATGTGAATAGGGACCTTCCATTCGAGAAAAATATTGCAAAGTTCACACAAATAACAATGAATATCTCTGAAATGGTTCATTCCACAAAAAAATTCATATGGACATAAATTGTGTGTTTTAATGAGATCTGTATTTTTTGTACAGTAAAATCTGGTCTATAATTCTAAAGTAAGAACAAATTAGAAACTAAAAACTTCACTTATCTTATTGATTTGCTGCTGACCCTGGGGTTTCAAGCTGTGAGAATGAGCTGGACACAGCTTGAAACCCCAGGGTCAGCAGCAAATCAATAAGATAAGTGAAGTTTTTAGTTTCTAATTTGTTCTTACTTTAGAATCTTGTTGCTTCACTGTTAATAGCTTCAATTTTTCCTTATTTAATTTATCTGGTCTATAATCTTACAGTTTACCAGTTATGCAGAAGTCATCAAGAATAAACAGCACTACGTGGGCTATAGCAAGGAAATTCAAAATATGTATTTAATTTGTCATAAAAATCATCAGCCATTTACGAGAAAATCAAAATGTTCGAAACATTTTCTATGGAAAGGGTAGTTTAGGAGGAATTCTCTTCAAAATCTTTGTGTGGTATCCTTGAAATATATTAAACGAAATACTAACTTTGATTTTTGACTTTGATTTTTGAGTTATGCTGTTCACACACACACCTTTTTGTGTTTTGTAAACATATATTTCCAATGAAATCTCAACATCAAATTTTTGGGTGGAACACAATTCTTCCCCTACTTACTATAAGTAGTAGAGGAAGTATATAAAAGAGGTGTGTATCTTGCTGTTTTATGAGGTGCTGAAGGGGCATTTTAGTTGTGCGTTAATGTTAATAGTATTTTATTTTATATTTTTTTTGTGGATTATGGGCATATATTTTAAAGCCAAAACGAAAACAAAATTGTGATTATTTGGCATTTTTGGAATACATCTCCCTCATAATAAAACTAGGTAACTTGTTGAGAAAGCTGCAATAGAAAGGAACTTTGACTTATGTTTTAAACTTGATGTGTGCATACTGCTTGTTCTGTAAATAATTGTCAGGCTTAACATTGCATGCACTCTTAATTCACTTACGTTGTATCCTTCCATGTAGCATATATGTTGGTACTTCAGAAATAAAATTATTACTAACTTACTAACTTTATTATAAAATACTGGTATTTTGACTGGTAAAATACTGGTATTTTTATATTATTTTGACTATGTGGCAGCACATTTGTACAAAATATGTATTTCTTTAAAGAGGTAGAAATGTGATAATGATCACCTATAATCTTGTGTAAATAAAATGTTTATTTCCAATTTTTCATCTGAAGGTAATATTTACTTATTTGTAGAGAACCTCTTTTTATCTCCTTGTTGACTGTAAAAATGTACAGCATCATTAGTAGTATGTGTAGATACTGAAACTGCTTTTTGTTTGTTGGATATTTATTTTAAACCATCCTTCATCCTGTTTTACTGCAGTGTTGCAGAATGCAGTGAATTTTTTGTGCAGATCTTGGATTTCAGGCTTAAATGATTCTGCATATTTAGCGAGCTTACAAGTTTTGGTAAACTTTGGAATATGCTAGGTAGTGCATATTACATTCCTGATAAAATTTAAATTTACTCATTTGCGAAGCAGGGGAAACCCTGAATGCTTTTGTAGACCTTTTACTATTTTACAAGTGGTCAATATGTATGGCTGAAGTTAACATGCAAGGAGTCATGAACAGGAGGTCCAGAATTCAGCTCTGCTGGGACCATCTTTCCTGACTGAAGTCACTGTCAGGATTTCTTCTGTCCTGATAAATTACAAATGTTGGAGAGTTACCCTAAACATATGCCATGAAGCTTCCCTCCCAGATTTCCTTTCCAGTTATTTGATGTGTCCCACACTGAAGGTTTTAAATACTATAAAAGAAAAGAAAGCGTATTTAAGAATTTAATGGAACAAAATATGAGTATGATTTAAAATCATTGCACAACTTGATTGTATAATCCTCATACATTTTAGACCTGCAAACAACAGTAGGTGCTCAAAATCTTGTCACATGTGTTGAGGTGATGGTTCACTGATAAGTCTGAAGTTGCGGTGGACGTGGATTACAGATGCAAGTCAGAGTCTAATCTTTGGTGCATCAGGAGCACAATGATCAGGAATGTGATGGGTGAGATGATTTCCATTATGAGTGAAATTTTTGTGTAGTCATCTAAAGCTAATGGAGAGGATTGTGGCTGCCTTTGGAAGACCTTTATCATCGTGCCACATTTTATTCCTTGTGTATCTTTTCATCTGAGTGGAATAAGCAGAGCCCCATAGAGAGCAACCATATTGCCAAGTGGGTCATACTTATGAAAGACATATGAGATACTTGTATTTTAATGCAAGCGATGACTTGTGGTTAAGAGTATACTTTATACTTCAGTTGACTAATTGTATGTGGACATTTTGTAACTGTGGAAGACATGTGGAAATTCCAGTTTAGTATTGTATCCAATATTAAGCCAAGCTATTTTGGAATTGTAAATTCTGGTATGGGCATTACTTTGTAGATTATTGGTTAGTAATTGACGTTCCACTTATAGATGAATGGAACGATTTTAGATTTAAGGTTCATGTTAAACCTCTTGCATATGATCTTCAGAGGCTCCACAGCTGTAGTGAATCACAGGCCTGTAGCATTGTCTAGTCAGAACTAGCTTCATCTTGCTTAATATTTACTAGATTAATGCTTGGACATTAATAGTTTATTACAAGCATAAAACTTATGTCAGATACAAACCAAATGGCCGTGCAAGCATATATGAAAAAAGATCATAAGAGGTAGAACTGGAACTTAAAAATTCAATGCCACAACTGGGATTTAAACCTCAGACCTTCTGCTTACCAGGCGGCTGCTCTAACCATTGAGCTATTGTGACAAACTGCCAGAATGGCGTTAAATTCTCAAACCAGTTCGTATTTCTCCTGGTAAACCACAAAGGTTATTTAATCCTGGGACATAAAGTACTTACAATAGTAAGTTACCATTGGGGTAATTTGTCTCTGATGTGAGACTGCCTTTGTGGTTTACCAGGAGAAACACGAACTGGTTTGAGAATTTAATACCATTCTGGCAGTTTGTCACAATAGCTCAATGGTTAGAGCAGCCGGCTGGTAAGCGGAAGGTCTGTGGTTAAAATCCCAGTTGTGGCATTGAATTTTTTAGTTCCAGTTCTACCTCTTAAACTTTTCCCACACACGGCTTGTGTGTAATAATAATTACCATCTGAAGGTTATTTAATCCTGGGACATAAAGTACTTACAATAGTAAGTTACCATTGGGATAATTTGTCTCTGATGTGAGACTGCCTTTGTGGTTTACCAGGAGAAATACGAACTGGTTTGAGAATTTAATGCCATTCTGGCAGTTTGTCACAATAGCTCAATGGTTAGAGCAGCCGCCTGGTAAGCGGAAGGTCTGTGGTTCAAATCCCAGTTGTGGCATTGAATTTTTAAGTTCCAGTTCTACCTCTTAAACTTTTCCCACACACGGCTTGTGTGTTTAAAAACACCAACAGTAAGTTTGTTGGCATAAATAAATAATAATTACCTTTAGCCGTTGCGTATTTATACACAATTATATTTACGTGTATTTTGTCAAGTTGCTCAAGCACTTCCAGTTTTTCTTTTAACATATAGATACTATGTTTTCATTTGGAAGCATAAATTACTGTAGAATGGCTGCTAACAATACCAAAACAAACTGAACTACCTGTGTACCACCACTGTCACATGGGATTGGCTATGTCCATAGGTTAGAAGTGTCATGTTGTACAGGGCAATAACCATTTGTCACTTCCTCACATTGCTACACTATGTTATGTTATAGCTGCTAATTCTGTAGCTTCATATATATTTTGTTTTTTTGGATAATCCAAACATTTCCGAATCCGAACAGACCACATCCTCAATTCGGATTAGTGGAGTTCTACATACTAGGCTGAGTGGTCTATAGTTCCTGCTTTTTTTTTTTTCCTTTTCTTATTTTTTTCCTTTTTTTTTTCTTTTTCTTTTTTTTTTTCTTTCTTTTTTGTTGAGTGGAGGAAAAATCCATTTATGGAGTTCCATTGTGCTGGGATGGTACAGTGGGGACTAGGTTTCACCCTAAGACACTACCCACTAAAAAACTTCCACTGGAAAGAATTTAGGGAGGAAAGGTGTAGCACCTCTGATGCAATTGCAGATTCAAGGAGAAGGTATATCGGCCGGCCACTGGGGCCTAAGCCAGGTGAAAGTGCATGCAAGGACACAATCATGACTGAGGCCATGATTACGCCCTTGGGAATTTGGAGTGGTAATAAAAGGAAGTAGTGGATGTAGGTTTATGAGGCATTATTTGGGTTACTACTGGCTCTGTCATCCACAGCTGTGAGGCAGCGCCAGAGGTATTGTAGTGTACCTGTAATGTGGGTGTTGTCTCTCTTGCAAGTTGCTCCTCCAGCATTGTCTGAAGAGCTGCCACCTCATTCTTGACTAGCCTTTGAAGTGACAGGAGGAGCTCATCTAGCTTGGTTTCGAGGGCTCTCCCTGTTCCAGCTAGATCGAGCTTAATTGGCATGAGGTGTGTTTGGACAGCTCACTCTTGGAGTTGGACAATTCCTCCTCCAGGGTGGCAATCTTCGTGGTGATGTTCATGAGTTTTGCCTGTAGATCCTCCAGCTTTTGGAGTATTACAGGTGTAGAAGTGTTGTCTAGTCCAGCAATAGTTGTTGCAGTTGATGAAGTGGTGGCTGGTGCTAGTGTGCAAGGCTGTGGCAGCTGACGTTGCTGCAATGGCAGGACAGACGATGTCTTCCTGCAAGGATACAGGGGGCAGAGCGCTTGGCCAGTGAAGTGGCTGGTTCCTCCACAGCTGGCATAGTAGCATCGGCAGAGGTCGTGTTGTTGGCAGGCTGAAGTGAGGCTTGAAGCACCACAATAGGGGCATTTCGGTGAGGCTGTGCAGTTTCCTCTGAGTGCCCGTAAGCATAGCAGTGGTGGAATGGAGCTAGGGGTCCTGTTTACTAGCCTCGACGTGTAGCGTCCACCCTAACATGCCAAGGCAGCTTCCAGGTCGGCATGGCTATCTTAATTACTCTGACTAGTTCTTGCAATCAGATTTGATTTTATTGGATTTAGGTATCATGGTTACTACAGCATGCTTCCATGTATAGGGAAAGTAGCTCAGTTGAAGAATTTCATTATATATATTTTGTGTTACACAATGTTTCTTTTAGGTAGTTTTGCAAGAAGAGGTTCTACAATCAGGTCTTGTTACCTGGTGTCATTGTTAGGTGACAGCTGAATGGCATTCTTTACTTGAGTAGACATGAAAAAATTGTTGAGTGGTGTTTATTGTGTTGGGAGGATAGCAGGTTGTTTTCCACAGCTTTTTGGATTGGATTTTGGTATGATAAAGTTGTTGTATATGAGATACTTGAATTTAGGATTCTTTACAGCTTGTGAATAGTAATAGCTGCTAGCTGCATGTGCTGCAAATTGAATGTTTTAAGTCAGTGTGGCAAGTGCAATGTCAGTGTCTCTTTGCGTCTTTAGAAGAACTTTTGATTTCTACTACAGAGTAAGGTAGAAATGTGTGGATTCCAATTAAAAGGATGCTTTACTAAAGAATGGTTTAAACTATGATATAGTCCAGAAATATTGATAATAGACTGTGTTGTAATTGAAACTTAGTTTGTTTAATCCAGATGTATTGCATGTACATTTCTGCCAATGCAGAAGTCAAGAACATCTGTATTACGACCATCAGCTAGCTGATATGTTGACATTATTTCTGCCTGTAATTGCTATGTTACATTGTGAAGTGTCTTGCCCCTTGGATAATTGGTTGTGTTTGAACTCCGTTGTGGATGCTTACAATTAAAGTCACTACTCAGGGGTCTCCGTCTAGGGGGATATGTGAATGGCAAACACAAGGTACCCAAGCTGAGCAGAACATTACTTCCACTTACTGGTGTTTTGGTCCTCACTGTAACTTTTCTATCTGACCTTACCTTGGTCATCTCTTGTTCTCTTCCGACCCCGATACTATTAGGGTTCCTGAGGGCTAGGGAGTCTTTATTTTTCCAACCTCTCCATTTCTCTAATTTCTCTATAAAACCTTAATCCCTAACATGCTGACCTGTCATGGCATGTAATACGTCCTCTGATTGGTAATCAGAGGATATGGTCGGTGAATTTATTTTGATAACTCTCCCGGTCAGGTCGGTGAGACCCGTAAACCGACAGGTGTGGTCCTCCAGACATTCTGGGGGTTGTGAGAGAGCGATGTGACCGCCAAAACATAAAAATATGGTGCTCTCTAAAAAGCGGTTACATTTACTGCTAAGTCTCTTCAATATATTGGAGAGCAAGAGGATTAATGACTTCATTGTCAGAAATCCAGCATTAGCTAACAACAATGACAACAACAACAATTAAAGTCACCTCCAATTAGATATAGTTGCTTTTCATTTTACGTATACTGTCAATATTTTAAAGCAGTAACATCTAATGGTGTAGAATAGGAGGTTCCTATCTGGAAAGTAGTAGAGTTGTAGTTTTATTCTTGATATATGATACTTTGTTTTAATAATGGGAAGCAGTTTGCAGTTTGTTGTAAAAAATTGTTGTTTTTATCAATAGTGCTGAGCATCCTTTTCTGCTGTTACTAGGGTGATTGGCACAGTGAATATTATGGCCAGGATTTTAAAATGAATATGGCATGTTAGTTTGTTGCGGTGGCTGATAGTATATCCATGTTGTAACTGTAAAAGAAATTTAGCAATTTGTGACATTTATTATCAATTCCTTGACTATTCCAAGTGCAAATATTGAATTCAGTGTTGTTCTTGGCTGCCATTATTTATTAGTTAAAGTAAAAAGCAGCTGAGATAATGTTCAGATTAGTAGTTGCGAAGGAAAGAATAAATAATCCAGTTATTTAACAGAGCTTTAATTGTGGAATTTTCTGATTGGGATTTGATTGCATAAGCATTGCATATGCATTATTGGATACTTGGTTTGCCAGTAATGCAAACATGCACATACATATGCATGTATAGGAGATACTTTAGGTTGGGAAGGGTGACTGCTGTTAGGTTTTGGCATAGGTGAGCTAGGGAATTGTTGCTTATCTTAAATATTAGTAGGAGATTGCTGAATTTTGTGACTTGATTTGTTTGTTAAGCTTACTACTTACTAACTTGTTGTAGTTGTGTTTGAACAACACAACCATTTTAGTTGACAGTGTGTTGTTGGAGTTGACATATATGGGTAGTAAATTGGCAGATTTGGAACAATCTGTTGATTAGCGATGGCTGTCACATTCTATGTAATGAACGTGTTGATGACAGTAATTCTTAGGTGCTCATACTCTTGGCAGTTTGAGCATTGTATTATTTGCCTAGGTTTTGGTGACTCCACCTTAAACACTGTATACAATATTGCATACAATCTAAGTAGCTGTTAAATGTCTTCATTCATGCAGTTAGATTTAAGATTAACAAAGAAAAGGGGCAGAATAATTTTAGTGACCAGATGATGGACAGGAATCATTTATGTCTGTTCATAGCGATCATGTCTTCCATTATGACATCTGTATCACGTGTAGGATACAAATCGTGAATTACCAGTCGAAAGTTGCACTCTTGTGTAAGTGATGTGTAATATTCAGCTTTATGCAGAGCAAAATATTCTGTTATAGTTAGATTACTTCTGTAAAAACCCTGGCATAATTCAATGCTTACCTAGCAACTCTCACTACTGATGGGCATGGCCCAGAATGAGGTGATTGGGCGAGTTCCTTGATACCATCTAGCATGACGTCTGAGCATTTTGAGCAAGGTTGATTTTTTTCCTTTATAACCTATGGTTTCTCATAATTAGCAGGCTAGTGAGACATTCGAGAAAAGCTTGCCTGCTGTAGAATGCTAGGTTACCAGGATTTTTATTGAAATACAAATACTCTACTTTTCTGTAGCTTTCAATTGATTGGAAACAAAATTTTACGTTGTCAATTGTCAGGCGTTTGTACGTGCTGATGCTTAGGTTCACAAGATCTCTTAAGGCATTGTTGCCATTAGTAATATTACTTTCGTAGAATGGTAGCAGTTTTGATGGTTTTTTTATGGTTGTAGATGGATATTTTGTTTTCATATTCTTCAAAAAGATGTTCCACTAGTGCAAAAGAATTCATCGAAAACAGTGAAGCATTAGAGGTAATATCAATCCCTCTCCTAATTGCACCCTTGGAGTCCCATTCCTCTATGATGTAGCAGGCTATGGACTAAGTTGTTTGCTTGTTATCCAGCATAAATTTGAATTTTAATATAACTGATGCTCTCATCCACTATAAATATAACTAACACACGAGCACTTATTCTGGAGATGAGCAAAACTTCAGCAACATAGGCAGTCACAGGACCTGTGGTGCCTAAATAAGCAGCATTTTACACAGCAAACAACTTTCAGGTTTTCACAAGAAGATAAACAATTGAAGTCAAAGTCATTTTATGTGAAACCTTTTAAAAAATGCATTTCTGCTTCAATAGATCCTCATCTAATAACTCGTATGATTAAGATAACTGATAGCAATAAATTGGTGCACTTATAAATTAAGATGCAGTGCACACTGAAAAAATCATAATCATCAGAAGAGGGTAATTGTCTTAAGATGACTTCAAATGAGACCTGGTTCATACCTATATGTAACAGAAACTAAAGAATATGTTTATCTCTTTGGGGCTTGTAGGCCGTGGTCTAGAAGTCATTGAAGATAACGATGTTTCGCCAAGTACTGCTCTTGGCATCTTACCCTGAAGATGCCAAGTGCAGTATTTGGTGAAATGTCAGTATCTTCGATGCCTTCTAGACCACGGCCTACAAGCCCGGAAGAGATAAACTTAGCTTAGTCAGGACACTGGCCGTGAAAGCGTAAGTTTATACATAAAGAATATGTTCCAATGTTTATTTTATAGCTGTACACCATTCATGAAAAGTAGAATGTTGTGTTTGTAAAGTAATATTTCGTAGCTAAATGTTCCGCCAATATATCACTTCAGTTACTTTTAAAATGTTGTCAGTTTAAGAGGTAAACAGAATAAAATGCTTAAATGGAAGCAAAATTTTGCTGAATCACACATATATTTTTATGACCAACTATCTTTAATATTCTGTTTACTTTGTTATTACTTTTTAATATTATATATTTTGAATGAGAAGCTGAGAAATAAGCAGATCCAAAACTCTCCCATATACATGTCCTTAAATACCTAAGATTGTAAAGGGTTTCTGTGGTCTAACTTAAGATTTCTGTTTCTTGCTTATACGCTTTTAGTTCTCTAGAACAAAAAAAAAAAAAAAAAAAAAAAAAAAAATTACACAATTAGTTTCTGTTATAAGAAGATATGCAAGAAAGCCTTCAAATGTACTGTTTAGCAAACTAATTTAAAATAGAGATGCTATGGATTTTTTTAACAGATTGTGTATATTTGTTTTCAGCCGTAACAGTATGCTGTGGAAACTCTTGAAAACATGTATGTCTCTAGCTTCAAGTTCTAAAGTTATGTGTTGTTTAAGTAAAGCAGTGAAATGACAAATGTGTGTGTTAAATTCCTTCACCTTTAAAACTTACAATGAAAATGAAGTGTTTAAAAGGGTGGAGCATGTTATTAAAATCTTAGTTAAAACACTTGTTTACATTTAAAAGTCGACAAATATTTTAACTGAGATTTCCGTCACCTTTGTTGCATGATGTAGACACCCAGCACTAGAGTTACTGTGTGCATTGCATGTGAACATTGACTTGGCTTGAATTAGAGTATGAAAGCAAAACTGTATTCTGTGGTTTTGTGCACTTGTGATGTATTCATTACTTATTAGACAGGAAGCACAGCAAAAAAAAAAAAAGGAAGAAGAATTTCAGAGAAAAATGTTGGGAAATAAATTTAAAATTAAAAACACTGACACTAATGAACACCTTTTAAAATTTAATGAGTCTGAAAGAACATTTTATAACAGCATAAGTTATTTAATGATTTAGCAGACACGTATTGCCAGGTAGCTGTGAAGTTAACACACTTGTGAAATATCTCTTAGTGAGTCATAATAATGACAACTTTATAAAATGTTGATGGACACTTCAAATTTTAAAAACTATAGTGGTTGTTTAAAAAGATGCAAACAGTCATATTCAGTCATTTCATTTGTATTTTGTAGTGTAATGTCCATATTTCGGAGGATGAATGAATGGCAGGTAAAATGATGCTCAAATGAACCTAGGTCCATAGAGCTTAGAGATATCCAGCATTTACCCTTTGAGTATAAGGCAAACCCCTAGTAATGTCCTAACTAAGATTCAAACTTGGGACCTCTAGAATGTGAGAAAGACATGCTGCCCTCAAATATTGGAGATGAGCGATTTAACATTATTCTGGATCATTATACCATCTGCTATTTTATATTATCTCGACTGTTTGAATGTGGTATACAAATTTTGGACATGTCCTGTTTATCAAAAAAGGAACCACATTTGAACATTAACAAAATGCAGTAGTATGACTCAAATATGTTTAAATTCAATTTTGTGATTGTCTTTTCATTGTAGAAGTTTTGGAATACCCAGTTAAATTGGTACAATTTAACGTTTATTTCCTGCTGTATTTTACTTCAGTGTTTGGCATTTGAATCTTAAGCTGAAAGTATGTTGTGAAGAACATAACCTTAAAATGGCTAAACAGTCAAAATTGAGTACTAAATATAAACGAAGAGCAGCAAGACATGAAACAGTAGTGGATCAAAATAATTGAATATATCCAAAATCAATGGCTTGTGAAGTTTTCCCACAGAATATAAGGTTAGATAAGTTCAAAGAAGGGACAAACTTGTCAAGAAAGCACCATACAAGGAAGAGGTCAGTAAGGATGCTGAAATTTGATCTAAAGGCTCAAGAGATAATTAAAATATCTAGACCCATGCTTCAAGAAATTGGTGGAGGAGTTGAATGAGCCTGCCAGCTACCGAAGAATTGGACAGAAACTAAATATTTTCCAGCAATATACTGTATCTCTTCACATAATCATCACCATCGCATAATGGTCATAGCTTGATTTATAGACAAGCAATCAGGACTTAAGCGCTTCACCACATAATCATAGCTCCAGGTGTTCACTATCAAGAAATATTGAAAAATAATGTAATGTCACTGTAACCTATTAGGTTCATGGGTTAGAGTACAGAGTATGCAATGTATTGTAACATTGGGTTCAACAAGCAGCGAGGAAAGTAAAAAAAGGCAGTCCAGATGGTTCTAGAGTTGAGGTGTGTGATGACTGAGACATGTGGAAGGGGAACCTAGCTACCCCACTCTGCTGGCAGTGTGCCTATCAGAAGCATCCACAGTTAAGCTCCCCACACCACTCACGCCAGCGATCATGTGACAGTAGCAATAGTGCAAACTACAAAACAAAGGGACTTTGTCTCTTAACATCTTCCAGAGGCTTTGGGGAAGATCAGTTACATCATTTCCGGTGTATGTGTGTGTGCGGAGTCTCAAAAGGTCAGTGTGACGTCATCGACAGTATGAAAGGACCCGGACCAACAAGCAAGAGTCAGTCAGTCTTTGGTTAGTTGAGTGAGTCTTCAGTTAGTGTACAGTTAGTTTTTAGAGTAGAGCTACGGGAATGTGTTGGTCAGCCGGTCAGTGAGTGCATGTGTGTCGTCGTGTGGTGTGTTGTAAAGAAGATTCAAGAAGCGTTGAGTGACTGCATTGTCTTAGTTAAGTGTACAAGAGACATTGAAAGTGAGGAAAGACTCTGAAAAGGACAGAGCAAGGTTATGAGAAGAACAGTTGTGAGTTGTTATAACAGAAAATACTGTAAACTGTGTTAACAACTGTGCATTTGTAGTAAAATTTTAGAGGACAATAAAGTGATAGAAAAGTAACTGGACTTGGGATTTTCCCACTTTGTTACAGTATTGTAATATATTCTTCATTATTGATGTGGTCAGTTTGTCTACTACCAAGATTATGCCTAGGCCATCAGTTAATCTGATTGGTTCAAGTACCTAAAGTACAGGAATTAGCAGATGTGAGTAAGCGATAAGTGAATGGAGTAGTAAAGGATGTGAACCATTTGGTTAGTACACGCTAACTCAGTAATCATCTTATTCTTCAATTGTGTTCATTTTTCTTCTTTTTATTATAGCTTTTACTTGCAGACCAAGATTTGGAGTCCTGTATGAACTTATCCCCTTCAGTGAACCCCAATTCACCAATTGCTATCATCATTTTCTTAACTTTTGATGTTGAATTTGCACTTATTTTATGTATAACGATTCTTTCTTTTAAATCAAATATAATAATCATTAGTACGAACAACAGTTGTGCTCTGCCAAACACTTCGGTTTGTATATATATATATATATACACCATGAATTTCATCATGCTTCCAGCACATGTTTGAACTATAATTAACATGAACCCACATTTAATCTGTATAAGCAATTGACTTCTTTGCCCCTTTTTGTTTTTAATTAGTGTTTTCGATATGCTTCACAGCTTACAATAGTGTAAGGCTGCTCCATTAAAATGTATCACATGATTTGCATTTCTTGAATGTATACCCCATGCCTTTCAGTGCTTTCCAGAATGTATCTTTCCCCCCCCCCCCCCCCCTCAAATGATGTTGGTTCCTTAATAGCAAACACAAGTTTGGATAACGTTGGAATTTCTTTTTGTATGCATAAAACTCCATAAACATCCTTTGCATGACACAGCCCTGTGGTCAGCTTTTGCGAGAAGTTAAAAATGTTTCTCTAGCGAGCTTAAATTTCTCACTGTCTTTCTATAGCATGTACCACTCTTTCTTTTTTTCCCACTGACATTGATGTCCTAGCATTCTTTAATAGAATAATAAAACCTTTGCTTTTCTCTTCTTTAAAACTTACAGCACGTGATATAAAATCTGTCTGCTTTGCAAGTGTATGACTTCATGTGATGACTTTTTTAGCAGGGTTTCCATTCATTTTGTGTATGCACACTTCCGATATGACTAGCTGACTGCTTGGTCTAATTGCTGTATTTTTGTATTGGAGCCATGTGCATAGTATATCAGAAAAGGCCCTGACATTACAGTGCATACAACAGACTGCAGAACCTCAAGCATCAACCTGAGTATGCAATGTTTCTTCAGATAAATTGTACCTGTGGGTTGCTAGCATTACCAAAGAAATGACTCATTTCTAATAATGCCTACTCGAAAAGTTTCAGGACCTACTTTATTTCAGATCAGTTCATGATTTGCTTAAAATTTGATGTGCATTTGTTGATTACATTGGAGCATTTTTCTAGTTTAAGAATTGTTTTTGTTACAAGACTCATGTAATTATGTACAAAACAAATATAACAATCAGAAGAGTTGGCTTCTCATTTAGGTTCTGTAATAAAAGATCAAATACAGAGAGATGCAAAAACATCAGAAACGCTGCGCAATGTTTTTCCACTGCACAAACGGAAACACGATAACAGCAGCTGATGTACACAAGGTCACACAGGTGACTTGTTTTTCTCTGCTCTGAAAGTGCAGTATTGAGCTGACGCTGATATTGTGTGGCTGAATTATAACCAGTGCGCTTAATTATTTTGTCCTATACTCAGTCACAAAGTGCGTTATGGCTCAACATTTGTTTTCTACTGCACAGCATGTATTTATTTATAAGTTGTATGTGAAATTGTGTTTTGTAGAAAGACTCCCAAGTGAAAGAGTTCCTGGCCATACAACAATCCATAAACTTTACAATAAATTTCAGGCCATAGAAAATGTTCAGGCTCAGAAATCTAAAACATGGCATACATTTGTTACTGAAGAAACACTAGAGCACACTGCTCATCATTTGGAGAATTCCCCCAAAAATCGATTAGGTGTCTTTCACAACAGGCAGGCAGTTATTTATGGCTCTTTGCAAAGAGCTACTAAATTGCTGAAGTTAAAACCGTATAAAATAAGTGTGGCACATGCTCTTCAACCAGGTGATCCTGTAATTAGGCGCACATTTGTGAGTGGACTCTCAGTAGTATATGCATTGGCAAAATTGACACACATTTAATGTTTTTCATGGACGAGGCTTGGTTCCATCTTCATGGATATGTGTGTACACAAAATATTGTTATTAAAGCTCTGAAAAACCTAATATTGTTTATGAAATACCGCTTCATGATGAAAAAATTGGTGTATGGTGCTCCATTGGCGGAGAAAGAGTTATAAGCCCAATTTGTTTTTTGAGTCAACAGTTGACACCAGTACATACGTGAATACAATTTTGCTCCATTTTTTTAGAGAATTAACTGATAGGGAGCGTGATTTTGCCTTTTTCAGCAAGACTCTGCAACAGCTCATACAGCCAATCTTTCGATGAGAGCAATTGAAAGTGTGTTTCAGGAGAGAATTATTAGTAGAGATTTGTGGCCCCCTTGGTTCCCCGACCTAACCCCCTGTGATTTCTATCTCTGGGGTAACTTGAAGCATAAAGTATACAAGACAAACCCACACACCCTGGAGGAATTAAAATAAATTATCCGCTAGGAATTACCAGCATTTCTCAACATGAACTACAGTGAGTCATGGATAATTTCCTAAAGAGGTGCCAAAAGTGTGTGGACAACTGTGGTCAGTTTCAGCATTTTTGTTAATAACATTAGTAAGCCTTTAAAAGTAGTTCTAAAATAACTGGGAAGACCAATGAATTGGTTCACACTTCTAAAAGAGAACCATGTATTGGTCAACATTTGAAAAACTTCACAGAAGTGTTTTAGTTGAAGGAAATTCATGATGTACCCAAACACTAGAGTTGTGTAAGAGTATGTAAGTAGCTTACAGAATTCTTACTTGTACATGATAATTATATTCACTTTTCACATTTACACTCACGTTTTATACCTCCCTGCATGTTTGTTGCTGTCAGGAGGTTGTTTTAGTAAACTTTTCCTGGAGCACTTGTTTTAATTTTCAACTTCTGTTTAAGAATGAGCATGCTCTTTGCATGTTAAATCTCTCTGTCACCCACTTTCTATTACAATTTCAAAATGTTTTGTTTGCTTGGCCTTCACCCTCTCTCATATTCTTGTGGACATGTGCATTTGTGTTCAGCAAATTTTTAATTATGTTCAGGTTTGCATATTTTTGAAAGAGTTTCATTTTTAACCTATCCTGAATGTGTCACAATATTAACATAGTTGCCCTTTTTAGTTACATTAGTTTTGGTTACATTTTCAAGTGTTTACCACAGTTTTATGTTTTTATATATTTCAGACTACCGTAACTTGATCTTTGAGTTTTGTTAAGCTGTCAGGGTGTTAATTACCTAAGTAATTGTACACTCTAAAGCCCCAATACTATCTGATATTATATAATACAACATTTATTTTATCAAATATAGCTTTACCAGTTTCATGAAAATGTTCATGAAACCTTAAAAGTCCTTCCTTAACATCATCTTTCTCAAAAGATATATTTTACAATTAGAAAACAGTGTAGATTTTTCTTACGGAGTATACAAATAATAACAATATATTTAATGTATCGATACATTGCACACATAATTTATATAATTTCATTTAATACAAATACATTTCATAAGTTTCTTAGAGATTCATATAAAAAAGGGAAGAAAAAAAAAATCCCATGACCATATAGGTTATAATTTGAAAAACTGCTGCTGTTGCTCAGACCAGAATATTTCTTATTAAAAATATCATTAGTTAAATCATTAAGTAACTTCTTTATCCAATCTGCACAAGCATTTTACATTTAGTGCAGCCACACCATAATGTGCCACTTATGGTAGAATTTGTTTTGTCCCACAGTCCATCATAAAATAGATGATGTTACTGAATGATATTTGAAGTTCAGCAGTTGTAGTACTGCTTTCTGCATACAAATTTTTCATGGAAGTAATTACTGGTTTACCTTTATTATTACTGCCATTACAATCCTGTATGTCACCACATATACAGAGTGTCTTGAAAAAACACTAACAAAGCTTAGTATGTTGTGTAGGACGGCCAACTGGTCAGTTTTGAAATAGGAACCCCTGTCCAGAAATGCACAGTTTGGATGCTGTAGCACGTTGAAGTGTGAGATGGTTGTGCACTCACATTTCATCAATAAACCCAACATCAACCTTCCTACATTAGAAATGGGCCTCCTACGTCATTGCAGAGCCTATCGGCTGTGGTGAGCCTTAATCACATGACCCAATATTTGTGGTTGTCTTTGAAGATTTTCATCCGCTTGTGGATTTGAGCCATAAGGTCCTCCGCTGACGTTGCAGGAGTGCCATACACCATACTGCTCATACAACTCCACAGAAAATAGTCAAGAGGTGCCAGATCTGGTGACTGTACTGGCCATAGAACTGGTCATCCTCTACCAATCCATTGATTTGAATATGTGACGAGGTGATTCCACACATTTATATCAAAGTGTGCTGGAGCTCAAGTCGGCCATGTCACACTGCTATTAAAAAACGTTACTGTACTGAAAACTGCACAAGTAAGGCAGTAGGATGGGCACCAAGGACTCTATGGAACAATTTAGTGCATGTGCCAGAATGTTGTCATGCTCAGGTCATTCATCCCAGTACACAGGTGGCTAAAGGCTTGCATATCTTCCGTATTAAGGTACCATAATGACTGTTAACAAATTGTCACAACTGTTTGTTCTCAAACTACGATGCTCTCCGTGCATTTATGGACAAGGGTTCTATTTGAAAATCGATCAATTTGCCATCCCGCACAACATACTAAGCGTTGTCAGTGTTGTTTTGGGACACTCAGTATATAGTTCTTAATGGTAACAATGCCTTCATTCCTAATGGAAAAACATTAGATAAGGAATACATTTTGCCAAATCAATATCATCACACTTTGCTAGCCAAGTTTTTAATTTAACAATTCTCCTCTATAAGCATTTTGTTTTTGAGTGGATTTCTCATTTTTCAACGTCACTACTGCTTTTGCTATCACACTTCACTTTGTCTAATTTTACTTAACATTTCACTCTCTTAAGAAGACATAGCAGACAAGAATAATGTATAATCATGTTGCTTTTGTTATTGCACTTTAATTCCACCACATCCCCACCAATAGTTTGTTATTGGGCATTGACACGATAGTATCCCACAACCATCACATACTGTCAGTGCAAATTCAAATGACAGAATAATGTCATTGATTAATGACATTTTATCATGAGGTCTATCAGCTGATTGGCAGCAAGGGTATTCTCACTGTAGACTGTGTGCATTACAGAATTGTGCCTAGTGCAGAACTCAGTGTAAATATGTAAAAGTTTGTCCAGTACTCGGATGACAAAAATGTACATAGTAATAAAATCAGTACAAGCGACAACTCTACACCACTTTGGCATGAGCCACTATTCTCAGCTGATAAACTTTTGCAATAATGTCCAAAGTATGTGAAAGTTAACTATAAAGGCTTTTCTAATTATAACATACATTACTTAGTTGCATTATTCCTCAAGCTTATCATAAGGTTAAAATAAATTATACAGAGTGGCCCATATAAAGTGTTACAGGTGAATATCTCTTAAACAAATAGAAAAACCAAATGCCTAGAGCTCCAAATCTTATAGGAGCAAAGGGCCTTCCAAATTGTGATATGGAAAATATTTTCATGGGGCTCAGCCTCAGAATTTTAAATGAAACCATGGTCAGTTTTGTGCATTCTGGTTCCCTGCAGTAAACTAAGCAACTTTTATTAAAATTAATTTGTTTTCTAAAATGAATTGTTGAGCTATTATAGAAGTTTTCATTGAAAACGTCTTCCTCATGAACTTGGGGAGAAAATAAAGTATCAAATGAAAGGACTAGTTAATAGACATAATATGCATTATTGTCTGAAAACCCTAAGTGAATGAGAACTGTGCCTTTTCACCATCGTTGGTCGCTAAATGTTTTGGTGTGGAATTCTTGATAACCTTGTCATTGGCCCTTACTTCTCTGAAGGCACAATTACTGGTGAATCATATGGCCATTTTCTCAATCATTAATTGCCTTCTTTATTGGCAAACGTGTCCTTCAGTGTGAGAAGAGAAACATGACATCAGCAGGATGGTGCACCACCACATTTTTCAAAATGCACATTTAAATTTCTAAATTAGAAATTTGGTGTTAGGTGGATTGGACGTGCTGAACCTATCATCTGGTCTTGTTCACCTGACTTATCATCCTTGAGCTGCTTTTCATGGGGTTACATAAAACAGAAAGTCATGTTTAAGCATTCAAAGGAGAAAGGGCAAATGACAAGGTTATCAAGAATTTCACACCAAACATTTAGCAACCACGATGCTGAAAGGACAGCTCTCATTCATTTGGGGTTTTCAGAAGCCCAAAAATGCATGTTATGTATATTCACTAGTTCTTTCATTTGATATTTACTTTTCTCCCTAAGTTCATGAGGGAGATATTTTCAATGAAAACATCCCATAACAGCTCAATTCATTTTAGATAAAGAATGTTATAATAAAAGTCACTTCGTTTACTGTGGGAAATCAGAATATACAAAACAATTATGGTTGTATTTAAAATTCTGAGGTTGGACCCTGTGGGTCCTATAAGAGCGCTCATGAAAATATTTTCCATATCAAATTTGGAAGACCTTTTGCTCCTAAAAGATTTGGAATTCTTGGCATTTGGATTTTTTCTTTTCATGTAAGAAATATTCACCTGTAACACTATATGGGCCACCCCGTATATGAAAAAGGGGAGAAGCTCACATCCATGATGTGAGGTTAGCATGTCTGCCTCACTTTCAAGAGAGATTGGATCTTGACTGAGATGAGTTATGTGAATAATGTTTTCTTTCCCTGTTTTTGTGTGTTATGAACACAGAGTGGCTAACTGAACTCTGAATACCCCAGAGTAATTTCAGTATCATCACCCATTTCATTCATTCACTGTCCAATATGATCTATCCTGTTAAAGGACATTGTACTAAAAAATGAGGGGCAGGGAAGAAAATGTGCATGTACATATGTTCAGCTCTGTTTAGCATGAAATGCTAGTAGTGGTGAAACAGAAAGAAATGATGTTTACATTTCATATTATAAATTTGCTGTACAATCTAATTATTCAGGTTAACTTAGCATGTGCTTTATATTTATTTTGACACCATTTCCCAAAGCTTAATATTGTCCTAATGTTGCACTGTATGTATATGTTTTGATCTTTCATCTTTTCTCAATGGTGCTTATTTTTCTTCTTTAAAAAGTTTTTGAAATATTTGTGTTGTCAGAAAATTACAAGTGTCCTTCTCCAAAGATGCACAAGAAAGATTGGTATCATGGAACTCTGGATCGCAGTGAGGCATTAGCATTGCTCAAGGAACATGGCAACAAAGATGGCACGTTTTTGGTGAGGTACAGTGACCGCAACGGTGGCATGTACGTCCTTACTACAGTGTATGCTGGTCAACCATATCACTTCCAAATACAGACTCAGGTAAGATATATACCTTAAGATGTGACTTCATTGTCTATTAGAAGTGTTACACTTATAACTCATGACCTTGAATTCCTGTTTTCTGCCTCTTCTAGTTGTTCCAAACATTACTAAGCTTTTGTCTTTTCGTGGTAATCCATCTGTGCTGGACCAGGTCTTGCTTGATGTACCTCTTCTCTCTGCCTGGATATGGCCAATTTGATAGAAAGTGAAGACATTTCTCTTCAGATTTATTTTGTTTTTATGTCAGTGTATCACTGCAATATTTGTTCATATTGGTTCAGTAGCTTCTTCTGCATACATTTTGTTGTCATTTGTAATGTTACCATGGACATTACTTATTAATCTATCCATATCAGTGTCTTCAGTTTCTTTCTTGTGACGTTGGGCCCGGCGCACGGCAGTGGATAGGCGGGGGTCTGGGCTACTTTGAATCATGTGAGGTATTGGCAAGGAGCTAAGACATTCAAGGTCAGGGTGCCTCACATTCCTGCTGTGTGTACGTGATAGTAACAATAGGTGGCAGGAACAAAAGGGACTTTTCTAGTACTTTCTTGAGACTTCTAGGTGCATCATTTGCAAGTGTATGTGTGTTAGAGTTGAGAAAGGTTGTTATGATGTCATTTCCAGTATAAAACGACATGAGAGCATCACGGTTAGTAAAGTAATCAGTTAGTTTAGTTTTAGAGTTATAGCTACAGTCATAAGTCAGTGAGCGTAAGCCAACTGTGCATGTGTGTGTCGCATGTGTGTTGTAAGAAGATTGGTGAGCGTCAAGGACATAGTTAGTGTATGAGAGACAGTAAAAATGAAGAAAGCACTAAAAAGCCTGAGCAAGATTACGAGAACTAAAAGTTATGAGTTGTGATAGCACAAAAGCCTGTAGACTGTTTTAACAATGAGAAAACTGTATTTGTGGTAAAATTTTAGAAGATAATAAAGTGATAAAAAAGTAACAGGACTAGATTTTTGTCTCTTTGCCACAGTATTTCTGGTTTACATTCTGGGCTTTGGCTTTTTGTAGGAGTACTTTGTCTTTCTATAGAAGTGCTTTGTGTTTTTATAGGAGTATGTTTTTCATGAGCTAATTGGAGATAAGGAGTGGGACAGGGAGTGACTTAAAATTGCCACCTATAGCCTGGAGTCAAACTGCAAGATCCTCTGTGCAAGAGGCATGAGAAAAAAAGCTGAGCTACCTATTGCCTCACTTTTGATGTAATCTGCATGAAACTTCAGACAATTGTCACAAGGCATTTGGTTAAACCAGATGTGTCCAACCTTTATTGGGAAAGGGCCACTGTCTTAAAGGTGATTTGATTTGCAGGCCACATGATTAGATATTTCACTGTATTAAATAGGATCTATAGGATCTAAATTCTAAGATAAACCAATAAATTTAAAAAACAGCTAATATATTGATGTTATTGTATTAACATATGAATCATATATTTGTTAAGCTACTTTTAAAATTAAATTATAAATATATATATAAAAATTAAATGATATAAATTATAAACAAAGTATTATTAACCCTTGTATGTTAATATAAATTTTGGTTTAAAAGTTAAATAAAATTATGTTAAAATAGTTGAATTAATATTTTACCTGTCAATGTGACACCTGACACTGTTTCTCACAAACAAGGTATCCAACATCAGGTTTGGTTGTTGTTCTAGCAATTCGAAGCGAGCTCTTCAGATGATTGTCAGTCATTTGCGCTGTTGTGCATTTCATGTTTCATCCTGGAAAACACTTTTTTGCATATGTATGTGCTGCCAAAAAGTGATGTGATGTGAAGCGAAGTGCATGTCTGTTAATGCCCAGATATTTTTCTCTAGGAAAGTAATCGTGATAGAATTATAGTAAGTGGACATTGTTAACTTATTCGTTAAGTCTGATGCACATTGAAAATCAATGCATTCTGTTTGTAGATCCTCAGATACCTCGTCTATGTTAATGGAGAAAGGGGAAGAAAACTGATTGAAACTTATTCTCTTTGAAGTCTGAAATCTAAGACAGAATTCATTTCTCAATTCTGATATAATTTCTGCGTGCTTTTGAGAATTTTGATTATTACACTTTTATAGGGCTGGGAAATGCACAAAGTTGTTATTTTTTATTTGTGATTCCCAAAGTTGCAGTTTTGTTTCAAAGGCCTTCACATGGTCAAACATAGTGATCAAGTGTTCTTTACTTTGGAGACATTTAATAAGTTCGTTCAGTTGTGTTGTTATATGTACCAGAAAGGCAAACTCATACATCCATTCTGCACAGAAATTTCTACACAATGTAACGATAATAAAACATTTGTCACACACCTGCCTTTGAAAGTGGTGATGTTACTGCATGGTTAACAACGCATGGAGGCTTCAAAGTGATGCATGGTAGGTGGAATCATAAATAAAAACTGGGCTAGGTATTTCTTAAAATGGATCTGATTTCTCCATATTTTCAGTAAGTGGATGACTGGTGAACTTTCGCAAACACGTGTGTTGGAAATGGAAAAAATCTTGATCTTTCAAGTTCATCTTATTCCAAATAGAGTTACTAATTCATAAATAATATATTAACTTACAAATATCACAGCAGGCCAAATGCAATGTGATAGAGCAACTGTCACTGTGGGCAATGTGCAATGAGATGGAGGGCTGCCTGTTGGACATACCTGGGTTAGACCATCAGTGTTTTCAGCAGTGATAGAAGTGACAAAAAATAGTTTCATGTTAAGCTTATTTTGATAGAGATCATTCATCCATGTAGAACATTAGTAAGCAATAGAAACCAGAGCCTATGACTTTCTAGCATTACTACATTCCATTAGGCATGCAATAAATTTTAATTTGTTTTCCTTGTTTTAGGGTAAATATTACTTCATTGATGATGGACCGTACTTGGATTCCTTGGAACACGTAATAGAACACTACAGTTTGATGTCTGATGGGCTACCTACCACTCTTCAAATTCCAGTGCCTCCTACACCAAAACCTCCAGTGCCTGATATGCACCCAACTCTTAATGGGGTAAGACTTATGTTGTAATGCTACTAACATCAACAGAATTAATTATGATAAATGAAATGAACAGCCCAATAAAAGGAAAGAAATCAACTTCAAAACCTTAGGATCACATAGCTTAAGACTCAATAGTTATTTATGATACAAGTGTTAAAAGGAAGATTTTATTTTGTGAGTAGATGTGATTCCGAAACAAGGTCACAGGCCGAGTTGAGGAAACCTGCGAACAAAATAAAATCCTTTTAGCCGTGCATCATACACTATTTTTAAGACAGTCCTGAATATTTATAGATATATTATAGATTATATATAAATATATGGTATTGTTTTACCTTCCTCATGGTCATGATAGTCTTCGGGTTGTGATGTTCATTTGCCTTGCGTAGCATCAGTGTTGGCAGCATGACTTTTACAAAACCATAATATTCTACATAAGGGAGGCAGTGAAAATAATAAAATGATGAAAATAACGTAATGAAATTTAATTAATTAATATTAAAATTTTTTCTTAACTTATCTTTTGAGAAAACTGAAATTCAAATGGACTGCCATTTTAAACAAGCATTGTGTAACTCAGATTCAGGTCCACTGGAATGAGGCGATGGTCATGTTCCACACGAAAACAAAGTTGGCCTTATCGGCGTGTTAAAAGCTTTTGAGCACTGAGCAAAATAATTTTCTACTTTTAACAGTCGTGAACTACTAAAAGGCCCACTTTTACTATCAACTGTCTAAAAATGTTTTATTTCAGCAATTAAGTTTTTATTTTGTTGAAGGTATAACTCAGTTGCAAATTATGTAAAATAATTTACTTTGAATCTTAGTGAGAGGATTTCAAACTTAAAAATTTACTTTCTTTTTGTGATCATTTTAATTTTCATGCTGTTCTGCAAAATGATACATAAATCTGTTTGTGCTCTTTTTACACTGGGGTGTCCAAATTATGTGATATGGAATTAACACATTAATGAACAATTCGCCCTAATGGGCTGAATTCCTATGGTATACATAGGAACATAATAGTATTGTGGTGGTGGCCCCATATCAAAGGAGGCTCAAGGTCAGCTACCTCAAACCGTTATGTTGCTAGGCAATGCCCTACTGTAGCGGCTAAGAATAAACACTGATTTCAGACAGTTCAAGAGCTTCGAATGCAGGGTTTGTTTATTACAAGCTTTGCAAAACGTCTAAAACTGTCTGTGCCAACTCGCATATATAGCCGAAAATTAGGTACGATTGATTTTTCTGGAAATAATGAGTAACTAAATGAGCAGAATATTCAGCATGAGCTGTGTACAGTGTTTGTCATCTGGAGAACCTGAGCAAGGTATTACAGAGACTACAGTTAGCCAATCTGAAGCCAAATGCGAGGAAGTGCCAGCTCTTTAGCAAGAAGGTTCACTACTTTGGCCACATAGTTATACTAAAAAGTGTGGCCACAGATCTGGAGAAGGCCCAGGCTCTGAGGGATTGGCTTTGCCCAAAGGATAAATGCTGTTGCTGGTTTGTCCAACATCGTGAAGCCCTTCACTTGTCTGACAGAATATCAGCCTTACATGTGGACAAGTCAGCACTCTACAGTGCACCCGCAGCCACCACCACCACCACTACCACGACCACCACCACGACCACCATGGCAACAACCACTGCAACTGTGATGACTGCTACTACTTCACATTTTGAAAATACAACAAATGTCCATAGAGATTTGTTTTAGTATCTATATTAACCTCATTTAGAGTTCAGTTTCTTTGGCAGTCTAGGTAGCTCTGAATTTATGCCACTGGGTTATGCATAAATAGAAAACATTATTGTAGATGTAAAATTTAATGGCAGCTGATTGCTGACTATTCCTATTCTTTTCCTGTTGTGCAAATAGATTTTGTGGGCACACATGATATTTATATCACCAGCTTTGCTTGTGATTTCACAGCATGTTTAACTATACAAAATTGCAAACGTGGCAAATCTATGATAGGACCTTTTATTGAGCCCCGCCATTAAATTTTGTGACAGCCATACATTTTTATTTGATTTACTCGCCATTTTGGTGATTACAATAATTACATAGTGTTTATTAACTACAACTAGTAAATCAAGTACATTACCTGTGTTGTATAGCGTTTACGTCACATTTGTTTTCTTTGTCAAATTCTTGTGTGTTTTGTGTTGAGGATGTTTTATTACCCATTTATACAATCTCATTTTAAAAAGCTGATCATTTATGGTTTTCATTTTTGATGGAAGTGATTTGACAAGTTTTATGCCTGCTACCTTGTAATACTTTGAAGTCTTCTGCAATCTGTGATATGGCATATTGGTGTTACTTCTATTACGTGTGTTATGCTTATGTAAATCTTCCCTTATGTCATAAATATCCCAATTCTTTCTTATTTGCACCAAGACGTCATAAATACAGTAGAAACCTGCTAATCTGAACCCCACAAATCTGAAATTCTGGATAAGCTAAACCAAAATTCATAATTAAAAAAATAAATAAAAAGTTTATTTGTAATTAGAGAAAGCATTCTTATTATAGAAATGACAAACTCATTATTGAAGAAGAGGACTGTTCTACAAACATGAAGGGAATAACCATAAATGACGTCATCTGCTGCTAGCTGAGGCTTGGGACAGTTTGAATAAAGTTACTACAAAAATCCTGGAAGAAACTGTGGCCAAGTCTTATATTTAAAAAAACACAATCTTTTGCAATATCAAACAATGATACATCATTCAACTTATTTAAAAGAACCCAGGGTGCGAAACTGCAAGAGAAAATTGCCTTCTTGAATGGATATCAGTTGACGATAATGGTCATCAAGACATCAGTGATGAAGCCATTGTCTCTATGGCCCAGAGTTACTCTAGAATGACCACTAACAATAGTGAAACAAACTAAACTACCTACACACTGCCTCTATCACATGCAATCAGCTATGTCAACAGGTCAGAAGAGTACATTGTCATTATGTTGAATACATGATCATTATGTTGTGCATGGTAATTGCAATGTTGTTACTTCCTCACATTGCTAGGTTACATTACAATGTAGCTGCTAATTCTTTAGCTGAATTTATACACTTTTTCTTTTTGTTTTTTGGATAATCCAACAAGTCCCCTGAATCTGTGTCTGTCTCTTGAACATAGGCATGGTCTAAAGTGGGGAGCTACAAGTCCCTTCCTGTGGTAGAGGCATAAAGCTGGGGTGTGCGTGGTGAACGGTTTATCCTTGTGGACAAACAGTAGAAATTGGAGGGTTGTCGCTCTGAAGTACGCTTTAAGGTCACTCATTGGAGGGGTCTCCATGATGGCACAGACTGTGGAAATTTAGTGTCTTTCTTTGTTAAACCCTGAATGGCAGACTGATGCCAACAGTTCTGGAAGGGGGTTTATTTCAAAATGCATCCATACAAAACCACTCCCACTGCTAGTTTCCTAGTTGTGACCTTGGCATGTGAAGGAAAAACGGTAAAGGACCTGAGTCCATTTTACATTAAATGAGAAGTGGACAGGATATCTGGACCGTTACGCTATTAGACCTGGAGCTTTCAGGTTGTGCTAAATTAGCAACACTGCCTTCAGTGTTCTGCCAGCTTTTTGCCAAATTTCTGGGCCATTAGCAGACTTATACCCTGGTATTTACCGATGGATCCCAGGTTAGTGTTACTACAGGATGTAGCTTCATATATAACTGTGAGGCTCACAGGTACAGACTTCCAGACAACTTTTCCAATTTTTACTGCTGACTTGTTTGCCATGTTTTATTTCTTTTTATCCGTAGCTCAGTTCATTAAGATTTTATGAATTGTTCAGATTCTCTGAGCACTATTCAGGCCCTGAGCAGTTTCTTAATACTTCAGCTTTAATTGTAAAAATTCAGACACTCATTTCCCAGCTACTCTTGGATGTTTGTTTTTACATGAACCCTAAGCCATGTGGGTATTACCGCCAATGAGGCGGCGCCGTGGCCGAGCAGTTAGCGCGTTCGCCTACCACCTAGGCAGCCCGGGTTTGATCCCAGGGACCCGCATGTGGTATTCGTGGTGGACGAAGCGGCGTCAGGACGGGTTTTCTCCGGGTACTCCGGTTTCCCCCGCCATCTCATTCCACCGGTGCTCCATCTTCATTCCATGTATCATCCGTGCCTGCGGTGCCGTAGTAGTAAAAGCGGACGTTAAACACTACAACAACCGCCAATGAGGAGGCAAATGTGGCTGCTAAGTCTGCATGCAGTTTGCTGGAGTTATCCACACAGGCACTGTCTCCTAGGGATGTGCAGCGGTACTTCCATCACCTTCTTTTTTCAGTTTGGCAGCAATTGTGGGAGGCATTAGCTGGCACTCAATTGCGGACAATCAAAGACACCGTAGATGCCTGGCTGACATCTTGCAGGGACTTGCGGAGGTTGGAAGTTATTTTAACATGCTTAAGTATAGGTCACACCTGCACCTCTCATGGACATCTGTTGCTTGATTAGTTGATCCATATGTGCCTGACATGCGACATCCAACTCTCTGTGTCATATTTTTTCTTAGATTGTCTGCGTTACACTCAAGAGGGCCAGTCTCTTGGTCTGGGTGTTATACTGCATTCCGTACTGGGCGAGGACCCAGTTGCTGTAGATAAAGCACTGCAGTTCGTCACAGACATTATGATCTTCGCAAAACTTAAAGGCATATGGAGGTGGGGCGTACTGCGGACTCCAGCGAATCCTACGCTTGTCCCTCCTACCAGCGCTGCCGAATGTGGTGCATGCATCTCACACAACCTTATGTACAGACCCTCTGCTGGTACACGCACTACGCTTGGCAACAGTGCTCTGCTTGAGCATTGGCCAGCGTTCACATGCCTTTAACTTTTGCGAGCGGTATAGGTTGGTTCACGAAGCATGTTTTAACTTGTGTTTTAGCTTTCGGATGTTTTAGAGTATTAGGGGATGATCTGTTTTAACGTTTAGTTTTTGATGTTTTAGATTTTTAACTTCTGTCTGTTTACCTTTTACACTTTAACTTTCATCTTTTTAACCTTTTAACTTTGTTATAGGTTGCGCGTTTGTTCTTGACGAATGACCTTGAGCAGAAATCCAATGAGTGAGCCTACCCTTAATAAACAGGTCAGCAAATGTTTATGCTACGATAACAGACACCTCTGTTTTCCTCTGTCACGCTTGTGTATACAGTCGACCGCAAAAGTTTTGTGCGGTACGGGTATATGCATGCAACGAAAATAACAGCAATTCAAACGAGGGAGAAATGTCAGGAATAGAATAAATGCAAGAAAGTTAAGTGGAAACAGTTATAGAGGTATAGTGTATAATACGTGTGGCTGATATTACTGCAAGTGTCACAAATTGATTTGTAGTGTTGTACTACTTCAGCTCAGAAGCATGCGCGTCAACTCACTGCAGACTGTACCTCCTCTCTCTCGTTCCCGCAAAAGCTGAGTAGAGACTCGCATTCAACCTTTCATATAAAATTTTCATTCGTCAAGAAGTAACGCGCAACCTGTACATTTTAACATTTCAACCTTTTGCTTTTTAGCTTTCAAGTTTGTGAGTTTTGTTTTGTTCCATGGTCTGAATTGGGGCCCAAATGAGTTGTTGTCAACGGGCCCTTAAACATCACACACTCACTCCGCATAAATAATGGCATGGCAGGGATAACATTTTGATAACATTTACTTGACTGTTATTTGGAAATGGTTATTTAGAACTGGACGAGTCAGAATTGTTACTAATAAATAACTATTTTTTCCACTTCTAGAGTGTGTCCGAAACAAAGAGCATCTCTATAAAGAACTTTCTGGTTTTCAGCATTCAGCAACTACACTGCCACATAGGTTGCCTGTTCCTCGAAGCCATGGGACTAGTAGTAGTGGTGGCTCACCAGTATGTAGTCGCAGAGGATCTTCTGGAAATTCTGCTCCTGTTGCAACTCCAGAGAGTACAAATAAACCATCACCAGTTCTTGTTCCATCATCCGTTCCAACATTGTCACAAGATGTTCCAAGGCAAAGTGGTTAGTAACTCAAATAAGGTATATAGGCTTTAATTAAACACATAGGTAATCTCTGGGAATAAATAGAGGACGTAAAACTAAGCACAGGACTTAAAAATATGGTCAGTTTTGCCTAATTTCTGAGCTAGTCACTGTTTGTGGTGTACATGTAAATAAGCTGCATGTTATTTTCGTCTCTATTTAGCTAATTGCTGGTTTGCCTTTCTTAACACCCACCTGATCACAGCTGTCAAAAAAATAAATAAATTAGGAATTGGACGTTTCATTTTAGTTGACAAATAAAGATGTTTGGTTTTAGGTGTTGTGGACCAAAAGCTTTGGTCAAAGTTAGTATTCTAATTAGAAAATGTCAGACATGCAGCTTATATATGCAGTACATGCATGCTTATTACAACACCAGTAACAATAACAGCGATTTTATATCTAAGTGATTAATTGTAAATTTAACCACATCAGTTTTAAGTGTAACGTTGTCCATGTGTTGATAGAATTCATCCCACGAGAACATCTGACAATGGGTTCAATTCTTGGAGAAGGGGAGTTTGGTTCTGTTTTCAAAGGAACATATGAAGACCAAGATGGGGTGATGGTAAGTTATGCTGTAATACAGTAGTTGGTAGTTACAGCCCTTCTACTCAAAATATTTCATCACTACAAAATAATAATTTAAATTAACCCAATTTTTACTCTAAAATGCTGTGAACTTCCAATGAAAGAGAAATACAAATCAATATTGTGTAGGAAAACATGTTTATTTGCATTTTTCAGGGGCTCATAAGAGTTAGTTGTGGAACATTACTTGCAGAAGGGCTTAGCAGTTAACAGCTTATACTGAACTGACATGTCAACAAAGAATCACACTTATAATTCAGGACTTAATTGAAGATATAGACAAAATTTTACAGCACTAAAAATGTAGGGCTGGTTAAAACACACAATTTATATCAAATCAAATTTTTCTGTGGAATTAACCATTTCTGAGCTGTTGTTAATTGTTTGAATTTCATATACTTCTACTTTTCTCAACTGGAAAGTGACTTTTTTTTCCCTCATGGTCATGCAAATGGCTTAGAATTTAAAAGTGATCGCATAGTAACAAGCTCTTCAAAAGTGTGACTTGTGTTATTTTTTTGACCTCGTATTGTTTTGTGTTTCGACATCGCTTTGCAGGTCATGTTTGTAGGGGTTCTTCAGTGTACCTGTGAGTCCCACGTGGTTGTCACCATGTACCTATAGTTACTTTGATGATCTTGCGAGGAGTGTTAAATCTCAGGGTCTACAATAATGATATATGGTTGTAGTTTTCTGAATTGAAGGAGTCAAAAGTTTAAAGGATCACACATGTCAATAACACTTGCACATTTTAAGTTGAAAACACTATGTTACCGAGAATTCTGCCAGTCATTTTAACATTTGCATTTAACTACTTTGATTATTATTTATTTATGCCAACAAACTTACTGTTGGTGTTTTTAAACACACAAGCCATGTGTGGGCAAAGTTTGTGGCATTGAATTTTTAAGTTCCAGTTCTACCTCTCAAACTACTTTGATTATTTGAAAGTATGTCCTATTCTTATATTGAGTAATTTGCATTTTGGCCGTGCCATAGCCGAGTGGTTAGACCATTCGCTCCTCACCAAAGCGGCCCGGGTTCAATCCCAGGCAGCTGCATGTGGGATTTGTGGGGCAGGTTTCCTCCAGGTTCTCTAGTTTCCCCCACCATCTCATTCCACCGGCGCTCCATCTTCATTCCATGTATCATCAGTGTCACCACCTGCGGTGCCATATGTAGTAAAAGCGGGCATTAAACACTGCAAAAAAAGAAAAAAAACAAAGAAAAATTTGCATTTAACTATAGTCTTACACATGCACTTTATTTTTCTCTTTTATCATTATTATTGTTCTTTCGTTGAAATATTCAACATAAATTGTTCCGGTCCATGTGGTTGTTAAAGAATGTTTGACGAATGATACCCCTGAATACTTCCAACGGACTGGTACTCAATTGCAGACTATTAAAGACACTGTACAACCCTGGGTGACCTCATGCAGGGCTTCTTGGCAGTCAGAGGTTATTCTAACATGATTACCCATGGGTCACACGTCATGGTGGTCGACGTAGCTGTTGACGGGCCCTTAAACGCCACACACTCATGTGTACATTGTTAGACTTCAATATTCCTAATAGGGGGTAATGGACTTTATTGGCTGCAGCTATTTTTTTCTGTATTGCAGTCCATTCTTCATTACTTTCATTGACATATGATCCAAGATATGTAAATTTATTGTATATCACAGTAGTGCATAAATATTGATAGGGCAGTAGAAAATGTTTACATAGCACATATGGTCAGACAGTAGAGAGTCATGGATATGCAACACAAATATCTAGACTAATCCTAAAGTCATTTTTACCATAAATAACTTTTACTTTGAAATCATGTTTTTGCCCACAGATTCCAGTAGCAGTCAAAACCCTTCATCAGGAACATATGGCTGCAAATAGGGATGAATTCCTGCGGGAAGCTAAAGTGATGATGGGTCTTAATCATCACTGCATTGTAAGACTGATAGGAATATCTAAAGGACCTCCTCTGCTTATGGTAAGAACTGATGACTTTAAATCTTCTCAGATAAGATGTAAATGGAAATTTTAAAGTTGATTGCTTTACATTTGATAAATATCAGATTGCTTTGACATCATCATTAGCTCTTACTGATAATGTTCGTTACTGTTAACATTTAAGAATATGTCAATGTTTAAAGCAAAGTGAAGAAGTTGGAACACTACATAGAAGCAGTTTTGACCCATGGTTATCTCCAGTATAGGATAGGAGCAAATAGTTGCAAAACTAATTTGACTGAAATACTAAGGAGAATTAGTAAATATCCAATGATCCCATAGTTACTGGTTACACAATCTTATTATTGGATGGGTTTTCTGAAGTCATGAGGACCAGAAAATACTCAGATTTTGTGGTTTGTAACAGAAGTGTTTTGTTTCAGGTACAAGAGCTAGTACCATTGGGTTCAATGCTAGCCTATCTGCTAGAGTTTCCTGATCGTGTTAATCCAAATTATGAGCTCAAAGTTTGGGCGTCACAAATTGCTTGTGGTATGTAACACATTTATTACATCACATAAAGGTTAAACATTAAGACACTTTTGATTAAATTCTTTTAATTAATGTGGAAGTAAGTACAGCATAGTACATAATATACTACTGAAAGTACAGCTTGAAATAACTTGATAAAATAAGAAAAATACAGATTATATATTAGTAAAATTTATTTTGCTGTTGTTAGCTCCAACTTACTGTTGGACACAACATACAGTAAAACCCCTATTTGGCATTTTTACAGGGACCTGGATGTTTTACATTCAATGGGGATTAAATATAATTGAGATTTCAGTAGAAAGCACATGCTTTTACAATCTTTTCCTGTATTAACCCATGGTTACTATTTGTCCATAGTAAAAAATTGCCTAAGTGTTAGTAACACTTGTACATTAGAAATATAGTAAAAATTCTCAGTGGAGATAGTGTATTGTTTACATCTTGTGCCTCCATATATCATGTGAAGTGATATTCCTATCTTTTCTTCTATTATGTCTATCTCAAGGTCATGATGTTCTGCATTGCTTTGCCTAGCATCCAGTGACCTCTTATCTTTTGTAATCTCTGTTTGGCATGGATCTGGATGATACATGTATCTCGAGGTCAATCCATGGAATTGGTTATGGCAAGCTGAAATGGTTTTTGCAAGGCATGGATATAGTGTACAGGAAGTAGAATAAAGATATCGCTGAAGTTTTGAGTTTCACTGCACTGTTGGTAGTACAAAGTTTCCTGCAAGATTGTTTACTGTACTCAATTTTCCCACACATTACACAAAGGCATTCAGCTGAATCTGGGACCTTGCCCACCAGACATATGGAATTTGTAGCCTTGAATAATTTCTTGGCATGACTTTGTTGACTACTTCGGCGTGTATCTTTACTTCAGTTGTTGATCACTGCTCTTTAGTTGCTCAGTTTCTTTATTTGGCATAAATTCACTGTATGTTACTTTTGTATGCCAACAATTACCATGTAAAGTTTACTTAACCCAGGACATAAAGTACTTACGATTGTAAGTCGCCCATGGGATATTTATCTCTGATGTGAGATTCGTTTGTGGTCTACTATTGAGAGTTTAATGTTATACTGGCAAGTTACCATGGTAGTTCAGTGGTTAGAGCAGCCACGTGTGAAGTGGAAGGTCCATGGTTCAAATCCTGGCTGTGGCATTGAATTTTTCAGTTCCAATTCTCAAATCACAGTATGTTACTCATACCATAGTACTCTATGACAAAATTTGTTTCAACTGTCTACACATTTGGACATACCCTGCAAGTGATTATTTACTCCTCCTTACTTGTTATGATGTTTTGCACACTATGTACTTATCACTTCTTTGTTGGTGTCACATTTTACTTCGGCAGACAACATGTTGCCGTAGTGACCAAGTTGATACAAGTGGTGTACTTTCCACACTTATGTTACTTTTATATAATTCACTGACAGCCATCTTAAATCTTTACAGTAGGTCAAGTTTAAATCTATCCTGATTGGCTGTTTTCCTTTCTGTTATGGATAGCTTCCCTATTATTGGCTCTCCTTCAAATGTTCAAAACCCAGCTGCAACTTTTATGGTCATTAGGTAGATGCTACTCTAAACTGAAAACTAGGGACTTACCCTATTAAACACAAAGAAGCGATGTGGGTAGCTTCTCCCCTGCATTCAAATATTAAAATGAAACGTCAATGGCTGTTCCTGTGCGGCAAAATCTTGCAAAAAATTAAGTGCATTTTTTGTGTTATTTATTTCATATTTACAAAATCATAACTGTTACACATTTCTTCCAGAGCTTTCAAAAGATAGGGCAAGTTAAAGTATATTAATGAACATTTTATATTTTTGCTATTATATTCCAGATGCATCTCTATCAGAAATCCTACCACTTCCATTTAGTTTTTGGAATGTAATTTAAAGTTATTATTATTCCTTTATTGTCAATAGACTGCAATACAGTTTCTGACATTGTCACAAATTTATATTTATAATTTGTATTACAAAGATGGACAACCTAATGGTTACACATATTACTATAGCTACCTATCATTTGTGATTTACACAGAGGGTCTGTAATTTCAATATGGACATTATTATAGTTCATTGATACTGTACAATGTCTTTGTTATCAAATACTTCTTCAGAGCACTCTCAAATTGTTTACCTTTAGAACATTTTAAATATGCAGGTAGTTTTGCATGAAGCATTAAACCCATGACATTAGGATCCTTTTTTGAAATATTTTTACTAAATCTCTGCTGAAAATAATCATCATTGTGTCGGGTGTAGTGACTATGGATATTGCTATTTTTTAGGTTTTGTTTCTGAACTGCATAGGTTACAACTTTATAGACATACAGAAAATACAATGTTAATATCTGCTTATCCTTAAATATTCCCCTACATGATTCACGAGAGTTCATATTGAAAATCAATCTGCCTGCCCGTTTTTGCAATCTAAATAACCTTTCCATATGGGTTGCAGCAGCACAGCCCCAAATTTCTATTGCATACAGTAAATATGGGTATATAACTCCATAATAAATCATTTTGAGCCCCTTCTCATCTAAGATATTTTTAAAATGACGTAGGAGATACACAGATTTACTAATTTTGTCACAAATATGATTTATATGTCCAACCCATGTTAATTTTCTATCAAGTATTATTCCTAGAAATTTATGTTCGCTTACGTCATGAATACTGTTATTATTTACTGGTAAGGAGAAATTTGTGGTGTTTATATTACTCTGTGAGAAATGAATTAAGGTTGTTTTTGTCATGTTGCATGTGAGGTGATTATGTTTAAAGTAGTTAATAACTGAGTCAATGGATTGCAGTAAGTTCTCCTTTAATATATCAACATTTGCCCCTTGACATACAGCAGTTGTATCATCTGCATAAGCTATTATATTTGTATTTTTACTTTCTCTATTTGAGATTGGTATGTCATTTACATATATAATAAATGATAGTGGTCCCAACAGTGATCCTTGTGGTACACCATGCATAACACGTTTAAATTTTGATTGCACTTTTCTTACTGATTTGCCCCATTTATCGTACAATAGTGTTGATTGTCTTCTGTCTACCAAATATGATCTGATCAAATCTCTCGCCAAGCCTCTTACTCCATATGCCTCCAGTTTTTGTAATAGTATTGCATGATCAATGCAATCGAAAGCTTTAGAAAGATCAAAGAATAAAGACCCTACTTCATCATTTTTTTCAAGGTTTTCAATGACTAAATGTATAAGTTCACTAATTGCAGTAGCTGTTGATCGTCCTTTCCTAAATCCATGCTGAAAATTTACAATAATATTGTTTTTGGCTAAAAAATCTAATAACCGGCTTAATACAAGCCTTTCAAAGAGCTTTGCTATTTCTGATGTTAGGCTAATTGGTCTGTAGTTATTTATGTCATTCTCATCTCCTTTTTTATGTAGTGGGCGTACTAGGCTCTGTTTCAGACATTCTGGAAATTTACCACATAGGATAGAGAAGTTTATTAAATGTTCAAGGGGACTGGCCAGAACATATTTACAATGTTTTAAGAGAATCATACTGATTTCATCCCATCCACTTGTGACTTTTTTTGGTATATTAGTTATTGTATTTATAATCTCTGTTGTAGACACTGGATAAATAAAGAATGACTTTCCAGTGTTTTTAAATGACTGTTGTGTATTCCTGCCAGCAGAATTCTCTCCTACACTAAGAAAATAATTGTTTATTAAATTACATACAAGGTTTGGTTCTTTTACAGTTACATCACCAATACTGAGTTCTAAATTTTTGTGTGCTTTTGTTTCCGATCTAGCTGCATTTACAAAGCCCCATGCAGTTTTACTAATATTTCCTGATTTACTTAACTTTTCTTTATAGTCATTTACTTTTAAGTCTTTCAAGCTTTTGAGATATTTCTTTTTTATGATATTGTACTTCGATTTATAAGTAGCACTACCACTAGATTTATACAAATGCTTCATTTCATTTTTTAGTTTTATTATTTCTGTGGTAAGTTTAACACGGCCATAACTATTCTTATATACCTTTTTGGTTTTCATAGGACAGCATGCATTTAGGTGAGTGCTAAATACATCATAAAACTGGTTCCATTTTTCATCTACAGTTTTGGCATTATATACTATGTCCCAGTTTTCGTCTGTTAAGGATTCTACCAAATGACAAATACATTTCGCATTCAGATCACGAAAAGTTTTGATTTCGTAATTGCTTTCTTTACTGTAATTTAAGCCCTTAAATTTCACATACTGAGCATAATGGTTAGAACTGTGTGTGTTTATATTGCATGCTTTTACTACCTCAAAATTCAGATTTGTAGCAATATGATCAATAACAGATGATGATGAATGTGTTACCCTTGTAGGTTCATGTATCAAATCCCTTATTCCATAAGTGTTAAATAAATCGTAAAGTTTCTTGTAGTCCCCTTTCGTATGGTCTAAATTTATATTGAAATCACCCATCAGGATTACCTGATTATATTTAGTGCAAACTTGAACTAAAAATTCTTCAAGATAATCAACAAAGCGCTCTGAAGGAGTACTTGGCGATCTGTATATCCCCAGTAATAACATCGATTTCTATTTTATGAATTTAACTTACTTCAAATTTGTAATTGACTTTGTATTACATCATTCTTCCATTTTTGAGAATATTGCCTGTTTATCGATGTTATAATTGATAACTATCATATTTCGATTGTGTGTAAGAAAATTAAGGTTTATTTTAAATATTTAATGCTAAAAATGTTAAAAGATTAGATTAAAATTGCTTTCTTAGCATTTTCTGAATTATAAAAGTATGTGGAAAATGACGTCATAGAATGACGCTACTAAATGTGCACATATGCGGATGGATACATACGCATAACTCAAAAGATGTGGCAAGATCAGTCTTCTCTTCGCTGATAGTATTGGTACAGTATGAACACATTTTTATGTGTGCGCATGAAAAATGGTGAAAGTAAAGTGATTAAGTGTTTAAAGACTGTTAATTAGAAGAAAATAAGTGAAACATTAATTAACTTTAACAAGTTAGCATGAAGTGTACAACTAAATGAAAGAACGTAAGATCAACAAAGTGCAAAGTAATAGAAAACACATATACATACACTGGTGGCTGAAAGGAATAGGAATGCTTCTATTCATAGTCTCTAGAGTTTTAGATTTCCCCTTTTACTACATTGCTCAATTTTTATAGTTGATTTTTTTATAAAATCTGTATTTCTTATTTCTGAAAAAATTTGAATGTCCTTTACCTTATTTACAGCAAAATGCTTCAGCTTATAAAGCTTAATGTCTTTTATGCCCAAACCCTTTGATTTGAGCTTTAACTATATTTATTCTTAAGTATTTCTAAGTAGAAATTTCCAGTATAGTAGGGGAGAAGCACAAAAGAAAGATTGAAGACAAAAGGAATTCTGTACTGAATGTTTTATGCAGTCACCTGCCTTTTAACCAGTTCATCAAAGTCTTATATTGTGGTTCATTCTTTCCACTACCTTCACAATTTTTATTTTTGTGACAATTCTAGGAATGAAGTATCTGGAAGAGCAAAGATTTGTGCACCGTGACCTAGCAGCTCGTAACATTTTACTCTCATCAAGGCATCAAGCTAAAATAAGTGATTTTGGACTCTCAAGAGCACTTGGAGCAGATCATGAATACTATACAGCTACTCAGGGTGGAAGATGGCCAATTAAATGGTAACTATTAATTTCAGTTGTCTAAGCTAATTTTTAGTGAGGAGCAAAAATATTGTTTTTAGGTGCACTTTGCAATGCTTCGTTGCCTGCACAGTGAACATGTGCACACACATGCACGCGCACACACACACACCGACACTGTTTCAAATCCGTATAGAAATAAGTTTACAGGGAAAGCATCTTGACAAGGATTTTTGGGCACCTAATGCATTTAGAGAGAATTGTCATGTAAGAGTAGGAATTAAAATTGTTTACACTGTTCAAATTTGATAGCAATCAGTCCAGGTTGTTGAGTAGTTTTTATGGAGAGCCTTCTAAAAGTTTGCTGTTTTTGGGATTACTTTTCAACATATCTAGTTGTCATTTTTACCAGTACTATTGCACATTTTGTGCCACAAAATGAATGCGCCTGAAATTGATCAATGTTTGCACATTTATGCTAACTTGACAATGCCATTTCTTATTCTATTTCCATAACTTCTTTCCAGTCTTTTCTGCTATAAGAAGCCGAATATACATAACCATGAAACAAGAACTCAAAATTGTCTAAAAGTAGCTGTCCACATACTCTCGTTATTTGGAAAGTGTCCATTTATTCTTGAATAAAAGTTTCTAAGTAGCCCCAAAAATATAGGAAATTAAAGTACCAAAATGCATTTCTCAATACATTGAAAAGAATCCTCTTAAAAAAAGCATACTATTCAGTAAAAGAAGATGTGGAAGACAGCCTCTAGGACCTTACAAACCATTTAGACTTAAAGTGTAGTTATAGTTCAATAACATAAATATTTCTGTATATTAGTTTGTATGTACAAATATTTTTGTACAGTTTTATTGTATCTTTCAAAATTCTATAAATCTGGTGAGCTATAAAGCTTACTGAGTTATCCAAATTGTGTAAATGTGAGTGATGAAGAAAATATCTATCTCTATGTCCAATTATATTGAGATGCATAGTTTAAAGAGAATACAGTAAAACTTCTTTTATACGTTTCACACTTAAACATTTTCTTTTCAGCAATCCTGGCAAAATTCTATAACATATTACAATAAATTATTTCATTTATGACTTTCACATATATGATTTTTATGCTTGTACGATCATAGGTTATGTCCCTGAGAAAAAGAGACACCATTTATGCGTTTATGATGGTTTTGTTCTTTAAAATCTCAAGAAATATTTAAAGCCGAAACTTTTGGCTCGCACTGTACAGTTCTCTGAAAGCATCCCTCGCTTGAAAGTGAGAGTGAACCTGAAGCTATTTTTGAGCAAAGTTGTGAAATACCAAACCATACTTGCTTCAGTCATTTGTGCTCTGTGCTTCAATTGTGATTAACCTCATTAGTGAATATGGGTGAAAGGAAGTGCATTATCATTGCTCAAAAATTACGCATTTTGAATATAGTGAAGGAAAATTGCAACTCGCAGAAATTGCTAAGAAATTAGGGATTGAACCATCTACTGAAGAGCCATAACATAAACCGGTACACTAATGCTGTTAGTGTTTTATGAACTATCAAACATTTTGTGACATGCCATAACGTTTCTAAGGAAATAATGGCCGAATTGCTCCACTTCGAAAATAATGTTCATGTTGTAGCTGCGATCAACAAAAAACAAGCCAAGATAATGGACTACTTTGTAAAGTGACTCAACTTTCTTTGTACAAATGTATTTTTATTTGGGTGCGTTTCTCTTGTGTTTGGATTATTTCATATTGCCGATTATAGCTAAACAATCCTATTATTATTTCTTGTTGTTCACTTCTTAACTATAACCCATATGTGGTGTAAATTTTCCAATTTTTATCTACTGACTTTCATTTATGCATTTTTCACACATATACGTTTTTTCCCTATAGTCCCCTGGAAAATGTATAAACGAAATTTTATTGTATGCCACTAGTTTGCCATAAAAATGTCTAAAACAAAAGAGTACAAAAAGAAATTATCTTAGTTCGCCTACTAGTCCATAATCTCTACTAAGAGAAGAATGGAAGAGGATGTGTCACTGATCACCTCAGTGCTGTTGCTGGAAAATATTGTAATTGCTTAGTTGAAAACAAATCTATCATAAGCTTTATTCTTCAAGTGCATGGGGCTTTTATCTGCAAGATCTATTTTTTAGGTTTGCAGTGGTTATGTTCTTATAGTGATCAGACAGTTATAATGTATACCAAGTACAAAAATAATCCACAATGCTCTCTATTCAGAATTTTAATTATGGTTTCAAAAGAATTTCAAAACAAAGTAAAGTGATGCCATAAAAAGCAGCCTAATAGAAAAATGTGTTTTTCTTTTCAGGTATGCTCCAGAATCTTATAATTTTGGAACATTTTCCCATGCAAGTGATGTATGGAGCTTTGGAGTTACTCTTTGGGAAATGTTTTCTTATGGTCAGCAACCCTGGGGTGAATTGAGAGGTGTTGAGGTGGGTATCTAATTGAAGGAGCAGTATATTTTGTCATGTCATTAAGCTGCATTGATTTTATTCTTTCTTGTTTCTCTTTCATGTTTTTCCTTTTCTTCCTCATCCTAAGCAGACTCTTCCTTGTTTCTAAGAGTAAAACACATCATTGAGAGGTAGAATTGGAACTGAAAAATCCCAGCTGTGGCATTGAATTTTTCAGTTCCAATTCTACCTCTCAAACATTGCCCGCACACGGCTTGTGTGTTTAAAAACACCACCAGTAAGTTTGTTGGCATAAATAAATAATAAAAACACATCATTGTTTGAAAGATAGAATCAGGACTGAAAAATTCAATGCCATAGCCAGGATTGGAACCACGGATCTTCCGCTTCATGCATGGATGCTCTAATTGCTGAGCTACCATGGCAACTTGCCAGTATGACATTAACTTCCCCAACTGATTCGTATTTTCCTGATAGACCACTAGGGAATCTCACACCTGAAATAAGTACTTCAAAGGCAACTTTAGGTCCTGGATTTTATTAAATAACCGTTAGATGGTAATTGTTATTTTATGCCAACCAACTTACTGATAGTTTTAAACATACAAAGTCGTGTGTGGGCAATGTTTGGGAGGTAAAAATTCAGTGCCATAGCTGGGATTTAAATGAGAGGTCTTCCGCTTCTGCATCTTGATGTTCATTGTTTTATGACTTTATGGTCACAAGTTGTTTTTTGTTTGTCATAAAAGATTTTATTAACTTTTTTGCTCTAATGCCTAAATTATGCAGCTGAATCAATAATTTGTTTGTATCCAGACAGTCAAAAGCTTTTTAAGATGGATAGAACAACAGCAATATACTTATCTGAATCAACTTTTCCAATAATTTCAATAAGATCTGATAAGGCACTTAACCTCTTGAGGGATATCGATGTGAAATCACATCCATTTAAAATGACGGATGAGCGATATGGGCGTGTATACACGTCCTGTGCGTTTAAGCATTTAACCCTTATTTATCCCTTATCCAACTCAACTTATTATAATTTTCCCTTTATGAAACATTTTAGTAAGGTCTATATACTTTATTGGCTTACCTTAATATGTTCGTTCTGCAGTGATTTACCTCAAAACAGGGATAAACACACAAGGGTACGTACATCTCCACATTCGCGAATTCCCTTCTTGCGGCACACGAAACACTTTGGAGATGGGCGGGACTTCTTTGCTGTTGGTGGTATCCTTTTAGGATAATGTTTTCCTTGAAGTCTGAGGGGTGCAGGGGATTTGGATTTTCAACCCCCAACGTGGTATTGTTCAATTAGGCTGCGAGCTATTTATAGTCGGTGGTCAAGGTCGGTCATTGTCCTGTGTGGGTTTAGAGAGCTGTCCAAATCCCCAAACAATTGTATATGGTCATATCCAGTTGGTGCAAAAATATCTTTTTATACCACTTCTCCCTTCAGCTACTAGCAGGAAAGAATACGTATGTATTTCAACGAAGAAAGAAACAGAACCTACTCAGTTATGAAACTCGCGTAAGCAAAAGTTGCAATGTTGATCTATTCTGATGACTCAAGAGACCACGCATACAGTAGGGCTTTATTACACAGTATGCTGACACATAAGCCACACATACAATGGGTGTTTCTTTACTGTTTCCTTCCGAGAACTTATATTAGATGCGTTCGACAGAGCAAAGTTGACTTTTCACCACAGTGAAACAAAATTGTGCCATTTCAACATTTTGTAAATACAACTCAACTTAGCTGATGACGTACATTTATACTGCATATAACGAGTTTTATACCAGTTTCTGTTTTATTAAAATAACTTAATATTTACACAAAATACAGCTGTGTATATATGAAGCATTTAACAATTTAAATGCTAGCAGTTCTCGGCTCGCGGAAATTTTAAATGGCCATCGCTCAAGAGGTTAAAGTGCATTTACTTCTCATAAAGCCATTTTGTTGCTTGGCGATCAAATTAACATATACCTCAGTTACATTATAATATTTTAATTTAGAATAGGTGGCTCAAGGTCACAACTATAGCCCTCCATGCATCCCCTCCATACCACTTTCTGTGTGATTGCCTGCCCTCCCTTCTTTCCTTGCAGGACATAACAAATCAAGAGTGACAATGTTTAATTCTTGGGTGCCCTAACTTAACCATAGACAATATACTACAATAAAGGAGTAAAATGTGCTTATATTCTTGCTACTAATTTATCAGTACTATCATAATGAATGTAGGTACAATTTAAATGAAACTTTGTTGATAAGTGTTTGTAACTGTCTTTATTTCTAGGGAGATATTTTTATTAGAAGAACTTTAGGATGGTCGTGGAGTCTCAGTGTCAGTAACTGCACTTCTATTAGCTTCATTATAAGCTTTGCACAGATCTTAGAGATATCCAACAAGTGTCTGCTGCAATCTTTTGCTCACCTCTCAAAAATAATACCAGTTCTTCAAAATTCTGAAGAGACTTGACGAAATTATATAAGTTATGAATTATTTAAAATGCTGTCTGATATCACATTTATACCAAAGGAGCTCAATTCAACCATTTTGGCACTGTTGTTTACTAGTGTTGGCACAATGTTATTGCCATAGCTTTCTGGAATGACATGCAGTTCAAAGAAAGTGCTGGCAGAGTGGGGGTAGTGGACATGCACCGTGTAAGAGGGGAATGTGACTTTGAACCACCTATTCTAAATGGACATACTATAATATAATGTGACATTGGGTCGTTCAATGATACACGTGAGGGGACTGGGTGAACTTGGATACGACGATGAAGCTAAAAGTCGTTGGTCTCGTTTTCGCCCGTTGATTTGGTTCGTTCCTGCCAGCTCAGGTTGAGATCTCTTTATTTATCTCGGGTACGCGCAGGTGTTTTATAGAATACCCAAGAAAACCTTTGTATATTGTTTATTACACCTTAGATACTTTCGGGAGTTATGCCGATTCTATATGTAGAGGAATCGCACTCACGTCTGCACTCCACAACGTGCGATGCTGGTCTGGGGCGAGTGGTGACGCTTTCTCACGTACCCACGCTAAAAAAAAACGTTCTCTCCAATTTTAAACGTCATGACGTCATCCAAGAAAGCCTCGTATCCAAAATGCTATTTCCTTTTCCCGCAATTTAGAAATGTCCCTTTCTATTGAGGCGGGGATTTATTAAATAAGTATTTACCTAGCAGCAGGAATATAGCAGCGGGAATATTGTTTTTACTAAAAGGTGGAAAGTTTGTTATAGCAGACGCTACTCTTATCTGCAGGGTCGACGGTCGAAGAATGGAATGCAAAAGCCAACGTTCTTTTATCACAAACACATTTATTCGTTATTTACACTTCTTATCACAATCTCGATTAGTTAACAACCTTTACAATTCTATAGCGTCTACGCTGGTTAAAAGTTTGGGTGTAATTTACATGTTCACACGCCATCAGCAAAAATACACTTCCATTCACTCTGAGCTCACAGACGCCAATGATAAACTAGTTCTGAGCGTGGGTATGACGCAACACCGCCATTCTTATGTATTCATCCGCGCAACAGTTCTCATTGGTTGAACTCAAAGTGACGAGAAGACATTGGTTCTTGAATATCAAAAAGAAATAGGTCCCTGATACACCCAAATTAAAAGAATTAGTAATTTACACACTCTTACAAAAATATTTACATGAACAATTTTCTATTAGTCAATATTCTGTCTCACTATTATAACATGTTCTTTTATGAATTTCGAATATATAATTACCTTTTTAGGATTAAACGATGTTTACTTTATATTTTATTAAATATATCGCACAACTTTTAAGGTTAGCAGACCTGACTTTCAAACGTGTATTTAAACTATGTAGTATGACGTCATGACTCGTTAATTTCAAACCAATAATGCGTTTATCCTACAAATTTAACGACTATTATTTACTCATATCTTGCTCACCTTACAACACTTCCTGCTCTATCATCTATTTATGTTATTACTTAACACTTATCGCAAATCTCACATCCGGCAATTAAATTAAAACGTGTCTTTATCAAGCCCATTCGATTGGAAATCTAAATTTCGGTATCAAATGCCCCCATTTATGTTATTTTATTATTTCATAATAAAATAATGTAAATGTCTTGCCCGAAAGAAAAATTAAAAATTACTCCTGTATTTTGAATAATCGGCAACACTCCCATTATATACAATTTTCAATTACACTGTTTTGAAATTGGTTATTAACATATTTTCTCATTAATCTTTTTAACATGACAAACAATTGTACACTTGACTAAACATTAATCCTTAAATACTAATTACAATATGTTATGGTTTCTTCTGTGAAGCTTTTATATAAAGGTTAAATTTCAAGAGTCTTTCTTTATACTTCCTTCTTTTAGTTCATGTTTGCTCACTTCGCTCTCACTATCACTTGCACTGTGAATTCTCACTTTTGTTATTGTAACACATATCTTTACTAGATCCTTTAAGCACTAAAATGTACATATATTTATATAAATCCATTACACTCTTCAGACAAGTTCTTTCTTTGTCTTGCTGTGATAACTATCTATACATCTAAATATTTTAACAAATGTTTACAAATTAAATATTGTTTTCTCTCTATGCAGAGATGAACATTTTAACAATCTTTCTGAAGCTGTTATTGTGAGCTCTATACAATACATTTTTAAGCTCTTTGTAGTAGATAGCAATTCACATTCTGCATTTTTCATGAATATGTAAGTACCTGACCAATATATAGTTTTCAAGTAAGCTAACATTTAAATTTTATCTCAAAGCTGATTGGGCGCCAATATACAAATGACACTTCGAATTTTTTTTTTTTTACATGAAATCACGGTTTCTTGTATGGTCGAAGGAGTTGTTTATGCCATCTTCCCAGACATTTTTCATTTTTAACATCTCTTAATTCATAGGTATGATAACCAAATTTTGATATAATTTCTGCAGGACCTTTATATAACAATTCCATCCTTTTGTTCCTACCTCGCAAGGCACTTGATAACTTATGGTCTTTAACTAGTACCCAATCGCCTATCTTAGGTTCCCATTTATGTTTTCTACTCTTTTTCTTTAATTTTCGCTTCTCTGCCTTTTTCTTGATTCGTTCAAAAGCAATTTTCGCTCTTTCTTCTTCACTTAACTGAATGTCATTAATTTTCAGTGTTTTTGGTACCCCGATCAATATTGGTTCTGGTTCAATTCCTAACATTAATTTTATTGGTGCAAACCCAGTAGTTACATTAATGGTGTGATTGATAATCTTTTCTATCAATGGACAATATTTCACCCAATACTTGTGATTGTGATGTGTAAGTACACGTAAATAAATTCCTATATCTCGGAGGACATGTTCTGTTGGATTCCCTGATGGAAAGTATGATGAACAATAATTTAGTTTTCTCGCATCTAATGTCACCCTAATCTTCCATTGGCCTTATTTACAATACATAGGGGATTCACAAATTCTGAATTCGAAATCTCAATAACCTCATCTTCTAACATTGACTTTATAACTGCATCGACCTCTTCTCTTATTGTACTAGGGATAGCTCTCGCTTTATGTGTAAAAGGTTTGATAGGTATCATCTCAAACGAATGAGTATAAATATTACATTTACCAGGTTTCTCAGAGAATACTTCTTTATTTCGGATTAATATTTCAAACAGTTTATCCCTCTGTTGTTCATTTAGTTGATCAGCCTGAGTTACTTTTTCCCTCAACAATTCTTCTAAGTCTTCACTAATCTCCCTATCATAGTACCTAGTTGCATCAGAAAACCTCAAATTGTCTATGAAATCATTTTTATCCCATTCTACATTTTCTTTATTATCGACACTGTACTCTTTGACATTTACTTCAGTTAATTCCATAGCTCCTACTTTAACATATTCTACAAAGAATGTATCCCCTTGGATTTCTTCTTCCTCTTTTTCTCTTACAATAGTTTCTGAACTACTATCTTCCACAAAAGGCACTATAATGGTCTCATCTTCAACTTTCATTTCTAGAATCATGTTTTTAAAATTCACCACAGCTTCCCAGGCATAAAGACAATCACAACCTATTATAATATCTGTCACAAGTCTTCCTACAATCAGAAATAAAATTCCAAGTATTCTCCCATTTATTTCAATATTTATCATTGCTTGAAATTTTACTCTCTCTTTTCGTTTTCCCACAGCTAGCGAGCAATATATCCCATTAACTGGTAAAGACATTACTTTAAAACCACTACTTTGTAAATTATCATAAAAATTTTGTGAGCATAGTGTGCTATTTGATCCCGTATCTATAATTGCATTGTATTGTTTTCCATTTACTCCAATTTTGATTTTTAGGTGGATCTCCTACTTTTTCGTTTTCGTCGATTCTATTTTTCCATTCTCTTTTCTTTTGTATCATCATTTGCCTTCCAGGACTATTTATTTCCGAGTACTTATCACAATCATTACTAGGATACCCAGTTCTCACTGAAGGCGCGTTTGACCGGGTCTGGCGTTTCCCTGATTTTTAGGTATTGCTCCTGTACTATTTCCCGAATTGTTACTTCTGTTTTCCTGCATTAAATCGGGGTTACTTCCTACCATGTTTTTGACCGTGTTAATGGCCTCAACCATTTCCGCATTTTCGGGGGAATTTCGTCCATTAGAATACCTTTCTCCCTGTCTTGGTGATCTCGGTCTAAACTCATTATCTCTGTTTGTCCAATACCCATCATTTGAATTTCTACTATGTCCAAAATAACGTCCCCGTCTACCTCGATCAAATCTATTTGTATTCATATAATTCACCCTTATATTTCTTCCCCTTAGATTACCATTTCTATTTTGGTGATGCCCTTCCTGGTTATATCTACCTTGATTTTCCCACCGGAATGATTCCATCCTTGGTACTGGTCCCTTATATCTTTCCCTAATCTCACTTCTATTCTGATAATACTGTGCCCCTTGCCCGAAAGAATTTACAGTTTCTTTTTCTTCATATTTATTTCCAAATGCGTGTTTTGGCTTATTGACTTCTAAGGCTGATAATAATTCGATCATAGCTGCAATGCTATCGGGTCGGGCTATGATTAGGTAGTGTTGAAGCGTTTCCGGAAAATGTGGAGTAACTATATTTATTAGATCTTTTTCATCTAAGGGAGGATCCAACATCTTCGATTTTCTCGCTATTCTCATAAAATAGTTGACCATCGATTCCTCCGATCTAGGATTAAACTTTCCATTGCTTAATTCGACTCTAATATTAGCCTGCCTACTAGCTCCCCAATATCTGGTTAAAAAGATGTTCCTAAAGGTCCTGTAATCATTATTGTTACCCATAGAAAGGCCTAGCCAATTGGCAGCATTACCCTTTAGGCATTTTCTTACTATCACCATCTTGTACTCCTCTGGTATACGTTTCACCGTGAAGTACTCTTGTAACCCTTCTAAAAAGGCTTTAGGATCATCTGAATCTTCATTTTCAAAAACTGGAGGTGTCATTTCATTTAAGACATGGTTAGGCCAATGTAAATTTGAATTGTCACCTGTCCCTGAACTATTTCTGAGATCAGAATGGGAATTACTGTTACCTCTATTTTGCATCGAAATGTCAGCTGATACACCTGGTATTGCCTCGTTTCTTGCAACTTCATTACTAAGATTGTTGTGATTACATGCATTTTCATTTAATTTCAAATTTTCTAAGGCCTCTTTTACCTGAGTAATTTCTGTTACTACCCTTTTTATTTGGTCTGTAACATCCTCCAAATTTCTAGCCTGCCTTTCACTTTCTACATCAGATCTTTCCATTCTAACTTTACACCCCTGTAGCTCTTCTCTAATTTCTTCCCTGTCTTTATCTAACCTTTGTACTACCTCTTCCCTTTGTTTGTCTAATTTATATGTTACTCTTTCCCTTTCTTTATCTAATTTTTCACTAACTTGTTGACCTAATTTCTTTTCAGAATTCTTTACTTCTTGCCTTATTGTCTCTAATTCTCCCTTAACCTGTTCTCTATTTTCTTTGACTTCACTACTAACTTTATTAATTTCCTCCCTAACTTCTTCCCTAAAGGTTTCTAAAGCTCTCTTCTGATTTTCCAATTGCATTCCCAATTCCTGTTGTCCCTTCTCTAATTTCTGTCCTAACTCTGTTCTTAATTCTTTACTAGTTTCATCTATCTTTTCCATTATCTTTTGAAACATATTCTCTATTCCTGACATAATCGCTGGCCTTTCTGAATTACTACTAAACATTTCTGAGCTACCTCTAGGTGTTTCTCTAACGTTCTGATCTTCTACTTCTTGGCATATTCTGCTACCGATTACATTTTGATTATATTCTTCCATCCTAACTACACTTTTCTCAATTTCCGGACTCTCAAAACCTAGAAAATCGCTATCACTGTCTTCCATTTCTAAACTATTTACACGTGTTTTTCTACTCACCAATATTTCACTTTTTTTTTTCTTTTTTTTTTTTTTAACTGCACTTAAACTTGTTCACTACACGTTTCACAGATGTTGACACGCTGGGCACCTTCTTGTTTGCTGGCTCGATGCTGGCCTGGTCGTCTTGGGGTTGGTCCATTCTCTCGACGCCACACGTTGGGTCACCTTCTTGTTTGCTGGTTCTATGCTGGCTTGGTCGTCTTGGGGTTGGTCTATTCACTCGACGCCACACGTTGGGTCGCCATTTGAGGCGGAAAGTCGTTGTGTCCTCGTTGGATCGCCATTTGAAGCTAGAAGTCGTTGTTCAGTTCTCGTTGTGTTGCCATTTGATGCGTAAATGTCGTTGGTCTCGTTGTCGCCCGTTGATTTGGTTCGTTCCCGCTAGCTCAGATTGAGATCTCTTTATTTATCTCGGGTACGCGCAGGTGTTTTATAGAATACCCAAGAAAACCTTTGTATATTGTTTATTACACCTTAGATACTTTCGGGAGTTATGCCGATTCTATATGTAGAGGAATCGCACTCACGTCTGCACTCCACAACGTGCGATGCTGGTCTGGGGTGAGTGGTGACGCTTTCTCACGTACCCACGCTAAAAAAAAACGTTCTCTCCAATTTTAAACGTCATGACGTCATCCAAGAAAGCCTCGTATCCAAAATGCTATTTCCTTTTCCCGCAATTTAGAAATGTCCCTTTCTATTATAACATGTTCTTTTATGAATTTCGAATATATAATTACCTTTTTAGGATTAAACGATGTTTACTTTATATTTTATTAAATATATCGTGCGACTTTTAAGGTTAGCAGACCTGACTTTCAAATGTGTATTTAAACTATGTAGTATGACGTCATGACTCGTTAATTTCAAACCAATAATGCGTTTATCCTACAAATTTAACGACTATTATTTACTCATATCTTGCTCACCTTACAACACTTCCTGCTCTATCATCTATTTATGTTATTACTTAACACTTATCGCAAATCTCACATCCGGCAATTAAATTAAAACGTGTCTTTATCAAGCCCATTCGATTGGAAATCTAAATTTCGGTATCAACGAGCTGCTATGTATGTGTGTGACCATAATAATGGAGGTCCAAGGCTACAGGGCAACTAGTGACTGTGTGCAAGGTCAAACTGTGTGATAACACCATAGTGTCCAGTAAGCTCTAGAAAGTTCTTTTCTGAGCACATTGTACATGTGCAAGAAAGAACTCAAAGGAGGTTACGTCACACTGGCTCCAGTATAAATAGGACAGACAGTGAGTAGTTTGGTTGAGTGATAGAGTTGAGTTGTTGTTTTAGTCGTCGTTAGAGTTAGTTTTAGTTATGATAATGAACCGGCCAGTCTGTCAGTGAGTACGTATGTGTCGTCAAGTGATTGTATCGTGATATTAAAGATGCAAGAGACAGTGAAACTGGAGAAAGACATTGAAAGACTGAGAAAGATTATTGGAAGAACAATTGTGAATTGTAACAGCAGAGAAGACTATAAACTGTGTTAGTAACAGAAGGAAATTGTGCATTTGTGGTAACATTGAGAGGAAAATAAGGTGTTGGAAAAGTAGGCTTTGCATTTTGCTGCCTTTGCTACAATAACATGGTCTAGTGGGAGTCATTGCTTTTGTCATAAGCTGAAGGACAAGTGGTCTGGACTGGCCCCATTACTTGAATTTCATAATTAATCTAACTCAACTATGTGCAGGATGCAAACCACTAAAGATTGAAGCTCAGTTATGCTCAAGATGTATTGTACCTTTTTTTACAGGTTACCAAATTGGTGGATAAGGGTGAGCGCCTTACTCAACCAGAACATTGCCCAGACAGCGTGTACAGGATAATGGAACAGTGTTGGGCTTACAAACCACGAGATAGGCCAACTTTCAGTGAGCTTTTGGAAATCTTTTCATCTGACCCAGAGTATATCAACATCAAAGAACTGATTCCAGCTACAAATATTAGCTAGCATCTCATTCAGTGCTTGAATGACTAAGTTCCATATCAAATGTAATTGTTAACAATAGATATAATGTTATTTAGTATTCTGTTATACTATTTAGAGCATTGCCCAGGCAGTGTGTACAGGATCATGGGCTACAGGGTAGGCCAACTTTTAGTGAGTTTATGGAAAGCTTTTCATCTGACAAGAACTGATTCTGGCTACAGATGTTATCTGCCATCTTGCTCAGCGTTTGAGTGACTGAATTTTCCATATCATATGTAATATACTGATATAGTGTTATTTAGTATTGTGTTATGCTATACAGTATCAATCTCTAGAAATTGATATGCATCCTCATAGTTGAGCAGAATTTATTACAATAAAGTATTTATGCAATTCTAGGATTATAAACAAGTTTCTATGATGACGAAGATTGTGTGGTCCTTTATGACATGTGTGATGCAACAAATGTTTAAATACAGTTGAACCTGACTTGTGCTTATATCGAGGGGAAGAGGGAAGATTACTTGTAACTAAGAATTACTTACAAATATGATTGTGATAAGGTAGCATTTTTTTTAAAAAAAAAAAAAGAAGTAATATTTTGGGCCTACATGCATAAAATTTTACACACAACAGGTATGTGTAAAGAAAATATTATTTTGAACTTGGTCCTGCTTTAAAGAAATCAGTTAATTTGGCTTGTTTTACTTTTCATGCATTAAGTGCATATACTTCATTTTGTTGCTAATGACTACGTAGCATGGTATAAGCAATTCCTAAGCCTGACGCAATTTTGGGTTTGGTTTTGTTGGGATTAAGTTCCACCTCTTGTATGAGTTTAATTCGTGATCTAGCGTATAGCATTTCCTTTTTCTGATCTCCATGGCTGATAAAAAGCAATTTAGAACTGAAAGACAAAACCGCAGTTAATCAGTAGACACCAGATACCAAACATTTTTATCTTTACTTCTAATTTTTTTCTAAGACATTGTCGCCCCGAAAGGCACTGGCTCTACCTGCAAATGTCTTCATCTTTTGTTTCTGCGGCCAAAAGCCGCCAGCTCAGCTTCGTCTTTGTCAACAGAGATAAGAAAAATACACCTCAAGTTTCTCTTAAGATGGCATATGCCATATGCTCATAATTATGTAAAACTTAGTTGTATTTCACAAATTTAATATGTATAACAGAGAATTAGACATAAATGCATTACGTATAAATGAGCTTCTATTAACATTAAGAGGTAGAACTGGAACTTAAAAATTCAATGCCACAACTGGGATTTGAACCACTGAGCTATTGTGACAAACTGCTTGTGTGTTTAAAAACACCAACAGTAAGTTTGTTGGCATAAATAAATAATAATTTCTATTAACATGTTTCTAAATTACATTTTGCTGGGAGCTACAGAAATTTACACATAAATACAAATTACTTAGAACTGGTTTATGTATAAAGCAAGTTCAACTGTAGATAATTCACTTTGAATTCCATTCTGATTTTCTCGTAATGTGTAAAAGTCTGAAGCCTTCTGTAATAATACTCTTTTGATACATTTATATTTGTGCTGGGAAGGAAAACACCTGACTTCAGGTGCTAACAGCGAAAACTACTTTAGAACATGGCTGATGCATACTAGAAATACAGATGGGGACTTCAGATGTAATTAAAAATCTCATAACTTTTGCATTGCAATATTAATGGTAACCTTAAACAAGTGCCTTGTAAACAATGATGCCACATGTTGTTATCCATATTTTCCACGTCATATGAAAGTCAACTATATACTGAGTGAATCTTCTCTCCAGAGGATTAGGAAGTTCTACACTTCTAGCTTTTTAGAGAGTATGCTATAAACACAGTCCTCTGCATCAAATTGACTTTGGCCAAATTGACTGCTATGTGACTTTGCGCATTATGACTCATGTTGTATGCAGTTGTTCCTTTAGTGGTGAAGGTTAAGATTATTTTGGCTGTTTCTTAGAAATTCTGGCATGGAAGGCATAAATAATAGTTATTCTGTCATATTTGTTGCTATAAAAGGTCTAATGATACAAATTTAAATACATTACAAATTACTATTAGAATATGTTTAGCTGAGCAGGAATAAATGTGAATAAAATTAGTTTAATATGAGTGACAAAGTACGCTTTGCAGATATTCTTATATAAAAAGAAAACCAAGAAATAGTTCTGGAGCAGCATTCACATACTAAATAAAAATAAACTCCTGTTTTACATCCAGAAAGCATATTTTAATAGTTGTGAACCTCTTTGGTTCCCCAAGTAGGCATAAATACAGGGACTGTCATTTTTGGACTACACAGATAGGGTTATGTGTTTTATAATATTCCTACATACACTGCATGTATAGGCATGAAATTGGAAAGATGCATAGCTTTGAAAAATGCAATGCTACAGCTGGGACTCCAGCAATGGGTCTTCTCTCTCTAGTAACTTCTTTGTTGTACAAATATTTGAATAAATAAACTGTTGTTCTAGACTGTTCTCAAAACATTGAGATAAAAAAAATAAACGTTCAGAATTCCTGACCTTCATTGTGGCAGTACAGCAACTTTTGCTGTAGGAGAGTACAAGAAAGGACACTAAGATTCACTCGGTATGAATGTTATATAATTATATACAAGTATTTATAATCCTAGCATTGCATAAACCATTGTATGCAACTGTTGTATAATCTTTTTAAGCTATTTATGAAAATTAGCAGATGAGTATTCATTCATGCCATAATCTAAAGGATTATACATTTGTTACATAAATAACAATTGTAATAGTGCCACAGATATTGCTCCTCTATTTTAATCATGGATTCCTGTTTGGAATCATGCAACTTGGCTGTGTGTAAGAGAAGTTTTCTTTGAAAGTGAATTTTTATCATGAATATCTCTTTTTAATGTCAAATCTCAATTATGTGTGACAGTGAAGCAGTTCTAAGGCAGAGGAGAACTCAGGATATGTTTACGTGAGTAAGGGTGAAATGCAGTTCTTATTCCAAATTTACTGAATCTGAAAGCCTTAAAATTGTTTACTTCTGTCATGTGCCTCAGGCTTCCATTCCATTAGTGCCAATGGCCAGTGCATATTATGAGGAGTCTTTGCTGTATTTAAAATTTTTAAACTCTTATTGAGAATTTAGATTTATTTAATGGTTGCCATTTGGGTAAGACCTGATTTTAGCAAAGTGTACATAAAGGACAGTTTTATAAATGTTTTACATAAATATATGAAAATTTGTTTATCTGAATAAAATGCATTATGTTATAATTACTTACAAGTGCATGTCTATTTATTTTCTCTGCCACATACATAGTAGATAGAGGAAGGTATTGCACTCTATCCAAAAATTTGATACCAAGATTTCAGTGGAAATACACGTTTTGAGGAACCTGAATCCAAAAATAAGCCTTTTTAGGAAAAGGATATGTGCATGTGTGTGAGAACAGCTTAACTCAAACATAAAATGTTGGTTAAATACCAAACTTGGTGTTTAAGTTCAGAAACTTCCAAGAATGTGACCCAATTTTCAAGAAAATCCCACTCCCAGGCTACCCTTTACATGGGACATTTTTCGAAAATTTTGAATGGCTCTAATGATTTTATTAAAATATATATATTTAAAATGTTTTTATGAAAAATGAAACGTGTAACTGAATTTTCTGGGAATGACTTCTTCATTATAGGTGACTTTTGCATAACTGGTGAACCGTAAGAAATAAACAAAATCTTACTTCACAAAACATGTAGATCCCAGTAAGTCACACAATTTGTGTCAAATTCATTTTTTTGTGGGATGAACCATTTCCGAGACATTCCTTATTATTTGTTTGAATTTTCCAATACTTGTGCTTTTCTGTAATAGAGAGTCATTCATTTTTTTTTATCTCTTGGCCATGGAAAGAGAATAGAATTTCAAAGGCATCATATAGAACCAGCTTTTTAAACATTTGACTATTGTTCAAAGCCTACCGTATTTCCCTATTCCTCTTGCACCTACAAGAAAATTATGGCTATCACAAAATTTAATGGCAGCTGATATCTGACAATTAGTATTCTCTTTCCAGCTGTGCAAATAAATTTTGTGGGTGCAAATGATATTCTTATAACTGTCTGTACAGCACATTATGCAATGCCAGAATGCATGGCAGGCCTCTGATTGGATTTTGTGTTGAGTGAGCTACTATTTTATTTTGCAGACAGCCATAGCAATAAGATAATTTCTGCAAATGTTTTATTTTGATAACATGAAGTAGTTAGAGAAACGAGCATGAGTAATAAAAGTACGTGCAAGACTAGAGAGTCATGTGAGTGCAACACATCAGATTTTTAGAAAAAGGTGTGTGTGCATGCGTGCAAGTGTTACGGAACATTTTTCGAAATATTGAAGAGACTCACAGCTGCATGACCAACCAGATCATATGAACAAAGAATTCTGTAAAGTCATCCTAGAAACAGCAAAAAACATATTCCTCGTGGAAGAATTAAATTTTTCAAACCCTTTTGGAACTCCCAGTTAGAAGAACTGAAAAAGCAAAGGGATATAGCTAGAAATACAGCTGAACAAACAAAAAACATATCAGATACACAAATATGGCGGAAGAAATGTGCCTCACTAAAAAAAGAAATTAAAACTGCTAAAAGGAATCACTTTAATAATTTCTTAGAAAAAATGGATTATAGGACAGATGGTAACAAAGCTCATAAGTTCATAAAAATGTCAAGGACAGGAAAGAAAACCGCAGCACACCTATCATACACAACAATAAAATATTAGTAAATGATGCAGTCATAGCCGAAACATTCAATAAATATTATGCTCATTCACATAAAGTAACAAGAAATAATAAAAAGGAACGTAAAGAATTTAAGAAAGATTTGAAACAAGAAAGAGAATGTGATCCTAACACTCAGTGCAATATCTTTTTTCAAAATTTTAATGTGCAAGAACTGAACATTGCAATAAATAATCTAAAAAAACAAAACATCTCCTGGACCAGATCACATACATCCAGAGTTCATAAAAAACCTTGGAAAAACAGCAAAACAACAACTACTGAAACTCTACAATCTATCCTGGAAAACCACTGTACCTGCTGAATGGCGAAAAGCAATAATTGTCCCACTCTTGAAGAAAGACAAAAGAGCATCAGAAATAAAAAATTATAGACCAATAGCTCTTACTAACATAATAGCAAAAGTGATGAAGAGAATGGTGTCAAATATGTTAAATTGGTTTCTAGAATCACAAAATTTAATATCCCCATGTCAAGCTGGATTCAGAGAGTTCCACTCTACAAATGAACAAGTCTTACTTCTCAGTCAAGAAATCAAAGACTCCTTCAATAGAAAAGAAGATAATGTATCAGTTTTTATTGATTTCCAAAGTGCATATGATTCTATGTGCAGAACAAAACTACTAAAGAAAGTAAAAAAACTAGGGATACAAGGTCCAATGTTTTCATGGCTATGTCATTTCCTAACACAACGCTTTATTGCTACCAGATATGGAAGAAATATATCTAAATACAAACAAGTACACCGTGGCTTACCCAAGGCGCAGTGCTCAGCACAACACTTTTTAACACTTTGTCACCGCGCCCGCCGCATCTGATTGCCTACACTGGGGAGGGCGGACCCAGCCAGTCGCCTGCCTGGCCTAACGACCTGCCGCCGACAACAATAGGAGCGTACGAGACAATAGGTATTACATGGCGGTGCGGTTTCTGGACCGTTCCGCCACAGGCCGCCGACAACAATAGGAGCGTACGAGACAATAGCTATTACATGGCGGTGCGGTTTCTGGACCGTTCCGCCACAGGCACTCCCGAATATTCTACCTCCAGAACTTTCGCTCTGTCTAAGGACATATATAAGTCGCTGCCAAGCACCGGGCAGCGGAAAAAAGACGTATACGAAGCGTTGAGGAGTCGTGCCGACTAGCAGTTCAATCTGACAGTTCTTATTTGTGATTCGGCAGTTGTTCTGTTGCTCTGAGCTTGTACAAAAGTAATCTGAGTGTAACGTTAGCACTACGCTAACAGACAAAAAGGCAATAAAGTGTGAATAGCAGTAACTGGTGTTTTCTTCATTTGTTACACTGGTGTCAGAAGTGGGATTCGTCAAATTGCTTCTAGTTTCGTTACATCGTCGTTAGAAGTTGCAACGTTAGAACCAAGATGGAAGGAGATTCGGAAACCAGAATGATAGCAATGATGAAAGAATTATTCGCCGGAATGAAGACAGAAATGTCCAAGATGAAGACGGAGCTATCGGCGAAGATTGACGGGGGACTCGTCGTCGTGACGGAAGGCGCGAAAGTACTAGACGAACTGGTTGATGTGAGGGAAGACGTGGAACAACTCGGCGAACTGATTGGCGTGACGGAAGACGTGGAACAAGTCGGCGAACTGATTGGCGTGACGGAAGACGTGGAAGAACTCGGCGAAAAGGTGGAAGACCTCTGCCAGCATGTGGACGTCGTGGAGGACGACGGGGAACGTCTTGGCGCCCTGGTAGTAAGAGTTGACGAGAGCGTCAAAGTACTGGATGCCAGGGGCAGACGGAATAGCGCGGACCCGGGGAGGGAGCACCTAGTGGCCGAGGCGACAGTTGCGCCCGTTTCAGATAACGAAAGTGTACGTCCAGGACCTCCGGGGAAGACAAAGGGGCAGTTCAGGGACGTCGTCGAGGATCCCCTGGAGGAGTGTGTCGGGTACGTAACCAACCAGGATATGACGTGGAGGACGATCAGCAGGGAAGCGCACAAGCAAACGAGTAACACGCGAGAACCGACTTGGCGTGGGACATGGGGGGACCGTCGGAGCCATCCAATCACCTGACGCATAGTGCCGTGAGCGGAAGAATGGCGGACATCGTCGTGGACGGCAGGATACAGGACAGGCCGTGCCGAGCGCGAGTGAACACGAGTGCAGCGGTGGACGTGACTCGCGCGGATGTGGCGGGTGTTGTTGCCGGACCCATTGGAAGCAAGGTGGCTGCGAAGGTGCGCCAGAGAGGTCGGCGGACATGGTACTCAGTGAACCGTTTCCAAGTGCGCAGGATGGCCCGTCAACACACCAGGAAGAAGGGCAACTGGACGAGGGACCGTCAAGACCGGCGGTACTGTTGCAGAATTTCGAAGCAGGATGGCATACATCGTCCTACCCGGACCAAGGGACACTATCCAACAGCGATACCTAGGATCGTGCCTCCTGGAGAAGAGGTTCGATGGGTTAGTCCACCGGTGCGCAAGGGAGATGCCGCAGTGATAGTGCTGGTTGGAACGACCAGCTCTGAGGAGGGAGCAGTGTCACCGCGCCCGCCGCATCTGATTGCCTACACTGGGGAGGGGGGACCCAGCCAGTTGCCTGCCTGGCCTAACGACCTGCCGCCGACAACAATAGGAGCGTACGAGACAATAGCTATTACATGGCTGTGCAGTTTCTGGACCGTTCCGCCACAGGCCGCCGACAACAATAGGAGCGTACGAGACAATAGCTATTACATGGCGGTGCGGTTTCTGGACCATTCTGCCACAGGCACTCCCGAATATTCTACCTCCAGAACTTTCCCTCTGTCTAAGGACATATATAAGTCACTGCCAAGCACCGGGCAGCAAGGAAAAAGACGTATACAAACCGTTGAGGAGTCGTGCCGACTAGCAGTTCAATCTGACAGTTCTTATTTGTGATTCGGCAGTTGTTCTGTTGCTCTGAGCTTGTACAAAGGGAATCTGAGTGTAACGTTAGCACTACGCTAACAGACAAAAAGGCAATAAAGTGTGAATAGCAGTAACTGGTATTTTCTTCATTTGTTACAATATTTATTAACGATCTGCCACAACAAATACAAGAATCAGGTGTGAAGTGTGCACTATTTGCTGATGACTTAGTAATGTGGACTTCAAAACCAAAAAGCTAAAGTACAGAACTAGAAAAAACCATGCAACAATCCTTAACCAACTTACAAAGGTGGACCAAAGAAAATTTAATGACTGTTAATACAACAAAATCAAACTACCAAATCTTTTCACTAAGAAAAAAACCATTAAAAATAAAACTAAATTTTGAGGGTCAACAATTACCAGAAACAAAGGAAGCAAAGTATTTAGGAGTTACATTTGATACCAAACTTACATGGACCAAACAAATAGAAAATGTAATACAAAGAGCAGAGAAGCGCCTTTCACTGTTAAAACGTCTAACAGGAATGAAGTGGGGATGTTCCAGAGCAACTCTTAACACAACATACAATGTATATATATAAAGCCATTATTTACTTACTGCAGCGAAGTTCTTGTAACAGCAAACACAAAAAAAATTCAAATCTTTCAAAACCAAAGTCTGAGATTAATTACAGGTGCTATCAAAACCACACCAATAGCAGCTATGGAAATACTAACCAACCAATATCCCATTGAATATGAAATAGAAAAAGCGGCTCTTATTCAACACGAAAAGTTGATCAGACTCCCATTCAATACATGGCACAAGAGAAATTTTATACATACACTAAAGACTCAGGAGAGCTTTCTTTCCAAAATTCAAGACATCAAGAAAAATGTACACCTTCCTAATTCAAAGGAAAACTTCATATCAGTCAATCCAACACATACATTAGACATCACATATTATTTACACCTGACAGAAGAAGTTAAGAAAAGTGATACTCCAACTAGTGTTCTAAAATTGTTGGCATTAGAGACAATCCATACTAGATTTCCAGAACACGAATGGCTCCATATGTATACTGATGGATCATTGATATCAAACCAAGATGGAGCAGGTGCTGGAGTCACATGTCACCTCTTTTCCTATTACAAATCTTTAAGTTATGGAACTGCTAACTTTGATGGAGAAATTGAAGCAATTCGAATGGCTCTACAAAATCTTTTGTACAGAATTTCACATTTTCAGCAAGCAGTTATTCTCTCAGATTCCAGGGCAGCAATTATAGCAATTACTTCCAAGTTGTCACCAAAAAACCAAACAATTATAGAATGTTGGAAAATCCTTACCCATCTAACCGCACTTCAGAAACACCGTCTTCCAATGGATACCAGCTCACTGTGGACTGAGTGGCAATGAGAAAGCTGATTTTCTTGCAAAAAAGGTTACCAGCGGTGTACAAAAATCTATAGTTAATCTACCATTTTATGCAGCTAAAAGTTTAATTAACTCTGAATTTAAAAAAGTTATTGCAAGATATTACTGTGAAAAATCAAAGAATAAAAGATGGGAACTACCAAACATTCAAACAGTAATTCCTGAGTATCCTCGAAAAACAGCGGTTGCAACCTTCCGGTTGATTACAGGACATGATTGTCTGGCAAAACATTTAAACAGAATTGATATATATTCTTCACCACTCTGTCCTCTATGTGATCTGCAAGAGGAAATGGATCGAGACCACCTTCAAATATGCCCGGCCACTTCTAGTGCTCCATCCATCACTGAAAAATATTGGAGAGCAAGAGGATTAATGACTTCATTGTCAGAAATCCAGCATTAGCTAATAACAACAACATTTTTCGAAAAGTTTATTTTCCTCACATATAACTCTAACAATTTTGATTAAAATAGCATATGTTTAAGAATATTTTCATGACAAATTAAATGTACATCATGGATTCTCTGGGAATGTCCTCAAAGTTGTTTTCATTCTGGACGAATACAAGGTATAACTAGTAAACTGTAAGAGATAGAGAAATCTTACTGCACACAAAATGTAGGTCTTATTAAAACATAGAATTTATGTTAAATATATTTTTTGTGGAGTGAAGTATTTCTAAAATATTCTTTATTATATGTTTGAATTTTCAAATACTTCTCTCAAATGGAAAGCTGTTTTTTTATGTATTTTCGAAACGACATACAAAAGAAAGGAATGACAAAGCCATCACATATTGACCGGTTGTGCTCTTAAAAGGTTTATCACTTTTATCACCCGTATTTCTCTTGCACCTAGAAGAAAATTAGCAACAAAATAATTTCTACAAATGTTTATCTCATTTAACATGAAGTAGAGGAATATTTTTTGTAAGAATAGTTTGTGCAAAAGTAGAAAAAGTCATGTGTGTGCGGACGTCACATTTTCACTTTAGCTTATATGAGGGCTGTCCTGAAGTAGTGGACCTAACAAAGAAAGCACAAACATTTTGGGAAAAAACATCTTTATTTCTCTACTTAGTCTCCTTTCAGCTCGACACACTTTTCCCAGTGATGCTCAGTATGGTCAATAGTGACAACTATCATGCTCTGCAAAGTAACCATCAGCTGCATAGTCCACCTCTTCATTTTTGGCAAATCTTTTACCATCAAGTAATTTCTTCAAGTTTGGAAAGAGAAAACAATCAGAGGGGTCTAAATCTGGTGAATAGGATACATGAGGAAGCAAATGAAATCTCAACTCATTGATTTTGGCCATGGCAATAATCAGTGTGTGAAGTGGTGCATTGTTTTGATGAAACAAAAACTTTCGTTTTCTGCCAAATGTAGCTGTTTTTGCTTGATATCATCACTCAACACTGCATTAAGTTTGTATAATGTTTACCATTGATTGCTTTTCCTTTTTGGAGATAATCATGAAAATTATTCCTTGTGCATCCTAAAAAAGCATGTCATGACGTTGCCTGCATATGGAACTCTGTCTGCCTCCTTTGGAACCTATTCTCCCCTTTCAATTCACTGTTTCGACTGTTCCTTTGTCTCAGGTGTGAAGTAGTGGCCCCGTGCTTCACTCAGGAGCCTACTACGGTAGGTATGGGTCTTGGGGCACCCAGGTTCCCGAGCAGCTCACCATCATTTTGCCCCTTTCATATCCATCAATTCTGCCACACTGTAGCTGCTTTTGTCTCTACTCATCATCCTCTTCCTCTTCTAAGCTTATTATTGAGACTTATTATTTTATAAGATCTTGGGTTTATTAACTCCTGCCTCTCCGGCAGGGATTTTTTCTATCTCTGTGGTCCTTTCCCACGGTTTCAGCATGGCTCCCGACACGTGTGTTCTCCGGAGGTCTCAGGTGCGAAGGTTGGACACACCCTTCGCACTGCCCCCATGTGTAATCTAAGGAGCGGAGCCCGTCCACATCGTCACGTAGCTCTCTGAAGGACCGGCCTGTGTTAATTTCCCGACAGCTGTGTGCCATTGGGTTAGTATCACTGGCCAGAAGCGCTGACGAACCCAGGGTAATCAACCACCAGTCCCCTGAATCCATGTCTGTCTCTTGCACACAGGCACAGCATAAAGTGGAGAGCCACAGGCGGTTATTCCTGTGGTAGGGGCATAAAGTCGGGGTGTACGTGGTGCACGGTTTACCCATGTGGACAAGCAGTGGAGATAGGGTAATCCCTCTGAACATGAGGTCCTTCATGGAGAGGTCTCCATGGCAGCACAGACCGTGGAGATTTGATGTCTTTCTTCTTTAATCCCTGCATGGCAGGTTCCGGAAGGGAGTCGATTTCAAAATGCATCTGCGCAAAATCCCTTTCACTGATAGTTTCCTAGTTGTGACCTTGGCATGTGAAGGAAAAACGGCAAAGGACCTGAACCCATTTTACATTAAATGAGAAGTGGGCAGGATATGTGGACCAGCAAAAAACGTGAGCAGACTACTAGACGGTACGCTATTAATAGACAAATAATGCAGACCAGTTAAGTTTGTTGGGGTCCTACCCTATCCGGGTAGCCGCATACAAATCTCTGAACTCGTGTCGTGGAATTGTCACCACCTCCAGTCTGGACGGTCTTTTGAACAGGACATAGCCACCATAGCTTGAGGCCAACGTGTGTCTCAAGCTTACCGTCTCACTCGCAAGCAGGATGGTAAAAAGCACCCTTTGCGGACGGTGTTTCTCACCTTCAAGGGTACTTAATTGCGGGAATAAGAATTTAGCGGGTATGAACGAGCCGCAGTATGTTCCGCACCCTATACGCTGCTTCCAGTGCCAGGTAACTAAGACGTCAGGTAACCATTCTGCTGTTTATGAGCGTTGTGGCTTACCCGTACGTCAGGGAACGGCGTGTACCCGCAATCCTTCCTGTGTCATCTGTGAAGGGAGTCATCCATCTAGCTCGCGGCAGTGTGCGAAATTTCTGGAAGAGAAATGTATGCAGGAGCCACGAGTGAAAGAACACCTTAAGTTCCCAGAAGCGCATCGTCGCTTTCAGCAGCTCAAACCTGCTACCACCAGGAGCTGCCCGCCGCGCTCCTGTCAACACTGTGACCAATCAGCACTTTCCTGTCTCAGATGCTTCCGCACAGACCTTCCAGCGAGTACCCTCCACTGTCTTGCCACATCTGCACCGACTACTACATCTTCAGCCGTGCAGACAACAGCTCGCAAGACGCCCACAAGCGTAGCCAGCCTGTCGACCAACATCGTTCCAGAACTACTGTTCGCGCCAGCAGCCGCTCCTCCTCGATGAAGTCCCGCTCCCGTTCCGCGAGCCGCAGGACAACTTGAGACTCCCGCACGTCAGGGGAGTCACCTGAGGAGGGCAAATTCTGCATTTACGGTCCGAAGTCAACTAAGGCAAAGATGAAAAGGATGAAGACCAAACACTAATCTCTTTACAATGGAAATAATCCAGTGCAATGTTAATCGGTTCCGGGCACGTACTCCGGACATACAGCACTTAGTCTTTCAACTCTCTCCACCAATCGTCTGTCTACAGGAAAGCCACTTGCAGCCTAATCACTCTCTCCACCTTCGTGGTTTTTCAGCATCCCAGCATTACTTTGCCGCTGATAGGTGAGCAAGCGATGGTGTTGCTATTCTGGTGGCGCATAACACCTCAGCCACCGACATACCCCTTAACATCCCGCTGCAAGCCGTAGCGGTATGTGTCCAGTTGCAGGGCTTGTGCTTCTCTGTTTGCAATGTATATCTGCCACCGTCAGTGCCGTGCACGAGAACGATCTTACGGCCCTCTTGGCACAGATTCTGCCACCGCTCATCTTTCTCGGCGATCTGAATGCCAAGCACACCCACTGGGGCTCCGACGCTGACGATGCTCGTGGGTGCCTTGTGGCAGACGTGTGCGATCTGCCCGGCTTACTTTTATTAAACACTGGTGTCCCTACGTTTTTATCATCTGGCTAAGGTATTCAATCCGCTCTAGACTTTTTTGTACCCTGTCCTTGGTATCCCTTCTTGATTACTCGGTACTTTCCGACTTATTTGGTACTGATCATTATCCCATTAACATTCACCTACTTATCTGGCCACATCCTGTGCCAACACGACATCCACACTGGATTATTTCCAAGGTTGACTGGGAGGAATTTCATCCTTCATTCACCTCACCGACGATATTTTTGCCACCATAGACGAAATGGTGGAGTATTTTACTTGCTCTATCCTCGCAGCAGATTCATTGAAGCACGCAAGCGTATTCTGCATTGTTACATCATTTGTAGCTTTTAAGCCTGCTAATGCTAGGGAACGATTTATACTTCGTGACGTCAAAACGCAAGTCATGGGAAAACTATTTCTCTTCCCTTTCCCGTCGAAGTTCGGCGCAAAAGGTGGACTGCTGTTGGGCGTATCTATGGCGAGCAGGATATCGCCGACGCCCTTACCGATTCTTTCCCTGCTACTAGCCAAACCCAAAGCTAACATAGAGCGGTTTTGGCTATCAATGTATCTGCGAAGCGGATAGTTCTTAATTTTAACAGTGACTATAGTGAACCGTACAACACACCTTTTACCGAAGCGGAGCTGGCGCATTCTTGTCCCTCGCAAAGGATTCTTCTCTTGGTCCTGATGACATCCCGACAAATATTACTTCATCTTCCACCTGCGGCTCTTTCATTCCTGCTGAGCTTCTATAACCACATCTGGTTTCAGCAGGTTTTACAGTCTTCCTGGGGAGAGGGTATTGTCATTCCTATCCCTCGACCCGGAAAAAAAAACGCTACACTTCCCTCTAGATACCGCTCTATTTGCCTCAGAAGAGTCGTTTGCACGACCTTAGAACGGATGTTTAACACTCGTTTAGTATGGTGGCTAGAGACGAACAACCTGCTGGGCAACGTTCAGTGCGATTTTCGTCCCCACCTGACACGCATGGAAGCTTACACCCAAAATGCCTTTTTTTCTGTAGCAGCATGTCGTGGTTGTCTGCTTCGGTCTGTAGAAGACCTACGACACCACCTGGCGCTATGGGATTCTCCGTACTCTGCACGGTTATGGTTTACGCGGTGATTTAGCGATATTTCTTTTTAACTTTTTAAAACTACGCCGCTTTCGTGTCCGCATTGGAGCTACGCTCTCGCGCGAGAGGATCCAGGAGAATGGTGTACCCCAGGGGTCGATTCTGAATGTAACGCTTTTCGCCATTGCCATTAACGGCATTGCTAGTGTTGTTCGTAGCGGAATCCCGATATCACCGTATGTTGACGACTTGGTTGTACATTATCGCTCTTATAGTCTTGAACAAATCGATTCAACTGCAGTTGACCATAACATCCATCGCCGACTGAGCCCTTCGCACCGGCTTTCAGTTCTCCCCTACGAAAACAGTGTCCACTTTCATCGACTTCGTGGTCAAAAAGAGAAATATAGATATTGATTATTTGGGTGGAATAATATCTTCTGCCCCTACCATAGGTAAGCGGTACACAAAGTAACAATGTGTTGACTGTTTTCCGGGATTACGTTCGTTGATCACTTTAATTCCAAACAACAACAAAAAATGCATTTCTTCATAATCTTATATAACATGTTATTACTTTGTAACTCTTCGCTCATTTTTTTTCATTTTACTAGTAATTTTATTTTTGATTGAAGTTTATATCTGGCTTTCGCCATGAATTGTTAAGGGCGTTAAACCTACATATCCTCCTCTTACAAACCTATTATATTCTTCTTTTACTTTGTGACCAATTTACCTCTAATTTAAAGCGTTGCTTACTGGGCATTACGTTACGTAACTTGGTACCTGGAGCAACACGCAGACATGCAAGACATCCTCGAATATTTCATTATCTCATTAGAAGTGGATTGCCCTGAACTTGTATTTTAAATAATTAAGATCCCAATGTACTTCTTTCCTATGCAGCCTCGCACAACACGCGACAATAATATATTTGCCTGCTTATGTCAAGTTTAAAGAATATTATTCAGCATACGAATTAGCTTAACAGGTTGATCACAGAAATACAAAACAGTCGAATAACGCCAAAGTAGGCTGTCTTTCTGAAACCAGGTTTGCCTGCCTTTGTACTGCCCTAACAGTACCTTAAGCAGTTATTAAATATTCGTTGTTATATTTCGTTTCATCAAACCTCGTTACGGGTAATCACATCTAAATGTGTCACTAACTTCTTCGTAATGTTAAATGAGAGCATGTTGAAATATTTAATTATGTTTATTTCTGTTTTTCAGTGCAATTTTGTGTCTGTGTCTGCATATATACCCATCTTACAGCTATTTTATTCACATACTTCAAGTGCTTCAGTCCTTTTACTTTTAAATATATTGATTCATATATTCTTTATGTCATTATAAATATTTTGTTGTGGGTTGCAAAATATTGAAATGGTATATTGTGATATAAGGATGATAAGTGATTTTTACTGGACCGAGAAAAAGTTTGAAAAGACGAGACCCAGTCGAGACTTTCAACATGTATTGCTTACAATATTTTGGGAGACAATTAGTAATTTAATATGGTGTATGAATGAAATGTGAAACACTAACCTTGAAACATAACATTCATCTTTCCATGGTGTCTTGATGGTTGAACTTAATTAGCATATATTAATTATAGCATCTTTCATATCTCCCTTTAGAAGTTTCGGGTATGAGAGAAGTACAGCCTATTTTCCAATTTTCTTCGATTTCAGAATCAACACTCGTTCAAGTTAGCCGCCATGATTACTATGGGTAATTATTGTTTTGAGCACGGCCTACTCTGTTTATCTCGCGGAACATGTATTTAGGTACAGTGACTGCATAATATCCCCGATCGTCATTGCAATGAAACTTGGACTAATTCGAGTGCTTTATTATTTTAAATCATAACGTATGCAATATAAGTAAGAGGACAATTAAGTATTGAAGTGGTAAAAACCAACAAGTGGGTTTGATTATATTTTATATCATAATTACTCGTAATTAAAATATTGTTAAGTTTAAGGGTGTGAATATGCTAGCGGCCTAGGCCTTAAAAGTACGTAATATACGAGGGTTAATCAAAAAGTAAGTTGCACTTGCTCGCCACAAGAGCAAGCTGTGCGTCGTGACGGTGACCAATGTGTACAAGCTACAGTAAGTGCTGACACAGCCGATAGGTAGGGTGGTGGGGTATCCCGTCGTGTTGTGTGAGGAGAGCAGGCCTGGCTCAATGGCATGCCAACTGGATATTCACTCCAAATTGGAGGTGCGTGTAACAATCAGATTTATGTGGGCTAAACAGCTCAGTTAAATGAACATTCATTGTGAAATCACTGCTCTTTATTGTGGGCATGCAATTTTTCACCGCAACACCTCACACGTTGGAATTGCTACAGCGATTCAAGTGGGAGGTAAGACAACATCCTCCATATAGTTCAGACTTAGCGCCATGCGATTACTATGTGTTTAGTAAGGTGAAAAAGGATCTTGGTGGACGACAATACCGAAACGATGAGGAGGTGAAAGCAGCTGTATCCAGTAGGTGGTTACACAGCACTGGAGGTGATCTTTACACATCCGGAATCGAAAAGTTGGTTGTCCGATCCGATAAATGCTTACAGTTTCTTGGGGACTATGTGGAAAAGTGAACTTACATTGTATGTTGCCATAGCTGTGTTGCCTATGTGTATCTGGTTTAATAAATTGCCATAACTTGAAAGTGCAAGTTACTTTTTGATTCGCCCTTGTAGGAAGGTGGGTTATGCTGGTGAATGTGAATACGGGATAGTTCATTTACCTGCAACATCAACATAACCGCAAAGGCCATGAAATCATACTATCTCTCTCTCTCTACAAACTATTAACGAGCTGAATTGTATACCAATAGTTAATTGGAAATGCACGGACTACAATAGTAGAAATGCTATAGTCTCACGCATATTTTCCTATGCAAAAAGAGTACAGCTGTACGCTCAGGAATTTATGATGGTTAGCTTAAAGTTTACAGAAAGAGAACTGGAACTGTTTACCAAAACAGAGCATGTTTATAATAAGGAGGACTGGTAAATTTTGGTCTGGCTCCTGGACAAACCTGTACATCAAGCGGTGTCTCACGCTCCATGAAGTATGTGGAAGCCCTTAATCATGGACCATGGTAGAGGAATTATTGGAGGTATTCTCTCTTAATGGTTCCAAATGACTCCTTAGATTTTGAAAGTTAAGAAACAGTTGAGATTTTATGTATATCGACATATTTTTTAGCAACATGTTGAACTAAGAGAAACCAGAAAAAGGAAAGACCTTGTTCAATTAAAAAGATTCACATTCTGTCTCAATGAACACAACCCCTTCGGAACTAATTCCCTGGTAATATGGTTCTGTTTCTGATGAATCGGATAATTGTGTCAAGGCTTATGAGATACTGAATGTGAAGAGAGAATACCTCCATGAAATATTTGTCAAATATACTTTTTTGTAGAGATAACAATTTTCTAGATATTCCCTGTAATTGATTTGGGTTTTCAAATAGGTATTTGCACTTTCCTCTGTTCTGGCCATGCAAAGAGAATGCAATTTTTGAGCAATCAGATCTCAAAATGTTTGGCTATGGCGTAACCCTATACTATATTCTCCTATTCCCACTGGATTTATTAAAAATAGGTAATAAAACCATTTCTACAAAGGTTTATCTCGATTGACACGTCTATGGGCTTCATGGGAAGTTGTCTGAATGGACATTGTTTGGCGCGCCTTTCGCACAGTAAAGAGAGGTTATTTTGCCTCCCGGAAGTGTTGGATGACCTTCCTAGCATCGTCGGGGATACGGAGGAAGATGGGCGGAAGTGCCTTAGACGTACGCCTAGGCTGCACAACTTCCGCGTGTCCTTTTCTGTAACAGTATCATTTACTGCAGTGCAGCGGAGCTTTTTACCATTAGAGGGACCAGGTTCTCCTTGAGGCCCCTCTCGGACTTCAACCAAGTTTTGGGAACGGGTTTCCACTTGCAGCTGGTGTTCGGTTGTGTCTTCCACGTTCCTTTGGCGAGCTGAATGAATTTATTTAACTAGCTGCCAATTATTTTACGTAGCAAGTTGATTTTGTTGGTTTTGGTTTTTCAGCATGTCGAGTATAGCGTCAGTTCTAGCTCTGTGACAGAACATCTTTTTAAACTCTTTGGAGACGATAGAGTTATTGCTTCCATTGGAGTTCGAAACCAGCAGCTGGGTCAATCCACGTCAAATCGCACACCCGTAAAACACGACTTTTTCGTAGGAGATTCAAATTTTTTTTATGAATAATAGGCATCAAATAAGGAGACCCGTATTTTTTTATCTCCGCATTTTTAAATTACTTGCTTAGTTATGGCTATTAGAAATTAAGCAATTTCTGCGCCCACTGTAATATAAAATCACTTGTTACTCTAAGGCCATAAAGAGTTGAGAGTTGGGGTTTTGCGCACTGGAAAGGGTAAATACAACACTTTTAACAACTTTCAACCAATCATTATTACACACAAATTTTGTACTGGTTTTTTATGGTATATTTTGTATAACGAAAAATAGAATTTAAATCAATGTGTTAGAAATCTTTAAAAAATGCACACATATTCCCTGACATTTTATCTATAAAATAAGATGATTATGGAGCTTGCATTAGTGCATTTGCTACAATTTTTTTCTGGAGGCCTGCAAGCGCTCACGGACGACATGAAGTAGAGATCCGTTTGTACAGCTGGATTCGCCGTTCTTGGCCCCTTGAAAGCGAGTAACAAGCCAGGTGACTGCAGAAAGCATGCGAATTGGTGCGCCAGCTATACTACTCAGATAATTTCTTCTTACCAAGGCAGTACAGTCCATGCAGAAAAATGTCTCCACAATGTACCTTCTTTCTGACACTCCTGTGGCATCTGATACGTGCTTCTGAACTATTGAATTGTTTTGAAAAAATCTTCTGATGTAAGCAGTTCTTTACTTTTAGCTTCTTCCTTCATGTACGTCCATACATTTGAAATAATTTCTCTACTCTGACTGTGTAATGTTTTGGTCCCTAATTTAGAACGTACAGGTGGCATAACTGATTTATGCTATGATCAATGTCTCACAAATTCACTATATTCACTCTTTTTCGCAAAGATCTATGTCTTCAACTGCACGTGCACTAAAAAGCACCTGTGAATTAGCAAGGACTGTCTCAGATCATGCAGACATCACTACCTTCCCCCTCCCTCCCCATGCGCATGATTTCATTCGGAGAATTATACAATATGAGCTGATGAAAGAGGCAAAAGCTATGGATTCGCCAACAGGACTTCCAGTCAAGGTCTGGGACCAAGAACGATGGGTCCTGCTGTGCTTTAAAATTACACTCCTTCATTCCTTTGTCAAAAACTGAAGCCTTAGTGAAACAATTTTCTTTCGAAGGAGGTCAAGTTGTGTGTTGTATGGAAACATTAGTTTAAAATGCATATTTTAAAAACGTTTTGAAGATGCTAATAGTGTACATATAATAGTGTCAGCTAGCAGTGTTCTCCTTGCTGCCTAAACGTTCATGGAACCTCAAGCAATGAACAGTTGCCGTAATTGAAGGTGGCAATTGTGCGAGGTGACGGTAGCTGTCGCCGCTGCCAGGCGAGTCCGCTGCACTGATTTGCAAGTAAGTTAATTACAACTGAACTATTAGAGACTCCATTCTGATTTTTTCTGAGAATATTGAATCAACTTCATTGCATTTTTATTTTTTTTCCAGATTTTTAAATGGTCGAGTTTATGTTATTATCTAACTTTAAAACTTTAATCGTATAAAATATAATAGTAATAACAATTAATAAAATTTTCTAATAAATACCTCACAAAATACTGCAATTGTTCTTTAATTTGAGCCAAAGATCAAGTAATTTGGTTGATTACAGTCGGAGGTATGATTGATCGAAGAGTGCGGAGCGCGCGATTTTTGGGACATTTCAAAAATTAATATCTGGCAAAATAATTTTTTTTATATAAAACGAAGAAACATAGGTCAAATAAATTTTGTTCTAAAACACCAAAAAAAAATTCAAGAAAATCTGAGAGATCAAGGTCATTTTTTGCCATATTTTGTGCGATTTGACGTGGAATGACTCAGCTGTGGAATACTGTCCTACATGTATTGCACATATTGGAGACGTGCCACCCTTTCCAGCTGTAATAAGGCTACTTGCTCGGGTTGAATTGGGTATACAGGTTGATGAGTAGCGGTTTGTCAAGAAAAAGCGTCATGTCGCCATCATTAACATAGTAGTATAAGGCTACACTGCGTGGGTCAGTCATCGTTAAGTTTTAGCGAGCGCTGGTATGCTCTGATAAAAGAGGGCCGGACCGAGGGCGCCTTTAACGAGTCAAAGACTGTTGGCTGTGCCCGTTTTATCATACCCGCCGGTCAAGTACTTGTCAATCGTGATCTCTGATCTGTAATTCTAGCAGTCGTATAGTGTAAAAACACAAATGGTCAGCCAAAGCTGCGACCAGTAGAGGCGATGGTTCTTATTCATTTTATGTCTAAATAAACAAACAAATACATATACGTACTGCTAGACTCTGAGCAGGATGGAACATTATTTCAATGACAGAAAAATTCACAGTCCCAGTCGGGAATAGAATCAGGTCTTCTGAGTTGGGAAGGCAGAATGTTATCACTTGAGCTCAAGAGTGCTGCACATACATTTTCTATGGAGTGAAAACTTTTTTTAGACAGTTGATAGTAAAAGTCGGACTTTTAGCAGTTCACGACAGTGTTAAAAGTACAAAATTCTTCCATTCAGTGCTCAAAAGCTTTTAACACTCCGATAATGCCAACTTTGGTTTCTTACAGAATGTAACCATGATCTCATTCAAGTAGGCCACGAATCTCAGTTATACAATGCTTATATAAAATGGCGAGTCATTTGAATGTGAATATGGACTGTGCTGAATCTATTGAAGTTTTACAAGCAGCGGAGAGACTGAAATTAGAATCTTTATCCAAAAAATCAAGAAACCAATACGACATTGCATACAACAGATTCTGGACTGGCACAACATAAAAACATATTTTTGCCACTGCTTTCTTTGTGTAAAATGTTGTGGTTTTGTAGAGGTCATCGTGTTCTAACACATGCTAAGAAAGGCAACAACTGAACAGCCCAGCACAATGACTATCACGACCATGAAAAAGGCAAAACAATAATGTATATTTACATATAATGTACCTATAAATATTTGCATTGTATAAAACATAGTGTATGATGCACGGGCTAAAAGAACTTTATTTTGTTCGCAGGTTTCCTCAACTCCTCGGCCTGCGGCCTCGTTTCGGAATCACACCTACTTACAAAATAAAATGTTCCTTTTAACCCTTGTATCATAAGTAACTATTATATTACATACCATTCTCAAGAAGAGCCCAAGCCATCTCTGGAGTACTAAGAGAGTACTAAGGAACTCCTTCAGATTCTGGTATACAGTACGAGTATTCCTTTTAGTCATTTAGGAAGTGAAGTTACAAATTTTCCAATAACCTATGCTTGTCAGGAAGAACAATGCTTTTCGATTATTGCAAAGGTATTATTAAAATCTACTGGTTATTTCTAAGATATACAAGCAATGCACTCACACACAAACATATTTTCTCCCTTTAAATACTAGTACAATGTCAAACCTTTAAGTACAGATGTTCACAAAAAATAGTTAACTTTTAGGAGCCTCACAGTATTAAACTCTGTTAATTTTATAAACTGATTTTGATAAGTCACATCTATTTTATTTAAACTCTTTTGTGCTTGCATGTGTGAGAGAGAACCTAAGTGTGTGTGTGTGTGTGGGGGGGGGGGGGGACGTGTTTGTACAAGGCGGCTCACGTAAGTACACGAATGTCTCTTAAATCAATAGAAAAAAATCTGATGTGTTGTATTCACATGACTCTCTCTACTCTTGTACTAACTATTCTTTCGAACTCTTACTCCTCTATCTTCTTCATGTTAGTTGAGATAAATATTTGCAGACATTATCGTATTGCTTATTTCCTTGTAGGTGCAAGGGGAATATGGGAATACAATAGGCTTTGAGCTATAGTGAAATCTTTTAAAGCTTTGAAATTCCATTCTCTTTGCTTGGCCAAGAGATAAAAACGTGAATAACGATCTTCCACTTGAGAAAAGTTAAGTATTGCAAAACTCACAAATAACAAGGAATATCTTCGAGATTGTTCACTCTATAAAAAGGGTTGTTCGGACATAAATAGTTTTAACGAGATCTGCTTTTTTGTGTAGTAACACTTGGTCTATCTCTTACGGTCTACCTGTTATGCAAAAGTCATCAAGAGTAAACAGGAGTACATCGCCATTGGCAGAAAATACAAAATATACATTTAATTTGCCATAAAAATATCTTGAACATATGACATTTTAATAAAAATCGCTAGAGCAGTTTTTGAGAAAATCAACATTTTCCAAAGCTTTTCCGTGTAAAGGGTAGTTTGGGGCGAAGGAATTTGCTTCAAAATCTTGGTGGTGCATTCTTGAAAGATATTAAACTTAAATACCAAATGTGGTTTTTAACCGACTTTTCGTTTTTTAGTTATGCTGTTCAGTGACACACAGAAACACACACACATGCGGACCTTCTTCTAAAAATTCACTTCTTTTTTATTCAGGGGTCCTTAAAACACATTTCAGGTGAAATCTTGACATCGAATTCTTGGGTGGAATATAATACGTCCGCTACTTACTATACGTAGTGGAGAAAATAAAAACCAAACACAAAGAATTCAAAATCTTATTGGAGTAAAGAACCTTCCATTTTTCATTCGTATATACTCAGACATCGTAAATACTGAGATTTGTGGGTAATTTCCCGTCGTAAAGATAAAGTGACGCTGCTATTTGCGAATACGCCTAAAATTGTCAAGCCCCTCCCGGCAGCGCCCGAAATAGTTGACAAGCTTGCGCTTTTCTGTAACTTCTTAATTCGTTATTTATCTCTATACTGCACGCAGTACGTACTATTTAAAAATGTTAGAAAGAGTTTACACGCTAACCATGCAAGCACACGCAATTAAAATTAGATAACCACTCAATACTAACATGTAACATCATGTGATGAGTTTGTTACCTGCGAAATACATCAGGTGCTGTTTAGTTGCCTGGTGTCTCATTGCTTGTTAAATTCAAGATGTTGCTTTTCCGTATACTTACAACTATTTTACTATCAGGTTTCTTGACGCAAGCTGCCTTTTGCCAAATGACATTAGAGGTGGCTATTAATAACATGGTACATCATATAACACAGGCTTATTTCTCTGCCTCTCCTTGTGTCGTGATAGTCACAGAGAAAACAGAGTCTTTGAGCGAAGTGAAACTGCTTGAAATACCAACAGTGCGTATTATGGTTGGGGAAAATGTCGGAGAACTCCTTATATATGTTGAGGATAGCAACACAACGGATACTTATACTCTTGGAAAAGGTGCGCAGGAGTTCGAACGCCTTCTGACCAACACGCTAGATACTCGATGTCTTGGATTTTTCGTTCAGGTTCAAAACTTTACTGCCATTGTACATAGCTTTGGCAGAGGTTTTGCAAGGACTTTACAGCGGGTTCCAAGAAACTTTGTGTTCTTTCCAAGTGTGAAGACCAAAGACATGGATATGTTCGCTGAGGATATAATGGGAATGACAGAATTGGAGCTGATGCCGAATATACTCATAGGAAAGATACACAACGACATTCCTGTATCCGTGTCTCTAGAGGAAGCACTGAGTCTCAGAAAGTTGTTTTGTTCTGAAAATGCTTTGCCAATTCAAGGAGGTACTCCTGAAGAAGAAGCAGCATTGCGCCAAGGCACGACATTCATTGAAAATCTCTCACTAAGCTTTAAGGACAACAAAAACAAGCAACATGCTAATCCAAAATTTGAAACCATCCCAGAATATTCTACAGATGACATGATCTTAGCCATAGAGCTAGTAACTCAGAGTTACGTTGGCCTTTATCCTTCAGATGAGATATTCCTTGATATGTGGATGCAATTCACGTCAGAAGGATTTTTCATCCTGTGTGCAGACTTTTATCCCGACAAAATATTAGACTTGCAAGGAAAGCCCCTTACTGCAATCGCCGTGCCCTATGATCCGTTCACCATCATGTATCACTTCGATGATCCTCCGGTATACGATGGAATTGAGTTTCTGATATTCTTAGAGCTGGTGAATAAGTTCAACGGCACAATGAAGGTTATCTACGATCCAGATAATTTCTGGGGTACTATATTTGAAAACGGCACCGGAAATGGTATTGTAGGCAATGTTTTGAGTGGAGCAGCAGATGTAGGGTTTTCTGCCATGTATATGGATTGGTATTATGAGTGGCTTTGGATTGATTTTAGGTAAGTAGATGGATCCTTTGCTTATAAGAACACTTAGTGGTGATACAGCGCGGTTGTATTAACACTTCCAAAATTAGCTTCAAACTTTAATGGTAATAAGTCTGATAATATTCTAGTCAAGATAAACTTCAACCCCCAGGGCATACGTAGATAAGGTATGTCTCTATGTGTACAATGTAAATTGAACTGACCAAAATGTAAATTAAAAATGTAAAACGAATCAACTGTATGAGAAAGTACAATAAAGACGGTAAAAGCGTCTGGTTTTTAAAATAGGTACCAGACTACCCGAATTTATAATTAAAAAATCTTATGTGTTCCACTCACATGACTTTCTCTGCTCTCGTACTAACCATTCTTACCAAATCTTATTCCTATATCTTCTTCGTGTTAGTTGAGATAAACATTTGCAGAAATTGTCTTATTGCTTATTTCCTTGTAGGTGTAAGGGGAATATGGGAATACAGTACGCTTTGAGTGATAGTCAAATATTTTAAAGCTTTCAAATTCCGTTCCCTTTGCACAGCTAACATATAAAAATGAATAATGATGTTCCATTTGACCAAGTTCAAGTATTCCAAAAGTCAAACAAATAACAAGGATATATCCAAAATGGTTCACCATACAAAAAATGTGTTTGGATATAGATTGTGTAATTTAGGGAGATCTACACCTTTTGTATAGTAAGATTTGGTCTATCTCTTACGGTTTAAGAGTTATTCAAAAGTCATCCAGTGTAAACAGGACTACAAGGGGTATAGCCAGGAAATTCAAAATATATATTTCATTTGTCATAAATATCTTAAATATATGACATTTTAATCAAAACCGTTCGAGCCATTTTTCGAGAAAATCAAAATGCTCGGAAAATTTCCAGGTAAAGGATAGCTTAGGACGGAGGAATTTTCTTCAAAATCTTCGTGTCGCATCCTTAAAAGATGTTAAACTTAAATACCAACTTTGGTTTATGGCCGACTTTTTGTTGTTGAGTTATGCTGTCCACAGACACACACACACACGTGCGCGCGGAACTTTTTCTAAAAATGCCCTTTTGGGATTCAGGGTACCTCAAAACATATTTCTGGTGAAATCTCCACTTCGAATTTTTGGGTGGAATGCAATACTTTACTTACTAAGTAGAAAAAGTAAAAATACTGTTGTTCTTTGTCTCAGTTATCCATACGTGCAGAGTGCTGCTATCTTGGTCGTGCCGCGACCCAAAATGCTGCCAGGATTTTATGTTCCATTGCTACCATTTTCTTCAGGCATGTGGGCTGCTGTGCTATTATCAGTCCTGGGCATCTCTGTGTGTACTTGGTGCTTATCTGCGGCTTTGCGTCGGCTTTTACCAGGTAACCGATGTTTTCAGTTTCATTTTATATTATAGATTAGTGCAAGCATGTCAAACAAGTCCATTGGCCTCAGTAAGTTTTTCAGTGAGTGGTGCACGTGGGTGGCGAACAAAGTGCTTGCCACGGATATGGAAGACACGTTTGAAGCGAATTGTGCTAATTACCGAGACATTTTATATTAAACTAGCTCCACTTTCCTTGCTGCGTTAAATATTTAGATTTTTCTGTCTTTTACCCTCTCCACTGTCATTGTCGTAATTCCTCTCCTTTCTGTGAAACTTATCTACATGGCATTTGAAGATATGTAATAGAAATGTTTTTTCCCCCTGAAGTGTTGATGAACAATAAAGCGTAAGTAAAATGTTTAACAGTACAAAGCATATAGCCCTTCTAATGCTTGCAATGCAATTGGAATTATACATTTTTCGTATGCTTACCGGTTTATGTACACATAGCTTAGTAACGAAAAGTTGTTATATCTTCTTAAATCTTCATCCCTTTGGTGCTGCGAGTGACACGAAGATCAGATGTGGTGTTTTTTGTTGCAGGATTTACTAAAAAGAAAAGCAATTTCGGCAACACCTACTTGGACACGCTCGCCATGCTGGTGTTACAAGTTCCTAATGAGACTCTCGAAGAATGGAATTATTCTCCTTGGAAACATTTTATGACATGGCTCCTTATTTACTTTCTGCTGGTAACATCTGTTTATAGCGGTGGACTTGCTTCGATTCTGACAGTACCCAGGTATGTAGGTATTTCTTTCCCAATTTATTTTCACTAGCTGAATATACTAGGACTAGTTTTTTTTCAAGGTCCGATCGTTCGCGAAGCCAAAACTACAGTGAACATCAGTTCAAGCTTTGCGCAGATGTGTTGCGCAATGTCCCTAATATGCCTCTTGATCATATCACGTCACACTTGTCAGTTTCCAAGCTCGCAGTGAGCACAGTATCTAAAACAATGGAATCTCCCGCCAAATGTGAAGCGTGTGCTGTAATCCGATTTCTTTATAGGGAGGGGTGCAATGCAGCCGAAATTAATCGACAAATGAGTAAAGTGTACAGTGAAACTTTCATGAGTGACAGCAAAGTGCGGCAATGCTGCAGGACGTATAGATGTTCATGATGGAATCGGTCAGGGAAGAAAGTGAATGTCAACTGATGATGTTCAGCGAGTGAATCGGGCGCTTCGAGAAAATCGTTGATTCACTATTTATGTTGAGTGATTCGTTTCCCCCCCAAAATTTCATGATTAGCTCTCTATACCATCGTAACCGAGATACTTCAGTACCACAAACTGTGTGAGAGATGGGTTCCCAAGGTGCTGTCGGACCATCACGAAATACAGAGAATGGTCGCCGCCTTAACGTTTCTCCAATGCTACCACGATGGAAAGATGTTTTGAACGAAATTATGACAGGGGACATTTCTACTGAAGCCTCATACAGCGGGACTGTTGAAGTCTACGGAGGGCAATTTAGAACAGGTAAAGAGGAATGTTGTCATTATGCATTGTCCTTTTTCATGACAATGCAAAGCGCAGAGTGCAGCTGCAACACAGAAGCTCCTCCAGCGTTTTCATGAGATGAGTTTGATCTCCCACCATACAGTCCAGACTTAGCTCCATTTGATTTTCAGCTCTTTCCCCACATGAAACGGTGGCTAGGAGGGCAGCATTTTGACACGACCAATGACTCGCACACCAGCATAGAGAAGTGCCTGAAAGCGCAGCAACCGCCCTCTATGACGAGCGGATTGGAAAGTTGATATCACTCTCTGAAAAATGTCAACGTCGGCGCGGCGACTATGTAGAGAAGTAGCATGCAGGTGTAGCTAAATGTCGTAAATAAAATATTTTTGATTTTCACTGTCATTTTGGTTTCACAACCGATGGAACCTTGAAAAAAAAAATAGTCCCTGTGCCAGTTCTTCTGACGCATAATTAGGACCAAGCTAAACCAAGATAACTTATTAAAAAATTAGACTTAAGACTCAACAATATATTTATAAGGGCCTTGAACAAATGAACAAGTCAAAATAGTGGACTCTTTAAAACTCCACCTGAACATGAAATTGAGACCCTGAAAAAGGAACTTTTCTGGGAGGACCCAGACCATGAGTGTTGGCAGACTTCTTTCCAGGGTGGGGGGGGGGGGGGGGGAGGGGCTACATGTTGGAAATTTGCAATCCTATAATATTAAATCATTATTTTACTGTCAAAATGTATAATATTTGTTGCAGATAACCGTATTAATTTGTGCTAAATTGTTCTTTACATCAAAATTAAAATAATAGTTTAATAGTCAGTAACTGGCTGCACATTAAGTTCACCAACCGCAGCCCCCCCTTGCTCCCTTTTTGCGGCGCCCATGACCCAGACATATGGTATCCCTATTTTAGTAGATATAAAAATAAATGATAATGGGTAGAGAAACTTATGTGAATATAACAAAACCTTATTATTTATTTATGCCAACAAACTTACTGTTGGTGTTTTTAAACACACAAGCCGTGTGTGGGCAAAGTTTAAGAGGTAGAACTGGAACTTAAAAATTCAATGCCACAACTGGGATTTGAACCACAGACCTTCCGCTTGCCGGGCGGACGCTCTAACCACTGAGCTATTGTGACAAACTGCCAGAATGGCATTAAATTCTCAAGCCAGTTCGTATTTCTCCTGGTAAACCACAAAGGCAGTCTCACATCAGAAACAATTACCCCAATGACTCACCATTGGGGTAATTGTTTCTGATGTGAGACTGCCTTTGTGGTTTACCAGGAGAAATACGAACTGGCTTGAGAATTTAATGCCATTCTGGCAGTTTGTCACAATAGCTCAGTGGTTAGAGCGTCCGCCTGGCAAGCGGAAGGACTGTGGTTCAAATCCCAGTTGTGGCATTGAATTTTTAAGTTCCAGTTCTACCTCTTATAACAAAACCTGTTTACATGCTGCTTCATTCATGTAACATTCTGCACGAATGGATTAGAACAAGCAACTACATGGCAGTACACATTTTGTTGCCAGTGTAAATGAGACTGAAAAAGTAGTAACATGTTTAAAAGGTACGTTGATATATGTCACTCACGTTACGGAATGTCTTTCCAAGCCATTAACATAATGATCTTCCCTTAGATTTGACCACCACTTAAGGCTACTCTATCCTCCTACTTCCATTGTATCTGGAAGGGAATATGTTATAATTATATTGATCAACATGAAGTAGATAGAAGTATAAGCACTCTTAAGAATAGGTTGTACAGGAGCGAGTAGAAAAAGTCATGTGAAGGCAACACATAGATTTTTTTCAGTATTTAATGTCTGTTCTTGCTGTGTTGGGATGGAAACATTCGGGCATACGTTTAAGGTACCTCCCCTACATGAGTCAGGAGTCAGTTACGGGGACGGAGGAAAAGAAAATCTTGGGGGGGGGGGGGGGAGGGGAGAAAAGAGAAGAAAGCTCTGTCAGGGAGGAGAGCCCTGGTGGGATTTGAACCGTGGATCTCCCATATACGGTTCATTACAAACAAAAGAACAAGCACTTTTTATGTGTACTGCTTAATTGTAGCAACATTTAACCCTTCCTGGGCGTAAATATTTTCCTGGTTTTCTCAAGTATTTTAAAACATAAATATTATTCAAAATAAGGCATATATGAAAACATTTTGTTTACTAAATCGTTGAAAACATATAACTAAGCATATAAATGTTCATCAAGTAAACTAAAGTGTATACTTTGGAAGTGATTAGTGCCACAAAAATAATTATTTAACATAACTTGGATGTTTTATTAAGTTGTTCAGGTATTTTCTTTTTCTCCTATCTGTAGTATATTTTTGCTACAGCTTATGGTTTCTGGTAAAATCAGAATCTTTAGAGAAACTTTAGGATACACATTTGATTCACCATTTCAATATCTCAGATGCTCACCTTTTTATTTAAGAAGGTACAACATATTTGCATTTTTCCAAGAAATAGATTTTAAGGGGGAAAGGAAGTTCTTTGAAAATCTTTATTTGCATCATTCAAAGGTGCTTGGCAGATATGAAGTTTGTGTTAAACTCTCACAGGCACACATACAGAGAGAGAGAGAGAGAGAGAGAGAGAGAGAGAGAGAGAGAGAGAGAGAGAGAGAGAGAGAGAGCGACAGCAATAACAGTAAGAAAACAAAACTTAGAAGATTCTATAAATATAACAAATATTTTAGAGACTGTAAGCTTCTCTTATCTTAATATGTGCTGCAAGAGTGGCACCAATGGTTCAATAGAACTATTGCAAAACTATGTAGTCTGCTTTTAATTTCAAGAACTTGAGCAAATATTAAGATAGTAAAGTTTATAGTCTCAAAGATATTTTTTATATTTGTAGAATTATATTGCATCACTTCAGTTTTTCATAATAAAGACAAGAAAAGTTTGTGTATTGGGTGACCTTCACACTCAATGCCTCACGTTTATTGCAGATATGAACCACCTATGGACACACTGGTGCAGCTTGCCCAGAGTACCATCAACTGGACGTTTACCCATGGAGCTGCCATATGGGCATATCGCTACAGTGATGATCCGGTGCTGCGGAAGGTTGCCAGCAAGTTTGAACGGCAAACAGAAGAGGAATTGGCGGCTACTGCTATCAGAGGGGACTCTGGAATATACATAGAGATGCTGACAGGAGGTAAGAATATATTCTCGACTGCATTATGACCCCTTCAATATATTTAAATGGGCTGTGTAAATGAAAGAGGTTAAATTTTAGGGATTACCGATTCACAGATATACAAGGTGTGTTCAAATGAACCCTTTGAGCTTCCTAGGCACCAGAATAGTAAGAAAGTAAAGTAGATACATGAGGCAAATATAATACTTTACATTATCAAACTGCATAAGCTTTCACGGCCAGTGTCATTATATAGAAACTGATTATCCGGGCTTGTGGGCCGTGGTCCAGTCAGGAAACTCCTTCCAGACATTCCGTCCGAAGCTGCGTCAAACATCCTCAGTCGCCGGAGTTTCCTGACTGGACCACAGCACGCAAGCCCGGATAATCAGTTTCTATACTTTACATCATGTTTACATTTCTTCACAAAAAGTCATCCTTGATGTTGTGACAGACATCCCATTGTTTGGGTAGACAGCGAATTCTGTCCCGAAGAAAATATTTTGGTTGCTTTCAATGAAAAAAACTGAAGCTGTTAACAGTGAAGCAACAGAAGCTAAAATGAAAACAAATTTAGAGATTAGAAGCTTCACTTATCTTAGTAATTGCTGTAAGTTCTTGAAATTAATATACAGCTTGAAAGCTTGAAAATGTGGTGGAAGATGAACTTACAGCAATTACTAAGAAAAGTGAAGCTTTTAGTCTCTAAATTTTTTTTTATTTTAGATTTTGGTTGGTGCTTGATGTGATCCATAACTTAAGTTCTATATCAAGCACAGTGAAAAGGGCTGATGGGAATGCTATCAAGTATTTACCCTCTCCACTTTTACCCCATCATCAAATGCAGGTCACCTGTCTTTTCCAGTTCTGTTTGTTTACGTATGTTGTTGTTAGCTAATGCTGGATTTCTGACAATGAAGTCATTAATCCTCTTGCTCTCCAATATTTTTCAGTAATGGATGGGGCACTAGAAGTGGCCGGCCATATTTGAAGGTGGTCTTGATCCATTACCTCTTGCAGATCACATAGAGGAAAGAGTGGTGAAGAATATATCCCAATTCTATTTAAATGTTTTGCCAGACAATCATGTCCTGTAACCAACCTAAAGGTTGCAACTGCTGTTTTTCGAGGATACTCAGAAATTACTGTTTGAATGTTTGGTAGTTCCCATCTTTTACTCTTTGATTTTTCATAGTAATATTTTGCAATAGTTTTTTGAATTCAGAGTTGACTAATCTTTTAGCTGCATAAAATGGTAGATTAACTATTGATTTCTGCACATTGCCAGTATCCTTTTTTGCAAGAAAATCAGCTTTCTCATTACCACTCAGTCCACAGTGAGCTGGTATCCATTGGAAGACTAGGTGTTTTTGAAGTGCTGATAGATGGGTAAGGATTTTCCAACATTCTATAATTGTTTGGTTTTTTGGTGAAAACTTGGAAGTAATTACTATAATTGCTGCCCTGGAATCTGAGAGAATAACTGCTTGCTGAAAATGTGAAATTCTGTACAAAAGATTTTGTAGGGCCATTCGAATTGCCTCAGTTTCTCCATCAAAGTTAGTAGTTCCATAACTTAAAGATTTGTAATAGGAAAAGAGGTGACATGTGACTCCAGCACCTGCTCCATCTTGGTTTCATATCAATGATCCATCAGTATAAATATGGAGCCATTCGTGTTCTGGAAATCTAGTATGGATTGTCTCTAATGCCAACAATTTTAGAACACTAGTTGGAGTATCACTTTTCTTAACTTCTTCTGTCAGGTGTAAATAATATGTGATGTCTAATGTATGCGTCGGATTGACTGATATGAAGTTTTCCTTTGAATTAGGAAGGTGTACATTTTTCTTGATGTCTTGAATTTTGGAAAGAAAGCTCTCCTGAGTCTTTAGTGTATGTGTAAAATTTCTCTTGTGCCATGTATTGAATGGGAGTCTGATCAACTTTTTGTGTTGAATAAGAGCCGCTTTTTCTATTTCATATTCAATCGGGTATTGGTTGGTTAGTATTTCCATAGCTGCTATTGGTGTGGTTTTGATAGCACCTGTAATTAATCTCAGACTTTGGTTTTGAAAGATTTGAATTTTTTTTGTGTTTGCTGTTACAAGAACTTCGCTGCAGTAAGTAAATAATGGCTTTATATATACATTGTATGTTGTGTTAAGAGTTGCTCTGGAACATCCCCACTTCATTCTTGTTAGACGTTTTAACAGTGAAAGGCGCGTCTCTGCTCTTTGTATTACATTTTCTATTTGTTTGGTCCATGTAAGTTTGGTATCAAATGTAAGTCCTAAATACTTTGCTTCCTTTGTTTCTGGTTGTTTAAATATGTAGACATCTTTAAAGACAAGGTAAGTTTCAAGGCGTGCAGTGGTGGAACCGTGTAGAAACATGATGTATTGGTTTTGTGATCACGTGATTGTGATTGCATTAGACACATTATCTTTTTGCATAGTAATCACAATGCTTTATTTTTACTAGGAACACAAAGGTACTTATGTTCCCATTCTGGGACTATGTTTTAGTGTTTTCACTTTTTACTGTTTTAACCTCCCGTTTTTACTATTTTACAATGTGCTTTCACCTTTTAACCTTATCCATTTGTGACTGTTTAAGAGTGTTTTAGTCTTTAACCCTTGACTTTGGACCCAAATGATCTAGCTGTTGATAGGTGCTTAAACTCTACTCACTCACTGTTCCCATTTGTCTTTCAAGCATTTTTTGCCTTGTTATGTGACCTAATTCCACCACTGACACAATGTGAGGGACTGACCAGTTCTCTGAAGTAGATAGATAACAGTGGGGGCCTTGTAGCTAGCTGTGTATAGGAGAGTGGATGGGGTTAAAAGTATGATGTAGTGGAAATGACACATTGTGTCACTTCTCTCCATCCTTGTTCTATACTTTCACGTCAGGATGAAATCTTTGTCCTTTTGTGAATTCATTCAACAGCCCAAACAGATGAAAATCATAATCTGGACTATATGCAGGATGTTCAAGGACCTCCAGGTTTTCTTCTGTAGTCCATAATAACAACAGTGTAGTGCTAGACATTAATGGTGATTTGAGTGCCACAGCTCAATAGAATGCCTCTCTGCACATCAAAAAATTCAGTCAGCATGATCTTTGTGGCAGACAACTTTTTTGGGTTGGACGGGCTGGTATGCATCCATTGCAAGCTAGCAATGTTTCCATCCGGTTCATGGTACCAATATTATGTTTTGTCTAATGTCGCTATACCTCCCAGAAATTGCTCTCATTGCTGTATCACGTTTAATGGTGCAAATTGAAACTCATTTGCTGTCCTTATCATGTTCGGTCAGAATGCAGGGTACCCATTGGCTGCACACTTTCAGGTACTTCAGACAATGCTATGTGTGTTACCAACAAAAACGTCCAATCCACCTGCCATGTCAGGAGAGCCTAGTCAACAGTCCCTCTTCATCATATTGCCAATATCCACAATCAATTTCTGGGTCACAATGTTGTGTGCCTGTTCAGAATGAGGTAAGTCAGTGGTTCCTGTGATCAATAAGTAGCAGTTATCTTTGACAACCATTCTCCTATGAACCTCCTGACTTGTAACTAATATTCTAAACCGTATTGCACCTCACTGGTCTTGTTTGAGTGGGTACGAGCTAGCGTGCGAACCCTGATGTAAACTCGGAATTCTTCATCGTGGCACCAGGTTTCTTCATGCACCTGTCATCCTCATGGGTTTCTAAACCATCCCCCCAGTAGGACAGGCAAATACAACGCTTACCCTATGCTGATAACAACAGTTACAGTGTGCAAATTTCCCACACAGCAGCACTACATTTGCCTTTTGCCAATACTTCTGACTCTGAAAAGACCTGATAGAAATGAAGGTGAAATGAAGATGAAATGAAATGGCAGGATAGCAAAATGCAGAAAAGAAAATAATGGGTTTATCATGGTTTCCTTTGATCATTAGGTGCATGCCTGGTTTGATATTTTCTTGTTGTAAAATAGAGAGCATAATAACTATGAACATCAATAAAATGCAATCAATGAAACTATGTCATCAACAAAACAGTGAATAAGAACACAATGAACTATTTAAGGATTCATAAGAAATAGAAGAGGAAACTTCTGTGCTACAGTAGTGAATCTCGGTCATCAATGCATAACCACTAAATGCACACTTGCCGAGCATAACCACTAAATTGTACAAATGGCATGTAAGTTAATGAGCCATAAAAATATAAAACTTATGTCGGATAGTGCAAAGCCTCTTCTGGAGATGAAGGTTTGGAAATTTGTTTTCAGTTTTAATAGTGCACAAAATCATAAAAGGTTGAACTGAAAAGATTGTCATATGTCCTGTGTACTATAGCTTCTAATGGATAATTCATGTTCTACTAAATATTTCTTCCATGCTGTCTGCATGCTTTGTGAAATAATGTGTTTAATAAGACAACAGCTTATTGGAATACTCCAAAAGTCAATTGTGACATTCTCCCCCAATTTTTATGTGGACTAGTTATATTTGGTAGAGGACAGAGTGCTGAAGAATATATCCCAATTCTGTTCAAATGTTTTGCCAGACAATCATGTCCCATAATGAACCTGAAGGTTGCATCTGCCGTTTTTTGAGGACGCTCAGGAATTACTGTTTGAATGTTTGGTAATTCCCATCTTTTAATTTTTGATTTTTCATAGAAATATTTTGCAATGATTTTTTTAAATTCAGAGTTAATTAATCTTTTAGCTGCATAAAATGGTAATTTAACTATAGATTTCTGTACACTGCTGGCACCCTTTTTAAAATAATCAGCTTTGTCATTACCACTTATTTCACAATAAGCTGGTATCCATGGGAAGGCTATATGTTTTTGAAGTGCTGTTAGGTGGGTAAGGATTTTCCAACATTCTATAATTGTTTGGTTTTTTGGTGACTACTTGGAAGTAATTGCTATAATTTGACGCCCTGAATCTGAGAGAATAACTGCTTGATGGAAATGTGAGACTTTATACAAAAGATTTTGTAGGGCCATTTGAATTGTTTCAATTTCTCCATCAAAGTTTGTAGTTCCATAACCTAAAGATTTATGGCAGGAAAAGAGGTGACATGTGACTCCAGCCCCTGCTCCATCTTGGTTTGTTATCAATGATCCATCGGTATAAATGTGGAGACATTGATGTTCCAGAAATCTAGTATGGATTGTCTCTAATGCCAACAATTTTAGAACACTAGTTGGAGTATCACGTTTCTTAACTTCTTCTGTCAGGTGTAAATAATATGTGATGTCTAATGTCTGTGTTGGATTGGCTTTATATATGAAGTTTTCCTTTGAATTAGGAAGGTATATATTCTTCTTGATGTCTTGAATTTTGGAAAGAAAGCTCTCCTGAGTCTTTAGTGTATGTGTAAAATTTGTCTTGTTCCCTGTATTGAATGGGAGTCTGATCATCTTTTCATGTAGAATAAGAGCTGTTTTTTTCTATTTCATATTCAATTGGGTATTGGTTGGTTAGTATTTCTATAGGTGGTATTGGTGAGGTTTTGGTAGCACCTGTAATTAGTCTCAGACTTTGGTTTTGAAAGATTTTAAGTTTTCTTTTTTGTATTTGCTGCAGTAAGTAAATAATGGCTTTATATATACATTATATGTGGTGTTAAGAGTTGCTCTGGAACACTCCTGTTAGACATGTTAACAGCGAAAGGCGACTTTCTGCTTTTTATATTATATTTTTTATTTGTTTAGTCCATTATATGCTAATGGCTTCATTGCCAGATGCAAGGCACTAGAAAACAACAGTCCATGTAAGTTTGGTATCAAATATAGTTCCCAAGTATTTTGTTTCCTTTGTTTCTGGTAATTGTTGACCCACAAAATGTGAATGTGATCTGCAAGAGGAAATGCACCAAGATCACCTTCAAATATGCCTGGCCACTTCTAGCACCCCATCCATCAGTGAAAAATATTGGAGAGCAAGAGGATTAATGACTTCATTGTCAGAAATCCAGCATTAGCCAACAACAACAACAATTATATTTGGTAGTATTCCATTTGTTAGGTTGCACTCTTCATGAAATATAACTATGGTAAAGCTACAGCCATAGTTGGTGTTACTGCATCTGTTATGTTGCTACAGAAGCCTTTATTTTTGAACTTGTTTTAGGGAAGGCAGCAGATTTTGTTTAGATACCATATTAATTTGTGGACGCCATTGTATTGCTTGCATGTGTGTGGTTTTGTCTTGAATTGTTTTGGAGTATTATACGCAGTTATAGTTATTGTGTTTTTGTGCTAGCAACACATTATGATATTTAGTGTTCAGAAGTAATTTTATCCAAAAGTTTGAGAGGCAGACTTGGAATTGGAAAACCCAATGCCACAACTGGAATTTGAGCCACTGACCCTCTGCTTACCAGGCGGGTGCTCTAACCATTAAGCTACTGTGGCAACCTGACATTGAATTCTTCCACTAATTTGTATTTCATTGGAGAATTCAATGTCACTCTGGCAAGTTGTCTCAGTAGCTTAATGGTTAGAACACCTGTCTGGTAAGCGGAGGGTCTGTGGTTCAAATTCCAGCTGTAATATTGGGTTTTTCAGTTCCAATTCTACCTCTCAAACAATAACCACACATGGCTTGTATTTAAAAGCACCGGCAGTATGTTTGTTGGCATAAATAAATAATACCAGGAGAAATACGAACTGGCTTGAGAATTTAGTGCCATTCTGGCAGTTTGTCACAATAGCTCAGTGGTTAGAGCGTCCGCCCGGCAAGCGGAAGGTCTGTGGTTCAAATCCCAGTTGTGGCATTGAATTTTTAAGTTCCAGTTCTACCTCTTAAATAATACTATAATTATCTAAAAGTGTTATTGCAGTACAAAATTTGCTAAAGGTGAGCAGGTTTATCATGTGCTGTGCAGTAAGGATTTTCAAGCATTATTATTGTTTGAAAGCATGCTACTTTAACCCTGTGATATTTGAGGTTAGAGATAATGCTTTTATTATGTAGGTTGGCAGTACTGCATTTTGGTGTAATGTCCACTGCAGTTCAGTTTAATGTCAGCCATATTGAATTCTTTGGAACTGCCAATAAGCTATTTTCCCTATACATGTGAATTGGATAACCATGCAACTCCCGTAGTCTAATCACCATATAGTAGTATAGATTTTGGAATCCTCCACTTTTTGTGAATCATTATTGCTTGCCAGACTGTGTGTACTTCCAGTTCACATTAGTTTATGTTTACCTTCAGGAGCATTTGGTTATGGGCCATACATCACCCCAGAGGCAATGGCAGGTCTGAGGTTGATGAAGGAGCCCCTCTATTTATCCCATGTGGTTCTGATAGCAAGAAAAGATGGTCCATACATAGAGCCTCTAAATGATCTGATCCTGGCAATGAACCAAGGAGGTCTGGGAATCTACTGGCAGGCTGATGTGGTACGTCGCTTTCTCTCAAGCCGTCTTCAGCTTCTGATCACTCAGAGTCGCACCAAGTTAGATCCTGATGGTGATGCTCCCAGAACTCTCCAATTATTTCACCTGGAAGGTCCATTTATGCTTCTTGGCATGGGATTGGCTATTTCAGCAGTAGCATTTATGGTAGAGAAAGCAATATACACATACCAGAAGAAGATACGTCATTAAGAACATGCATCAGAATGTTATACATGAGGGGTGGATTTTCTCCTACTTGCCTATTTTATTCCTTTATTAAGAAGTTCAGCCATATAATCTAGTATTCGAATCAGACTTTCTGAAGAGGGGAAAACTTAAATTTGTGTTATATTTATGGCATTTATTACCTATTTTAATATCTTGCACCTTGGTAAGCTTTGTGTGCAGCAGCCTTCAGTTGCAGAAATCAGAATGTTTAAATAAATTCTTTCATGAAATATTGGTATCCAAAGATCTATCTCCTCTTCAGCCAGCTTTTCAGTATCTGGTGTTTGCTGATTATCAGCAATCTTGTTTTCAGTTCTCAATTGCTTTGATCAGACATGGAGAACAGGAAAAGGAAATGTTACACACTAGATCAGAAAGTAAAATTCATAAGAGAGGTGGAACTTAATCTACACAAAACCAAAATCAAAATTGCGGACAATTGTCAGTAAGAAAAGAAGTGTATGCATTAATGCAGGAAAATAAAACAAGCCAAACAAACTGATTTCTGTAAAGCAGGGCCAAAAATATGGTTTTCTTTGCACATATTTTTGTTGTTTGCAAAATGTTACATATGTAAGCTCATAGGTCCACTGTATTGCTTTTTTAAAAAAACAAATAGGATGCATTATCAAAATCTCATTTGTAAGTAATTTTGAGGTACAAGTAATCTTCCCTCTTCCCATTGATATTCACATCAATCAAGTTCAACTGTATATAAAAACTTTTCATTGAAGTATACTTGGAATCTATTCATTATTAGGAAATGATTCATGAAGAAAGAAAATGCTTTAAAATAGGTAAGTACTGTTAATTTATGATACTTAACAACAATGCAGTTGATGGACTGTATTTCGTCTCAGATCAGGTATTAGATCATTTCTGCTCATTGGCTGAGTAACATCAACATGCCGAAAGAGGAGTCATCAAGAAGCACATTATTGAAGCAGTGGATTACTGGAGAAAAAGTTTTTATCGTGAAAGGTAATATTTTGTCAATGTCAAGAGATAAGTATTGAATGAATGTTTCAATGTTTAAATTTATAAATGATTAAAATTGTTGCTAAAGTTATGTAGGTATACTAGAATAGATAAGCATCAGTACAATCACAGCAAATAAAAATATTTACCTTTGGTCTCACAGACCAGCCATGTGCACTGCCTTGCTATTGGTAGGCATAAAATCTAGGATGTTTCAAATTCTCTCAATATAAGTAACGAAAGAACTGGTTTTCTAATAAAAATCTAGAAAATATATCATTGTTCACTGTTGCTTTGAATTAAAGATAATTTGCAGAGTTATCCTTATAATCCTTTTTTTTATGCTAATGTGATGTATTTAAATGATCTGTATTAAAATTATATATATGAAAATTAATGTTTAGTTGTTTGTCCCATATGGATTCCTGCACCATTCATCTGATTGCAATGAAAATTTGGTAAGTTGTGCACATTCTGTAAAGGTTTCTGAGTAGGTCAAACCAATTTACACTAAGTCGGATGCGAGTAGCTTCAACAAATTAGTGCATCTACCTATCTACGTATATAAAAATGGATGTTGGTATAGTAACAAAACTGCATAAGTCCAAATTTGGTTAGTTTTCTATCATTCTAATGTGCTCTAAAATGTTACTACAAATGCACACACACACACACACACATTTTCATTTACATTAGGCATTCATATGTCCTATAACTTCCATTCAACATGCAATTCATACACTTTTCTCTACTCACTTTTCCTTTACGTAACACATGTCTTTCTCTATTACCTCTTCTGCAAACAACTCATACAATCGTATTTGTGTTTGAAATAGAAATGCAACATTTTACAGTCACATGGTCTTCTCTACTCACTTTCCTCTTACATAATGCATTCAGCAAACAATGTTTTATATGATTGAAATACAAATGCAACATATTTATGTATATTTATCCTTAATTGCAATAAATCTGTTTTAGGTTACTATATATTTGTTATTTTAAGCATCAATTTTAGTTATTTTTGCACTTTTTTGACTACCTGTTTCTGAAGTTTTACTGCTTACTTATCCTAACTCTAGTCATCACTAGCCTGAGCTTGCCCCTAAGGAGAAGTTTCGTCACCTACTTTGTGGTATCTGGTCGTAGATGAGTTACTGATCAGACTCAACAAGGGAGGTGTACATGCCCATAGCCATGTAGCAAGAGGAAGATTCCCAAGTACTGTTTCAGAGCTTGTGCAAGGCTTCTAAGTCTAGAGGAATGATGCAAGGAAACAGACTTGTCCATTAATCTGGACCACACTGAAATAATGGTCTTCACAAGGAGAAGGAAGCTGACTGAATTGGTAGAGCATCTTCCCTTGGGAAGAGCTTGAAGGTAACTGGATCTTTGAAGTGCCTGGATCATGACTGATCTGGAAGAGAGGGCTCACAAGGCTCTGTGGGCTAGCTGGAGAGCTATAGGTCTGAGTGGGATCTCTGACCCAAGGTGGTCAGATGGTTATACACCATGGTCAGGCTCTTGGTATCCTATGCAAAGTGATTTGGTGGCCTGCCTCCTCTGTGAGAACAGTAACTGCTAAGCTAAATTTCCTGAAAAGATGTCTGATAATAACAAGGGCAATGTAGACTACCTCACAGTCTGCCTTGGAGATTTTGGTGTACCTTCCCCCTTTACACTTGTTTGTGAAGGAGGTTGTGAGGTTGAGTGCACACTGGATGCTAGGGTAATGTGACCATATTTTCTAAAGCTGAAAACCAGACACCTCTCAGCTGACTTTTTTTTAATAATCGTTAACCTTAGGTCTGTAAGTTAGCGCAACTTGAAAATTTAAAACCTTATTTATCTATTTATTGTTAATTAGCAAAATATAATTATAAGAATACTCAATGTATTATTATATTATGACAAAGTGCCTGTCTGTCCGACATGTAATGTTCAACTGTCTGTGGCACATATCCTAATAGATTGTCAGCAATATGCTCATGAGCATTGGTCCATTGGTCTGGCTGGGGTCTACACTTGCCTCCATCTTGGGCAATGTCCTGGAGTCTGTAGCCAAGCCTTGTTCGTCGCCAAAATTGGCTTTGCTAAGCCAGTTTGAGTTGTCTTTTCGTTTTAGGTGGTTTTTAACTTTTGTGCTTTATTTTCTGATCTTTCAACCTTTTCTTCTTTCTCATTTTACTGTTTTAACATTTTAGTCTTTTAACCTTGTTTTTTAGCTTTCATGATTTTGAAGCTGTGAGTTTGTGTTTTTAGATTTTAAGGTTTGACTTAGGGCCCAAGTGACCTCACTGTCCCTTAAACCCCACTCACTGCACTCACTAACTTACTATTATGACAAAGGCAATATTATTGCAATGTATATGAAATAATAATATGTATAATATTACTATTATTATAAATATAAACTCCATAACAATATTAAATAACTTATAAAACTGATTGCTGTAGGACTTATTTTTCTGAAGAATGAATTTACTTCAGAAGTTTTTCATTTTACTTCAAGTAATTGAGAAACTCAAGGTTCCTAACTGTATTTTTAGTTTATTTTGGTAAGCAACAATGCTTTCAGCTTTTGTGTTTTTTCTCTATAAACTGCAAGTCCTATGCTACAGACTAAGATACATACCTTTCTTGCTGCTGCAGTGAACACAATTTTGTTTTGGTATCTTGAATTGTGGTTAACTTCACCTGCTGTATGGTTAGTTGTGTCATCAATAAAGCATGCCATGACATAATCCGAGAGTTGTCCTAGACTCTAAGCTAGCAGCAAGCCAGAGTAAGGCTCGACCGTGCAAACCGTACTGGTGCCTGATATAACAGGAAGTTTTATGCTTGTAGGAGACTTGGAATTGTAATTTACATTCAACATAAAGTTTAAATAAACAATCGGTAATGCCAAAATTACATTCTAAGCAGTTCTTTATGTATAGCTTTGAGAAACATACAAATCAAATGCTTTAAAACATTTTCATATAAAGAAAGATAAAACATCAGAAATAAAAAATTATAGACCAATAGCTCTTACTAGCATAATAGCAAAAGTGATGGAAAGAATGGTGTCAAATAGGTTAAATTGGTTTCTAGACTAACAAAATTTAATATTCCCATGCCAAGCTGGATTCAGAGAGAGCCACACTACAAATGAACAAGTCTTACTTTTCAGTCAAGAAATCAAAGACTCCTTCAATAGAAAAGAACATAATTTATCAGTTTTTATTGATTTCCAAAGTGCATATGATTCTATATGCAGAACAAAACTACTAAAGAAAGTAAAAAAAATAGGGATACAAGGTCCAATGTTTTCATGGCTATGTCATTTCCTAACACAGCGCTTTATTGCTACCAGATATGGAAGAAATATATCTAAATATAAACAAGTACACTGCGGCTTACCACAAGGCACAGTGCTCAGCACTACACTTTTTAATAGATTTATTAATGATCTGCCACAACAAATACAAGTATCAAGTGTGAAGTGTGCACTATTTGCTGATGACTTAGTGATGTGGACTTCAAAACCAAAAAACAAAACTACAGAACTAGATAAAACCGTGCAACAATCCTTAAACAACCTACAAAAGTAGACCAAAGAAAATTTAATGACTGTTAATACAACAAAATCAAACTACCAAATCTTTTCACTAAGAAAAAAACCACTAAAAATAAAACTACATTTTGAGGGTCAACAATTACCAGAAACAAAGGAAGCAAAGTATTTAGGACTTACATTTGATACCAAACTTACATGGACCAAACAAATAGAAAATGTAATACAAAGAGCAGAGAGGCGCCTTTCACTGTTAAAACGTCTAACAAGAATGAAGTGGGGATTTTCCAGAGCAACTCTTAACACAACATACAATGTATATATAAAGCCATTATTTACTTACTGCAGCGAAGTTCTTGTAACAGCAAACACAAAAAATTCAAATCTTTCAAAACCAAAGTCTGAGATTAATTACAGGTGCTATCAAAACCACACCAATAGCAGCTATGGAAATACTAACCAACCAATACCCCATTGAATATGAAATAGAAAAAGCGGCTCTTATTCAACACGAAAAGTTGATCAGACTCCCATTCAATACATGGAACAAGAGAAATTTTACACATACACTAAAGACTCAGGAGAGCTTTCTTTCCAAAATTCAAGACATCAAGAAGAATATATACCTTCCTAATTCAAAGGAAAACTTCATATCTAAAGTCAATCCGACACATACATTAGACATCACATATTATTTACACCTGACAGAAGAAGTTAAGAAAAGTGATACTCCAACTAGTGTTCTAACATTGTTGGCATTAGAGACAATCCATACTAGATTTCCAGAACACAAATGGCTCCATATTTATACTCATGGATCATTGATATCAAACCGAGATGGAGCAGGGGCTGGAGTCATGTGTCACCTCTTTTCCTATTACATATCTTTAAGTTATGGGACTACAAACTTTGATGGAGAAATTGAAGCAATTCGAATGGCCCTACAAAATCTTTTGTATAGAATTTCACATTTTCATCAAGCAGTTATTCTCTCAGATTCCAGGGTGGCAATTATAGCAATTACTTCCAAGTTGTCACCAAAAAACCAAACAATTATAGAAAAACCTACTGCTTTCAAACATCAAAGATGCTATTCCACCTAACAAAAAATCTGGCATATACCAAATTGAATGCAGTGATTGTAATGAAATAAACATAGGAAAAACCAAAAGAAATTTAGAAATTAGATCCAAGGAACACGTTAGAAACATTAAGAGTAAACAATTAGAAAAATCAGCGGTTGCATTTCACTTTTGGACAAAAAACCATGACATAAAGCTAGAACCGAAACTTCTTAAACAGATAACCGGAAAACAAGAACTGTCCACATGGGAACAAATCTTTATTTTAAAAAACAGAAACCGAGTATTTAATTTCGACATTCCTCAGAGAGACATTTTCAGTAAGTTCATTGAACCGCCACCAGAAGAAACACCAGAAGAAGCATCACCATCTGCACCATCAAGCACCATGGAAACCCAGTTATTGTCCGGTTGATAATGGAGGAAAGTTACCTTCGAAACGCGTCCCGGAAAAATATGTTGTAAGTGTTGTTCAGTGTTATTAATTAACTCACCTTTTAAATTAAATTATAGAATGTTGGAAAATCCTTACCCATCTAACCGCACTTCAAAAACACCTAGTCTTCCAATGGATACCAGCTCACTGTGGACTGAATGGTAATGAGAAAGCTGATTTTCTTGCAAAAAAGGGTACCAGCAGTGTACAGAAATCTATAGTTAATCTACCATTTTATGCAGCTAAAAGATTAGTCAACTCTGAATTCAAAAAAATTATTGCAGAATATTACTATGAAAAATCAAAAAATAAATGATGGGAACTACCAAACATTCAAACAGTAATTATTATTTATTTATGCCAACAAACTTACTGTTGGTGTTTTTAAACACACAAGCCGTGTGTGGGCAAAGTTTAAGAACTTGAACTGGCTTGAGAATTTAATGCCATTCTGGCAGTTTGTCACAATAGCTCAGTGGTTAGAGCGTCCGCCCGGCAAGCGGAAGGTCTGTGGTTCAAATCCCAGTTGTGGCATTGAATTTTTAAGTTCCAGTTCTACCTCTTATTCAAACAGTAATTCCTGAGTATCCTCGAAAAACGACAGTTGCAACCTTCGGGTTGATTACAGGACATGATTGTCTGGTAAAACATTTAAACAGAATTGGGATATATTCTTCACCACTCTGTCCTCTATGTGATCTGCAAGAGGAAATGGACCGAGACCACCTTCAAATATGCCCGGCCATTTCTAACACCCCATCCATCAGTGAAAAATATTGGAAAGCAAGAAGATTAATGATTTCATTGTCAGAAATCCAGCATTAGCTAACAACAACATATAAATTCAAAGTGAATATTTGATTCTAAAGTAAGAACAAATTAGAAACTAAAAACTTCACTTAGCTTAATAATATTGCAAGCTTTGCACCAACAACTTGCAATATTACTAAGATAAGTGAAGTTTTTAGTTTCTAATTTGTTCTTACCTTAGAATCTTGTTGCTTTACTGTTAATAGCTTCAATTTCCTTATTTAATTGAATATTTGATACTGATGTATCAACAGACTATCAGATATATAACTTTATTTAATGGTTCTTCCAGAACATGTATTTGATATATGAATATAAAGGACTCCCTTGGAAATTATAGTATAAGTGAGTAAGGTAATTTATGTACAAGACCTTTTTAAGCTAAAGAAACTGATAAAATGTAAGAGTTATCTGTAATAAACTTAAATTCATAAATATGCTTTGTATTAATAAAATCACATTTCATCTCAACCCCAGAACTAAAATACTGATATCCTTTCTGCTTGTTCACTCTCATGAAATGCTTCATTTGCTTAGTTACATTCTTTTGGCTCCTGTCTTCAAACATTAGATACCTTTTAGGCATACAAGCTTTATTTATGTGTACATTTCTACTTTTTTTTCAGTATGTTAAAACATATCTAGTTTCCAAACAGACAAAATATGTTTCTATGTTGCAAAAGGTATAATAATTATATTAAGTATTATGTTACAGGAGAAACAAGGTCTGGTGAGGTTTATCGTCAGTCTAATTGAATTAAGGGATACACTCTCAAAAAAAATTCATAATGACAGTTGCACACATTCTACTGATATCTATCTAAAATTATTTTTATCATAATGCATAACTTCAGAGTGATTGCTGCTTCTTATATGTTATGATTTAATCACTCTCTCAGTGCATACACAGAGCAGACCTTTCCAACTCGAGCACTTAGCTGTGGGGTGCGTTGGGGCTGCACCCAGCTGCCCCAGTCCTTGCCCCATGTAAAGGCCACTGCCTTAATATGTACGACAGACAATAAGATAACATTATCTCTCTTCTCAATGCAGAAGTCGTGTTAAATACTTGTAGGATATAGCAGATAGCAGAGCAATTATTATAGCTTCTCCTTCATTACAAAATGTTGTTTAATTCTCCATGGGAATATTTATATTTTGTTGTCATTACCAAAGGGAAAATGTAAAATTTATAAAATAAATTAACAATACGGCACCTAAACTTTAATTTTTATGACCATTTTGAGAGCATTGTGAAAAAGGACCATCAAATTTCCAAACAGAGCAATGCAATCCCACAAGACAGGTAATACCAATACAGCTGTGATTTAATTGAATTTTACAAAGATGTTAATCAACAGGAATTTCCCAAAATTCACAAACTTGCCTTAAAATTTTTATCAATGTTCAATACAATTTTTGCACGCAAACAGATGTTTTCAATTATGAATTTAAACAAAAGTAAAAGCAGAATGCCTGTGTCTAATGCTGCTTTAGAGGTGGTACTGTGAATTTCTACCACCAAACCTATTGCACAGAATATTGATAAATTAGTTGCAGCAAAGCAATGTCAAAAATTGACCTAAATGGTAAATGTACACAGGTTAACAAAAATATATGTAGAGAATAAATGGTGTGTTTGTGTGTTCACAAAATTGTCAATACTAATTGTTTTGCTAAGCTGGATGCTGACTTGATGATCTGTCCCACTCAGCAGTGAATACAACATTTGCCCTATCACAAGTACTTCGTATACCGCTACCACAATACCTTCTTGGGGCTGCCTCTGTCACTTCACCTTCCCCCACCTCTCTGGTGCTCAGCTCAGTACTGGTGCTACTGCCAGTGCTGGCCAGGGCCCTGGCACTGTTGGAAAGGCCTGGCACAGAGGTTGTTTTGTTCACAAGCTTTTGAAAAATTATTCTTGGCTTGAGTGACAACGCTTAACACATTGTTTTTGTAAGTTGTAAATATTTCAAAACAAATAATATTTATGATATTTTTTGATTGCTTTTTATGTTTTAGAGTATTGTTAGCTTGTAAGTACCATATTGAAAAGTGAAGCTCTTTTCAAGGAACAGCAGCAAGATGAAAAGATTCAAGTTGGACTGTATCCCTATAAGCTGGGGGTGGTGTGCCAGGGCAGTTAACATGCTCCTGCTCTATCCATAATCTCTCACTGTCATCACGTTGATCATGCATACTGAGAGCTGATACTCTGTGATACCAGCTGCCCCTTCTGCGTGAAACTGTCTCAAGTCTTTTGTTTTGTTTATTACACACACTTAACCACACCCAAGTCCCAAACAGAGCAGAAGCAAATCCAATTTCAAAACCAATCAGCATTGCCCAAAGTGAGGGTATTTTGTCAATTCCACTTTTCAGTGATTGGTTATGAAAGCTGGATCCTGAAGGCTGTGCACATTTCAATGTTTTATCTTCTTGGTCTTCGCCAAGCCAACCATTGAAAATGTCCTCACGTGTAGTTTGGTTATATGAACTCTCCTGTAGAATCATTTTCTGAAACATATCTTCATTTTTCCTCTCAGTTTTACATATTTTCTCATCTATGTTATGTTCATCCAGCCATGCCTGTAACTCCAGTGCTTTTCCATTGCAAGAAAGTGGATTTCTGAAATGAGCCAAAAAATTAAAATTAATTAATTTACTTTGTAGGCTGTCTGTAGTACTCTTTTATCAGAGTATGCGTAAGCAAATATTTATACCATGTAATGAATAAATCAGTTACATTTTTCTGAAATGTATGACTTTTGAGCCATAAATAATAGGATGGGTCAACATCCTCTGCTTGTATCCTACCTAATGGAGAATGTTGACTAGCATGCTCTACAACAGCGCTGTCCAATGCCTCATCTGTGATGTATTTTTCTGGCACCCTTCATCAGCAAATTTTTACTTCTACAATTTCTAATACCTATTAATTCTAATTTCAAGACAAAACTATTTGCTTCTGAATATCTTCCCAGTACACATCCATGAAGTATGTTTTTGTACATTTAAAGCTGTATTGATTACTTCCCTTTTTCCTGTCAAAAAAGGGTACTTGCCCTAATGGTGGTTGTGATGGCATTCGCATCTCCTTAGGCATGAGCTAATGTGCCCAAGTAGATAAGAAAGTTGGACAGTGCTGCTCTACAAGAACAACCTGCACCAGAAGCAAAAGGCCATTTTGAAAATATGCTGCTGATTCAGGAAATTTCAATTAGGTCTCTTTTAAGTCAATGTTGAAAGTTAGTGCTATGTGATCAAGTACTATACCAATGTACAATGAAGGCTGAAAATTATGATACAAGTAAGAAAAACCCATTATGTATTTGGCTAAATAATGCTGCTTTACATGGTAATTAAACTTATACTTTGTCTTCTTCACATTGAATTAGACTGATCAAACTGTTCAGTGCTAGAATTTATACATTCTGTTCAAATCCTGCCACACTCCTATAATATATGGGGAGAGTAAAAGAGTTCCAATTGGGCTGCGCAGTGTTTTCCCTGTCTGCATCCTTGCCACTCATTATCATCTGCTGCTATCGTAGAAACTATACAACATTTTTAAGCCTTTCACTGCTGAGATATTTTCCACTTGATGATCCCTCCTTGCTGAGACATTTTTAAAATTTAAAATGCGTTCTATTCATACAATAACATGTAAAATGAATATCAATATCATGAAACACTCACCTAGGAGGTTGTAGACTGATGTAGATGATCCACTTTCTCAAAAAAAACATTAATATCAAAAGTTTAATTTAGGCCACATGCAATGCAGAGAAGTTAGGGTTGTCCACAGGGGCCATTAATTTAGACATAGGTAATTGTTGTAATCGTCAATCACTAATAACTTTAAGCACTATTAAATATAAGTGTCACAGTGAAAATGAAAGTAATTATAATAGGGCTAAATTTTACTAAATTTATTTTGAATCTGAATATTCACCAATCACTAATAACTCTAAGCACTGATACTACTAAACATAGAACTATATTGAAAATGAGAGTATTTGTAATCAGGGTTATCCAAAGTTCACATTAGGTACTAAATTGTTTTTAATATGAATATTTGTCTTATATCTATAGAATAACAAAAAATTGTAAAAACAGTAGAACACATGCATTTTGTATCTTTCCTTTTGGGGGGCCTTTTTGTGGTATTTGAACACACTGGCATTTTCTAGCAGGTTTAACTTTGTCTGTGCGTGATGCAGCCCCTAGATACTTTTGAGAGACAGTGTACTAGACAAACCCGCACAATTTGGAAGAAATAAAACAAAATATCCACTGGGAAATTGCCAGCATTTCTCAATGTGGACTATGACCAATGATGGATGGTTCCTAAAGAGATGCCAAAATGTATGAACAATGACAGTGGTCTGTTTCAGCACATCCTCTCATCAAGTTGGTTAGTTAAGCCCTTAAAAGTAGTTTTAAAAATGCAAAACATCATGCAGCCTATTCAGAACATTTTTGCTCTTGAGAATCTTGAGATTCTCTGATGTTAGTGAAATCTTGAAGACATGGGAGGAATAACATAAATGTCATAATTTAATTGTTCTGACATATTTGAAATTTAAAGTTTGAAATACTTTACTGCCTAAGTAATGTATATATGAGCTCCATAGCTACCATAAACAACACATCCATGATCTAACAACATGTTTTATATTTTTCAAATCAATAACAATGAAATAAAGTGTATGCTGTCAAGTATATTAGTGCATAGACATAAAGAAGAACAAAGATGAGAGTCGAGTCCCTAATTCCAAACTAATGCTTAATCATTATGCTTTTATTAAATCTATGTAGTTTCAGTCTGAGTTCATGTAATGTAGCATTTTCCCTTAGAATAATGAAACAATGGAAGATATATGGCATCTTCATTCATTGTATGACTAATTCTTGTAGAATTTCTTTGATTGCCTTTTTAAGAGGCAAGTTCGGTTGTAGCAATTCCTCTGATGATTTTAGCATGGTTTTATGCAGTTGTATCATTTTATGGTGGAGGTCCACATAGACGGATACTCAGGGGAACAAACTTAGGGAGGTTAAGCCCCTTTCTGTCACCTGGAAGATTTCCTCGTGCACCTGTCGTCGCAAGGAGGTGGTTTTAGCAAGATTGCATAACAGGCACTGCCATTTTAGTCATAGTCACCTTTTATTGTTGGATGCTGCACCACTCTGTGCTCATTGTCATGAGCCTTTGATGGTACGGCATGTTTTAACTCAGTGCCAGTTTTTAGCTCATTTGCCTGTCTCCATGGGCCTGCCAGCTACCCTTGCCGAGGTGCTGGTACATACCAAAGTGGATTAGAGCATGTACTACATTTTATCCCTGTTAGCAGTATGAGGACTGTCTCTGACTTGCTATTTTATCGTGTTTCTTTTTAGTTCATTGTGCGATTTGTTTTTATGTCTGTCTCTGTGTGTGTTTGTTGGTTTTGCTCTACTTTTACAGTTACTGGCATTGTCTTGGTGACTTTTAATGTTTCAGCATCAGTCTCTATGTTTTTAGCCATATTGTTCTGTCAGGACACCAATGACTTGCAGCAGTTGTGTGCCCTAAAACCTTACTACTACTGTAGGTACGAATATGAAAAGTTTGCAGTGATTAATTGTTTTACTAATGAATATGAGTAATTAAACTCAGTCTTTTGTTTTATTGCTGTGCCTTTCTTTGCGACCATGTCTGCAGTTTCAGTACCCATAACCCCACAGTGTGCTGAGACCCATTGAAGATGGATAATTTTGTTTAGTTTTTGAAGCTGTATTATCATTTTATAACATTCTGTAATTTTTGTACTCATTAAATATGTTGTTGCACATGACTTTATTAGAATTAACTCCAATATAAAGAAAGGTATATTTAAACAAAATAGTACTTAACAATAGCATTCTTAATAGTACTTATATATTTAACTCATTAAAAATAAAGATACAGAAATGTTTATTTACTCAAAAAAGAGCCTTCAGAGAAAATTCAATTCCTACCCAGTGAGATACAATTTTTGAAGCTTCTTAAGTGGCTTCAGTACTTTCACATCCAGTCCAATGAGTTGGTTACTGCTGAGATTAAGGCTGTTTAGAGATGGAAGCATTGACAAGCTCTCTGACCAAATGCTGCTCAAATGGCATCTTGAAATATCCAGAATCTGCAAAATTGTGAAGGAAAACTATAAATCTTTTAATAACAATAAAAACCTTACTGCACTACATGTTTAATTACATAAGCTGGCAGCATCCCACAACTCCTTACAATAATTGGTAATGTTCAACACCAGTATTCTAAATTAAAAGTTTTATGTCTTTGGTATACAAAATTACTGTTTGCCTTCAAAAATTGTTATGTGCAGGCTACATTTGGAAAACTGAAAGCGCTAAAAATTCAGTGCCATGGCTGAGACTTGAACTGTGTATCTTCAGTTTTCCACTGACGGAACCCCAGTGTAAACAACCACGAGTCACCTCAATCCGTGTCTGTCTCTTGCACATAAGCACGGCCTAAAGTGGGGTGCCTCAGGCAGTTATTCCAGGGGCATAAAGCTGGGGAGAGAGAGAAGTAGGTTTAAGGACACTCAACTATTTTGTCATCAGTGCCCTTAAAAACAGTTCATGGTAAACCAGATATAAACTTTAATAAAAAATATAGTTAGGAGTAAAAAGGAAAGTGAATGTAAATAAATGTGCAAAACAGAGAGGCAAAAGCCAGCATTAAAACAAAGTTGCAATGATATCAAAAGAGTATAAATACTCTATCTAAAGTTTTAAATATTCAAGTTCATGTCTATCTCCGCTAAAAACGTAAAACGCCTTTCGACCGCTTGCTTATAGTCCGCAAGACCTCTGCAAGTCTGGCAGGCAGTTGCAGAAAGTCTCGAAGGTGCGCTAGGGAAACATGCTCTAGCAGCACGTGACGGACTGACAAAAGGTTGTTGCACAGCCTACAAAGAGGAGCAGGGTCCTGTTTAAGGTGGCAACCATGCGAAAAATTACATTGGCCAACTCGCAACCGAGCCAAAATCATCTCCTCGCGACCAAATATTCGAGAGGAAGTTACCCAATTTATCGGAAGTTCTTTCGCCTCTCTAAGCTTATTACCGCGGAAAGCTGACGACTCTTAGTGCCAGTACGATAGCACCACTCTCCGGGCTTCAAGCCTAAAGTCTTCCGAAGTAATACGAGAAATGGTAATAGTGGGTTTTTATTATATGCTCCGGCTCTCTGAGCGCTATTCAGGCCCTGCAACACTTTCTCGGTGCCTCAGCACGCATTCTTGAAGTTCAGACACCTATCTCTCAGTTGCTATCTCGCGGACGCCAGTTAATTTTTACATGAACCCCAAGCCATGCGGGCATTCCGGGCAACGAAGAAGCGGATGGGGCTGCTAAGTCTGCCTGCCGTTTGCCGCAGTCTTCTACGGACGCATTACCCTATACGGATGCTCAGCGGTACTTCCGTCGCGAACTTCTAACGGTCTGGTAGAAGTAAGGGGAAGCGTTGGCTGGCACTCAATTGTGGACGATTTAAGACAGGGTTCAACCCTGGATGATGTCCTGCAGCGATTCCAGGTGGGCTGAAGTTATTCTCACCCCTTAAGGACAGATCACACGCAAGCCACTCAAGGCCAGCTTTTGCGTGGTGACCCGGCGTCTATCTGTCCGGCCCGTGGCGTTCAACTCTCCGTCTCACATGTGCTAATAGATTATCCGTAATACGCATGTGAGCGCCAGTTCATTGTTCTGAGGTCTACACTTGCCTCCATTTTGTGCGACGATCCGGTGTCTCTAGCCAAGGCTCTACGGTTCGTCGCCGATGTTGGCTACCATAAGCACGTTTGGTTTGTCTTTTCGGTTTTTGGCGGTGTTTAGATTTTTGAAGCTTTGCTTTATGATCTTGTAATCTTTTCCTCCTTTACGTTTTGTTGTTTCAACATCTGAATATTTTAACGTTATGTTTTAGTTTTCGTGATTTTAACCTCGTGAGTTTGGTATGATTGTAAGGTTTGACTTCGGGCCCAAATGATCTCGCTGTCGACGGGCCCTTAAACTTCACTCACCCATCACTCACTCACTCGTCTATCACTTAACATTTACCAGACTATACAAAATTCCTTTTTGAATGAAGAGGGCCCTCCCAGCTACTCCCAAAACAATGAAGATGTACACTTTACTTGTATTTGTCATGTAAGGATATAGTAAACAGTATTTTAATCAAAACTGTTAAAGCAATTTTGGATAAAATAGAAACATTTGAAAAATCTTTAATGTAAGTGTAGTTCGGAGTGAGGATTAGCTTGAAAATCTTTGTGTTGGATCTTTAGAAGATAATCTAGTCTGGTAATTAATTGACTTTTGTTTTGCTTTTTTTCTAGTTGTCTCAAGATGTGTATTTCCGATGAAACACAAATACACTATTTTTAATAAACTCACCTGCAATGATGTGGATACTAAGAAAGGATCTGCTGTGACTTTGATCCTGTTGGATGATAAGTACAGAGCTCGCAATTTTGGAGTGTCCTCAAAAGTCAGTTGGTGAATGTAATAGAGATGATTACTAGAAAGATCTAAGATCTGAAGCTGCAACATCCCAGCAAATGCGCGAAAATCGATGCTTCTAATATGATTATGACTCATATTCAATACAACAAGTGATGTTAGCTGCAGCTCCTGAAAATAAGACACGGAATTTGAGCAGTGTACAGGTTATTATACTTTAGAACCTAATGTTCTCTTAGATTTTAATAGTGCAGTCTTTTTCAAGAATGTAATTTAAAAAACGAACTGCAGAATAAATTTAAGATTCTGCTTTAACGATTGCACATTAACTAAAAATTTGATGTTGTGTATCCACTTGACTCACACATGCACGCACCCACCCACAGACATACACCCACCCACCCACCCACCCACACACACACACACACACACACACACACACACACACACACACACACACACACACACACGCACTGTAAATGTCGTACACTTAAGACGTAGACTGTTATAGGTCGTGATATAAGACAGGAACAATTCTTGCGCATAGGGGAAGCTGCTTTCCTTCCCTCCCTCTCTGCAACGGCTGAGAGATGGGTAATAGACGCGTCAGCTTGCCGAGAAACACTACAACAGCGCGCAGGTGAAACAATTGCAGTTCACATGAAAGTAATTTTTGGCACATGGCCATAGTTGTAATGAAATCACTTTGTTCGTTAGAAAGCTAATTGTTATATGTCATTAGCAATATGCACTAAAGCTATAGTAGTGAACTTCACTCCTTCGTGGACAGAAAAGTTATGACGTCTGCACATACATATTTGCGCAACTTCACCCACCATCAGCCTTTCAGGTGAAGAGTGCCACTGCGCATCCAAGCAATTGCTCTCACCTCACCACCTATAGTGAAAATGAAGAATAAATTACACCATAGTAACCACAGTAATACTATTATAGTCCTTCACATTTCCGTACATTATCCATCTCTATCCAAATATTCTGTTTGTAAGAATTCTTCTCTTTTCTGCATATCTTCTGTAAAGTGCGATTGTGTCATTTTCCCCTCTGAAATCCCATTAATGCGAACATAAAAGCTTGGAGACTAAGGTTGGACGTTAGCGTCTGGTGATAGTGTTCATGTTTGTATCAATAAAAACCACGTGTATTATTAACAAGCTTAGCGTTCGTTTACGTTTCTATGTGAACTACCGTTTACTTAGATCGTCTTCCTCAACATAATTCAATGACCATTATATTATCAGAAGTTACATTTTTGCTTCAGGTGCTTACCTTAAAGCCATAGTTCCTGAGTACTGATATGGAATTATTTGAGAGTGTCAGGTTTTGAACGTCACTAGGAACTCCTGTCTCAATGTTCGGTAATCTTTGCCCAATGCAAGCAGCACTTCGTAGACCCTGTTGTATGGTGCATTGGCAGTAATCAGGACACACTTTCTTGGTAATGTAGCCTGAAGAGAGTGCTATGATCACCAGTAGCGTTGCCGTTCTCAACGGTTGTTGCATTACTGTAAAGGAAATATGATCTGAAATATTAATTGCATAATGAAGGTAAAATCTACAAGAACGATAGATAGCAGACAGTCAGACAGACAGATAGATAAATAAACCAAAAATAATTATTTTGGCCAAAGCATCTGCATTTGAGGAAAAGAAATGACTAGTTTTAGTTCATACTTAAGAACATAAAACATAATTGTTTCTTTGGAACGCAACCTAAAGTTGTAGCATAAAAAAATGTGTGTCTAAGGAAAACTGAAAAGGAAACACGGAAGAGTAATTTAGCCTTCGAAGGCTTGTTCAACCCCCGTCTCTTTAACAGGAGCATAATTTCTAATAAAACAAGCTAACACACGCACACGCACACACACACACACACACACACACACACACACACACACACACACACACACACACACACACACACACACACACAATGCCCTTCTTACGTGATAGAAACAGCTGAATGTGAGTAAGATTTGGAACACAACAAACCAGAGTAATGACATAGGAAACGCTTACGTGCCAGCTCCACCATGTTCAATTTAATGTAAAATAAGTCATCTCACTTAATCCTGGCAAAGCACTAAAAATTAACAAAGCATAACCTGTAGCAATTGTAATATTTCTACATTACCTATGAATTTTCATTTCTGTTTCATCACAACATTAATCCGCACGCAGCACATGAAAAATGATGCAGATATGAGTCGATACATGCTTATCTTATCTAGAACGAGACATAGGTTTGTATTGCATGGTGTGCCGCATTTACTCCAGGGTTCCACACCCAAGATTATCAGCAAGCAATCGGAAGTTGCCTTAAGAAGAACGAGCGAATTACAGTGCTGAAAGCAAAATACAGTATCCTACAAAGGGGTTTATACTCGTTAAGAGCATTATACACCTTTATTGCGCAATAGAAGACATTTTTAACGTCTTCCACATCAGTGATATTTTGAATATCTTTGTGACTTAAAAAAAAGAACTATTTAGGTTCAAAGAATGAAATCACTTGTGAGAACTTTGTACATTGAAGCCCCATTGCTTGTCTCGTAACATATGTTTGTATTTTCAAACTTATAAGAAGTGGAACACAACAAATTGAAGCTCAGTACAGTAGAATATCATTTGTTCAACAAATAGGTTAATTAAAATTGTTTTCCCAGTATTTTTAACGGAATTAAAAATGCTTAGACTTACAAGAACTTCTAAAGAACACAATAGTTTTAAGCACAAAAGTCGCAAATGAAACTGTTGTTCTCAAAAGCAGAACAGCCCAAGTGCGTCCATCTGCCGCAACTGTCACAGCTGATCCAGGTCTCGAGTTCCTGAATTCTCCATCACAGAAACTGCATTCTCCTCTTCAGGTGTGTAATCATTAGCACGAGTTACTAAAACTGATTCACCTAAAGAGATGGAAATATCGGTGCCATTGAATCCGAAGATTCTGAATGCGAGTTTTCTTTTGGCTTTAAAGCTGGTACTCTTTTTTATTTTCTTAGGACTATTTCATACATATTTTGAGTGAGATGCGCACTTACTTGTTGAACTTCATCTGAAACTGTATGAAGATGATTGCTTTTAGAGGCACAAACAGAAGAGTTTTGTCGTCCTTTCTGAGAATTCTCACCTCTGTTCTGCTTGTCCCGTATTACCACCATTCATTTTAACAGCACATTACCTTCAGTATCGTTCTTATATATTAACTAACTAGATATGCCTAATAACTATTATAGATTAACTAAGTGTCTAAAATAAATCGTTTCACCCTACCTGGAGTTTACGCAATAGCACATGAAATCTTCCCTTCCCACGCCACAAAATGATACAATGTCCTCTCGCAACTTCAGTTCTCAGCTTACTTACTAGTCACATTATTTGCTGATTTAGAGAGTACCTATTCAAGATGTTCTCGGGCTTTGAGCCAGGTGTAGTGATGAAGAGTCATCGATGTTTCGGAAGTGTGATGATGGGAGAGCTGCACACCAAGAAAGCTTCAGATCGTATTTTGATTTAGAGGCGTCTGGAGTAGTCCAGCAGTACCACCACGAGATGGCGACAGGAATTTTAGAAAAATTGAGATGTCCCAATTTTCCAACCCGGTCCATAATACTACCCTTTCCTCTATCAAATTAACGCAAAATTTAAGTAGAAAATGACTCTTTTTTGACGTTTTTAGTGCACCTGACATTGCACTCCTATTATGCATATTTCTGATAAACATCTAACCTTCGTCACACCTTTATTCGACAACAATGCCAATTATCCGATAAAATGGTAACAACCAGCCAACAGCCAACTCAGTTTCAGACAAGTTCTCTTTGTGGGAAATTAATAAAAGTTACTACGAACATCCAAATGGTGCTCACAAAAGAAGGAAGAAGCCGGAGTTAGAAAAAGAAACTTGCAAATTAGTGGAAATATTTCTTTTTCTCTCTTCCTAGTGTTAGTGCTAGCTCAACGGTTAAAGCTGGTTCACAGCCACCCGACAAAGGGAGCCATAACGACAACGGCAACGGGAAGCAAGCCACCACTCAATATTTTGGTTCACAGCAGCCCATAAACAGGAACAAGAAGATATACTATCGATCAGCTTATCCATAGAAAGTGGTGGTCGATATTGCGCATTGGGAATTCATTTGTTTCTTACTGATCAATGATTTTGCGACTAGACTTACGATTAGAGAGAGCTCTACCGGATTTTTCACGGCACGGCCACCTTGAATAATTTCTACAGCGAGAAGTCTAATGCGCACTATGCGAATCTAACATGCCGTGCCCGGTAACGGGAACAGAAAGTTAAAACTTAGCCAAGTCTTCTTTCCCGTTCCCTGGGCCCGAGAAAGCTTCCCATTGGTTGTCAACTCTCCCACCTGAATATGTGTATTTCGACTTTATAGTTCTGGTTATCGTCGAACTGGCCCATACAGAAGTTTGCAATGTCACCAGTGAGTGCGCATCTGAAGTACATATGTAGAAAGTTATAACAACAATTATTGTGAAATCGAAAAAGAAGGTAATAACAAAATTGCCATAAATATAATTATTCTCGTTATTTAACCAAATTTTCGTTTTTGATCTATATTGTTCTGAGACACAGACATACATACACAAGGACCTTTTTCTAAAAGTGCCTTTTCTTTGGGTTTAGGGAGCTTCAAAGCATATTTCCGGTGGAATCTCAACATAAATTTTTTGAGTGGAATACAATACTTTTCCTGCTTACTATGCGTAGTAGAGGGAGTAGAAGGTTCCGATGTCGATTTTCGCTGTCTAAAGCAAATAACCTTTTTATGGCATAAGCCATTTCCAAGATATGTTATTATTGTTTGAATTTTTCAGTAATTAGTGACTGGCGTTTTTAAACAGCTGACTCTTGATTTGGTTTCCTCTACCCCCTGTATCCACAAAGGAATGTATAATCAAACTATTTCTGCAATTCTTATTTTGAATAACACGATATATATATGATGAGTTGCATTCACATTACTTTCTCTCTTGTACAAACTATTTTTACAAACTCCTATTCCTTAATCTTCTTCTAGTTAGTCAAGATAAACATTTGCAAAATGTTCTTGTTAATTTTCTTGTAGGTACAAGGGGAATATAAAAAGAAAGAAAAAAGGCCAAAGTCTTGCTCATCAGCACGGCCTCAGCCTCCTTATATCTTACCCGAGTCCTTTTTTACACCTCAGGCTCTTTATTTGTTCTTTATTAGTTTCTCGTACATTGCTTTGTTACATGTTTTTTATACCAGGAGTATGTTAATCTGATTTATGATATTCACTTCTACAATGCTCTTACAGTCAAGGGCAGCAATGTCCAACCTTTGCGAAAGAGGGGAGTATGACTTTACCTCTTTCCAACATACGTGGACTTTGCCTCTTTTTAAACCCTTACTGAGCCTTGAGTTGCAGTGGCGGGTTGGTGAACTACTATGACATTAGGGTACGGGGAGTGGTGACCCTGAGGTACCTGAGCCACCCAATGTCCGGGGGTATAGCCGGGCAACCCTGTCTCCCGGGGGTACAAATAGGGAGACCTGGTCCTGCATAGGGCTACATAGGACTGAGTAGGACTTCTGACCCAAGGTGGTCAGATGATTATACATCATGGTCAGGCTCTTGGTATCCTACACAAAGTGATTTGCTGGCCTCTCTCCTCTGTGGCAACAGTAACTGCTAAACTGAATTTGCTGAAAAAATGTCTGATAATAACAAGAGCAATGTAGACTACCTTACAGTCTGCCTTGGAGATTTTGGTGTACCTTCCCCCTTTACACTTGTATGTGAAGGAGGTTGTGAGGTTGAGTGCACACTCTGGATGCTAGGGTAATGTGACCATATTTTCTAAAGCTGGAAACCGGACACCTCTCAACTAACCTTTTTTTAAATCGATAACATTAGGTTTGTAAGTTAATGCAATTGGAAGATTTAAAACCTTATTTATTTATGTATAATATTACTATTATTATGAACATAAACTCCATAGCAAGTATCATGTTACATAACTCATAAAACTGTTTGTTGTTGGACATAATTATTTGTCTGAAGAATGAATTTTCTTCAGAAGTTTCTCATTTTGTTTCAAGTAATTGAAAAACTCAAGGTAACTGTATTTGAAGTTCATTTTGGGAAGCTTTCAGCATTTGTGTTTGTTTCTGATGTCTATATTTTTTCTCCACAAATTGCAAGTCCTACACTAAAGACTAAGATACTTTTCTTACAGTGCAGCAGTGAACACACAATTTCATTTTAGTACCTTAAATCTCTCATGGAACTGCCAAAACAATGCTCATCACACTCCAACCATCGTGACAGAATTGGAATGGAATTTTGAAGCGAGGCACAGGAAACAATACAATGTTGAAATCTGAAGATCATTTATCTTTGTAATGAATTTTGTTCATTGATAACATAACATTCATTCTTAGCAATTATGGGCATAAATATTTAAATATTACACAATATAACATAGAGAATTCTCATTTGGTTTCTGAATCATTTTAATTTCAGACACGATACCTGTCTAAGCAAACTAAATTACAGATTTATAACACAGTAATAAAACCTGTTGTGATGTATGGATGCAAAACCTGGGTGATGTTGGAAGGCATAATGGTTCAGTTGGAAAGATGGGAAAGGAAAATATTAAGGAAAATATATAGACCGATCAAGGATTAAGAGGGGTGGAAAATACCTTCAAATACGGAACTAAAATTACTATATAAAAAACCTAGCATAGTCACACTTGTTAAAGCTACAAGGATTGAATGGGCCAGGCATGTTGTGCGCATGGATGCAGGCAGGTCTGTTAAAAGATTTTTGAAGGCAAACTTGAAGGGAGAACAGGCAGGTGTAGACCAAGATTAAGATGCCTGGATTATGTGGAGGACTTGCATAATATGGGGATTAGAGGATGGAGGAGAAAGGCCGAAAACAGAGAAGAATGGGCTATCATCATTAAGGAGGCACTAGCTGGACTTTAAGAGATGTTTGCCAGATAAAGAAGAAGAAAAAGATAACATAGAGCATAAAAAATAAATGCTACTTTCTAACAAAATGGGACAAACAGGTCTCCCGACAAAATCTATTGGGACACTCACTTACCTTCAGGAGATGTGCCCTATTATGTAGATGAAAGGAATTTGCTGGGGGCTAGATATAATCTTAGCCCAGGTCATGAAGTGGTAATACTGTCTAGGGAGGCATGGAATGCAGATACCCAGATAACCGGTCCCTCCAGAGGTCTGCCTAAAGTGTTTTAAACATAGATCCTACTTTGGGGACAGGATTAGAATCCGAGGTCTACAGCCCTAGGACCAATCTTACAATTCCTGTTGGCAGTATTGCCATGGTCTTCCAGGCTGATACATATGAAATTTTAACCTGTGCAATGCATATTAATACTTTGCCATGCAGATCGGTAGAGGTTACTATCTGCTCAGATATCATGGCAGCTTTGAAAGCCCATATAGTAGTCAAAACCACATTCATATGGATATGGCACTGCCAAAAGATGTTGGATAAATTCTGTGCCAGTTGCTTGGTTGCCCTTATATGGGTACCTGGGCACTCTAGTATTGAGGTAATGATAATGGTTAATACTGTGGCTGGGGGGGTGGGGTGCAAGTCTAAGCTTTATAGTACCAGAAACCTTCTTTAGGGTGTCCCCCAGTAGTGTCAAGTATGATATAACCCAGCCTATGGTTCAGCTTATTTTTGAGAGCTACTGTAAACAAACTCGCACTGCTGCCAGATGAATTCATTTTGGGATCTGGTATTAAATTAAGTGAGTTTCTCCTGGACTTTACTAGACCTAGGCTGAGGGGCCTCATTGGCTATCTAGCCAGTTACAAAACTGTGCGCAGACACTTATGCATTATGTGGCTAGAAATTTCTCATATGCAGGAAATGTGGGATGGCAATTGAATCCTCTCAACATATACTATGTGAATGTAAAGCATTCACTATTCATAAATATGTAAAGGCTCTTTCTTATTGGAGCTTGAGGTTATAAATAGAGCAGATATCCAGGAAATAGTTCACAAAAATCAGAAAACAGATTTACTCTTCATGGACCCTTGATGAATACTGTTTACACAAAAGAAGTTATAACATTCACTTCAGGGAAGTTTGCTGGTATTTCCTCTGCAAATCTGTGTAGACAATGGGCTGGGCACTCATGTACACTGCCTATGGGAAAGAACATTTGCAAAGCTTGAATTGCCTGTAAGCTGTTTGCTGTACTTTTTCTTCATTTTCCTGAACAGACCATAGAACACTCAAAGCATCACAGATAAATCCCACAATAGTGGAGTTATTCTAGTTCATTTTCCAGAAGTTTTTGAATTATGATATTGGCAATGAACCTTCCACATAAATTGGTTGTTTTGCCTACTGATAGATTACTATAAATTCAAATGACCAATGTTATCTCTGGCTTATTGGAATACCTAGAATATAGAGAAATACACCCACATATAAATATTTTAATAATTCAATAGTATTTAAAAGCCACAAGGTCCTTATATGGAGAGTGTTATAAATTATACCTGCTTTTGTGACAGTTTTCTTAATTAGCAATACATTTTTCTTTCTCTGTGACTTATCCATAGTTGGTAAAGGGAAGTATTGTAGTCCATTGAAAAAATTGAAATGTCATCACAAGTACATGTTTGAATTAAACAAAGATAATGATAATAAAAGACCTTTTAGTTTCTCTACTACATGCCTAGTGTAAGTAGAGGAAGTACATGAGCGTCGGCAGACATTTTTCCAGGAGGGGGCCACAATTTTGAAATTTGCAATCAGATAATATCAATTCACTATTTTATTGTCAAAATTTATAATATTCGTTGCATATAACCATGTTAATTTGTGTTAAATAGAAATTGATCTTTTAAAATAGTGGTTTAATAGTCAGTAATTGATTGCACATTAAGTTGACCAACTTCTAGGGAGGGGCCGCGGCCCCCCCTTGCCCCCCCCCCCTTCGCGACACCCATGAGGAAGTATTGAGGGTATTTCACCCAAAATTTCAAAATCGATTTTTCATTGGAAATATACACATTTTAAGACTCCCTGAAAAGAAAAGTCTGATGTATTGCCCTGACGTGACTTTTTCTACTCTTGTACTATCTATTCATACAAACTCTTCTTCATGTTAGTCAAGACAAACATTTGTGAAATTATCTTATAAATAATTTTCTTGTAGGTGCAAGTGGAATATGGAAATAATGTAGGCTTTGAGTGATAGTCAAATCTTTTGAAGCTGGTATCTATATGAAGGCTTTTAAATTCGTTCCCTTTACATGGTCAAGCAATAAAAAAGTGAATAATGACCTCCCATTTGAGAAAAGTTTAAGTATTGCAAAACTCACACAAGTAAAAAGGAGTATCTCTGAAATAGTTCACTCCACAAGACATACATTTGGACATAACATTTGCTTTAATGAGATCTATGTACATCTTTTGTATAGTAAGATTTAGTCTATCTCTTATGGTTTACTACTCATGCAAAAGTCATCAAGAACATAGCATCATTATGCTATAGGCAGAAAATTCATGATATACATTTCATTTGCCATAAGAATATATTAAATAGATCTATTTTAATCAAAATCGTTAGAGCCATTTTTCAGAAAATCAAAATTTTGGAAGTTTGCCATGTGAAGGATAGTTTAGGGTGGAGGAATTTTCTTCAAAATCACATCCTTGAAAGATATTAAACTTAAACACAAACTTTGGTATTTAACCGAGTTTTTGTTTTTGAGTTATGCTGTTCACAGACACACACGTGCGGACACACACACACACACGCACGCACGCACCCACACCCACACACACACACACACACCCACACACACCCACACACACACACACACACACACACCTTTTTCTTAAAGTGCTTTTTACTTTCTCTACTGGTAAGTAGGGGAAGTATTGTATTCCACCCAAAAATTCGAAGTCGAGATTTCACCGGAAATACATGTTTTGAGGCCCCCTGAATCCAAAAAAACATTTTTAGAAAAAGGTCCGTGTGTGGGTCTGTGTGTCTATGTGTCTGTCAGTCTGTCAGTCTGTCAGTCTGTGGACAGCATAGCTCAAAAATGAAAAGTCCGTTAAAAACCAAAGTTGGTATTTAAGTTTAATGTCGTTCAAGGATGTGACACGAAGATTTTGAAGAAAATAGCCCCACCCTAAACTACCCTTTACATGGAAAATTTTTCGAAAATTTTGATTTTCTTGAAAATGGCTCTAACGATTTTGATTAAAATGTCATATGTTTGAGATATTTTTATGACAAATGAAATGCATATCTTGAATTTTCTGGCTATAGCCCCTGTAGTCGTATTTACTCTGGACGACTTTTGCATAACTGGTAAACCGTTAGAGATAGACCAAATTATACTATACAAAAAATGTAGATCTTGCTAAAATACACAATTTATGTCTCAATAAATTTTCTTGTAGGGTGAACCATTTCGGAGATATACCTTGTTATGTGTGTGAGTTTCGGAAAACTTGGAACTTTCATGAAATGGGTCATCGTTGTTCATTTTTTTATATGTTACGTGTACAAAGAGAACGGAATCTCAAAGCTTTAAAAGATTTGACTATCGCACAAAGCCTACTGTATTCCAATATTCCCCTTGCACCTACAAGGAAATAAGCAATAAGATAATTTGTACAAATGTTTATTTTAACTAACACGAAGAAGATATAGGAATAAGAGTTTGTAAGAATGGTTAGTACAAGAGTAGAGAAAGTCATGTGAGTGCAACACATCAGATTTTTTATTCAGGAGACCTCAAAACATATTTCCGGTGAAATCTCGACATCTAAATTTTGGGTCGAATACAATACTTGCCCTACATACTGTACATAATATAGAATAGATAGTAAAATAGTATTTTAGAAAAGGTTTTATGTGTGCGTGTGCATATGCGAATGTGTATGTTCTTTTTAGCATAACTCAAAAACAAAAAGTTGGCTGTATACCAAGTTAGCTGTGAGTTCAGCATCTTCCAAGGATACGAGATAGAGATCCCCTATTATCCAATCTTATGTTTTAAATGAAAATTTTTTCGCGTTTGATTTTTCAAGAATGGCTCTAACAGTTTTTGTTAGGGCTGACTGTGTAAACCAGTCGTTAGAGCACCGCCTGCTGTGCGAGGGACCCCAGTTTGGGACAATATGGCAACCCTACAGAATAGCAATAACCGCATTTCTTGTATTAGTTATACTCATGGTGTACACCTGGCTTATCGTCAGAAAGTCTGTCTGGTCAAGTTCCAGTGGACTTCACCTATAGCTGTCCCGAGCAGTCATGCTTTTTTATGGATGTTAAACAAAGTAAAATCGAAAGAATATCAAAAAGGAGCTATAAATATTAGTTTTAAGTAAGCACCCTCAACTACAAATTTAACCTAAAACAACTCCTCAACTGTGCTGTGCGCGTCCGCCACTGGTTTATGCCGTAAATCTGCAAGGTAAGACATTCCTACCGGTGCAGAGTCCAACTTCGCATATTTCCTGAGCGCGTGGACAATGCAGTAGCTTGGGTCTATCTAGTTCAGAGAAGTACGCCGAAGGTCGAGGTATACATTTTTGCTGTGAAACATCGCTTTATTACTGTATATTAAAATTTGTAAATGCTACTTACATTGGATTTCAGCTGTAAATCTATAATGGTGAGTGATAACAGAGACGTTATAATGCAAATTTGGTGAGACTTTTATATTGTTCTCGCTTTTAGTATCAAAATCAGGGATTTTAGGAGATAAAAAGGCTCTTTGGTTGTTCGTTTGAAAATGTGTATCACACTAAGCCCAAACTTTGTAATTTTGAAGTTATGATTATAGAACCCGTCAAACTGCACCGTACAAGTTTTCATAAAAATACGTATCTTGATTTTCTGAAAATTCTGATTGTATTGTGTTCACCTGTAAAATTTGCCACCTGAAGAATTCAACTCCATTTCTTTGACATATTTCAAGAGCTATTCTGAAATATCTCAACAACGTTGCTACTAAGATCATAAACAAGCATTTATAAGAGGATATTAAAAGCCTTATCCCTTAAGTGTTAAATGTACCAACTTCATGGCCTGTTATCTCAGAAACTTTAAAAAAAAAAGGTGTAGATGCCTTCTAAGTTGGCTGGTCATTTTTTGTCAATAACTTTGTTTATCAAGAGCGATAGGATTATTTTCTTAACTGTACCACATTAACACGCTTTCATTAGCTTCGCTTGTATGTAACGGAATCTTTCTGCGTAATTTTCACCAACTTAGAATTTCTGATTGCCTTGACAATTGCATACGTGTCATGGACCGATGACAATACAATAATGTCATGACTTTGTCCTAATGTCCTGACCAGGATCATCAAGATAAAAAAGAATCACTTAGCTAAATTTAGCAATCTAACGGAATCTTTCAAACTAATTTTCACCAACTTGGGTCGTCTGATCGACTTGAAAATTAGCACACGTGTCGAAGAGCAATAGCAATACAAAAAATCATTACTTTGCCTAATGTCCTGACCAGGATCATCAGGATAAAAAATAACTGCTTAGCTAAATTTATCAGTGTAACGGAAGCTTTCGCGTAATTTTCACCAACTTAAGTCCTCTGATTGACTTGAAAATTTGCACACGTGTCAAGGACCGATGACAATATAATCATATTATGACTTCCTTCTAATGTCCTGATGAGGATCTTCAGGATAAAAGAGTCCTTAGCTAAATGTATCAAGTAACGCAATATATTGGCGTAATTTTCACTAACTTGGGTCGTCTCATCGACTTGAAAATTTGCACACGTGACAAGAGCCGATGACAATACAAAAATATCATAACTTTGTCCTAATGTCCTGACCAAGATCGTTAGGATAAAAAGAATTACTTGGCTAAATTTATCAATCTAACGGAATCTTTCAAAGTAATTTTCAGCAATTTGAGGGTCTGATTGATCTGAAAATTTGCACACGTGTCAAAGACCGATGACAGTACAATAACATCATGACTTTGTCCTTATTTCCTGCCTAGAATTATCAGAATAAAAAAAAATTTAGCCAGTTTATAAATGTAACAATCTTTCGCCGTAATTTTCACCAACTTAGAGTCGTCCGATTGACTTCGTCTTAATGTCCTGATCAGGATCATCAGGATAAAAAGGTAGCTAAATTTATCAATGTAATGGAATCTTTCGCGAATCTTCACCAGCTTAAAGAAGTCCGATTGCGCTGAAAGTTTGCACACTTGTCAAGGACCGATGACAATCCATTTATATCATGGCTTTGTCCTAAAGTCTAACCAAGATCATCAGAATAAAAAAATGATTTAGCTAAATCTATCAATGTAACAGAATATTTCGACGTAATTTTCACCAAATTAGAAGCATGTGATTGTGTTGAAAATTTATACATGTGTCAGCGACCGATAACAATAAAATATCGTGGCTTTGTTCTAATGTCCTGACAAGAGCCGTCAGAATAAAAAACTTCTAAGCTAAATTTATGACGTATAAAATGTTGCTAAGGCACATTTCTCCTGAGAGGAACAGGAGACCTGAGGGAAGGATCGTGGACCGGAGGTCAATCAGGCTCGTCTCTGGTAGTTTAGAAATCGACACTAGTCACACTGGTCAAAGGAACTAAATCGCTTGAAAATATTGAAAGACGGAAATGCCCGGAGAGAGGACCTGAGAGGGGCACAAAATTTCGGGGGAAGGATTGCGGATCGAAGTTTATCTAGGGCCAGGAAATCCACAACAGCTGATTGTGTAGTTAAACAATAATTTGAATCTAATTCTGTTCCAAAAGAAAATAATCTGAAAAATTAAGAAAGAAATGTCTCGGAAACTTCTGAAGTCAAACGTTTTAAAAAGATTTAAAACTTAAAATTCTGAAAAAAGAGTTGAGTAGAAAAATTGGAGACTAAAAAATTAAATATAAATTATATTTTTAAAGAACTAAAAACACGCTTTATACCAAAGTGAACTAAAAAAGAAAAGGAAAAATAATTTTGAATTATGAAGAGTTTGTTCTATAGCTGTATAAGGCTCACTGGTTCTTATAATTAAAAAATGCTATACGTTTAAAATAAAAAGGATATATTACCAAAATAATACATTATGTTGTAAAAAGGCGTGGGGTGGCTGACACAAAACGTTCTAAATAGTTTATTAGTAGCTACATATTTATAAAAGCAAAGTTATGATAAAAATACCGTAAAAAGCACACCACGCTTTTTTACAATAAAGTTGATTTTTTCCTAATATAACCTTTTATTCTGTACGTATTACAAAATTTCCTTTTTAATTATTATAAACCAGTGAACATTAAGTCACTGTAAAACAGACCCTTCATACTTAAAATTATTTTCTACCTTTTAGTTCAATTTTGTTATTAGAGTGTTTTTTTTAAAGTTTTCGAAACCATAATTTATTAATTAAAGGGTTATTCTTGTGTTAAGTGCATAAATCCGGGGTGTGCGGGGTGAACAGTTTACCCTTGTGGACAAACATTGGAAATTAGAGGGCAGTCCCTTTGACGTACACTTTGAGATCAGTCATGGAGGGATCTCCATGGTGGCACAGACCGTGGAGATTTTGGTGTCTCTTATTCTTTGACTCCCGAATGGCAGGCTGACGCCGACGGTTCCGGATGGGGGTCCAATTCAAAATGCATCCGCGCGAAACCTCTCCCTTTGACTCGTTTTCAGTAATGACCATGGCATGTGACGGGAAAACGTTAAAAGAACCTTAGCCCATTTTATATCAAACGGGAAATTGACATTATTTGTGGCCTTGTTAAAAATCGGACTACAGTTCGAGACGGTACGCTTTTAATGGAGGTGACTTCTGCAGACCAGGCACAGAAACTTCTGAAAGCGACCTTGTTAGCATCCTACCCAATCCGGGTAGCCCCCCACAAGTCGCTGAACACACGTAGAGGAGTTGTCACCACGTCTAGTTTGGACAACCTCACCAATGAGGAGATAGTTACCTGCCTCTCCGGCCAGCGTGTGTGCCAACCGTACCGCCTCACTCGAAAACAGGATGGCAAAGTGATCGATTTACGGACGGTTTTCATAACATTTAAGGGGTACTCAGGTACCCAAGTACATCTTCTGCGGCTGTGAGCGTGCCGCAGTTCGGCAGTATGTTCCGAACCCTATGCGCTGTTTTCAGTGTCAGAAGTTCAGACATACTAAGACCACGTGCAACCATCCTGCCGTTTGTAAGCGTTGTGGCCTATCACCTCATGAAAGCATGGCTTGTACCCGTGACCCTCAGTGTGTTAACTGTAGAGGGAATCATCCATTCAGCTCGCTTCAGTGTTCGAAGTATCTCGACGAAAAGAGCATTCAGGAGCTGCGTGAGGAACGTCTTACTTTTCCTGAAGCACGTTGGCACGTTGGCGATTTGTTCAGCTCAAACCACCTACCATCTCCGGTTGTTCAGCGTGCAAACCTCAGCTCACAAACGAACGAACTAGACGTAGCCAGCCTGTCGACAGCCATTCTTCTAGAACTACTGTTCGTACCAGCGGCCGCACATCCTCGAAGAAGTCCCGCTCGCGCTCCCGTTCTGCGAGCCGCAGGAGCTCTTCAAAATCCCGAACAACGGAGGAGTCACCTGAGGAGGGCAAATTTCAAATTCCAAATCCAAAGTCGTTCAAGATAAAGATGAAGAAGAAAAGGATGAAAACCAAGCACTAATCGCTTCTTTACCATGGAAGTCATCCAGTGGAATGTTAATGAGTTCGGACACTTTTTCCGGACATACATCTAGTTGCTCAACGCTGTCCATCAATCGTGTGTCTACAAGAAACCCACTTGCAGCCTAATCACGCTCTCCATCTTCGTGGTTTTTCGGCAATTGCACATGACTCTGCAGCTGATGGGCGAGCAACTGGTGGTGTTGCTACTCTGGTGGCACATACTATCTTTGCCACCAGCATTCCACTTAACACGCCGCTACAGCCTGTAGCGATGCGTGCACAGCTGCAGGGCTTGTGTTTGTCTATTTGCTGCCGCTCAATGTCGTACACCAGCACGATCATGGGCCTCTTTTGGTACAGGTTCCGACCCCGCTCCTATTTCTCGGTGATCTGAATGCCAAACACACTTTATGGGGCTCCGGTGCTGACGATGCTCGTGGGTACCTTGTAGCAGACGTTTGCGATATGTCTGATTTAATTCTGTTAAACACTGCTATTCCTATCGCCTGTCTATGGTACACACTCCGCTCTAGACATTTCCTTTTGTAGCCCGTCGTTAGTACCACTTCTTGATTGATCCGTACTTTTCGACCTATTTGGCACTGATCATTATCCCATTAACATTCACCTAACCGGCCACCATCCTGTGCCAACATGACATCCTCACTGGATTATTTCCAAGGCTGACTGGGGCAAATTTCTTTCCCTCATCCACCTGATCGGCGAAGTCTTTGCCGCCATAGATGAAATGGTAGAGCATTTTACTTGCATGATGCTCCTTGCAGCAGATTCCAGCATTCCTTGCGGTTCATCTGTGTCACGACACGTTCCTGTGCCGTGGTGGACCGAGGAATGCCGTTTGGCTATCAAAGCACGCAAGCGAGCTGTGCGTGTTTTCAGTTCACAACCTACGGAGAACTTTATTGCCTTCAAACGTTCTCGAGCCAGGGCCAGCCAAACGGAAAGTTATGATCGCGCTTTTATATATCTCAAGGAATCTCCAAAGCGGATAGTCCTTGATTTTAACAGCGACTGTAGCGAACCGTACAATGTACCTTTTACTCAAGCGAAACTGGCTCATTCCTTATCTCTCGCAAAGGATTCTTCTCCAGGCTCCGATAACATCCACAGACAAATGCTGCTTCAACTTTCATCTACGGCTCTCTCCTGCCTCTACGGCATGTACAACCGTATATGGCGTGAGCAGGTTTTTTTCCGTCTTCTTGGCGAGAGGGTAGTCATCCCTATCCCTCGACCCGGGAAAGTTCGGACACTTCCCTCTAGTTACCGCCCTATTTACTTAACGAGTGTCGACTGTAAGACCTTTGAACGAATGATTAACACTCGCTTTGTGTGGTGGCTAGAGACGAATAACCTGCTGAACATCGTTTAGTGCGGTTTTCGTCGCCATCGCTCCAGTGTCGACCATCTGGCACGCTTGGAAGCCTACGTTCAAATTGCCTTTCTGCTGAAACAGCATATCTTTGGTTTGGAGAAGTCCTGCGACACCATCTGGCTCTATGGAATGTTCCGCATTCTGCTCAGCAACGGTTTACGCGGTCATTTAGCGATGTGCATTTTTAACTTTCTACTAATTCACCGTTTTCGTGTCCGCATAGGAAACACGCTCTCCCAAGATAAGGTCCAGGAAAATTGTGTACCCCAGGGCTCGATTATCAGTGTTATGCTTTTTGTCGCTGCCATTAATGGCATCACTAGTGCTGTTCGTAGCGGAATTCCGATGTCACTATATGTTGACGACTTTACAATTTACTATCGCTCTTAAGGTTCGGAGCACATCGAGCGTCAACTGCAACTGACCGTAACATCCATCGCCGAGTGTGCGTTTCGCACTGGCTTTTACTTCTCCCCTACGAAAACATGTGACCACTTCCATCGACCTCGTGGCGTACACCCTCCTCCTGATCTTCATTTGCGAACGTGCAACCGTAAATCCGTATGTCCCGAACCCCATGCGTTGCTTTCGCTGCCAGAATTTCGGGCATATGCAGCAGAAATGTACTGGTACACCAGTTTATCCTCGCTGTGGTTGAAATGTTCATGACTAGGACTCCACCTGTGCCAACTGTGGACGTGCACACCCGTCGAACTCGCCCGATTGACCCCGGTTTTTAATGGAAAAAGCAACCCAGGAGCTTCGCTTTAAGGAACACCTGACATTTGTAGACGCACGAAAGCGCACCAGCGGTCCCAGCAACTACATCCTACCATCTCCTTGAAGTTTTCTGCAGCTCTCCGCCAGGCTGTTCCGAAACAAGACGCCGTAATACAGACGTGCCACAGTTCACTCTCTTGGGTTTCCGTGGGAGTCCAAACTGACTCACCTAACGAGCATGCTTCTATCCCAGCTACAGTTCGACCATAGACTACCTCTTTTGCCGTCCAGACGCCAACTCTGCAGCAGTCGACTACTTCTGAGACAGCTTCATTGCCTGCTGAACGCCATCGTTCCAGGAATAAAGTTTGGGCCAGTAGCTGCAGGTCCTCTTTGGAGTCCCGCTCCTGCTCTACGATCCCCATGGGTTATTCAGACTCCCGCACTTTGGAGGAGTCCTCAGAGAACGGCGAACCTCGCATTATCGGTCCAAAGTGTGTGAAGGTGAAGAAAATAAAGACTAACCACTAATTCGTTTTTAGTATGGAAATAATATTAATGGGTTCCGGGCCAGGGCTCCGGACATACAGCACTTGGTTTCTCAGTGGTCGCCTTCCATCGTCTGCCTGCAAGAAACCCATTTGCAGCCTAATCACGGTTAACATCTGCGTGATTTTTCGGCTTTTAGACATGACTCTGCAGCTGATCGGCGAACAAGAGGTGGTGCTGCCGGCAGCATACTGCCTAACACACCGTTGCGAGCTATAGCGTACGTGTACAGGTGCAGGGCCTATGCTTCTATATTTGCAATGTCTATCTGCCGCGATCAGTGTCGGGCAAGAGCATGATCTTCGGGCTCTTTTGGCTCAGATTCCGCTACCGCTCTTATTTCTCGGCAATCTGAATGCCAAAAATACCCTTTGGTGCGCCGACACTGGCGATTTTCGTGTGTGCCTTATACCAGACGTTTGTGATATGTCCCACTTGCTTTTGGTAAACACTGGTGTCCCTACATTTTTATTCTCCACTTTTCGCACACATTCAGCCCTAGTCGTTGCTTTCTGTATCACGGCATTAACTCCGCTGCTTGATTGGTCGGTGCTTTCCGACCTATTTGGCACTACCCCATTAATATTCACCTCTGCCATACCCATACTGTGCCAACACTTGATTATATTCAAGACCGGGGGAAATTTCGCTCTCTCATTCATTTTGTCGACGATGTCTTCACCACCATTGACAACATGGTGGAATATTTTACATGCTCTTATCATGTTCGCAGCGGATTCCAACACTCCTCGTGGCTCATTTACACCACGACACTTTCCTGCAGCTTGGTGGTATTCGTTTTCGCGAACTGCTCGCCGGACATTCTCTACGAATGCTTGCTGTAGAACGGTATTCCCATCGCCGCTCTCTCCTTGGCGACTCCAGCGACCGCAGCTTGCAGGCCATGCTAAGTTAGCTACCCCCCACTCAGTATACCGTCAACTCTTTATCGAGATCCTGGGGCATTACCGGACATACCTTCCGGTATTTACCGATGGTTCCCAGGTGGGTGGTGCTACAGGATGTAGTTTTGTGTATAACGATGAGGCTCACAGGTATCGCCTTCCGGACGCCAGTTCAATTTTTACCGCCGAGCTATTCGCCATATTTTATTTCTTACAGCTCAGGTCCTAGAAATTATAGCATTTGCTCCGACTCTCTTAGCGTTCTCCAGGTCCTGCAGCAGTTTCTCGGTAGTTCAGCACTCGTAGTTAAAATACAGACATTCATCTCACAGTTACTGACTGACGGACACCAGTTTGTTTTTACCTGGACCCCAGGTCATGTGGGTGTTCCCTGTAACGAGGAAGCGAATGCAGCTGAAACGTCTGATCGTGGCCTACCTTGGTTATTCACACGCACTCTGATGTGCAACGATATTTCCGGTGCCATCTTTTTTCGTTCTGCCAGAAGTCGTGGGAAGAGATATCTGGCGCTCAATTGCGGACAATCAGACACAGTAACACCCTGGGTGACACCCTTCAGGGATTCGCTGCGGTCGGAGGTCATTCTCGCCCGATTCATAGATATAAATTATTATCTTAGGTTATGATATATTTGTCATGTTTTATTAGATTTTTTCTTAATTACTTTTTTCTTTATTAAGATTTATGTTTAGTATATTTCGGTCAGACCCGCCCACACACGGTCATCTATTGGGTGGCGACCTGGCCCCTGTGTGTCAGACGTGTGTACTACTCTCAGTCTCGCACGTTTTGATTGATTGTCCGCGTTATACTAGAGAGCTCCAATCCCTTAGCCTGGGTTTTAGTGTGCGGTCAATTCTGGGTAACGGCCCGGTATCCGTATATAAGGTGCTGTGGTTCTTTGTCCAAATTGCGTTTGAAAACAAGTTTAACTCGTGTTTTAGTTTTGGTCTTTTATGGATTTAGATGACTTCCAGTTTTGTAATTTTACCGTTTGTTTTTACGTTATAACTGTTTATTTTAAAGTTCATCGTTTAGGTTTTAACTGTTTTATACCTTTACCTTCTAACGTTTTACTTGTTTACTGCTGTTTAGCTTTCGCCTGTTAACCCAATTAGCTTGTGTTTTTTACTTTAATATTTGACTTTGGGCCCAACTGACCTAGCTGTCAACGGGCCCTTAAACTCCACCCACTTATTCACCCCCAATTAGTAACACTGCACAAAAGTAAATGCCAAATATTATCAAAAATATTTTAGTCTTCTCTTCGTTTTTACCGCTCACTCTCCTCCCCCTTAAGTTATAACAGAGGCATAGATAACGTAGATATGTCATTTATATCTGAAGGGAAATCTTAAAATTTGTTTGAATTAATTTGGTTAATTTCAATATATTTTCTGATCTCGTCCTTACGTGTTTATGAAAATTCAATCTTTTTCGTCTAAGTAGACACTTAAGTATTTCACCCCCTTATTACCTTTAATGTCTTTACTATCAAATTTGAGTGGTGGATCTCTCTGACTGCTTTTAATAGTATGTTACGCGACTTTTGCAGAACAATTTTTATTTCGATGTCCTACGCCATTGTTCTAAATTGTTTCAGTTATGTAATCGATTTTCTTTCAATTTCTAGCCTAGAGTTCCCTTCAATTAGACAAATAACATACTCGGTATAAGCAATTATGCTTTATGTTCTCTTCTGAATCTTGGAATAGCTCCATTACAATGTGCCAAGAAGTCGGCCCAACGATCAACCTTTGGGAATACCCTTTGGTTATTTTTTTACTAATTATTTTATTTATGCTTTGATACAGTAATCCATGGGAGTATTGAGGAGCTTTAGGAAAGTTGTGCTAACCTGACAAAAAGGGCCACCATAAATCATCAGAGACGTATATAAAGTTGGCAATGAAATATTTATTTGTTAGATGAAGCGTGTTAAAAGTTCCAATAATGCGTTTTGTGTAGACCTTCCGTTTTGACTCCACATTGCTCCTCATTTAAGACTATCATTAGTCTAAATTCCGTTATCAGTGTATAAACTAATTGCTCAAATATATTACGTTTTGCGTTTAATAAACAAATTGGCCTATAAGATTTTGATTTACTTGGATCTTCGTCATTGTCTTTTTGTTAACTGTTTTACTTTGGCCACTTTCCAGCAATTGGAAAGTGACCGCTAATATCCTGTCATTTAATTAGATGCATAATAAAGTTAATTTTTCTTCTAGGAATTGCAAGATGGGTGGTCCACAATCCTGCTTAGACAGTTGAAGAACACGGAGTCACTACTCTGCTCCCTGCGGAGCGTTTTCTTCATCCTACGTTGAACGATGTGTCACTATTTGTCACGGAGGGGAGGTCAAGGAGCTCCTAGTCAGCAAAGGCTACACAGTGGAACGTGAACACAACTAGCAACAAGAGACCCAAAACCTCAACCAGTACCACACTTCAGGGTGGTCCTGAGAGCTGAAATGTGCGGGACATCTACAGAGAATCAACCAAAATACACTCTACGGTGCGCATTGAATAATACAACTCACTACCAGGTTCACCGCGATGCTTTAACCGACAATTTACTCAGAGTCCTGCTGATTGCCTACTGAAGCCGGTTTGTGCAGCTTGTGGAGAAGTGGGCTACAAGCAAGAAAGCTGTCAGATGCTAGTTATGCCAGGAGCGTCTCCACGTAGCTAGAACTGCTGAGATTCCCATTTATGCCGCTATGTCAAGTGCCCGTCTGGCAGGAGGTGCAGATAGAATTTATTTCCAACAAAAATAGTAAATTCTGGCTACAACAATAGACCCCGAGTAAAACTCAATGTGGGCCTTCCGAGGAAAGCATTCATGGGAGAGCGTTACCACGCACTGCCATCTTGAACACCAATTACTTATACAAGCTAAGCAGCAGCCGCCAGTAGCATTGCAGCTTCACGTAAGGCACAGTCCGTAGCAGTCACTGTAAAGCCCGCAAGGCCGCACTGTCGGCAGGTGGGACCTATTAAGAGGGCATCTGCATGTGTAGTCACACCAGCACCACGGCAACAATCTGTCCAACAGCGAGTTGTTGCACAACGGCGGGCACCTCACCAGTAGCAACCTCCTACACCTATTGAACCTCAACTGCTTCCATCCAAAAACTCCACCTCCCTCATTATCCCCGATGAGGCCTTCATAAACTCCATGAAACAAATAGCAATATATCTCCAGGCTGAGTTGGCAGGACTCGGACCCTCACATTCACTCCTACGCCATTTTCCTACATGTCATAATAAACTTCATAACTCATGGCTGCTAGAAACGGTGGTATAACAGATTATATCCCTCAAATGTTGTGCTAGAGCTCCAAGGGAATCCGGCATACTCTACCAGAAATAAACTTTGTAGCCACCAAGGGCTTCCTCGTGCTCCTGGTACAGCAAACTCACCTGACACCCTGGTCAAAGCTACCGTACCTGGGATGATTTGCTATAGGACAGATAGGATAAACGTATGGAGGAACTTCCAGCTTTGTGAGCCGTAGCATTCATCACCAGCTGTACGATGCTCCCAAATCCCATGTTGAAACAGTTGGAAATCAGCTGGAGAACAACTACGGGTCTCTCATACTCTTCTTAGTATATATTCCCTCTGGTAAACACGTCGTTGACAAGGAGCTGGACGCATTGTCTTGCACCAATACAGCGACTATCGCCATGTGAGACTATAATGCCAAGAACCCAGCATGGAGCTTCACAATTCTCAACCGTCGAGGAATAACACTGGAACGCAGCTCAGAGTTTCTCTCGCCTTCCTGTCCTACCGTCACTAACGGAGATCGCGATCCCCTGGACTGGCTTGACAGATTTAGTCAAGAATATCGAATACCATCTGCAAGTTTTCTTCCTTTCCGAGCTATCCTCAATTCATTACGCCTCCTGCTACTGTGCAAATCCCGACCGAATCTAAATCACGTCACCTCTTTCCCACTCCTAAGCGCATCAACTGGCGGTAGTTAACTCAAATACTGGCAGACGAACCAGTAAATCTGGATTCCTGTTCCAAAGAGTAGGAAGCTGAGACGCAGCTCGTATATATGACCACCTCCATAAGAAAGGCAATAGCGCAGACCACTCTTCCAAGACGAAGACCAATAGAGACAGCTAGGAAATTAGGACACCACATTTGAGAATTCATAGCAGCAACGGACAAGGCACGGCGCCGAGGCTAGGATACTGGTTCACCCAGCACAGAAGAGAGTGCAGCAGGCCGCAGCGATGTCTTATACTAGAACTTGCGGATCACGCAAACGAAAAATGGCAGCAAAGTTTACCATTACCTTTGACATATGTCCAAAGCATTGTTGCGTTTCCCTATACAGGGCAATCCGCTTCGTCAAGGCGCGCGCCTGGCGCAATCATCGAAAGGAGGTGGAGCGCATGGTCGAATTCTTGGAACACTCCTTTCATCCAGTAGCCCCCGGCGACATTGATCTTATCCTAAATGTTGAGGAGGAAGTACAACCCTATTCATCCAAGCCATTCATATCGGAGTCTTTAGCTGCCACGTTTATAGTGGAATCTTTCAAATTATTTCTGTAGTCGCCTCTTGCTAGGCGACTGAGTATAACAGCATACCGTACTTGGCACCGAAGGCTCTTCCACAGACGTTGCTGGTGTTATTTGTGCACCTCTCAGTGCACTACTTGGGCGTACTTCGCAGCAGCATAGAAGCATACAACAATAATTACTTTGCCGAAACCAGTAAAGGGCGATTGGCCATATGATATCAGCCAATCAACCTTCTCCCAATCACAAGTAAGATCTTCGAGAACGTTATGGAACTGAGACTTCGACAATCACTGGACCCCTCCAAGTGTTTCGACCGGAAGTTTGGCTCTAACCGTCGGCATCCCACCATCCATCAACTCTGCAGCCGGTAAATGACATCATTAAAGGATTCAAAAATCGATACTTGGTTTAGCACTATTTCTGGACATTACGTGTGCCTGTGACTCTTGGCATGTGTTTCCTTTACCGCCTGATAAAATGTAATATCCCACGATACATCATCCAGCTCATTCTCTCCTACCTCCAAAATCGCACATTCAGCATCTCCAAAGAAGTTACTTCAGTCCTCCATCCTATCTATGACGGGATTCCACAAGGAAGCGCCCAGGGTCCGCTTCTGACTTTGATTTTCAACTGCCATCCTGCCTAAGCTGTTCACTCTTTCAGTTTGCGAATGACATCGCCATTATCTATGCCTCCGTAAAACGCAGAGAGCACAGGCTTCAGAAGTATGCTGATGCACTGACAGTTGGCATCACTTTCGACCTCCAACTGACCGGAAGGTCCACATCGAGCAAATAATGTTAACCGTAGAATGGACTGATATATCATTGTACAACAGAAACTCCGCTACATCCGTGCGCAATGAAGTTCTGTACAAGCAGGTGTTCCTGCTGAAACGTATGTTTGCCAACTCTGAGGCAATTAGCCCAAACTCGCTTCAAACGTCTACAACTCCTACAGGACCATTTCCCCGTACTGCGGTCTATGCAGACAGGTACTTCCAAACAAGAAAATCCATTGAGACCTTTCCATCTCCAAAGTTACAGATCACATCATATCCCTTTCGCAAAACCTATACGATTTTCCTACATATCCTTAACCCCTCCCCCTCCCAAAACAAAAAATCGCAACACAACTACAATCCCCGATCCTATCACCGTCATCCTACAATAAATGAGCTACGTCCTGGCATGGTTCCGGTCGGCAGGCTCCATCCCTAGTGAAACAATCTCTCAGCGACATACTCTAAGCGTATATTTGGAAGGTCTATTTGCCATAACCCAGTGTCGTACAAGAGAGCGATATTCGGACTCTCTTGGCACACATACGCAAGTATTTTAGGAGCTTTGAATGCCAAACTTACTCTCTGTGTCTGCAACACTAACGATGTTCGTGGCTCCCTTACAGCAGACGTTTACGGCACGTCCGACTTACTTTTGTTGAATACTGCGGACTATACTTTCTTATCATCTGCCTATCGAACACTCAGCCTTAAAATTTGTTTGTGCAGCCCTGCATTAGTAACATTAGTAGATTGTTCGGTTCCTTCGGACCTATTTGACAGTGAACATTACCGCATTTACATTCACCAATCAGCACATCATCCTTTAAGTTCTTCACTACCGGATGATTTCTAGGGATCACTGGGGAAATTTCGTTCCCTCATTCACATGATCATGGATGTCTTCACCTCCACCTATGACATGTTGGAGTATTTTACATGCGTCTGGTTTGCAGCGAATTCTAGCGTTCCTAAGGGCTCATGTGTACCACAACACATGGCTAAAACTTAGTCGATCCAGCAATGCGGTTAGCTTATAACAGCACGCAAACACACTCTGTGTATTTTCCAGGAACTTCGTTGCTTTTAAACGTGCTCGTGCACATTTTTGGCTATCAAGGAGAGCGCGCAGCGCTAGTTATCGATCTTAACATTGGCTGTGAGGAATCCTATAACGCACCTTACATTGTTACTGAGCTGGCGCATTCTTTGTCTATACCAAAGGATTCTCCTGGTCTCCATGACATACATAGATAAAGGCTCCTTCATCTTCCGGCTGAGGCCTCGTCATTCGTGCTGGGAATGTACAATCTTAGCTGCCATCAACGTGTGTTCACGTCTTACTGGCGAGAATTTATTGTTATTCGCATTCCTCGGCCTGGAAAAGGATCGGGCACTTCTCTCTGGCACCGCCTTATTTGTTTATCAAATGTCGTTTGAAAGACATGTGAATATTGCACTGGTTTATTGTGGTGGTTAGAGACCACTAATCTGTTGAACAATGTCCTGTGTGATTTTCGCCTCCTCCAATGTCTACAATCTGAAGGCACGGAGGCTTGCATACAAAATGCACGTCTGTTGAAGTAGCATGTCCTAGGGGGCTCTTTGATCTACAGAAGGTATATGACTATACTTGGCGCCATGGTATCCTCTGTACTCTGCATGGTTACAGTTTACGAAGTCATTTAGCTTTATTCCTTTGTAATCTTTTACAACTTCGGCATTGGTAACACGCTATCATAAGAGAGGATCCAGGAGAATGGCGTGTCTCAGGCCTATATTCTCAATACAAGGCTTTTCGCTGTATTTATTAATGGTATCATAAGTGTGGCTCGTAGCGGAATCCCAATTTTGTGTATGTCAGTGACTGCGTTATACTATCTTATTGTCTTGAGCGCATCGACCGTCAGTGGTAACTACCCGTATCATACCTCGCATAGGGGACTTGATTTGAGTATTCCCCTACGAAAACAGCGTGTCTACCTTAATCGCTATCGTGGTGTAGATACGCCCTCCCGATCTTCATTTGTGTGCCACACCGCTCTCTTCTTCCGCACCTTAAGTTCTTGGGCGTTGAGCTGGATAACAAACTCACATGGGAGCACCATATTTGTGAACTTCATACTTCCTGTGCTTCACACGAAGTATTCGGCGGGCTTTATCTGTTTCTGCTCCTTGTATTCAGGTTGTATGATAATGAACTCACTGGGAGCACCATATTTGTGAACTTAATACTTCCTGTGCTTCACAGGAAGTAATCGGCGGGTTTTATCTGGTTTCTGCTCTTTGTATTCAGGTTGTATCGCTCACTGGTTGGGTTCAAAATGGACTATGACAGTTTATCTGTGGCGCGTCGTCCGCCTTTAAACTGTACATACTGTACATCCTACTGATATCCGTTTTGCTACTGGAGCTTTCCGCACTACTTGTATCGAGTGTCTTCTTGCTCATTTTGGACAACCTCTGCTGTTTGTTCGACTCACGTTTTTACTGTCCACTTAACCCCAAGGGACCTACTACGGTAGGTACGGATTTGGCGCATCCGGTTACCCAAGCTAACTGGCTCGACGTGGGCTCCTCTTTGTGGTGAGAGAGTCAGTCAAATCGCCCACACACGTGTAGACGATGCGTGGACACCCGAGCCGGTGGAAAGGATTGTCCTAGTTCAGGCATGTCAAACATCGCTCCGAGGGTGTGAAGAGAGGGGTCTACCCCTCCTTAACTGCAGTAGCACGCGCTAGTAGAACCGGTTTTCGCTTTGTTTTTCCCGTTTTCCGATTTGATCATCACGGAGGGAGGGAAAATAGGGGGAAATTTTTCACGCCCAGTGAGTGCTGTTTGACACTCCTGTCCTAGTTGGTTAAGGGATGCGTATCTGTGACCGCTCAAGTTTCTTTCTGAATGTGGAGAGTGCGCATTTCCACTAGACCGCTTTGGTTTCTCCTTCACCCAAACGGGAGGATATGGGCTAACCCACCCCAAGTCAATCGGCCAGGGCTAGGTATTGCTCCGAAATCCAGGGTGAACCTGCTGTTTCCCCTGTGCAGCCCTGACATCCCAGTGGGGTGACCCTTTGTTGTGCTCCGTGGTGAGTGGGGAGCACTGGGGGATGAAATTTGTTGTTGTTTAATGGCTACAAGCAACACAAAACGCGAAAAAAGTACACGAAGAAAAAGAGGCATACCCGTTGTAATCTAGTTACTTAGTCATTCATCGCACGGAAGAGTCAGTCTTTGCTAAAGATCAACTCTTCCATAATTCAAAAGTGTCTTAATAAAATTGCCGGACCCATTAAGTCCTGTACTTGCCAGAAATCCGTTTCCCTCTTGGTTGAGAGCTGCACTGCCACACAGTTCGACAATTTGTCCCCCAGGGGGACCTACTACGGCAGGTCCGGGTTTGGCGCACCAGGGGGACCTACTGCGGTAGGTTCGGGTTTGGCGCACCCGGGGCCCCGAGCCGCACACCCATATTTCACCCCTTCCATGTTCATTAACTGTTGCCACGTGTAGCTGGTTTGACGAGGAAGCAATGCATTTATCGTGATTCGCATATTATGCTTGCAAAAATGAATGCGAGCACGTGCCTTGCAAGGGAGCCAGACAGGCAACCGCATGTGGGATTTGTGCTGGACGAACCGGCGCTATGGCTGGTTTCCTCCGGGTTCACCGGTTTCCCCCGCCAACTCATTCCACCGGTGTTCTATTTTCATTCCATGTATGTCACCGCCTACGGTGTATGTAGTAAAAGCGGACGTTAAACACTACAAAAATGTTTGCCAGTCACCATCCAGTATAGCTGCATTGCGCTTCCAGCGTTTACTTTGCTCCTTCAGGTACGTAATTTGCTTTTGCATGTTTCATAGCTCAAGTCCTCTTTCCTGTATTTCACCAAGTTCATCTTCGTTATTTAACCATTATTTTACTCTGCCAATCACTGGCTAAATACCAGAGCAATAGCCCGCACTGGGCCTAGGCCTAACGCCCTCTTGCTGCGTACACTACAGGCGTCATGAGAGGAGTGAAGATCTCCAGGGTGAGAAGTGGTCAGTGCCCCGGGCCTCTCGGTGGATTATGTGATATTTATTTCCTTATTCTAATTTCCCACCTTTTATACCCTCATTCATTTACCAATCCTTTTAAGACCCGTCAATTCAGTTCCTGAATCGATACTACGGCGCCAAACGCCATCTTAAGCTTTCGCGCCTAACCAACCATTTTGAATCACCATATTTTATTCTCCCCTTTTTCGTATTTCATAAGCAATATATCTATTTTTCAGTTAAAAAAGGGCGAAAAAATAAAGATTCGGTTTAACAATAACCTTGGCACCGACAATTTCCCCTTTTAAATTCAAATTCCCTTCCGCCGTTTTGCGAGACTGGTACCATCTTAATTCGATTCCCTGCCTCTTTTGGTGGGCGGACGCCATTTTGAATTCCTTCCTGCCATCTTTCGATAATTAAGTCATATGTCCTCCTGGTGGCAGAATTTTCGTTAATCTAAGCGCTTGAACCGTATATATGGCTACTAACCTTTTTGTTCAGGAGAACGGAGTAGCTCAGGGAACTGAACTAAGTGTTACACTGTTTGCTATTGTCATGAGATGGGGTTTTAAGCTAATAATCTCAATTTAATTTCGTCAAATTCATGACTCGGGGGTTGGTAAACTCCTATGGTAGGAGGAAAGGTGCACAAAAAGGATCTACATTGGTAATGGGGTGGTACCATTAGAAGTATAAAACCGATTCCTTAGAAACTAGTACTAAACAAATACATAGTCGCACTGTCCCAAAGAAGATGTGTGACGATGTTACTGTCTCAGGTGCAGGAGCTATGCTCACAGTGCTTTAGTCTCAAATCGACCGAAGCTTCTCTATCCGCCACCCATTTCTACTCAGCGTCCCTTTGGCACAGCCAACCACGACTTATCCTGTTGGAACAGTTGAACCTTGAAGAACCCCTGTTACCATCTAAGGTGATATCATTCAACCGTGGCTGGTGTATGCAGAATTCGTACTTGTCGCATGTATTCTGCAAACGACTGCTTTTCCCCATGCTTAACTAGTTATTGAAATACAAGGCCATGTGCACCTGGCACTTAGAAAGCATAACTAGAAGATGGAATTATAAATTTCCAAGTAGGTGCCACACTAGCAATTCTATTTACGAATGTGGTCCTCGGAGTTTCGTTATGCTCATTCGAAGACGACTTCGCCGTGTATTGTACCTCTCAGCACACGCCGATTTCGGAACGATGACTTCAGCAATGTTTAGACAATCTTCGAGAATGGAGCTTAAAAAAAACAGCTTTCGTTTCTCACCCGAAATGTTAAACTGTTAATTTCTAGCACCGCTGGAGACGATTACCACCTTCACTCCGTTTCGATCCAGACTTTCCTATGGTTGATCTTTACACAAAGCTTAGCTGGTCTCGTCATATATCCACCTGAAAGGACGACGTGGTCGCTGCTTAAATGTTTTGCACGCACTATAGAGGGAACCGTAGAGGTGGATCGGACTCTTCCTGCGAATGTATCCCGCATTCTTCCGATCCAAACTATGTTATATGCACATCGTTTATTCTTCAGCACGACCACCTGCACTGATATTAGACACAATCCATAATCGTTATTCGCAATGCAAGATGAGTTTTTAAATTTGCTCCCTTGTGAATCTTTACGCCGAATCGACTGAACCACCGGTCAAATTGGTGTGAGGTTCTCTTAGAAAGGGTGGCTGTGTGCTTAAATGTATGCACAGGCAAACAACGTTTCCCTTTTGAACAACAATACTACAGGAACGATATATCAGGAGTTGTAGCGTTCACTCGTGAACGATTACTTACCATCCCCAAACCCGAAATCATATTAGATGGGACGCTCAGGAGGGGGTAACTCAGGTGTATAATTTGTTAAAGGGGCTGTAGTGGTGAAGGTTGTTGTTCAGAGCTGACATGTAATTCTAGTGTTACAAAGTATTTTACAAAAGTAAAGCCAGTGACTTACATTACACTGTAGAAGTGCTCCGATATAGGTCAGGAAAGAACGGCTGCTATTGTCAGGTGAGCAGAGGTTGTTGATGGTGCGAGCTCCAATTTTCACAGACGTCTTCACGAATGCGAATGACGAATGACGACCTACATCTGGTGGAGGCGCCAAAAAGATCTACGTTACATCTGGCGTAGGCGCCTAAGAAAGGCCCACGTTACATCTGGACACCATAAATTGAAAAAAACTAGTGACGTTGCATGGGGTGCTGAAGCTGAAGGGAGGGCTCGGGTTTCAACATACTTACTGAAATAATCCATGGCTACTATAATAACAGTATTACCATCCCGAGTCTTATGCAACGGTCCTATAATATCTATGCCAACTCTTTCACCAATATGGTTGACGGGGATGGGCTGTAAAAGACCTGTCTGCTTTAAATTCTTTGGGCCTTTGCGGGATTGACAAGACGGGCACCCTTTAACAAATAATTATATGTATTTCCGCATACCAATCCAGTAGAAGCGGGAACTAATTTTCGAGATGGTTTTTGTAAAACCCAGATGTCCAGCCTAGCATCATCATGGTGTGAGTACAGTATTTCGTTTTTCAGCGATTCGGGGATAACTAAAAGATGCAAATCACCAGACGCACCAGCATTTTTCCTATATAGCACTCCTGATTTTAAAATGTAACAAGACGCTTGTCTGCCCAATGTAGGGGAGGCCACATCCGGCTGCTCCACAGCTTGTATTGAATTAGTTAAAGCGGGGTCTTTCCTCTGTTCTGCCGCTACTTCAGTCGGTAATAACAAACGCGTAGGGAGTTCTTCAATTTGAGTATCTTCCTGAAGGTTAGGAGCACTGACAGGAAAACGGGATAAACAATCAGCATCCCGGTGTAATTTTCCTGCTTTGTGAAGTATAGTAATATATTCCTGCAACTTCAAAGTCCAACGTGCTAATCTGCCAGTAACATCCTTCATAGTATGTAAATAGCCTAACGCATAGTGGTCACTGACGACATATATGGGGTAGCCGAATAGCAGCGGCCGAAAGTGTGTTACAGCATAAACCAATCCCAGCCATTCCAACTCAATGGCGCTATAGCGTTGTTCATATTTATTCAGGGACCGTGAAGCGTAAGACACTGGGTGCAGAACCCCAACCGGTCCTCTTTGATACAAAATGGCGTCAATGCCAACCTTAGAACTATCAACGTGAATCTCTGAATATGCACCCGGCGTATAATGTGCAAAATAGGTTTAGAAGTGAGCAATGAGTTAAGCTCATCAAAAGCTTTTTGTTGCTGATCAGACCAAATGAAGGACTGGTCCTTTCTAGGGAGGAGGTGCAATGGGTGTGCAATAGTTGCAGAATTTCGAATAAAGCGCCGATAAAAGCTAAACAGACCTAACACTTTTCTAACATCTCGAACTGACTTAGCGGTTGGTAACTTTTTAATTGCCGCGAGTTTGTCGTCGTCTGGTTTGATGCCACGGGGGGACACCTGAAAACCCAGCAGCTTAACTGCTTGCATTGCAAAATGGCATTTCGAGGGTTTTAATTTGAAGTTAAATTGTTCCAGACGACCAAAAACCGCTGTCAAATTTTCTACCATCTCTGTGAAGGTAGAACCGAATACAAGGATATCTAAATAAACAATAGCTTTTTTATATTTCAGTTCCACTAATCTTATCCGCTATGCGAGAAAAATGCCGGGGGGCGTTAACCAAACCAAAAGAGAGGGTTTCGAATTCATATTGCCCATGAGAAGTGATAAAACTTGAATATTTTTTGCTTTCCTCTGCCATTGGGACTTGAAAATAGGCACTGAGCAGATTTAGGGTACAAAACCATTTAGCTTTTCCCAGATAGCTGAGAAGGTCGTCAATTAAGGGTAGCGGAAAACAAGACGTTTCAGTTACAGCATTTAGTTTTCTATAATCAACACAGAAGCGATAACCACCGTCCCGACGTTTCACCAAAACCACGGGCGACGCCCAGGGGCTAGAAGACTCTCGAATTATGCCAGCCTTTAACATTTCATCAACTTGCTCATCAATAACTTCTCGTTACTTCTGGGAGACGCAATAAGGCCTTTGATTTATAGGTTTAGAATCTTTAAGGGTAATATGAAGCTCGTCCAAAGATGTGCCCAACTGTTGTAGATTGGAAGCGAAAGTATGTCTAAAATTTTGTAATAAATCTAACAAAAGTTTTCTGTGCTCTAACGAAAGCTTCGAATTAACATGAAATGTGGCACCATCAACAACCTCCGTGGCATCATTAGGGGAATAGTTAGTAGCCTGAACTAGTGCAATCTCGTGTACATGCGCCAGGAATGTACCTGAAAACAGCGTTTTAGGTTCGGCAGTGTTATTGCGTACGGGGATGCTAAAATCTGTGTGTGTCTGGCCGAAGATGGGGGGAATTTCTATGAATTTCTTTTGCATTATTGCTTCTACCGGTTCCAGCAAAATTTGGGTCGCCGATGTATGGCGAAATTTCACCGGAACAGAAACTACGCTAAAGGGTGGAAGTTTAATATCATTGAGGCATACAGCCTTATTAGAAACATCCACCACTGGTGGTTCTAAGGTAATTTGATTTAGGGGGCAGTCGAAACGTTGCTGGCAAGAAAGTGTTAAGGTCTGTCCCTGCGGTAGTTGCAAGGTGATGCTAAATTTAGAAAGATCTAACACTGCCTTATATCGAGTTAAAAAGTCCATGCCTAGCACCAGCTGGGGACCCAAAGACGAGGCCACGAGCAGTTCTTCTGTAAAAACTTTATTTTGTAGATTAAACTGGCATTCAGTGTAATAAGAGACATCTAATAGTTTGTTGTCTACTATGCCGAGCATTAGGCTGTCAGAAAGAGGTATTTTAGGGGTAACTACCAACGAATCATTAATTATACTGACAGCACTACCTGTGTCAATCAAAATGGTGACTGGTTGGTGGTCTACTTCACCAATAATTGATAGCACCTTAGCAGACTGCACTGCATTATTGTACAAAGGGTGTTCCTCCACGGGTTTTATATCCGTGGGGGTGGTGGGCCGTTTTTTGAATTTTTCTGGCGGCTATAACAATTCCATGCCACATGCCCGCGTTTTCCACAAAAATAACAAATTGGTCGTCCATCAGTGGTTCGATCTGTCCTCGGTGGGCGCCACGCCACACCTTGACGATCACCCTGAGGTGTTCCCAATTCCTACCAGACGACCTGGCCCCATAGTCTTCCCTGTTACCCCTAGAGGGATAAGAATTACGGGGAGGCTTAACGGTTAACTTAGAAAGCTGTTGTTGCAAACTTTTTATTTTCTGGGACATTTCAGCTAATTGATGGTCCATACCGTCAGGGGAAATAGCTGCCACGGTATTACTAGGGGAGGCTGAGACCAAATCGACACGTTGGCCTGCCAGGAACCTAGCGGTCTCAATTCGTCTGGCCAACTGCAACAATGCCTCTACAGAGGTGGGATTAGCTGGCAAAACATGTTCCAGCAAGGAGGACTTAAGACCCCGCATGATATGGCGAATTTGTTAGCCCTCCCCCATTTGGGGGTTCACTTGGTCACAGAGAGAAAGAATATCGTACACATAATGTTCTGTAGGCTCGGTGACTTGCTGCACGCGCTGACGTAAGCGATATTCCAGGACGTCATCGTGAGCCACCGGAGTAAACGCATCACGTAGGGCAGTTTTAAGTTGTTCCCACTTAAAGTCTGGCTGCCTGTGTGAAAAGGTGCGAAACCACGTGGCTGCTACACTCCGGAGATAACAAGGCAAAAATTGTTGCCTATGAGGCTCAGTACAGCCATTAGCGGCTGCCACTAGGTCAAAATTATATAGAAAAGAACAAATATCTTGGCCCAGTTTACCTTCAAAGGTCCCTGGGTCAGTAAATGGACGAGCGGAAGTGATAAAAGGCTGTTGTCCCGTGGCCATGGCAAGTCCCGTATCACAAGCTGGGGAAAATTCAGAGAGTTCAGAGAAGGATAGCGTACGTCGAACCGACGTAGGAGCTTGAGGGGGTTGCACTAATGTAGATGAGGAAGGTGTTGCTCCAACAGGGTCACAGGGCTGTAAGAGGGTAGCTTGGGGAAAGAGGGTTTTTCCAGATCGTAAGCGAACGTGGGACATATATTCATATAAACCGCTAAGATCCTTAAACAAAACCTGAATATCCCTTACTGCTTGCTCTTGAACGACCTCAGTCGAGTCTATAGAATTACACAAATCATTGTATAATTGTAGTATTTCCCGCGATACAGGACTATCGGGGTCCAAAGGTTTTAGAAAGTCCATATACCATAACACTGCACCAATAAAATGAACAATGGCAACAACGTCTAAAAGAAAGAAACATTTAGAAAAACCTAAAAACAACCACATTAAGTTAATTAGACTTGTAAAAGAAGGGAGAAAAATGTAAATTCTACAATTAGCACCTAGTAACACCCAGACTTACATGTCAGATAAACTTTTACGGAGGTGCTGAGAACACCTGAAAGGCACCATAAACTGAATAAGAGACGACAAACAACGTAACAACACTTCACCACATGAGGTGGGCAGGAGAAAGGGGGAAAGGTGTACGGGTTTGTAGTAGTAGGTAAAACTGAGAGCACCAGGACTGAAACCTCATCTCTCAAGAAACAAAAGAGAAGACGGGGGAGAGAAGAGAAAAAAAAATGTTTTAGTAGAGAGATAGGTGCCTCACACCAGGTGTAACGTTCACTCGTGAACGGTTACGAATCATCCCCAAATACATAGTAGTAGTTAGGGACGTTCAGGAGGGAGTAGCTCAGAGGCATTAGGCGTTAAGGGGCTGGAGTGGTGAAGGTTACTGACATGTAGTTCTAGGGCTTAAGAAGTATGTTTTCCCAATGTAAGAAAGAGTACATTACTCTCAAAAATGCCTTAAATTATACAATTTACAGAGAGAGACTAGAGAGGTCCAGCTGTAGTTACGTGGATAGAAGTTGTTAACATTAGCAGCTCCATTCTCCGAAGTTGTCTTCGCGAATCAGAGTGTCACAGGTCCCGGTACCAAGGCAAAATCGACCCCTGAGTGGTCAGAATTAGGAGTTTAAATACTTCAAGCCAGATTACTTAGCGCTTGCCTAATCATTCGTCAGCACAGCGGATGGGCTATAGACAGGAACAATGGCCGGTTCATAATCTTACTCTGCAACGTATGCTTTTAGAACATGTTCCACGTGTGTGTGTAAAGAGTAAATGGCCTGTCCGGACTTTAATAAATTTTTGTTCCGAATGTATAACTTTTAGAAGTTTATCCTTAATAAATGTTTGCCGAAATTATCAACGTCACAATAATATATAGATTAGGTGTCGTGGGCGGACAAGAACAACTGAGAATGGAAGAGTGTAAGAAGACGCAGGTACACAGAGGTTGAGGAAGGATAGGAACCATGATAGAAGCACTCGCCAAGGGACAAAGTCTGTAGGACCAACTCGTTCTTACACTGGACAGAAAACTTTTGAGGCACACGCCCAGGCCCGAATTTAGGACCTCTGACGCCCTTGGGCATTAAAAAAAAAACCAACTTGCAATACATATATTACTTAAATTTTCACAACATAGAGAATGGTTTCACTGAATACTTAAGAATGAGTGGCAAACACCATAAGTGAGGTTATTAAAATTTAAGTAGGAACATCTTAATAGGAAGAACTTACACTAAAGAGGCATCAGCCCCTATTAGATGTCAAAACATATACTGTTTAAATGACAAGAGGCTTCCTCCATGGCCTGTCATTTGCAAACAAGTTTGAGTTCGTTATAGTCCATTTTCACTGTTAAGTCAGATTCAGTTGTAAGAACACCAAGATAAGTTAGACGATCCTTCACATGCAATGTTCTTAAATAACTATTTATGCGTCTTAGAGCAGAAAATGATTTCTCAGTTGAGCAGTTGGAAGCAGGAGTGCTCAAGTATATTTGTAGAGCTATGTTTAAGTTTGGGTAAACACTCTAGACTAGACAACCTTACAGCTGTGTAGGAGAGTGCGTCGCATTTTCATTCTTTTCTATCTAGCTTTTGAAGTGTAAGCATTCAAGTACAAATGCTGAATCTTCAAGATCCGAACTGTAGACTTTCTGACGTCTGGATGATGCTTCCTGAATTTCAAGTGGACTAAGCATCTTCAGATTTGTCAAAAACATAAATGGTTCACTGAATTCCTTGTAGGAAGAAACTCTGTTGTTCAGTTCTTCAATCAATTTATCCAGAATCAAAAGGAACTTGATGTTTCATGTCTGCTTTTTTTTGCAGCTTTCCAGTAATTTTGCCGCCCCCTAAAATGTGCCACCCTGGGCAGTTGCCCGGTTTGCCCTTACGTAAATACGGCCCTACACACACCAAAGCACACTTGAACACCCTGTGTAAATGCAGTTTTCCTAAACTTTTCTTTTTCTGCCCATTTGAAGGTTTGTCGTACATTAGTTCGTTTCTATTCCATGTATACAACATAATTCAAACCAAAAAAAAAAAAACGAAAAAACCACAGCATAGTTTCTGCAGCAATTACCTAGTGCACCATCTCAGGTAGTGCTTTGAAGAAAGCGCCGGCAGTAGCGTCCAACAAAGGAGACTCCGTCGAGTGGGTAGGTCCGTGAGGTCTTATGTGCCTACGCTCCGAGCAGAAGAGTGTAGCTTCTTTCATCGTTGGTCAGTGTGCAAGTATCCCAACTTCCGCACCAGTAGGAATATGTGCTGGATGTAGAACGAAGACACTGGTGCCTTCCAGGGGTGTATGTCCTCACATAGGAGCCCTGCGCGAAGTATCTCGAGAAGGCTTTTCTCCAATGGCGAGTACCCGTGCGGAACAGAAGGGATGTTGGAGCCTCGTAGAAAAGAAGAAAAGTAGTAACGATTAACAAAATGAAGTGGAGGAAAGAACAAAAATAGGAGGGGAGGCCCAACGCATGTGGAATAATCACAAATAACACTAAGTAGCTAAAACAATTATGCGTACCCTACCCAACTAAGAAAGACAAATATATTTACACACATATTTGTATAAATAGTCAGATATTTCGTAACACTACTTTGAGGGAACAGTACATAGTTGGAGAGACTAGAATCGAAAGATCAAAAACCAAAGCATCACTGGCATATCTATGGGGAGGGAAATTAAAAAAGAGAGAAGAAGCCGTAGGATACATTTCGATCTTAATTTCTGGTGAACATGATTCAGATATTGATGTATCAGTAAAATGCGCGTGCTGCGTGTGGAATGAGTGACATCAATACTGACTGCTGCCTAAGTGAAAGAGGAGTTGAAACATTAACACAATTGAAAAATACTAGTGACGTTGCATGGGGTCCTTACATATTGCCAGGTTACAGTGTGAAATTGTCCTGAATATAGGTATCAAATATAGCAGAACACAATAGATGAAAATTATTTGTACGTTATAGAACTTCATTAGTCAGAACAATATAAATTACGAGCAGTGCGCACAAATTCCTTCCTGATACTTATGTGAGGTATCAGAAACACCAGAAATTTGCCACAGAACAAGTGTATACCACAGAATACACACTGGTAAAACTCACTAAACACAAAAACGAATATATATATTCTCACAGAAACCGGGACATTTGTCATCATGAAGGCTCCGGGCGACGAAAAGTTAATCAGGGCCAACATTATAGTCGGCAGAGAAGACCAGAAAAGTAACACTAAAGTAATAGAGGAAAGATTGGTGTGAGGAGACGGGGGTGAAACCGAAAATGGGGAGAAGGGTCCATGGGGTATATTTAAATGACCAATTGGCATTTAAGCGTTGTGACAAGTTAGTGAACATGAGCTGATTCGCAGAGGTAAGGGAATCAACTATGAGGGATATCAGGGAGGACCACCCTGCAGAAATATGTACCAGTCGAGGTTCTGGGGCAAGAGATTGTTAACAAGGGAAGCGAAGGGGAATTTGTACGCTAAGACCGGCTTACAGCTCACAGAAGCAGCGCAAAGTAAGCTGCAGTGCACCAGAAGAGCCTTCTGGCGGTAGGGAGAGGGGGTTAAGGGTACTCTTAGAAAAGAGCTCTAAGGGTTGGACAGGATGCGTGATAACAAATTGATCTTGAGCGACCTCAGTAATTACCATTTTATTGGAGCTGTGGCACTGAAAAGGGCAGACATTATTTAATTCTTGTGCCGTAATATCTTGCAGTATTTTGGCACAAAGTGGGCTAAACAGGTCATTAGTAAAACGAGGTGTAAAGCACAATTTACTGTGAAAAGGATCACATTCATGCAAAGTCCTACCCGTAATGGAGCGCATGACATCCCCACTTACTGCCACCAGGGTTTTATCGTGCGAAATAGTGCACTTAGAATTGCCACACGCAAAGGGGGTGCGATGAATTCATACATAGCCCAAGAAGATCCCGCTACTTAACCAGAACTTCAATAGTAACCAGCATAATTGTTGACTAAAAGAGCATGAGGTCATTTCTAGGTCAAAATAGTGATGCACCTCAGGGATATTTATAATAAATTCCAGCGAGGAGTTTCGCTGGCGTTATTGGAGAGCCTGAAGTTCAGATAAGAAAATATGATAAGGGACAATCGAAAGGGGGAACAAATGGTTCCTGCAGAGGAGCATAGCACAAATATATTTAAGGAGAACTGTGAACTGACCGCTGGGTATTTTGAAGGATTTCCTCAGGGGAGAGGAATTCATGGTCGGACACGGCTTGCATAGTTTATCAAATAATTGAAGTTTGCATCAGCAGACGATATAGCTTGCTGGAGACGAGATTGAATGGCTTCAAAAGAGGTTTTGACCTGCAATGTGTAGGTGTTACGTGTGTCCTGGGTAGCGGCGAACCATGCCTGGTCCTGGGATACGATGAACTCGGGATTCTTATAATGGTCTAGTAATTCCCTATCCGTTAAGGCCAGCTTATTGATTTGACTGCCAGAAGCGACGTCACAACAAAAATTTAGAAAGGCACTGAGAAAAGTTACGCCCCGCTTACGGCGAGGGATACCCACGTTAGTGAAATTGTAAATAGAATCATGTAACGTACTGAGCTCGGCGTCGAGAGTGTTGTCAACCAGATCTATGTCATCCTCCAACTGCTGAAGAGGGCGCCCGGAAGTGCGTCGCTTTATAGGCCGAGACGTGAGCTGTTGGTCAAGCCGCGCTCTAAGTAACTTAAATATTGTACGGTTCACTCGTGAACGATTACGTAGCATCCCCAAATACATAGTGATATTAGAAGGGACGCTCAGGAGGGGGTAGCTCAGAGGCATTAGGTGTTAAGTGGGCTGGAGTGGTGAAGGTTACTTGTTCAGAACTAACATGTAGTTCTAGTGTTTAAGAAGTATGTTTTACAAAAGTAAAAAGAGGAACATTTTACAATAAAATGCTCCACTATAAATTATAGAGAAATATTAAAAAGAACAGCTGTAATCGTTACATGGATAGATGTTGTTGACAGTGCGAGCTTCATTTTCCAAAGATGTCTTCGCGAATATGAGTGTCGCATGTTCGGGTAGCAAGGCAAAGTCGACCCCCGAGTGTTCAGAATTAGGAGTTTAAATACCTCAAGCCAGCTTACTCAGTGCTTGCCTAATCATTCGTCAGCACAGCGGATGGGTTAAAGACCGGAGCAATGGCCGGTTCATAACCTTACCCTGTACCGTATGCTTTTAGGACATGCTTCCACGTGTGTGAAGAGTAAATGGCCTGTCCGAACTTTAATAAATTTTTGTTCCAAATGTATAACTTTTAGAAGCTTATCCTTAATAAAGGTTTACCAAAATTATTCTTTTTAAGCCAAAAACTTGCCCCTCGTAACTTGATTAACAAATCAATTGGCCAAATTCCAATTATTACAAATAGTGCCAACGTCGGTGTTGTGCAGACTGTTCCAGTATGACGTAATAGAATATTTCGTTGTGTGCTCCTAATTTGGTGTGTTAATCTTATGTTGTTCATCCTCGCAGCCCATGCACCTGCACCGGAAGTTACTATGGAGGCAAAAATTGTGTAATGATAGGTCATTATTGTCTGCAAGGAGATTTTAAATTTAGGCTGAATTAACCTTGATAATTTGAACATGTTTTCTGATTTGGTTCCTATATACTCAACATGTTGACTAAAATTTAATTTTTCATCCACGAGATAGAAATATGAATGTCATTTATTTATACGGTATTTCTTCCTCTGTGTCTCTATCTCTCTCTTCCCTTTGGTGAACTGCATCATTTATACGTTATTGTTAATACAGATGCTCTATATAATATGTCTGCTGGTAAAGCCTAAGACGTTACAATGCCGAAGCCTTCCAATATAGGTCAGAAAAGAACAGTTGCAATTGTCACCTGAGCAGAGGTTCTCGACGGTGTGAGCTCCATTTTTCAAAGACGTCTTCACGAATGCGAGTGTCGCAGGTTAGGTTAGCAAGGCAAAGTCGACAAAGTCGAGCTGTACTTCCGCTGCGTACACAAAGAAATGCTTGTTGAAATGTTTCAATTCGTACCAAGTCGTTCTTGGGTTTCAACAAGCGAAGGTTTTGTGCCATTTTGCTGCCGTTTGTGTTAAGTAGCAGGGCAACATACTGTATTTTGTGTTGGTCGCTCCAATGATTCGCGCGTGCTATAATTTCGAATTTGTATAAATAATCTGTAATGCTTTCACCTGGTTTCCCGGGAAATCTGCATGTGTCCAGTGGAGGGCGCAATACTACACACTTCTGACCCGACACCACTCCTGAAGGCCCGTCTACAACAAGTCATTTTGTTACCTCTCACTTTTAGCAGACATGGCTATTTACTCGCATTGACTTCGGATTGCTTATGACTGCTCTGCTAGGGTCTTGGTATTTCACTAATTCTTCCGGACCTGAGCCTTATATGAGTTAGTGTTTGTAAATCGGAGGCCAGTTTCTCCGAAATTGTATGAATGTCTGATACTGCTAACTGCTGAAATCGTATTTTCTCCTCTATCGTACCCGTCAGCTCTGTAGTTAATATGACTAATTGGTCTGATACGGGACTATTTTCGTGCGCGGCATGCATACATTATCGGTTTACTTTCGCTTTTTATGATATACTGTATTGTTGGTCCACCTATTCTAAGAAGAATGCCTAGCTAACCGAAGGGACAGCACTTCGCCTGTATATAAAGAATTTGTTCAGCCTATACCTGTATGGGAGGAAAATACAACCGAATAATAGTGGTTCCCATGACATACTCACCAATTTGTTAGTGAGAGAAAACAATTGTCGAAGCACCTCCCCAATTTATAAAAAGCTTTAAAATTATTCCATGGCTCCAGCAACTGATGACGGTGTCGCCTTATATCAAAACTATCCGGCGCTTCCGCTAATTGCAACGGATCTCTCACGGGGAGAGACCCAAAGACAGGGGTTGCAGGCTCAGAGGAAACTCGGCACTCGAAAGAGTTTCAGGGAGATTTTGTACACACCTGGGGTAGGGAAATAATGCTAACCTGAGTCGCTGGACCTGCCGTTTATTAGAACTAGAGGATTCTGTTGGCCGAATACCTGGGCCAGAGTCTTGCAACTGACTTACCTTGGGCAACGTCAGTCGGTGTGGCGGCAATCAGATCAACGGACGGGCGTCGTGACAGAAATATGTTGAGACGAGAGTATAACGGTAGTGTAAATCACCCGCGTTAGTAAAGCTCCTGCTTGCTTTGTCAGTATTCTGATGCAGCACTACCGTGGTGTTTCCAACTCGGTATTGCCGTTACAATATAATATTAGTAACTTGGGGACGCAACTGCTGTTTTTGTATGTACGGAATTCATAAGAACTGCTGGGAGTGCCGGAGACAAAGTTAGATGCAGAATTTCCATTGACCGGTTTGTGTTGAAACATTTCATGATATTTGTGAAAACTAGCCGATTTGACGTTTCTAACGAGCGAACCTTGATCGTCTCTAATTTCGGCCAGCCAATGGGAATCAGGTGTACCTTTCCGGGAAGCTCTCCATACTTTGTGCGCACGGGAGCCTTTCTGGTATTGAAACTGTATATTCCGTTTCTGCAATAGAAACGCAAGGAAGCGTTATCCTTAAAGCTCCCGGTGTTTCTTGCGTAGGTATCTTGGTGACTTTTGTTCTGTGACGTACTCATCCGTTTTTAATTTTGTAATTATCATTGTCGTTGTTGTGTAATACTGAAACGGGCAGTATTCAATAAGTTGTTTCGCTGCCTTTCCTTGTACCATCTTCGAGGGGCGCATAGGCCAAATGAAAGATCGCAAGTAAACTTCAGGTGTAACGCAAACTTAACTTATACGTATCGCATGAAGATTCGTTCTTGTTGTCGGCCGAACTATGTATTTTCTCCTTAACTACTACGTATGTTGGACCGTGTATGATCAAGAACGTTGCGTTCTCCCGTGCTCGTATATGACTCACTTACTGAACATGTGATATCTAAATTCAAATATTTATGAGCTTCTTGAATATCAGTTGCGTGCTGAAGATTCTTTTCCAAAGCCTTCCGCAGCTCCCCCAATTCCATGGTGATGCAAAATATCACTTTAGAGGAAACAAATGGTTTCTACGTAACTGTAGGGTATCCGTTTGCTTTAAAAATAATAATATATACACTGGTTTCTGTGTATTTCGTAAAATTTTCCATACACGTTGACATTGCTCATCTGAAATTCCCTGTAATCATTGAAAATGTTGCGTTTAATCATGTCTATTTTCTTGAATGCTGTGCTGGATTCAATTAGTGTGTGGATTTTTTAACTACGTATCTTTAAGATTATGGGTGTAGGGTACTGGTATGTCATAATCCTGGTACCTCCTTCCACTTGGCTCCTTTTACTATAACCACGGACACCTCCCCGCAAGGCCAGTTGGCAAACGTTCCTGACACGGTTAATGACGGTGACATAAACATAAGAGGGGGTCCCATTTCATATTAATCGAAGCTGCGCTACGCCCCGAGCATGGTCAGCCAGAAAACCTGACTCTTCCCTTTCACCTGTGATACCGTGTCAATCTGCTGATATGGGCCTTTTACCTCTTCACCGCCTTTCTGCCTCTTATTCTATAATCCACGTGACTAGTTTCTGAATGATCTTTTAACGTCCTATACAATTCGTCAATCATTAATTCGGCCTGCATATTGCAACGGGCCTCTCGTGGGGAGAGGCTTTCATACAGTGCTGCGATTTGTCAGCCAAATTGTCTTAGGTAAGCAAGTTTAGCTTGTCTAGGAAGTTATAAAGGTTTTTAATTTTTCAATTTTTAAGCTGTGATTTTGTCCGCTATTTTAAACTTCACTGTTTTAACTTCTGAGCGTTTTAGCACTACTAGTTTTATGGAGTGGTTTTACAATTGTAACTGTCTTAACTTTAAGCTTTTTAGCCATCATATTTTAACGTTTTAACTCTTTACCCATCACAATGTAACGTCTTAACTGCAAGGCTACATAGGTGGCGAGTTTCCGTGTTTTTGTCCTTTGACTAATGACCAAGGTGTCTTAAGCCCAACTCACTCACTCACTGACTACATTGAACTTATCTTGCTAAATGTGTTTTCACATACATCACAGTGCGACATTTCCCATTGTTCTTCTTTCTGTTCTTGACATTTGAAAAAGTAATTATGACTGCTGTCCTCTGTCGCCTTAGTTTAACCATTGTATGAATTAGCGAAGGTTTTTTTCCCCACGGCATTTGCCTGTGTAAAACGTTTCCTACAAGTGTTCCAAGTGAAGGGCTTCAAAAGAATAACCATTTAGCTGATATGGACGCATCAACTTGTCATAGATTTCACATGGGTATGTTTTTACGTATTTCTTTACGTATTACGTATTTTGTATTTCTTCTTACACTTCTTGACAGATGGTTTAGGTTGATCAACTCCAATGGAGTTGAAAGTGCTACCAGAGCAATATTCGGTTAGCCCTCTCCGTTAGACCGTTAGTTTGTACTCTATACGCCGTTGTGAAACTTGGTATTGTTTCCATCAGTCTGAGCAACTCTTGAGTCGGTTCACTCATGAATACCGTTCCTCTGTCCGAAAGCATGTATTTCGGCGCATTGTGTCGACAGATGACGTCATGTGAACTGTGCTACGGGTTCTATGGATGTTTTAGGAATAGGGCAAAGTTCCACGTAACGAAACAGAAATTCGGTTGCCACTATTCCATAGCGATTCCCTTTTGTTGATTTCGGAAAGGGGCCTAGGATGTCTATCGAAAACCTCTCCCCTATGTAGTTGACCTGGGTGGGTTGCTTTAAACCTGCGGCTTTCTGATTCACTGAGTGCTTGCGCTGCTGTCAAGTGATGCATTATCTCACGTATTGTATGTTGCAACGGACCTCTCACGGGGAAAAGCCCGAAGACAGGGGGTGTAAGCTCAGGTGTAGAGGCACTCAGGAGAGGTTTAGAGAGACTTTGATAGCCATCTAGGATTAAGAAAACATTCTAACCCTGAATTGGTGGACTAACCATTTTATTAACTAGCGGGTTCGGAAAAGGCCGAAGCCCGCGCCAGGGTCTTAAGTACACACAGACTTACCTCATTAATGGCACTCGTAGCAAAGAACGACGTGTAGACAGACTTCGTGGCAGACAGACCTTCGTGGCAGACAGACCTTTGTGGTGGACAGACCTTCGTGGTGGACAGACCTTCGTGGCCGACAGACCCTCGTGGTGGACAGACCTTCGTGGCAGACAGACCTTCGTGGTGGACAGACCTTCGTGGCTGACAGATCCAGGGGTGTCGGTTGCCCGCGTTTTTAAAAGGACTTGCCTGCTTTGTCAGCATTCTGGTGTTGAATACTTGACCTGGATTAGCTTTCAACAGTTTACGATGTCTGATGTAACCCTTGCGTGGTGTTCGCAACCGATATGATCGTTACAATATTCTGTTTCATCCCGTTCCAGTAATAAGGTGTCTTGATTTTGTAAAACGTTCTCATAAAGCCTAAGTGTCCAGCCAATGGGCCGTCGTGGTTGTTTTAAAAAATTTCGTTATTTAAGGTTTCTGGCACGACGAGTAAGCGCATGTCACCTGTTGCTCCCGCATTTTTCCAATAAAGAACGCTATCTTTCAGCGTGTACGTCGCCTTGCTATCTCAGGATCTGCTTCGCCCGGCCATCGCAAAGCGTGAATCGTCAGTTTTAATCGAGCATCCTCTAATTATTTTTCAGCGACTTCTGATTTCAATAAACAAGTGATGATTTCATCTTCCGGACAGTCATTACTCTTCGGTTGTTCTACCGGCATCTTAGATAAACAAGTCCGCGTCTTTGAGTTTTACTTTGTGGTTTTATGATGTACTACATAATTAAATTCTTGCAACAGCAAGCTATATCTGGCTGATCCTTCCGTCAGTTCCCTCACTTTTATGAGATGGCACAAATACGCATGATCGGTTACTATAGTAATCGGGTAGCCGTAAATGTATTGGCTAAATTTTGATAAGCCGTACATAGCTGCAAGTAACTCCAGCTCTGACACACTGTAGTTTTTCTCAACCTTGCTTAAAAGTTCTTGACGTGTATCCTATAGTGACTCGTATACTTCCTACTTAGCATCTTTTTGTACTATCGGTATTGTAATACTTACCATAATATACGGCTCCAGTAACAGGGTCTCTAAACCCTTGGTTATAGCTTGATTTTGACTTCTTTAGTACTAAAGGGGGGGGGGGGGGGGGGAGGTCCGCATCCATATCACACTTTGCCTTTTTTTTTTTTTTTTTTTGGTTCTGCCATATCTGGTTCGAGGCTTATATGCGCCAGCGGGCATTTGCTTCTTTCTCTGGCTAGCAAGTTTATTTTCGTGTCGTTTTGCAGTGTCAGCTCTACCATGTCCTTGGCGAGGTTTATGTGCCTGGTATTTCCTGAGCAAACCCATTCCTAGTAATACATGGTATGGGAAGTTCTTTATTACCAATAGTTATCTAAATTCTGCTCCTCCCATGTTAAATTTAACACTCGCCTAGTGCTGTATTTCCAATAATTTGTTGTTTGCCGTGCAAAGTATTAAGTATGGGGGAGCATCCTGTTTTCCTTCGTTTACTAACCTATCATCAATTATGCTTACCGAGCTACCCGTGTCTATCAGGTCATTTATCTGCTGTTCTCCCCTACTGCATTTAGGACGTTATCTGGCTTCACCGTTCTGTAGATTGTTGCAATCGTATTTTTTAAAGTAGTAATAGTCCCTCCTGAAGCAATAGGATTAACGATAATCCTGCCACTAGGGGCGCTAGTGTCACCATTAATCCACGGATTAAGGGGCAATGGCGGGAAATTTGAAAATTTAGCGCCAAGAGCGCTAGTGTCGCCGTTAACTTCGGGGTTAAGGGAGATAGCGGGAAATTTGAAAAAGTTAGCGCCAAGAGCGGTAGGATTATCGTTAAGTGAGTTGCTTAATGCGGGACGGTTTATCGGAGAAGATAAGGATTTTTTTTTAAGTCACGTGACTTGGAGAAAGGAGCTGCGATGTATTCTTGTCGGCAGTTGGGAGGGAAAGAAAAGGATCTTGAAGGAATTAGTAAACATGGTATGCGGAAGTGACGTGTCAGGATTTAGAGAAAATAAGACGAGATGGGATTGGTGGTTAGTATTGAAAAAGGACGGAGATTGGAGGAAATAAAGAAGGAGGAAATGAAGAAGGAAAAGGAAGAATGTGAAGGAAGAGCTACACGAATACAGGAGATGTTGGAAAGAATGAAACAGGAATTGGAAGAGAAAAAGCATAACGTGACGAAGCAGCAGGGATTGGTGAATAGAATAAAAGGAAATGTGGCCAAACTGAACGATGATTTTGAAGCGTTAAAACAGATGATTTCAAACTTGGAAAGCGCATGTACGCGCGGAGTTGATGAATTTCCTAACTATGAAGGAAATTATGACGAAGACGCAATTCCCAAAGAGGGAGGTGAAGAAGTTGTCGGAGGGAAGGAAGAGTTGCTAGAATACGAGACGAAGTGAAAGGATAAAGCACATAAAAAAAATCTAAATATACAATAATACAACAACTTTTGTCTGTGTTTTGGATTGGTGAAGCGGTAGCAAATATATTTTTATTATTATTATTATTTTTTATACTAGTGGGCTAAATATGTTATTCATTTTATTTTATTTTTGTTTTGGGATAGCTAAGAACAATACAGGAAGGAAAGGAGACCTGCCAAGGTAAAATGAATAAGGATAAATAAACATAAACACAATATAAAATAAAAAGCTTGTAAGCGGAAATTATATTGTAATAAAAATTAAAAGTGAAAATTGCTACATTACTAAAAATGTATATGAATATAAACAAAATACATGATTACATACACCCCCCCCCCCCACAAACACACAACACTTTGGCGTAGTGCTTTTTTTCTTTACTGCCACAGAACATTTGCAAATATTGTCACGCCCTGCCCCTGGAAGGGTGTGTGACAGGACGGAACATGGGAGCGTAGCTAGGTGGTTGGGGATAGAGGGAGCAACTCATTGCACCAACACAAATTATAAAAATAGACTTTTAATAATAAAACAAGATAGGTTATAGAAAAGCAAGCAAGCCGTTATTTGGATAATAGAGGTTACCTGAAAATAGCAGCTGTAAAGTTATGAGCCCAGGTTATGTGGGTGGTGCTTTGTGGAATCCATAGCACCCCTTGGCCTACCCTGCTGACCACCGACGTCGAGCCCCTTAGCACCTCAAAAACAACTGGTCTCTCCGCTCGATGAGAGTTCGGGATCTTAAAATGTACTTGTATGAACTTCGCTTACCAGGCAGCTTAGTCAATACTTGGTCAGCAATATGTCAGCAATGACTGCGGGTGAAGGACCGAGGTAGGTGCATGACCTATCCGTGCAAGTGATCCTGCATGGAACGACTTTTAGAAAAACCTGGCTCATACGTCACATCTGCCCGGGGTAACAAAAGAGCACACTTCCACTGTGTGTAGAAATACAGCTGTCCTCAGCTGACCAAAAAATTAGATTGACAATATTGATTACAATAAGTGGTACAGGGAGAAACATATACAATATATAATAAAAAAAAAGGTGTGTCATGGGCGGCCAAGAAGGAGAACTGTGGATGGAGAGGGATAAGAGGACGCAGGTACCCAGAGGTTGAGGAAGGGGAGTACTCGCCAAGGCACAGTCTGAAGAACCAACTCATTGTTCTTTCGCTGGACGCACAAAAGTTTTGAGGCACACACACCACAGCACACTTGAACATCGTGTAAACGTAGTTTTCGTGAACATCTTTCCTTTTTCGTCTTGTTTGAAGGTGTATCGTACTTTGGTTCTTTTCTACACCATGAATATAACACAGAATTGAAGTCATCCAATAGAACAGTTTCTGCAGCCATTACTTAGTGCACCACCCCACTCAGGTGGTACTTTGAAGAACGCGCCGGCACTGAAGTGTCCAACATATGAGACTCCGTCTAGTAGCTTCTTCCATTGTCCTTGTGCACATATTCCAACATACGCACCAGTAGTAAGATGTACTGGACGGAGAATGAAGACATTGGCGCTGTCCCCGTGTGTATGCCCTCACATAGGCGCCCTGTGCGAAGTGTCTGGGAAGGCTTTCCTCCTATGGCGAGCACCCATTTAGAAAACTAATAACATACATGAAAACAATATAATATAAAAGAATAACGAGCTTGCTTACGAAGAAAAAAAAATTACAATTTTAAAAGGCAGAATTAATTTATGGAACAAAAACAAAAATATAAATCATTAAATGCGACATTCATTGCACACAGAAAATTATAAGGGAATACCCATTAAACCAATACATTAATAATGCGCAAATGAAACACAACTACAATACAATACAATACTCTGTGAAAAATTAACAAAAGTTTGGTAAAACAACAACAGTGCTTTATGTTTGTCGATTTAACACCAGTGTGACATCTAAGCAATTTGTATAATTATTTAGCAGTTACATTATCGTTAACTTTCAATATGTATAAAAATGTGGCTAGATTTCATTAATCAGGTTTACAAACATTACACTCTCAAATGGCATAACTGTACCCATGGGCTTAAACATTCATCAACAACGTACATCAATGTTTTAAGTTCAGTAATAGTCTACTAAAATTAACACAATACATTATCAGTCACCTCAATGTACCAACATTATCTTTGTTACGGTCGTAGTTCTCTTTGTTTTCGGTTGTTATTAATCTTAACACCTATCTATTTTCTTCAGCTTTCACCTACTTCTTCCATTAACATACGTATCTCTTATTGTATTCTTATCTGTTGAGCACTGTCAAATACCAAATACTCCCCCTGGACACAAGAAACCCAGGGTGCGCCGAGAAGATTCATCGCATGATTACAAAAATAACTTCAATGTTAACCTCAAAGTATTACAAAATGTAATCACATACTTGTGCACAGTATGATCCCATATTAATGGTACCTTACCTCTGAGGGGCCATCAGGCATACCCTAAGAGTTAAACATTGCCCACAAAAATTATACATCGTATCCCATAAATCAACGACGTCATAGCGAATCCACAGCGCCATCAAGCTATACTGTGGAGCTATGTATACCAAAACAACATACCGAACCTTCAGACTGTTCCATACTTACCACTAGTGTAAATATTATATCTAGTAAATAAATCTAATAACCTAATTCTAGGGAAGCGCTTCCGTGTCTATTACTAAAGTATTATTCTAAAATTACTGACATATACTTCACATTCTAAGGGATGGGAGTGACTTCCGACCATAACCTAAAGCATTCTTTACACCTGGAACATAAAGAAATGTTCAAAATTACATTAGAGAAAACATGTTGAAATAAAAACTATGTGCTGAATAGTCACAGGCGATCATGTTGGAAAAATTTCATCAAATCAATGTATTTTAGTGGTCCTGAGGTGGAGATGATCGAACAAGAGCACCCCTCCGAAGGAGTGTCGCCTTGCCGTGGCGGAGGGGCTCAGTACCCGAACCAGACGGCCTGCTACGTGTGTCTTTGTGACCACTGGTAGGCAAGAGGTGAGGGGAAGCTAAGAACATTCCAACGGGTAGATGAGGCTCGTTAGTCTTGGTTGACAACTCATCTAGGAGAAGAGGACTCCGAAATCAAACTCCCCCAGGGAACCTACCACGGTAGGTCCGGGTTTGGCGCACCCGGGGCCCCGAGCTGCTCACTATCACTTCACCCCCTCCACCTTCATTAACTGTGCCACGTGCAGCGATTTATGTTGCTTTTACATCACCCTCTTCCTCTTCTAGGTTTATTCCGATTATTAGTTTGTAAGGCCTTAGTTTTATAACTCCTGTCTCACCAGCAGGGATCTTTCCTATCTCCGTGGTCCTGTCCCACGGTTTTCAGCGCGGCCCCCGACTTGTGTGCTCTTCGGAGGTCTCAGGCGCGAAGGTTGTGCGGACCCTTCACACTGCCCCCATGTGTAGCCTTAGGTGCGGAGCCCGTCCACACGTCATGTACACCCACGTAGCTCCTTGAGGGCACGGCCGGTGTTAATCTCCCGACGGCCGCGTGCCGTCGGGTTAGTATCACCGGCCGGACGTGTTACCGCTGACGGAGCCCCGGTGTAATCAACCCGAAGTCCCCTGAATCCACGCTGACTCCGTTGAGTCAGCGTGTGCTAAAGCGGGGAGCCACAGGCGGTTATTCCTGTGGTGGGGGCATAAAACCGGGGTGTCACGTGGTGAACGGTTTACCCATGCGGACAAGCAGTGGAGATCGGAGGGTAGCTCCTCTGAAGTACGCCTTGAGGTCAGTCATGGAGGGGTCTCCATGGCGGCACAGACCGTGGAGATTTTGGTGTCTTTTATCCTTTGACCCCCGGATGGCAGGCTGACGCCGACGGTTCCGGATGGGGGTCCAAATAATCATGTCTCCGCGCAACCCCTCTTCCTTTGACCCTTTCTTGGTTTTGACTCTGGCATGTGACGGGAAAACGATAAAGGACCTTAGCCCATTTTATATAAAACGAGAAGTCGACAGAATATGTGGCCCGGTTAAGAACGCGACCAGAGTTCGAGACGGTACGCTGTTGATCGAAACCAACACGGCAGACCAGACCCAGAAACTTTTAAAGGCGAGTTTGTTGGGCTCCTACCCAATTCGGGTAGCCCCACACAAATCGCTCAACACATGTAGGGGAGTTGTCACCACCTCCAGTCTGGACAATCTGTCGAACGATGAGATTACCACCTGTCTCTCCGACCAGCGTGTGTGTCAGGCTTACCGTCTTACCAAAAAGCAGGATGGCAAGGATGTGCCTTTGCGTACGGTGTTTCTGACGTTCAGAGGAACTAAATTGCCCGAGTACATCTTTTGTGGCTACGAACGTGCCGCCGTACGCCAGTATGTGCCGAACCCCATGCGTTGTTTTAGGTGCCAACGGTTTGGCCATACTAAGACCCTGTGTAATAATCCTGCTATATGTGAGCGCTGTGGTTTAGCAGCCCATGAGGACCCGACATGTACACGGGATCCCCTCTGTGTGAACTGTGAAGGGAAGCATCCATCCAGCTCGCGTCAGTGTGCGAAGTTCCTGGATGAGAAGTGTATACAAGAATTGCGCGTGAAAGAACATCTCACGTTTCCAGAAGCGCGTCGTCGCTTTGAGCAGCTGAAACCTGCTACCACCACAGGTTATGCCTTGGCTGCCCGACGCGCTCCTGCCAGCAGCGTAGCGATCCAGCACGTTCCTGTGTCAGATGCTTCTACACAGACTGACCTACCTGCGAATACCCCTTCACTGTCTCGTGCCACAGCTGCACCTGCTACTACATCTATAGCCGTGCAGACACCAGCTCACAAGACAACTAGCCGCAGCCAGCCTGTTGACAGCCATTATTCTAGGCCTTCTGGTCGCGCCAGCAGTCGCACATCGTCCATGAAGTCCCGCTCCCGCTCTCGTTCAGCGAGCCGCCGGGGATCTTCAGACTCCCGGACGTCAGCGGAGTCACCAGACGATGGCGAATTTAACCTACCCCGTCCGAAGTCGGTTAAGGTAAAGATGAAAAAGAAAAAGATGAAGACGAATCCCTAATTCTTCTTTACCATGGAAATAATCCAGTGGAATGTTAATGGGTTCCGGGCACGTGTTGCGGACGTACAGCATGTCGTTTCGCAACGGTCTCCATCAATCGTCTGTCTACAAGAAACGCACTTGCACCCTAACCACGCATTACAACTTCGTGGTTTTTCGGCATTTAGACATGACTCTGCAGCTGATAGGCGAGCCAGCGGGGGTGTTGCTATCCTGGTGGCGCATGATATCTCTGCCACCAGTGTGCCACTCAACACGCCGCTACAAGCTGTAGCGGTGCGTGTGCAGCTGCAGAGCCTCTGTTTCTCCCTTTGCAATGTCTATCTGCCACCGGTCAGTGTCGTACAATCGAACGATCTTCGGGCTCTCTTGGCACAGATTCCGCCACCGCTCATCTTTCTCGGCGATCTGAATGCCAAGCACTCTCATTGGGGCTCCGACATTGACGATGCCCGTGGGTGCCTTGTAGCAGACGTTTGCCATATGTCCGGCCTAGTCATATTAAACACTGGCGTGCCTACTTACTTATCATCTGCCTATGGTACACACTCCGCACTTGACGTTTCATTTAGCAGTCCGTCACTGGTACCTCTACTCGACTGGTCGGTACTTTCCGACTTATTTGGCAGTGATCATTACCCCATTAGCATTCACCTCTCGGGCCACAATTCTGTGCCAACACGCTTTCCTCACTGGATTATTTCCAAGGCTGACTGGGGGAAGTTTCGTTCCCTCATTCACCTAACCGACGCTGGTTTTACCACCATTGACGACATGGTGGAGTATTTTACTTACTCTATCCTTCGTGCAGCGGATTCCAGCATTCCTCGTGGTTCCACTACACCTCGTCACGTTCCTGTGCCTTGGTGGTCCGAGGAATGCCGTTTGGCTACTAAAGCACGCAAGCGTGCATTGCGTATCTTTACATTACATCCTACGCAGGCGAACTTTGTCGCTTTTAAGCGTGCTCGTGCTAGGGCAAGATTTATACTTCGAGACGCAAAACGCAAATCGTGGGAAAAGTATGTATCTTCTCTTTCCCGTCGAAGTTCGGCGCAAAAGGTGTGGACTGCTGTTCGGCGAATGTACGGCAAGTGTCGCCGGACGACCATCCCTGGCCTTGCCGTACAGGGCTCCCGTTACACCAGCGAGCAGGACATCGCCGACGCCCTTGCCGAGTGTTTTGCCTGTACTAGCCAAACCCAAAGCTATGATAGAGCGTTTTTAGCTATCAAGGAATCTGCGGAGCAGATAGGCCTTAGTTTTAACAGTGCCCAAAGCGAACCGTACAATGCACCATTTACCGAGGCGGAGCTAGCGCATTCCTTGTCCCTAGCAAAGAATTCTTCTCCCGGTCCTGATGACATCCACCGCCAAATGCTGCTTCATCTTCCACCTGCAGCTCTTTCCTTCATGTTGAGCATGTATAACCGCATCTGGCATCAGCAGGTTTTTCCGTCTTCCTGGCGAGAGGGCATTGTCATCCCTATCCCTCGACCAGGAAAAGACCGGACACTTCCCTCTAGCTACCGCCCTATTTGCGTGACGAGTGTCGTCTGCAAGACCTTGGAACGGATGATTAACACTCGCTTAGTGTGGTGGCTAGAGACGAATAACCTGCTGAGCAATGTTCAGTGCGGATTTCGTCGCTATCGCTCCAGTGTCGACAACCTGACGCGCATGGAGGCATACATACAGAATGCGTTTCTCCTGAAGCAGCATGTCGTGGGTGTCTTCTTTGATCTGGAGAAGGCCTACGATACTACTTGGCGCTATGGCATTCTCCGTACTCTACACGGTTATGGTTTGCGCGGTCACTTAGCCGTTTTCCTTTTTAACTTTTTACTCATTCGCCGTTTTCGTGTCCGTATAGGCAACACGCTGTCTCAAGAGAAGATCCAGGAGAGTGGTGTACCCCAGGGATCCATCCTCAGTGTCACACTTTTCGCAGTTGCCATTAATGGCATCACTAGTGTTGTTCGTAGCGGTATCCCGATGTCGCTGTATGTTGACGACTTTGCGATCTACTATCGCTCTTATAGTTTGGAATACATCGAGCGTCAACTACAGCTGACCATAACCTCCATCGCCGAGTGGGCATTACGCACGGGCTTTCGGCTGTCCCCTACGAAAACACAGTGTCTACACTTTCACCGACTGCGAGGAGTACACCCTCCTCCTGATCTTCATCTCCGCGACACACGTCTTCCTTTTGTACCGCACCTTAAGTTCTTGGGCTTACACCTCGACAGTAAACTCACATGGGAGCACCATATCCGCTATCTTCGTGCATCCTGCGATCGTTCGCTTCGGGTACTCAGGGTCTTATCTGGGGCATCTTGGGGCGGCGATCGCACCGTCATGTTGAGGTTATATGGCTCTCTGGTCCGGTCCAAATTAGACTACGGCTGTTTTATTTATGGCGCGGCGTCTGCGTCTAAACTCCGGCTTTTAGACACAGTACATCACACTGGTATCCGTCTCGCTACTGGGGCTTTCCGCACCAGCAGAATCGATTGTCTGTATGCTGATTCTGGCGAACCTCCACTGTCTGTTCGACGCTCTTTATTACTTTGTTCTTACGTGGCAAGGCTGGCCGCCCATCCAGGTCACCCTTCGTTTCCACCCGTGTTGCGTCCAGACCTCGCGCACCGTTATATGCGAAATACAACCATCTCCCGTCCAAGTGGTATCCGGTTTCGTGAACTGCTTGCTGCACACGCCCTTCGACTGCCAGCCGTAGAGCGGTATTCACGTGGCCGATGTCCTCCCTGGCAACTCCAGCGCGCACGCTTTGACCTGGAGCTGTCGGGCTGTGTTAAGATAGCTACCCCTCATTCCGTGTTTCGCCAACTATTCACGGAACTACTGGGGCGATACCGGACTTCCTGTCCGGTATTTACCGATGGGTCCCAGATGGGTAGTTCGACGGGTTGCGCCTTTATATACAACGGTGACGCTCATACGTACCGCCTACCGGACGCCAGTTCAGTATTTACCGCCGAGTTGTTTGCCATATTTTATTTCCTCCTTTTTATCTCCAGTTCAGGTCCTGGAAGTTTTATCGTTTGTTCCGATTCTTTTAGCGCTCTCCAGGCCCTGCAACAGTTCATCGGCACCTCGGCATTGGTTGTTAAAATCCAGACGTTGATTTCTCAGCTACTGTCTCGCGGATACCAGTTTGTTTTTACGTGGATCCCAGGCCATGTGGGTATTCCGGGTAACGATGCGGCGGATGCGGCTGCAAAGTCTGCATGTCGCCTTCCGGAGTATTCCACCCGTACGCTCCCCTATATAGATGTGCAGAAATATTTCCGTCGCCATCTATTTGCTCTTTGGCAGGAATCTTGGGAAGCGTTATCTGGCACTCAATTACGGACTATCAAGGACACGGTACAACCCTGGCATACCAGCGGCAGGAATTCCAGGCGGGAAGAAGTGGTTTTAACCCGCCTGAGGATAGGCCATACCCGAGCCACGCATGGACACCTTTTGCGTGGTGATCCGGAGCCTGTCTGTACGACGTGTAATATTCCAATCTCCGTCGCACATGTCCTTCTTGATTGTCCGCGATACGCTCGTGAGCGCCAGTCCGTTGGCCTGGGCCTTACACTGTCGTCAGTTTTAGGCAACGACCCAGTATCTGTAAATACAGTGCTGCGGTTTTGTTCCAGAATTGATTTTATGAAGCAAGTGTAAGGATATTTTATTTCAGAGATTTTAGCCTTTTTAGATGGCCGTATTTTTGGGTTTTTTAACGTTTTAGTGTTTTTTACTTTGTAGCAATTTTAAGTTTCTGTTTTTAGCATTTTAAATGAAACGTTTTAATAGTTGTTTAGAGATTTTTTTTTATCTATTTTAACCCTAGATTTTTAGTTTTTAATGGGTGATGTTTTTAACACTTGACAGTATGTAATTTTACTTCTGGACTCGGGGCCCTAATGACCAAGTTGTCGACGGGCCCTTAAACCCAATACACTCACTCACTCACTCACTCACTCGAACAAGAGCAGAGTACAGAGTTCGAATCCTGACTGTCACACTAGGTAGCCGTCATAGGCAACTGTAAGCCAAGCTATCCATTCTGTGAACAAACTACACAAAATAATTGAGAGAATATTCCTAAGTATTAGAAGTTAAGAAACAAACAATTATCTACGTCTAGAGTTCAATGATAGGATTTGCGCTAAGTGTATCCCTCTATCCAACAGTGGCACGTTACTTGCTTCCAATTTCACTTGTGACATTGTGTCGGTTACCATGAGGGGATGGTGGCTTAGGGAAAATAAGGGGTTGTAATTGATGGACATCTTGAGTGTATACGTATGCTAAAACATATGAGAGCGTAAGCACGAATGTATAGGAACATCTGTATAGACAACCATGAAAAACTCACGACATAAAACAATGCTAAAACAGGATCTAGAGGTTTGTCGCGACCTATAGAAGCAACAGACTGTTGTGTCAGTAGAAAGCTTTGCACTATGTCTCGGATGTCTGACTGACCTTGTGAACGTAGCTTGTGTCAGCAAATGTGTGCCTTTCCTTGAGCTTTCTCCACAGATTAAAGATGTATACTACATGTTTAATACAACAAATAATATTATCTCATATTCTTTACTTATGAAGCTGTGATGTCTTATGCACGCATTTTGTTCATCACTGTGTTTACTCAGGTGTAATAGGGGTAAAGTCTTTTTACATGGACAATCATATCTTTACGTTTATTTCCTGTTGTCTGTTTAATGCGATAATTTACTGGGGAAAGTTTCTCTAATACTTTAAAGGGACCGTAAAAATTGTGAAGTAATTTGGTAGTTTTACCTTTTTTACGTACAGGAGTGAAAAGTTTCACGAGCTGTCCCGGTTGAAATGATAATGTGCGCCGTTTACGATCAAAAATACGTTTATTCTTAGCCTGTTGTTTTGTGATATTATCTATGGCTAACTGACGAGCCTGTTGGATATGTTTCAATGTCTGTTGGATAAATAAGTTATCTGAGGTGCCCTTCAGTTGCACTTCCTGAGGCAATATTGGGTGTCGACCATACATTAAAAAGAAGGGGGTTTGTTTTGTTGATTCCTGTCGACTGGTATTGTATGCAAAGATAACATGAGGTAAGGCTGTGTCCCAATCATCTTGATTCGTAGAGGTGTAATGTGACAGCATATTAATAATTGTTTGATTCGCACGCTCTACCAAACCATTACACGCTGGATTGTATGCAGTTGTAAAAGTAGATTTGACACCCAATAATTTCAACAGTTCTCGTGTGACATCACTGATAAATACGGAACCTCTGTCTGATAATAACATGGCAGGCGCCCCATGGCGACAAATTATGTTGGTCAAAAGGAATTTTGCTACATGCTCAATTGAGCCTCTAGGGATTGCGGCAGCTTCATAGTATCTAGAGCCATATTCGACTGCAACTACAATCATTGTTTTTCCTGATTTAGACTTATGAATAGGGCCAACTAAATCTATACCCCATCGTTCTCCAATTTGTTTGACCTCGATGGGTTGAAGCAAACCTGCTGGTTTGACATTTTTAGGGCCCTTTCGGGATTGACAGCTTGGACATGTTTTGACATACCGCTCAATGTATTTACGCATACCGACCCAATAATATCTTGAATTGATTTTATGAAATGTTCTAGTAAATCCCATATGACCTGACAAAGGGTCGGTATGACAAGCTGATAATATTTCAGATTTTAGTGAATCGGGAATGACTAGTAAGTGAAGCTGTCCTGTAGCACCTGTGTTTTTACGATAAAGTACGCCTGATTGAAGAAGATAGGTAGAAGCTTGCCGACGTACTCTAGGAGAGGCGAGTTCTGGTTGCTGCAATGCATCAAAAAGAGGTAGTAACGTAGGGTCAGTTTTTTGGTGTTTGGCCACTTCTACAGGCGACAGTAAACAAGTGATCAGATCCTCTGTTTGATCGGTTTCTTCTGGGGTGGGGTCAACTACAGGAAACCTCGACAATGCATCAGCATCTAGATGCTTTTTGCCGGATTTATAAATAATATTGTAATCATATTCTTGGAGCTTTAGGGCCCATCTGGCCAAACGACCAGTGGCATCCTTCAAGTTCCACAGGTAGCATAGTGCATGATGATCAGTAACTATTTCTACAGGGTACCCATAGATATAGGGCCTAAAATGAGTTAGTGCAAAAACAATAGCCAAGAGTTCTAATTCTGACACGCTATAATTTTTTTCATGTTTTGATAGTGTGCGGCTACAAAATGACACGGGGTGAAATTGATCTCCTACCTTTTGTAATAAGACACTTCCTAATCCTGCGCCGGATCCGTCAACGTGAATTCTAGTAGGGGCTCCAGGGGTATAGTGTGCTAACACTGGTGGGGAAATTAAGGCATTTTTGAGTGTTTCAAATGCTTTTTGATGTTCATCATTCCAGATGAATTCATGGTTCTTCTTTGTGAGTGTATATAGTGGCTCGGCAATAGATGCAAAATTAGAGATAAATCTACGGTAGAACCCACACAGGCCTAAGACACGTCGCAGTTCACGCACATTTTTAGGAACTGGCAATTCTTTGATCGCACGCAGTTTGTTTTGGTCTGGTTCAATGCCATGTTCCGATACTTCAAAACCTAACAATTTGATTTTTGACATAGCAAAGAAACACTTTTCAGGCTTGAGCTTAAAATTATGCTTTTCCAGTTTACGGAATACTTCCTCTAGGTGTAATAACAACTGATTGAAATCTCTGGCGAACACGACTATGTCATCCAAATAAACAATAGCCTTTTTATATTTCAAATCTCCTAAAAGTTTATCAGCTATATAACTGAAATGACGGGGAGCATTTTTCAATCCAAAGCTTAATTTCTCGAATTGGTAGACTCCATCTTGAGTGATACACACTGTATATTGTTTGCTATTTTCTGCCAGAGGTACCTGAAAATAAGCGCTTAGCAAATCCAAGGTACAATACCACTTGGAACCTCCCAGATAGCTAAGGAGATCATCAATCAGGGGAAGGGGAAACGATGAGGCTTCAGTAACAGCATTTAACTTTCGATAATCCACACAGAAGCGATAGTCTCCATCTTTTTTCCTAACCAGGACCACCGGAGATGCAAAAGGTGTAGAGGAATCTCGGATAATATGCGCATCTTTCATCTCTTTTATTTGAGCATTAATTATGTCACGCTGTTTCTGTGAAACGCGATAAGGGCGTTGCCTAATCGGTGTGGGGTCAGTAAGCTTAATTTCAAACTCTCCTAGATCAGTAGTACCTAAATCTTGCAATTTTATTGCAAATATATGTCTGAATTTATCTAAAAGGGATTTCAATTGGTCGCGCTGGGTTTCAGTCAAATCGGCGTTAAGGTGAAAGTTAGCGTCTTTAATATTGACATCGTACGTGTCTTGTTTGCTCCAATTTGCGGCTTGAACTAGTGCTACCTCGTGAACATGAACTAAAGTAGTTTTAGCGAACAATACTTGGGGAGAAGCAGTGTTATTACACACGGGGATAGTGATAACAGTTTGGTTAGTACACAGTACCGATGGTATATTGATTTGTTTCTTTTTTGATGTGGCTTCTGATGGTTCAAGTAAAAATGACCCTGAATGTGGCAAGGAAACATTAATCTGTACGGGTGTCGTGCTGAAGGGCGGAAGTTTAACATCATGTGCGCACGTAGCTTTTCCTACTGAAAGTGCACCATCATCATTTGTGTCTGGTTCTAACGTGATCTGAGCTAACGGACAGCCGGCCTTTTCATTACAAAATATGTGAACTGGATCAGCTTGTGAAGTTTGTAATACTATTTTAGAGGCTATTAAATCAATCACTGCTCTGTATCGGCGAAGGAAATCCATACCCAATAACACATCATAATGCAAGTCTGGTATTACTAACAGTTGTTCAGAGAACTGGGTATTCCCTAGTTTGAAGTTGCATTTAGTAGAAAAAGTGACATCAAGAATTTTATTATCAGCTGTGCGTATAAGAGTGCTTTGAGGTAAAGGTATTAAGGGCCCGTGTACGTACTTTTGATTTACTATGCTTACAGCACTTCCAGTGTCCATCAAAATATCAATATTCATGCCGTCTATGGTACCACTTGTAATTAAAATATTTGCAGGTTGAATGGTATTGCAATGCTTATCATTGGTCAATTGTGAATCTCGAGCCACGAACCCTACGTCCATGGCTCGCTTTTGACGTTTGGGTGGTCGTGGACGTTTACAGTTTAATGCTACATGCCCCGGTTTGTTGCAGTTAAAACAAATTGGGCGCCCATCTACAGCGCGTTCATGTCTTGGGCGTTCCCACTTATTATGAACATAATTTCTATTGTTATTGTCATACCGCGGTTTCCTGTTAAATCTAGCCCGTTTTGTTGTGGCTGTAAACTCATTGTGACGTATGTGCTGACCATGTTGTAGCTGGCGTACTTGCTGAGACAATAAATCTAAATCATGTGATAAGTTATCAAGTTTATTAGCAATGGGTGATACCTGAAGGGAGGCTACTGGGGAAGGTGGGTTAGTTTGTACCAGGTCTACTCTACGTCCAGCCAGATATCTAGCCATCTCGATACGATGAGCGTATTGTAACAACTCCTCCACTGTCTGAGGATTAGCGGGTAAAATATGTTCCATTAGTGAAGGCTTCATTCCCCGCAGTATATGACGAATTTGTTCTTTTTCTGACATCTGGGGATTAATCTGATCACATAGGGACAGGATCTCATAAACATAAGTGTCAATGGGTTCCGAAAATTCTTGCATTCGCTGTCGAAGGCGAAACTCCAGGACTTCGTCCTGCGCCGCTAGGCAAAAAGCATTTTGCAGGCCATCCCTCAGCTGTTGCCAGGAATGCTCAGGTTTCCTGTGCAAAAATGTTTGATACCAAGTTGCAGCGGTATCCCTCAAATAACAGGGGAGGTATTGTTTTTTGTGGACCTCCTCCCATGCATTAGCTTTAGCTACAATGTCAAAATTTTGTAAGTACATTAAAACATTTTCATCCGCTTTCCCATAAAACTGGCCTGGGTCAATAAATGGTTGTACGCAGGGTAGACCAATGGGTACTGGGTTGGCGGAGGGTGGGTTCTTAGTCTGAGGCATTTTAAGTTCTATTTTTATATACGAATTAGAGAAAATTAGCGTACGTGGTTGCAAACATTAAAAATCTTAGTCATTAGTTCTACAAGTAATTTCAAACTCAATAATGTGTCTGGGGCGTCACTTATGCTTTGAAAATAGAAATTATCATTCAGCTGCAATATATTATGGCGCCTCCACCACTATGTCACGCCCTGCCCCTGGAAGGGTGTGTGACAGGACGGAACATGGGAGCGTAGCTAGGTGGTTGGGGATAGAGGGAGCAACTCATTGCACCAACACAAATTATAAAAATAGACTTTTAATAATAAAACAAGATAGGTTATAGAAAAGCAAGCAAGCCGTTATTTGGATAATAGAGGTTACCTGAAAATAGCAGCTGTAAAGTTATGAGCCCAGGTTATGTGGGTGGTGCTTTGTGGAATCCATAGCACCCCTTGGCCTACCCTGCTGACCACCGACGTCGAGCCCCTTAGCACCTCAAAAACAACTGGTCTCTCCGCTCGATGAGAGTTCGGGATCTTAAAATGTACTTGTATGAACTTCGCTTACCAGGCAGCTTAGTCAATACTTGGTCAGCAATATGTCAGCAATGACTGCGGGTGAAGGACCGAGGTAGGTGCATGACCTATCCGTGCAAGTGATCCTGCATGGAACGACTTTTAGAAAAATCTGGCTCATACGTTACAATATTACTGGAAAAGTTATTCTAAATACTGTACAATATTTTTAGGACACCTGCACAATTTTTTTGACGGATATGGCTGAATGGGTTAGGTATCCTGTTTAGAGAGCAAATGCGTAGGGCTTGACAATGTACTCACCTGGGCTGCAGAACATCCGGAAGAACATTAAATTGAAGATAAGGGAGGTCCTCAAGCAAATCATAAAATGTACTACACGAAGTAAATGGTTTCCACTTTCAACAGTAACAGTTTTGGCTGAGCCATCTAAACTTGCAATCAGAACACGTCCACCTTTTTGGCTTCCATGAAATACTGAATGGAAAAACAAAAAGCACTGGATGAAAATTAATAACTGCACAATAAGACAGGGTAAAAATGGGTGGAATATGTTCAAGGAGCTACACATGTACACAATTAGCACTGGTATTCATTAAGAGGGGAAAATGCATAACATGATAATGGTAATCACCAGAAATTGCAATTGGAATTGTAAAAAAACTACACCTACAACACGCAACTAGTAAGATATTTAACAAAAAGCTAAATGAAAAAAAAAAAAAAAAAAGAACACTGCTGTTTATATGCTACATCAGAATATGAAAAGGGCTCTGAATTGTTTCATTAGAAAAGCACTTACAACACGGCTGCAGAATTAGGAGTTACGAAGATCTTCGCGGTTTCTTGCGCAGTGGCTGAGGCGTTAGTGCAACGTTCCTTTTATTGGTGAACCGAGCCAACCGCAGCCGTGCCTCGCGGGTAATAGGCACTAGATGAGGGACTGCCACGTTGGTTATATCTTCATTTTGGTCGCTCAACTCAGGAATATTAGCAAGCGACGCATCCCAACCGTCGTCAGCGCACCCACCAGACGCGCATCAACCGCTGCTGTGTTGTAGCAGAACGGTATTTGCATCCCACTGTGGAAACAGGTTCCGTCGAGCTGTAGATATATAGAATGCCGCAGGAGAGCACCAGAGAACTTGCACTATCGCTGCAGGAGAAATGTTGCTAAACTGGGGGTTGAGGAGAGAAGGGGTAGATACTTGTTTTTGTGGGGAAATAGGTGAGAATGCTTGGGAAGGATAGGAATAAGAGAATAAGGTGCTTTTGGGAGGAGGAGCAAAAGAAGGTGAATGAGGAGAGAAAGTTTGAAGCTGGATATGATCGAGGGACACCGTCTGAGATGTGCCAGAAATGTTTGGCAGGGGTGAAGCAGGGAAAGAAATTGGCGTAGAGGTTACGTGAGGTTCAGGATTGAGGAGATTGAAGCAGTGGCTGGAGAATGGAGAATATGATGGAGAGGGTTCTTGAGATGACCACGGGATAGGGGGCGTGACTCCTGCATACACTGAGTTGACAAAGGGACTGGAGAAATGACCGCTGTCGGTGCTGGTGAAAGAAGGTCCAGAGATTAAAGAGTTCTGCAATGAAACACTCCAACTGTCCTGGTTGCTGTTTGACAAGGACTCCTGTACCCAGGATAGCTACGGCTGGAAATGATGGAAAACAGGTGAAACCACCTGGGCTGAAGAAGAAGAAGAAGAAGAAGAAGAAGAAGAAGAAGAAGAAGAAGAAGAAGAAGAAGAAGAAGAAGAAGAAGAAGAATCGTTCCAGCGGGCGTAGTAGTTTGGCGGACTTTTCACGAATTTCTTCCACAACTTTAGTTCATGTGCAATGCATGTCATGTACGCGTTTTGTCTCTTTCTCTACAGCTTACTCTCCAAATTCACAGATACATTTCTAAGAGAGACAATTGTAAGAAATATTACACACAATAATAAGGAGATGTGAGACAATCGGTCTTTGAGACGACTGTAAACACAGATGCGAAACTAGAATAGAAATATAAAAATATGACAAATAAGAAAATTTAAGAGTAAATATGACTATAGTATGGAAAATGACAAGTAAATGACAAAAAAAGAAAAGTTTAAAAAACTAAATATGACTGACTTCACAGCTTTTTCGCCCCGATCTGAAACAAGGCTTGTTTTGAAGGTACGCAACATATACGCAGTTTCAGTACGCGAGTCACACAGAGACGCTATGAGTGTCCATAACGGAAGTTGCAGTTTATATTGAGGTTTGGCTCCTTTCTTTCAGTAACGGGGCACTGCAAGCACCTGGTTTAACACAAGCACATTCGTGGCCAGCTAGCAAAAACAAACGTGCTATTTTCATCTTCACGATCAAGTTTCTTTAGTCTTTTAGATGTTCTCAGCGTTTGAATCTAGAAACAGACATAATGGACTGTTTTGAAATCTATGAAGGCTAGGTACTGACAACAGTGAAGTGAACATGCAGATGGTCGAGGTTACATTTCCGGTCCGATCGCACACATTTGGCATTGAACCTTATTAATAGTTCCAAGTGAAGGCGAATGGCTAGTGGCGAATTATTAGTATTGCGTATTACGTAACGGGAAAATATTTTCAGGTTCGCCCAGCGGTTGTTTCCTGAGATACATACAAAGTTAACTACAGTAAACCTGAGCTCATATGCCAATTCTAAGAGGGCGGCTGATAGTGTACTACAGAGAGACAGTTATATATAGTTACATTTTACACTTATTTCTATCTTTCTTTGTTTTCTTTTGACCTTAATTATAAGTTATCCGAACACAGGAGTTGTAATTAGATTGTATTATTACACTAGTTATTAATAAATATGAAAATTTGCAAAACACGTTCCGCTGTAAGAAATAAAGCATTTGGTCCGAGTACTTGACGTTTTTATTTATTTATCAATTTAGTGGACTGTTTATACCATAAGTTTGTCTTGCACTGAACGGTTCTAAATCGGATTTCAATACTCCAATTAATTTTGCAATTGTTACGTTGCAGAAATGAATTTTAACATAATACTCCAAATAGTATATGCAATGATTATTTGAAATGAGTTATGTTGTTTGTTCCCGTGTAGTGTATCATCGGGTGCAGAATATTTGCATTCAATGGTCTCAGTGATACGTGCACTCAATCATTCTTCCTGAATGAAACTGGTTTCTCACTGTATCTTGCTACTGTCCAAGACAAAATTGAAAGTTCCAATCTTTCTCGATTGCTAAGTTAAGAAATTGTGTCATTCGATCAATAGTAGTAGTAATAATAATGATGATGATGATGATGATGATGATGATGATGATGATGATGATGATGATGATAATAATAATAATAATAATAATAATAATAATAATAATAATAATAATAATAATAATAATAATAATAATAATAATAATAATAATAATAATAATAATAATAATAATAATAATAATAATAATAATAATTAATAATGTAGCATTCAGCTGGGAACGGTTACGAATCATCCCCAAATACCTAGTGGTAGTTGGAGACGTTCAGGAGGGAGTAGCTCAGAGGCATTATGCGTTCTCGGCAGGAGTGGTGAAGGTTACTGACATGTAACTAACATGAGTGCTAGGGTTTAACTTTTATGAAGTATATTTTCCCAGAGTAAGAAATAGGTACATTAGACTGAAAAATACCTTTAAGTTATACAATTTACCTAGAGAGAGACTAGAGAGAGACAGCTGTAGTTGTTACCTGTAGGGAAGTTGTAGTCGTTATCAGCTCCATTCTCCGGAGTTGTCGTCGCGAATCAAAGTGTCGCAGATTCCGGTAGCAAGCCCAAAATCGACCCCCGAGTGGTCAGAATTCGGAGTTTAAATACTTCAAGCCAGATTACTCAGCGCTTGCCTAACCATTTGTCAGCACAGCTGATGGGTTAACGACCAGAGCAATGGCCGATTCGTACCCTTACTCTACAACGTATGCTTTTAGACCATACTTCCGCGTGAGCGAAGAGTAAATGGCCTGTCCGGACTTTAATGACTTTTTGTTCCAAATGTGTAATTTTTAGAAGTTTAGCTTTAATAAATGTTTGCCGAAATTATCAACGTCACAATAATAATAATAATAATAATAATAATAATAATAATAATAATAATAATAATAATAATAATAATAATAATAATAATAATAATAATAATAATAATAATAATAATAATAATAATAATAATAATAATAATAATAACAATAATAATGATAATGATGATGATGATGATGATAATAATAATAATAATAATAATAATAATAATAATAATAATAATAATAATAATAATAATAATAATAATAATAATAATAATAATAATAATAATAATAATAATAATAATAATAATAATAATAATAATAATAATAATAATAATAATAAATTAATTATAATAATTAATATATTTTTGTAAATATGTTACAAAACAAATATTTACGTGGATGTCTGTTTTATATAATTTTCAGCATTGGATTTTTCTTTCTTTTTTCTTTTCTTCTTCGTGTGTGTTGTGTGTGTGCGTGCGTGCGTGTGTGTGCGTGTAACCGAAGAACGGTCAATTTTTATGTGCAAATTTACAACCTGCTGTACCTCTTTGTTCAAAAGGAAAGGTATATTACTGCAGTTGTGCGTAGTTTCAATGAACTCCATGAAATCTACAGAGAACATAGAGAAAACAATAGCGTAAAAATGAGCTTAAATCTATATTAAGATTAACTTAACAGCACCAGCTTCCGGTAACAACAGGGGATGATTTATCCCCTCTACGCTCTCCTAATTAAATTGTAACTTCATAAGATCCAGCATTCATAAAACAATAATTTATAAACGTTTAAGTTATTCTAGCTGTAATTTCCTAAATACGTGTAATTGCCTTAGCATGCATACATAAATTCATTAATGGCAAACGTATGAGCTGTCTTTAGGATTTTTTTTTTTTTTTCTCTCCCCCTTTCACTGTTCAGCTAGATGCAACTTTGTTAGAGGTGCATGCTTTGTTCTGTGTTTTTGTATCTTCGTGTTTGTGTGCAAACTGGGATGGTGTTTCCATACAATTATTCGATGTCTGTTTTGAAAGTGGCTTCATAGGTCATTTCGTTAGGCCGTGAAACCGACCTGCGTTCTTGCTCTGCTACTTGATACATCATGGTGTTCAAAATTACGTAGAATATAATGCGTAGATTTTCCCGTTCATTTTATTTCAAATGTTCAAAAATGTCCTCCAGATCTCGTGTGGTTGCAAAACAGCACATCAACTGATGTCTTTAATTCTCTATCCTTAGAACCATCTTGGGTCTCTTAAAGAGTCCAAATCAGTGATTGCCCGATGTGAAAATGGTTTGTTGGTAGAGTTCACATCCAGGCTGTATATTAGTTCTCTAGATCAGCGATGTCCAACCTAGTCTCTTTAGAGTTGCTTACGTAATCAGCGGATGCTTCCCCATCTCCGATCTTTAGTGGGAGGGTATGTTAGTGCCTGCGACGTGTAAAATCACGAGCAGTCAGTATCCAGTGACGGACACAAACAGGCGATTCCATGGCAGTTTCTAAGTAATAACTCGAATTTTCTGGGACTGTCCTCAGAAGACATTCTGGATGATTTTTGCCTAAATGGTAAACAGGAAGGGACAGACAAACGCTTACTAAATAAAAATTGTATATTTCATTAAAACACACAACTTATGTCAAATATTTCTGTTTTTCTTTTGAGTGAACCATTTGCGAGATATTCTTTATTATTTTTTGAATTTGCCATTACTTATAGCTTTCTCAAATAGGAATATGTAATTCGTCCTTTTTTTATCTCTTGACCTTACAAAGAAAAATGGAATTTCAAAGGCATCGCAAAGCAAACAGCTCTTAAAGCATTTGACTATCGCTTAACGCCACTCCCATATTCCCATTGCACCTATAAGAAAATTATCAATAAGACACTTTCTGAAAATGTTTATGTCGATTAAAATGAAGTAAACAGATAAATGGAGAATAGTGTGTATAAGAGTGAGTATAACTCTACAAATATTTGGGAACAGAATTTCTCCAAATTGATCTATACCAAACTATGTATAGCTGTAGGTTACGCGACGATCACTTGGTGTATCTTCTGAAGCTATGCACTTCGACTTTGTCGCCAAATATTGACAGACTTCTTAAACGTAAGCAGTACAAAAGTTACTAATGAACATCGTGTAAGATTTGAAAGTGTTTTCGTAAATCAAACACAACGTACATATAACCTAAGTGCCACCGCAACACAATGCACATCTGAGTGGCACAGTCCACATAAAGTAGAAGGAGGTAAATCCAACCTCTCCTATTTAGCAAACGTTGCACATCGCTGCTTTAGACCATCTTTCACTCCCAGCTTCACGTGTAAGACCTCTTGTTGATTAACTAATGAGCAATTTGCCATAATCCCATAAACATTCAATTAATCTGTATTTGTACTATAATGGAAAGCCCTGAGAAAAGCTCTTATCTACGGACCCAATTCAGGCTCAAACTCGAGACCACTGGATTAATAGGCTGACGTGCATAGAATACTTATATCCTTAATTTACTGAAATGTACAACTTCTATCGGACAACACTTTGGCGAATTGATGACGTTGAAACATCGAGCAAAGTTATTTATGGTCGTAAGTAAAGTTATCAATTAATTAATTATAATTGTTGTTAGGATTTGGTACTGCATCATATACAGAAAAGCAAATCTCCTATGCGGTCCTGTTAAAATAAGCAGTTTACACTTAGCTCCTGGCCTTTGTATGTGTTTATTTTTCTGTTGGGTCAAAATAAAGTCAGGAACAATTTTCGGGCGAGACTATTCTTTTCTTAAACACCGGGTTGTTTTCAAAGTGGTAATGGATTTACGTGGTAATAAAATTTCAGAGGGGGCACCCGGGTTTGAACCGGGGACCTCTCGATCTGCAGTCGAATGCTCTACCACTGAGCTATACCCCCACGTTAGAAACCAGCTGTACAATTACTTAGATACAGGAAAACCCGCTAGGGTTGCGTCATGCTTACCTAAACTGTAAACGATTCTATATGAATCTGAGAGGATACTTGCAATTTGTGGCAGGAATGAGAATTAAACCATGGGATACAGGTATTTATATGACCAGCATATTAATCAAAGAAGCGAGGAGAAAGTCCGTAATGTTACGAACATTTACAACTACTTTACAGCGGCAGATATAACCTTATTTTGCAAGGTATCATTTATGGTTCAATATTTTAGTTAATTTATTATTATTATTATTATTATTATTATTATTATTATTATTATTATTATTATTATTATTATTATTATTATTATTATTATTATTATTATTATTATTATTATTATTATTATTATTATTATTATTATTATTATTATTATTATTATTATTATTATTGTTGTTGTTGTTGTTGTTGTATATACCCGAAGGGCAAAGTTAAATATGCAGTAGGTAATAAAATATAAAATATACAATGCATCTCTAATTTAATGTGTTACACATTTGTGGAGTAGCATTAAAATATTCTCTTGTAAATATCCAAACTGTTGGTCCAGCATTACCACATTGCTGTAGTCTAACAAAGGAGTTAGCGCAAGTTACAATCGCAATTACCAATGCAGTTTGGTTTGTAGAATATGTCCGAGGTGCTGATTACAGACATGTTTCATCGCCTATAACACTGTAAGCTACGAAGTTCCGATGTTCCGCTCACAATGTAGCATATCTAACATGACTTTAGTCGTCGTAAAATTTCTCTAGCTAATGTAGTTGTTTGCAGTATATGCCACGGTCGAAATGACATGAGCAACGCCCTAGCGAAAAATAATTAGTTCCAAGTTTTGTCATTAGGTAAAAATATGATAGTCATAGTGATGGTATCCAACATAATGTATACAATTAAGATTATCCCTCCTGGGTGCATATCTTTCATTCAGCTAATTAATGTGCTATTATTCCGACATGAACTGGTGGGGCTGAAGTGGTTTGAAGATCACGGTATCCTAAATGGCTATCAGTTCACACCATTGTTGAAGGCTTCAGTTTCATTGCTGATGTGCATTCTCCACAATCAGTCGTGTTCTCTAGTCTTCGCAAGACTTTGTTCGGTACTCCTGGACTTCATGAGTTCAGACCAAACCCCTTCCGAACGTGTGTATTGTTGATGTCTAAAAGCAGTGTGACTCGGAAGACTGCTTAGTGAAGGCATTCATGAAATATTCCTACTGTGATAGAAAAAGCTCTGTTTTTGATACTTTGTACTCTGTGGACATGTTCATACTAGGCATCCTTTGCCAGGAGCTACCAACAACCCATTTTGAACTCGGTGACCGAACATGCGCAGTATTGTGAAGTACAGTGTAATTGTCACTGCAAATATTGTGCGCATATTTGTAATGTACTCACATGTAAAACTCTTACATGCAAACCACAAGTTGTTGGCAATTGCGATCGCAACTTAACGCTGATTCCCTTGTTAGATATTTAACAATGAAGCACATGTTACTACTCTCTTCGCTATTTTAACTATTAATTTCTTGTCATACCTCCAACATCGTCAAAACCACATGGTGTTCTTGCAAACATTTTATAACATCCATAGAAGTAAGATCCGGATATCTTGATGGTCATTTAGTCGATTAACTTCGTCCTATTCCCTTATTTGGAAACTCTTCAGCTAAACAGTCCCGTATAATCTGTTTAGTGAGCACGAGCCCTGTCTTGAAGAATATCGAGCTCTTCTCATGGTATTACCCATTCATAATGTTGTGTAGTATAATGGAGGATTTGATTGGTAATTGAGGATAGTATAACGAACAATATTTACTTCATTTGTGAAATTATAGTTTTAGTCATAAGAGCAGTAAGGCTTCAGGTTGGTTGGTACCTATAAGTAGGGGTGACAGAGAAGGCAGAGTGTGCCGGTGTCGTGATAAGGAATGGCATACCGGAATTCCAATGATTTGTGCAAGGTCAATGATCTCACAATATCTAGGACGGTAGCTCTAGTAAATCGGATTGCACTGCCCATTTACGACTATGCAAAAAACATCAGATAGTAAACTATGTCACTGGTTTGTGGAAAAACTATTAGGCCAAGGGGAAAAAAGTAACACATATTAATGTACCAGTTATCAAAATATCTGTACTATACCCCTAACAGCCTGTGTGTATAACTATATACTTATGATATACCCCCTTATGCATACAAACATACTTTATAACCTTGACATATTACTAATATAATACGGTTAAGTGATAGTCCTTACCAAACGAAGAACGCTAACCAGAACGAGTATTGATGGGCAATACACCCGTGCGGGACGTTTGCGCCATTATCTAAGGAGCCGATACGTGACGGTACCATGGAGGAATATCTCCACTTGATACACCTGGAAAAGCCTGTAGATGACAAAATCGATAGCATTTGAAGTCAACCTTGTGTGTTAGTACGTCAAGTGTTTATAGCAAGCAATGAGGTACACCTATGGTTATTAACTATTTTAGCTAAGTATACCCACCTTACGATGTTACCCTGGCTTTTTTAATGGAGTGGAATCCCGATAGCTCGGCCTAATGTGGGCTGAGAGGATGTCGAGTTACCGAAATGTCGAGTTTCACGGAAAAGGGGTCTGTTATTCACAACTCATGACATAATACTGCAAATTACATAAATACATGTTTTAGCACAATATAGGAGAAGAAAAGTATAATATACCTACCTAAAATGATTACTGTAAAAAGTACGTGTTTACATAGAATAGAAAAGAAATTGCTAGTTACCGTGTGGTTTAGGCAGCTAGTCCGTTTGCTGCCTCAACCACAAATGAAGCGCCTCACTCACTGTCTCTTATTCACCAAGTCTCATAAACTTCTTCCTTCCCTTTAAAGTTTCAGTGCCCGCTTTTGTCACACACCAAGACTCAATTTCGGACTTCTTTTTTCACCCTATTGTACTTCATCTAATTCTTAAATCAATGACAATTTTATCATTGTTCAATTTTGTCAATATATTTCCCTTTGTCCAGTCTCTTTAACGCATCCAATTTAATGTCCATTGTCATGTTCGACATTTTCACTGGCACAAACAATTCAACACTACACTAACAGTAAGCCCGAAATTTTAAAGCTGCACTGTAACCAGAAATATGTAACTGAAAGCTTAGTTTACCACCTACAGAGGTATTTTTATACGTCAGGATTCTGAGCGAGTGACGTCGTGTAAATTGTTGATGGGTAACGTCCGTGTTTTCTTCCTTCAAATAAACAAGACACTGCTGGTAATGCGAGCGGGCACACTATTTAATGACACAAGGCCTGCGATGTTTATGTACTACTACCTGGCAAAGCGACCAGACGTATTGACTTTGGTTGTGGAGCGCTGTGATCGCTTATTATCTTGTTTACTGGAACAGTCAAATACTAGTAACTTGGCGTACAGTCAGTAATGCAAGATAAATGAATGTATCTGAACAGTATGTACATACACTGTCTCGCCGTGTATGCGATAAGCTCTCGTAAACAACTGGAAGTTTCACGTTCTTTCCGATACACCTCATGGGTTTGTCACCTAGTACACGGAAGTCGGAGAGATTGTAACGACACCCTTACGGTCTTATAAGTACAAAAGTGAACTCGATCATAAACCACAACGTGATTCGCCACGACTAGCAACACATCTGTATTGGGTAAAGCAATAAACCCTCAAACCTCTCGAACAAGTGTTTGTGCTATGTATGCACACTATTAGCAGCAAGCTTCCAATTATTACAGTTCAAGTTTAACGATAAAAATAAAAATATAAAAGGTCGACGAGTTACACGGAATGTCGAGTTATCAGGATTCTACTGCAATATTCTTGCGAAGCGGTAGTGATGCAATGTCTGTAAAAAGTGCATCATTCGACCGAGTGATTGGTACTCCATATGTTAGTTGCGCTAGAGTAACATCCAGCTAGGTTCTAAATGCTATCGTGAGGCGTATGAGGAATATTTAATCTAAATAAAGTTAATGTGAGAAGAGGTCAGTTTTACCTATACGAAGGTTGGTGACATCCGGAGTCCCATTCTTAGGCCAGTCAATGACGAGACGTCCGTGAGACTTTTAAAGATCAGAGTGTTGCATATTCGTCCTAGCACGTGTAATTGACTCTCTGCTAAGTCAAAATTCGGGAATTTAAATATGGGATGTTCGCTTGTAGGTAGCTGAGTGAAATCTTTGTTAGCACGCCTCAGCTAAGCCGACTCCACTCTTTACTATAGGTTTATAAATGGTATAGAACGTTATGAGACATTAACGCATTAGACTTTTAGAATAAATGTCCAGTGTTCAAAAATATTTTTGGCAAGGAAAAGCAAGAACACCAGTTTTTCAGTAATCACACCAACATTCAAATTTATTCATGCTTAGACTTTCACGGCTGGCGTTAACCCAGTAGACGGTAGCTTCCGGGCTTGTAGGCCGTGGTCCAGTTGATGAATAAATATCTGACGTTTCGTCCAAGACTGTGGTGGGCATCTTCAGGGAGTGACTCCTAGCTGTTTAACAACTAGCTGTCGTATAAAGATACAACTTCTGTGACATACCAACGTAAAGCATCCCTAACCCACATGGTGCCATCCCTCACCCATGTTTACTTTGTAATTAGTTTAAACTGGAAACATAAATAAGTTAAGGCTCTTATATGAGTCAGCATAGAACACTCAGCTACAATGCGTGTGGCAAGTGTGTGGACATTGTTTCCTTTTCTTGTGCTTACGCAGCAATTATCTCAACTCTGGAAAGTTAATAGCGTATTAAGCTATAAAACATCCCGTTTGAGATGACTTGCTGGTTACTTATGTTCTGAAAGTCGTCTGTGTAACGCTGGTGGACCTGCCGCCAGTATTCAACGAGGACTTTACTAAATTCTTGAAGTTTTACTAATAAACTTTTTCTTACCTTTGAATTGTGCCTTATTAATTGCTGAGCTGCTTGTTCTCGAGCTAAGGCTCGGGGCTTACCTACAATCCCGAAATCTACAGTCGTGTGTGCAAAACACCGTTACACGACATAGCCTCTTGAGCGCTATGGACGTGAAATCACGTCCATTTAAAATGACGGATAAGCGTTATGAGCGTGTATACACGTCCTGTGCGTTTGTGCATTAACCCTTATTTATCCCTTATCTAACTCAACTTATTTTAATTTTTCCTTTATGAAACGTTTAAGTAAAGACTATATACTTTACTGGGTTACATTTGTATGTTCCTTCTGCAGTGATATGCCTCAAAACAGGGATAAACACACAAGGGTACATCTCCACATTCGCGAGTTCCCTTCCTGCGGCACACGAAACACTTTCGAGATGGGCGGGACTTCTTTGGTGTTGGTGGTATCCTTTTAGGATAATGATTTCCTTGAAGTCTGAGGGTTGCAGGGGTTCTGGATTTTCTACCCCCAACGTGGTATTGTTCAATTAGGCTGCGAGCTAAAATCGAAGTCCAGGTAGGTCATTGCCCTGTGTGAGTTTAGAGCTCTCCAAATTAGCAAACAATTGTATATGGTTATATCCAGTTGATGCAAAAATGCCTTTTTATACCACTCCTCCCTTCAGCTACAAGCAGGAAAGTATATTTATGTATTTCAACAAAGAAAGAAACGGAGTCTACTAAGTTACGAAACAGGCGTAAGGAAAAGTTGCAATGTTGCTGTATTCTGATGACTTGCAGACCACGCATACACTAATCCTTTATTTCACACTATGCTCTGTTTTGCTGACGCACAAGTCACACATACAATGGGTCGACTACTTTTTCTTTCAGAGAACGTATATTAGATGCGTTCGAAAGTGCAAAGTTAACTTTTCACCACAGTGAAACAAAATAGTGCCATTTCAACGTTTTGTAAATGCAGCTCAACTTTGCTGATAACGTACATGTATACCGCATATAACGAGTTTTATACCAGTTTTTTTCATTAAAATAACTTAATATTTACACAAAATACAGCTGTGTATATACGAAGCACTTTTAGCGCATTTACAATTTAAATGCCCTGCGCTGGATATTGGGTAGCAGTTCTTGGCTCCCGGACGTTTTAAATGGCCAGCGCTCAAGAGGCCGGAGGGCGTTTGATGGAGCGCCCGGCTTATACATCTCGTATATAGGTGAGAGGGACCGCAAGAGGGCCGGGGTGACTTTCTGAAGATGCCCAGAAAGGGCATCTTCATCTTCATATCTTGGACTAAACGTCAGATATTTATTCGACTGGACAAGCCAGGAAACTACGTTCTATAGGATTAAAATTTATTGTTCAAAGGACATTTGGGATTTGTACTTGGTCGAAATTAGAATTTCGTCGTTTTTCCCCTCTTTTTTTTTATCTATATAAAATTACTGAAAGCTGGCGGATTTATCCACGATGTTTTGTCGCAGTTATACATAAATTAATTTGAAATTAGCTGCTTTACAGTATGTGCCATTTCAGCACCAAAGAGTAACATTTCCTTATCCACTTAAGTAAAACGAATCAACGACAGAAAAGCATCCATTTATACGAACAGCATTGTGTATATCCATGAGAAGCGTGCCTTTTTCTTTTTTGTGGGTACTTAAGAACCTCTTAGCAAGCTCCTCCGATGTCAGTTTCCTTGCATTTAGAAAGTAAATTAAGACTGCTCGCACCGAGCGCTATGTTTGCTTCCGAGCGATAAGATATGAACGTACTCACAAGAGACACTATGTGTGCCATTTTTCCTGTAATATTTTTCTAAGAAATTGCTGAAAAAAGGCAGTATTGGCGCTGATATTGTTTATGCTGGCTTAAAGTCGCAACGAAGAAAGTCAGAGAATTGATAGACCTTCCTTTACGTCCAACGTAAGACGAAGTTTCTAGAGAGTTTCTTACAGAGCATTCCAACCAGTACTCAGTAGCTTCTCTTAGCAGCACTACCAACAGTATCCTACATTAAGAGAGGATTTGATCAACAAAATCTAAGAGTTTACATTTTGTGCAAAATAAGCAGAATTTATTCAAAACATTACTTGTGCATTATCAATACTAGCATTGTAAAAGGGAAAGATTTGAATGTATGTAGGATAATTTTAAAAGTCACTCAATCGGATTGATAATTCTTGCAGCACTCAAAATCCCTATTTCTTCTAGCGAGCACGCGACTATAGAACACCTAATTTCAATTCGCAAGTTATTAAGAGTTAATAGAATGCATAAAACCTTGGTTGGGAAAGTCATGAAGTAGAAAATAGTTGCTGTACTCCGCTGAGTATAAAAGCAAAAGCCGCTTACATCTTATTTCCAGCACGTAATAATAAATACGGTATAAGCGGTTGGATTTATGCCAATTTCTGCCACCAGGGGGACAAGAAGCGCTATTTCTACATTTGCTTCCTTCCAACAGTATGGTATTTTGCCTATTATTAAACATTCATTAAATATATAGCACAAAATGGGGTTATTTTAGATTCCAAACATTGCAAATTTTCTGCTGGAATTCCATCTGGACCTGTAGCTTTCTTCTTTTTCATTTCCCTTATGGCTATGTCATGATATGGATAAATTAGGCGATTATTCAAATATAAATTTCTAAATTCTTCTCTATATCGTTTATGATCATCAAAATACTTCTCAGAAGCTAATAGTTTCTCTAACAAATAATTCGCCGATTCGTTCCGTGTTTTGGTAAACTCTCCATTCTCTTTGCGTGGCGTGGATAATACCTCTGGTGTTCTAATTTTCTCCATGACTATCTTATAGGGAACTCCCCAAACATTATCTTCCAATTTCTCTGTAACATAGTTTTCCCACGAAGTCCTTATATCCTCCAATTTTCATTTAAATCTACTCTTTAATATGCTATATTTTTCTAAATTTGCATCTTTTTCGCTCGCTATTATGCCCTTTTGATACATTCTTCTCGCTTTCCTCACATTTCTTCTTAAATTATTTAGCTCATCATTCCAAACAGATTGTCCATTAAACCTACTCCTATTCTTCTTTAATCCCTTTTCCGTGACTTCCTGCATCGCTTTGGTTAACTTATAAGCTTTCCCATTAACATCTTCGACATAAAAACTTTCCGGCATTTCAAAATTCTCATATACCTTTTCCCAATCAGCATTCTTTACAATATACTTATTTCTCATCTTATCTCTACCATTCATATTTGTATTTATTACATCAAAATAAGTTATGGTCGCTCGTGGTTAACTGTTGAGCCACCTTGCAATTGCTAATCTTCTTCGCTATATAACCTCTTGCAAGCGTTAGGTCACTCTTTTCTATTGTATCTGTTCAAATGTAAGTGGATTACTAGGTTCATCTAGGATATCTATTTGGTAACTTACTATTATCTTTTCTAATTTTTCCCCTCTCATCTGGACATTTACCAAACCACCACTTCGATTTCGCATTTGAACCCCTAGCATATAAAATTGCTTTTAACGTTTTTCTCATTTTATTTAAGTGTATCTCCACATCATCCATATATTGAAAATAATGGTTCGCTAAAATAAACTCTTGTCCTCTAAATTGAATTTGGACACAGTTTACATATTCGTCACTAATTTGAGCAGTCCTTAACGCTTGAACTTCTTTATTCACAACGATGATAGTTGCTTTGGGATTTTCACGTCACAAATTGCACGATGTGTTATTTGTAGATTTGCTGGTTTCCCTTTCATGAAGTATGGTTCTTGTATACATAAAATATCCAGCTTAATTTCATGATCTCCATCAAAACCATTTTGGATCTCTGTGCATTAATTTGCCCAATCCTCAGATTATAAATTGCCCTAATAAAATCTTCTGCCATTACTTCTTAATTTTAGTATCTTTCCCTTTTCCTTTCACCTTATCCATTCCCTTAGCTTTTTCATTTCCTTTTCCAATATCCCTTCTCTTTACTTTAACTAACGGTTTTAATTTTGCATTCATAATGACCCCCTTCTTTTTACAATCGTCATCGGTTTCACCTTCCTCTTATTTTGCTGTTTTTTCACTTCTAGCGATCGTTGTATAAATTTGGAATTTGTTGCCGAATTAACATTACACACTATTACCGCTGGTTTAGATTGTACACTTGGAATACTTTTACTGTTACTTATTGCTCCAGCATGTCTCACATGCACATAACAATTTGGCTATCGTTGTGTTGAATCAAAAACAATTCCATAACACTGGACAAAGTGTCCATATATTTCCTCTATATCAAAATTATCTTTTCTTCTTTAAAATGCCTTCTTCGCCAAATCCAATAGTTCATTTGACTCTGTTGGTAAGTTTACTGTTCTTAATTCCATTCTATCTATCGCATCTGGAACTGGAAATGTTATACTATCTCCATTTTCATGTTCTAAACGTGTCGTGATACACGATGATTGCCCAATAGGATAAGACACTAGTGTTGCAAGATGGCGGAAGAGCATTAAAGATGGAAATGGCATTAAAGATGGTGGCTGTTAATCCGTTGGCGCTAATGTCGCAAGATGCCGGAAGTGAATGCAAGATGATGGCCGTTAATCCGCCAAATGGAATGTGCAACAAGGCGGGAACAGGGCGTCGTAAAGAGGGAGCAAGGGGGGCGGCCCTTAGAAATTAATGAAGCTAATGTGAAATCAATTACTATTAGACTATTATTTCAATTTTAATGTAAAGAACAATTTTTATGTAGCACAAATTAATACGGTTATCCGTAACAAAAACTATAAGTTTTTACAACAAAATAATAAATTAATATTGTTTGAACTGCAAACTTCCAACATGTGGCCCCTCCCTAGGAAAAACTCTGCCGACGCCCATAGGCGGGAAATATTAGGTTGCGCAATATGCCGAAATGTCTAATTAATTTAAATAATGATCACTCGTTAATCCGCCAAAAGTAATGCGCGGCGGGAAATAGAAGGTATTACGCAATATGCTGAAATGTTTAACGAATTAAAAGAAAATGGTGGTAAATAAGATGACAGTGGTGTTGCGCAATATGGTGAAATTTTTATTCAATTGAAGAAAAAAGCGGGATAGTGAAGAAGATAGATTTTGAATTTTGAATAGGAGGTGGGCCTAACCAAATGCATGTCACGATACCTGGGAAAGATGACATCGGCGAGACTCATTAATATGAAGTAGATAGAAGAATAAGAGTTTGAAGGAATAGTTTTATAAGAATAAGTAGAGAAAGTGATGTGAGAGCAACATATTGGAGTTTGACAATTAGGACATTTCAAGACGTTATTTGCGGTGGATATGTTTGCATAAGAGTGAGTGGAGAAAGACTTGTGAGTGTAACATATCAGAATGTGACCCTAATACATTAGTTTTTATTCATTGAAGTAAAACAATGATACGTTTTTTTTTAATTTTTAAGAAAGCGGGACAATGAGGAAGTCGGATTTTGAATTTTGGAATAGGTGGAGGAGTATACAAAACAGTGCATTTTTATTTGAAACACAGAAAAATTAGTTATATACAGGAAGATATTAGATATTCTGGGATCAATATCAGAATACATGAGCCGTGGATTTATAAGCTCTATATACAAGAAACGGGATAAGAGGGAATGTACTAATTATAGAGGGAAATATGTAGCAAATTCATTTATGAAAACATTTACAAGGATTATTAAATATCAATTGGAGAAAGAGTACAGAGGACAAGAACAGAGTGGTTTCACTCCAGGACGATCATGTAGATAATATATTCATACTTAGGCACATGATAGAAAAATACCACAAGTAATCAAAATCTTTGAGGATAGTATTCGTTGATTTACTTAAAGCTTATGATTGTGTGCCAAGGATATTATTATGGGATGTTCTGAAAAAAGCAGGTACAAATGACATTATAAATCAATATATTCGCAAAACAAATGCCAAATAAAGATGGGGCTCAAATTCTTAGAAGAACGTTCTACATCAAAAGGATGTTTATCTCCAACACTTTTCACGATATTTACCGATATAGCTCTTCAAAATTGCACTAAGAAATGTCGATACATGTGAATTCAAATTCATCCAAACTACTACCTGCATAATCTACTTTTCGCAGATGATCAAGTTATAACTACCGAGGACACAGATGACGTCATATATGCTTATAAAATTAGTAGAAGAGTACAGCATATGGGGATTAAAAATAAATTTCAATAAAACTGAATACCTATGTATCAATAGGTTTATAAGCAAATTTTACATACAATACAGGCGAAACTGATGGAAAGAGAATTGTAGGAATGCTCAATTCAGTTTTATGGAGTAAGAATATTTTACATAGAACTAAAAAATTTATTATTATTATTATTATTATTATTATTATTATTATTATTATTATTATTATTATTATTATTATTATTATTATTATTATTATTATTATTATTATTATTATTATTATTATTATTATTATTATTATTATTAGGACGAAACACGGGAAACCATTTTGTTTTTACCTGTATATAACACATTTTTACAGCAACTTGAGCTATTTCACCCGGACATAAATTGCGAATGTATATTTAATACTGCACTTACTGAAGGCATTTTAAGCAAACGCATTAACCTTTAATATGCAGAAAAACAAACCATTTTAACTTGTATATTTTCAGCATAATCATTTTCGCGCGTAATGCTTGCAAAATTATTTTCTTTGTGCTTAAAGTGGATTGTGCGCAGTGCAAAAATTATTCTTAAAACAAAAGAACTATAATGCTTTGTTGTTCTTCTGCACATTAAAAGTTAATGTGGTTGCTTAACATGTTTCAATTAAAGAAATTTTTGAGGGAACGTTTATTTGCGGAGAGATGAGGATGTTTGAACATGAGTGAGGAAAGAAAGTCATGGCAGTGGAACATAGGAAATTTGGATATTTCTTTTTAAGGCAACTTAAAAATGCTATAGGTATAAAGAGGCTGGTTTCTTCACGGAATGTACGGTGTTTCGCAGTATATGAGATGGAAGCAATTAATTTCTAAACTATTAAACTTATTATAATTCTAAGCGCACTGAAGAATTGCAACTGAATGTTGCCTGTCATACATGAGAAAGCTATCTGAATGGTAATGGCAAATTGAGCAGTTGAATCTTCTGCACATATGAAGAATAGACTGGCATTTAGCAACCGTGGTTTTTTTTTCAAACTAAAAAGGCAAAATGGCGCAAACTTGTTGAAAATAAAGGGGAGAAAACAAGCACATGTGTGTGTATCCTATAAACAAAGACCATAAATTTACACATGAAGGAAGAGAGAAGTCCAGCTGTAGAGATGGAATTGCTATGGAGGTTTGAGGCAGTGTATGGTTTGTTTACCGCGGATCCGTGTATTCCTAGCTGTCCTTGGTACCAATGGGTTTCGCGGGTGGCGTGCAGAATGCAGTCTTGCACGTTTTTCTCGGTAAGTTCCTCCTGGAGCAGAATTCCATTTCATTCCAGAATGTAGTTATTTATTTCCGTCTTCATCTCCGTCCTCATCTTCTCTATTCCGGATTTCATTTCCGACTCCATCTTCTCCATTCGAGCCAAAAACAAACAGCAATTCGACGGATCCCACTTTTGTACCAGTCTGATAGAATCACAAAATCAGTCCGGTTACTTTTCTATCACTTTATTGTCTAATAAGATTTTATTACAAATGCACAGTTTTCTTCTCGTCGTTAACACAGTTTACAGACTTTCAAGCTATCACAACTTCCAACTTTTACTTCTCGTAACCTTGCTCAGTCCTTTCAGTGTCTTTCTTCACTTTCTTTGTCTCTCAAACACCAACTGCGTCAATATGATCAGTCGACGCTCGTTAACTCTGCTTACGACACGCTGACAGAATCGGGTTCTCCGGTTTCCCCCGCCATCTCATTCCACCGGTGCTCCATTTTCATTCCATGTATCATCAGTGTGCGTTGTGACATGTAGTAAAAGTGGGCGTTAAACACTATCACAATAAACTATCGAGATCTTTGTCACGCCTAATTTTTGGTGTTAAATTAAAAACACTGTACATTGTAATCTGCCAGCGGTCTCAACTATTTCGCGAACTTTAATTCGTAGATCACTCAAAACCATATTGTGAAGTTCGTCAATCATTTTGGAGGAAATCCCTTCCACTGGATGCCCTGAACAATGTTTATCAATTGGGTACATGCACGTTAAAACTTATTTACTCAATATTTGTAGACTCATACAAACATGGAGCAGATATCCACTAATGTCATCCAACTCAGCTTTGATATCTTTCGGTGTTAAGCCTTTTAAATAGAGGTGTTAAGCCCCGCACGAAACTCTTTCTTCCATCTTTCTAAATAAACACGTCATGTTTGTTGATTCAATCGCATTTGACAACGAACGACGTGATGCATATAGCCTTGCAGCTTTAACTGCCATGTGTTAAGAGATGAACTTAGTGAACGTCTCTCGTATATTGTCACGCCCTGCCCCGGGAAGGGTATGTGACAGGACGCAACATGGGAGCGTAGCTTGGGATAGGGGTACAACACAAGTTACAAAAAAATAGATTTTTAATAAGATAAGATAGATTACAGAAAGCAAGCAATAGAGGTTACCTGAAAGCTGGTGTAAGGTATGAGTCCAGGTTATGCGGGTGGTACCTCGTAGAACCCATAGCACCCCTTGGCCTATCCTGCTGACCGTGCGAACGTCCCACCGACGTAGATTCCTTTAGCACCTCAAAACTGGTCTCTCGGCTCGATGAGATTTCGGGGTTTTTTAAATGCACTCGTGTGAACTACGCTTACTAGGCAGCTTAGTCAATACTTGGTCAGCAATATGTCAGCAATGACTGCAGATGAAGGACTGAGGTACGTGCATGACCTAGCCGTGCAAGCGATCTTGCCGGAAATGACTTTTAGAATAACCTGGCTCATACGTTACATCTGCCCGGGGTAACAAAAGGACACACTTCCACTGTGTGTAGAACAATGGTGCCAAGTCACACAACATTACAGACAGCTTGATACACTAACAATAATGACAACAATAATTATTACAAAAATGAGTCATATAGAAGGTCAAGATGTAGAAGTCAATGACAGTGAGTGCTAGAAAACGGGTGGACCCTTTGTTCATCGGCATCAAACTGCGAACCACAAGTTGCGAACTCATACACGTCCTGTAGCATTGGTAAGTATTGGCACACGCTGTATAGTTTCCTCAGTCCATCGTAGAACACAAGTCTCAGTGTCATGTAAACGATGTGGCTATGCTGTACTGAGTTCAATGCTTACACACAGCACTGCACACATAAATGTTCTGGTCATGCAATTTATTACTGAGAAGTCCCTTACAGGTGACCAGACGTGAAACTGAAGTCGTTGCAAATTCCATAGCCAGTACAACACAGAGGTACATTCACAGGTTCACATACTCCTTTATTCACCAAATTTCATTGTTTTGTATGTGACGTTCACGAAGACGGGATGCCATTATTTACACCAAACACTTATCACACATTCCACAAAGACTAACCACACGCAGAAGTAAAGTGCACTCCATGACCTTATGACTCAAAAGTTATAAAATACATATACATCATTGAGAAAGAAACAGAAACTTGTGACTCGCACCCACTTAAAAAGCTAATAACATAATACTTACAACATAATACTTGCAAAAATGACTAAGGTTCAGGTTCGAAACCAAATTCTTAAACAAAATATCAAGAACCGGCGCCTCCACCACTATGTCACGCCCTGCCCCGGGAAGGGTATGTGACAGGACGCAACATGGGAGCGTAGCTTGGGTTAGGGGTACAACACAAGTTGCAAAAAAATAGATTTTTAATAAGATAAGATAGATTACAGAAAGCAAGCAATAGAGGTTACCTGAAAGCTGGTGTAAGGTATGAGTCCAGGTTATGTGGGTGGTGCCTCGTAGAACCCATAGCACCCCTTGGCCTACCCTGCTGACCGTGCGAACGTCCCACCGACGTAGATTCCTTTAGCACCTCAAAACTGGTCTCTCGGCTCGATGAGATTTCGGGGTTTTTAAATGCACTCGTGTGAACTACGCTTACTAGGCAGCTTAGTCAATACTTGGTCAGCAATATGTCAGCAATGACTGCGGGTGAAAGTCCGAGGTACGTGCATGACTTAGCCGTGCAAGCGATCTTGCCGGAAACGACTTTTAGAATAACCTGGCTCATACGTTACAATATTTGTGCCGTTAGTTGAATTGTTTTATACTGAACTTTGTCTCTGCCTTTTGCCATGATCTACTTTATAAGGACGCCCTTAAATTTACTTCATCATTGCATCATTATGATAAAATGAAACGTTTAAATTTTAGGCATACTTTGTTCATTTGCTATAGTTTCAGTCCAAATGAATTATCTCAAATTCCATTACGTTATTTCCATAATAAAGTGTAGCTATTTCCTTGTCTTCCATGATGCTGCTCTTTGGCAATGTACTTATGGATAAAACACGTTTATTAACTGAACAGGACAAAATGAAACAGGTTTGAACTTTAGGTATATTTTGTTCGTTTGCAATGGCTGCAGCCAAATTAATTATATCAAGTTCCATTATGTATAAACAGCAAACGTTACCTCGTATTCCATGAAGCTCCCCTTCAGCATTGTTTGAATCTTGCCAATATTTATGTTGACGCTCTACTATCTCGTACATAATAGCCAACATTCTTGAAGTCATTGGTGGTGTAAGCATACGGATTGTTCGTCGTACTACGTACATCAGTGTTTACTCCATTATAGCATTCACACATTTTCCTAATGTGATCAAACAATTACCTCACCGCAACACTCTGGCACTCTAATAGCAAGCAAAGCACAGCTTTTCAGGTATAGCAAAACCCACATCAGATTATCATCCAGTCTTATTGGAATCGAAATCATAAATGAAACGTTCTCTTCTGCCAATTCTGAACATTAATCGCTTTATAACCTCTCCCAAATAAGTATTGGAGTGCAAGAAAACGAATGAGTTCATTAACGAGCGTTTAACGTTAGATACAAACCAACCAACCTTTTTATAATCTTCATTTCTTGAAAGAAGTCAGGTGCCTTGCCACCATCCTGCGAAACTTTGTTCAAGCTTTTGAAAATCTCTGAATCAGCAAATGGTAGTCATGGCGCTCTCTTTGAGGGAGCTCAACCTAGTTATCTTTCAAACCATCACACTTGATGATTTCCTTAGAAAGCGTTGATGATGTTTCTTGACTTACTCGAAAACCTACTGGACATTTTGGAAGAATCACATTCTTCGTACACTTTATGAGTGGAATTTCATTAATCGCCTGGTCCTCTAGTGAGGGGATTTATGCAGGACAGTACATTCTGTGCCCGTGAGGGGTCAGTCTATTCCGATTTTATTAGTTAGAACAGAGTACACAGAGTTCAGTACCCATCGGACATGCTTGTCACAAGCATCAACCTCTTTTTGTTGATGACTTCCCTGTTTACCTATCTTAACTGTCGACGTGTCTCTTGCAACGCAATCTCTGACAATCTCAGAGGAGTATCCTGGGGTAGAACCGAAAATGGGGAGTAAGACGGATGGGATAGGTTTAGGTGAGAGATATCGAGAGACCAATTTACGATTAGGCATTGAGATAAATTAGTAAAATTGTCACGCCCTGTCCTGGAAGGGTGTCTCACAGGACTCAACATGGGAGCGTAGCTAGGTAGTTAGTGATAGGGGGAGCAACTGATGGCACCAACACAAGTTACAAAAATAGACTTTTAATGTAGCTAAATAAGAGGAGATTACAGAAAGCAAGCCGTTATGTGAACAATAGAGGTTACCTTGAGCAGCTGTAAGTTATGGTTCCAGGTTATGGGTGATGTCTTGTAGAACCCATAGCACCCCCGGCCTGCCCTGCTGACCATTCAAACATCCCAGCGACGTGGATTCCCTTAACACCTAAAACTGGTCTCACGGCTTGATGAGAATTCGGGGTTTTTAAATGTATGAACTTCGCTTACCAGGAAGCTTAGTCGATACTCGGTCAGCAATACGCCAGCAATGATTGTGGGTGAAGGACCGCGGTAGGTGCATCACCTAGCCGTGCAAGTGATCTTGTAGGAAACGACTTAAAAATAACCTGGCTCATACATTACAATATGAACTGGTTCGTGGAGCTAAGGCGATCGACTTTGAAGGATGTGAGGTAGGATCACTCTGCAGGAATGAGATGAACCAGTCGAGGTTCCGGAGAAAGAGATTGGAAACAAGCGAAACACGGGAGAATATGTAGGCCATGGTCGGCACGCAGCTCACAGGAACAAGGTAAAGTAAGCTGCAGGGCAGCAGGAGAACCTTCTAGAGGGAGCGAGAGGGGGCTGAAGCTACTGTTACAGAGGAGCTCCAAATGTTAGTATGGGTGATAAGAAATTGTTCCTGGGCGACCTCAGCAATCATAATTTCATTGGAACTACGACACTGAAAAGCGCAGAAGTAACTTAATTCTTGGACCTTGCAGCATTTTAGTGGCGCAAAGTGGGCTAAACAGGAAGTCATTAGTAAAACGAGGTATGAAGCACAATTTATTGTGAAAAGGATCACGTTCCTGCAAGCTCTACCTGTAATGGGGCGAGTGACATCCCCACTGACGGCCACCAGGGTTGTATCATGCAAAATCGTGCACGTAGCATTACCCAACGCAAAGGGGCTGCCAATAAAATCATAAAAAATCCAAGAAGTCCCCTGTTGCTTAAAGGGAACTTTAATAGTAACCAGCACATATTGTTGACCAAAGAAACATGTGCACCTCAGGGATGTCTATATTCAATTACGAGGAGTTCCGAAGACGTTGAAGAACCTGAAGTACAAATAAGAAAATATAAGGGACATTCTAAAGGGAGAACAAATGATTCCTACACAGAAGCAATATGTCTAAGAAATAGAACCATCCGCTGACTGTTAAGTAGAATTTCCAAGGGGGCGAGAAATTGATGGTCGGATACGGCTTAACTACAGGACCCACAAGAATTTCTCGGAATTTCTTCAAAAGGAGCGGGCTTCAGCACTTTTTAGAAATGTCGGCGGAGGGGGTAAACGAAGTGAAACGTTATGATGAAGGGTTGCAGGGTTACAAAATCAGTTTTTGGGGATCATAGTGGAAAGACCATTGTGTATGTCAGCGAAGTACGAAGGCAAGTGTAGTAAAAGCGCGCGTTAAACACTACAGCAACAACGAAGGCAAGCCCATTGATTTAATTCTTCATGACGGACACTACAACTCAAAAGTAAACCTTCACATGGCGTTTAAGTGCAAGTACTATTGCAGACAGTGGTCATCCTTTTTCAATTACAAGGGAGCAGCACCGGTGGGACAATAAATGTTGCAAATGTCAATGCAGTGCAGGCGGCCGTTTACTCGATATGTGCGATGTAACCAGTGTCACCGAAATTTTAATGGTGATGAGGGCTACAACAATCATTTAAAGAAGGAAGGGGTTTGTGCAAAGGGGTATACAGTACGTGTACGCGATTTAGTAAATTTTTATTTGTTCATGTTGGTACACGTCAGTAACCTTGGAGTTAATTAAAGATGGTTGATGTGCAATTAGAAATGCGTGTTATTTCATCAGTTATTCTAGGTATTAGACTTGAAATAGACTAAATAATAGCACCAAATTAAAGATACAGTCCATACCAGACCACAAATGCTAGCAATTCTAAACAGTATGTGAGATAGAAAAAGTGTGCTTGGCATGCCAAAGTTGTACAACATGCGAAATAGAAAGACGGCACATACGTGCGGCGAGACATTATGGTCCAAAAACTCCTTGCAAAAGCGGCAAGAATGAAAAAAGAAAGGAATGCTAAATATGAATATACTTAAGGAAAAATAAAACTCACCATATATTAAAAGAAGATGGACGTTGGAAGTCGAGATTTATAGAAGGAAGCTGCTGTTGCTGCCGATTGAGCAGATGCTGCTGGTGTTGAAGTTGATGCCTTGGAAGTAGACCTTCGTTAGTGTGAATTTGTAGTGGAGCAAGAGCAGGTCTATTAGATGATGAAGAAGAATGTAAATGTTGAAGGAAGACAGTAGATGTTGTAGAAGAAAGCTCCTCGTCGAAATATTCCAAATCCCACTGCCCCATGATTTGCTTCGTGGTGAAGCGTTGTACATTTTGTTATAATTCCTGCTATAATGATTTAATATACTCTCCAAAATATTTTTTCAACTGAATTATGCGTCCTCAGTAGTATTAGTACCGGATTAAGCAATTGGATTAACGCTAATTCTGCCGCTAGGTGGCGCTAGTGTCGCGTTAATCCGTTTTAATCCGTGGATTAAGGTGGATTAACGGAGATGGTGGTTGAATTTAAAAGATTAGCGTGAGGCGCTAGTGTGGCGTTAATCCGAGGATTAACGGTGATGGGAAATTTGAAAGTTGAGCACCAAGAGCGGAAGGATTATGGTTAAGCCAGTTGCTTAATGTGGGGCGGTTTATCGGAGAAGATAAGGGTTTTTTTTAAAAAAAAAAAAAAAAAGGTTACGTGGCTTGTAGAAAGGAGCTGCGATGTGTTGTTGTCGAGGGTTGGGAAGAAAAGAACGAAAATATCTTTAAGGAATGGGTAAATATGATATGCGGAAGTGACGTGTTGGGATTTGATTGGAGAAAGAAAAGAGGAGATGGGATTGGTTGTTAGCATTGAAAAAGGACGGTGATTTTGGGGAAAATAAAGGACGGTTTATGGGGTAAGATAAGGATTTTTTAAAAAAAGGCACGAGACTTGTGGAAGAGAGCAGCGATGTGTTGTTGTCGGGAGTTGGGAAGGAAATAAGGAAGGGGTGTTTAGGGAATGGATATACATGGTATGCGGAAGTGACGTGTTATTATTTGATTGGAGAAAATAAGCGAAGATGGGATTGGTGGTTAGGATTGAGAAATGCCGGGGATTGGAGCAAATAAAGTGCGTTGCGATTGGTTGAAAAATGAGGAATGAATTGGAGAAAAGTTGAGGGAAAGGTATAAAAAGGGAGAAATTTGGGTGAACTAAAGGAATTGCAGGAATGATTGCGATAACGATAGCGTTGCTGACGGTGGGGTTAGCTATCACAGAAAAAGAATTGCGTTAGTTTTGGGAGGTGTGGGTTTGAATTGAATGAAAAGCGGGTCATTTGGAAAATGTGACAAGATGTGAAAAGGATCACGAATTGATGCCAAATTGTACGTGTGTGTACCGGAAGGGAAGTGGGTGTAGGTTTGGATCTGATTTTATTAATTTGGGGACGCTGAAGAACGTGTACAATTGTTTAAAGCCGATAACAAGATGTCAGAGGAGTAAGAGGTGTTCAGGGATGATGTATGGAAGCGTAAAGATGGGTAAAGCTGAATGTCCGGAGGGTTATGTGGTAAATGAAAATTGTGGTTGTGAGAAAGGAAAGAGGAGGGAAGATGAGTGTAAATTTTATAAAAAAAACCGGTGAGAATGTACGCTGGCGACAATAGTTCGATTCTTGTGAAGATGGTCGATTGTAGTTTGTTGACGGACACGGTGGATTTACCGGAGGGTTTGCAACTAGAATGGAAATTGGCTCCGGAGGAAAGTGAGCTTGTAGTAGCCTATAGCATGGTAAATGAGATGAATTCCTACTTTTCCGAAAATTATGTATACATATTTGGCGAATGTGGAAATGGAGAGTGGCAGTTAAACTTAGGTGGTAGAAGGGTAACTGGGAGAGTAAATCGGTCCTCAAGATGGAGTGCGGAGGGAAATTTGAGAATAAATTCTGAATGTGAAGGAAATGGCCGGAAGGGTGTCGGTGAACAGTATAAGAAAAGCTGCTTCGGAGAGGTGTAAGAAGGAAATAAATGGAGGGAAACAGAAGATGAGAAAAGAGTGCGATAGCAAGATGAGGGAAAAAAGAAGGGAGGCAGATGCAGCGAACAAGGAAAAGGAAGAATGCGAAGGAGATGAATACAGGAATACAGGAGATGATGGAAAAAATGAAAAAGGAATTGGAAGATAAAAAGCATAACATGATGAAGCACCAGGAAATGGTGAATAGAATAAAATGAAATGTTGCGAAACTGCAGGATGATTTTCAAGCGTTAAAACAGATGATTTTAAACTTGGAAAGTGTATGTACAAGCGGAATTGAAGAATTTCCTAATTATGAAACCAATTATGACGGAGACGAAATTGCCGAAGAGGGAGGGGAGAAAGCTGACGGAGGGGAGGGAGATTTACCGGAATACGAGACGAAGTGAAAGAATAAAGCAGAAGAAAAACAAATGGAATACATGAATGATACAACCAAATATTATAACACTTATTGCACTACCAGTGCATGTTTTTTTTTATTTTGATGTGGCATAATGTTTGAGCATTAACTTTATAAAATGCATTGCGAACGTTGAAGATTGTTTTGAATTTACTGAAAAAGAACATTCCTTTGTTTGAATTTTTTTAAATGAATGATTTAAAAATATATATTAGTTTTGCTGACTTGTTTGTCTTTTAAATATTGATATATAAACGAGTGCTATGGAGATATGAGGAGATGGAAAGGACCCTACCTAGGTGAAGTACAAATAAGGAAATAAAAAAACACGCATTACGCACAAAAGCACAACATGTGCAGTGTATTAGAGAGAGAAACAGAGAATTATAATAAAAACAGAACATTTGGAAGTACAAAAAATAAAAAAAGGTTGAACAAATGAGTTGTGTTGAACACGACACATAAAATTTGTTTTAGCATGAGCATTGTATTAAAAACACACACAATAGATGGTTTAAAAAATGTAAATGTACAAATATTAACAGCATGGAAATTTATGGAACAAACACTGCTGTGCACCATGGGCAGCAAGATTGATGTGTTGGTTGTAAATGTTTGTAAATTATTGGTATGTTTTTGACGAACAAACTCGTCGTGCTTGACAGTGTAAGCACCAAGGGAAATAAGAATTGCAGCTGATGGTGCTATACCAGACGGTATAGGGTTTGTATCTTTTTACGAGCAATTGTTGCTGAGTTTTACGATACTTAGTGTCTAGACAAGCCACACAAAACTTTGTTGTAATGTCACATGGAACGGCATACATACACTGAGGGAAATTGAAATTTGTGCCTTGAGCACTTGAACTGGATATGGCCATTTTTGCTGCTAGATACGTTTACAAATGTTTCATTATTTTTAATTGCTTACGGAACACCTGCGTAAATTACCTTTGCAATGCCTATACGGGTTTGGTTGATCGGTAAGTTTTAAAGCGCGTAGCGCTTGACAAAATAGACACTTTGGCTGAACTATAAGGGAAACATGATAGGTGGTTACATACCATTGAAAACAAGCATAAGGTTGGCAAAGATAATCATTAGCATGTGAATGATTGGACACGAAATACGGTTTGTAACAACAATGCTGCTGACATTTTTGGCTGAAAAACTTGTACTTACAGTCACCACAACTATACTTAACACGATGCATAAAAATTACACTGCACACGAAAAAAATTAACACACTGCACTTACAACAACGAAAGTAATGTTTTTAAAAAAGAATGCACTACAAAAAATTATCCACTAGAGAAAAAAATTGGGAAAGCAAGGAATTAGCGAATACTGCTGCAGGATTTTACTTAAGAAGATCTCCAAGGTTTCTTTAGCAAACGATAAGGGAGCCCGGCCATCCGCAGCCGTGCCTCTTTGGTAATGGGCACTAGATGAGGGAGTGCAAGGTCGGTTATGTCTTCTTCTTGTTTGTTGTGTTCCTCCAACTCCGGGATGTCGGCCAGTGTCACATCCCACCCGTCGTCAGCGCACCAACCGGACTCACACCAACCGCTGCTGTGTTGTAGCACGATGGTAGCTCTATCCCCCCGTGGAAATAGGTTCCGCCGTGCTGTAGGTTTATAGAAGGCAGTAGGAGAGCACGAGAGAACCGGCACAATCCCCTCCGGAGAAATATTACTGAAGTGGGGGTTGAGGAGAGGAGGGGTAGGGCCTAGTTTTTGTGGGGAAATAGGCGTGAAAGCTTGGGCAGGAAAGGAAGAAGAAGAGGTTAAGTTGTATATGGGTGGAGGAGGAGGAAAAGAAGGTGAATGGAGAGAGAAAAGTTGAACCTGGATATGATCCAGGGACACCGGCTGAGATGTACCAAGAATGTTTGGTACAGGTGAAGCGGGGAAAGAAATTGGAGTGGAAGTTACGGGAGGATGAGGATGGATAGAGATTGAAGGAGAATATGACGGGGAGGGTTTTTGCGGGAGCCACGGTAGAGGCGGTGTAGCTCCTGCATACGCAGGGTTTAAGAGGTGGCTGGAAAAATATCCACTGTCAGTGGAGGAGAAAGAGTGTGTGGAGACGAAAGAAGCCCTTAAACTGTCCTGGTTGCTGGCGGTTGAATCCTGGATCCAGGATAGCTGGGGCTGGAGATGATGATGATGGTCGTCGGGGAAAACCACCTGCACCGAAGAAGACGAAGAAGTGTTGCACGGGGCGTTGAAGGAGTTTACCAGCGAATTCGGAGTTATTTGTACCGAAGACGATGTCGAGGCGTCGCTCCAATAGCTGTAGTTTTGTTGCACCGGGAGTCGGCCGAAGGCGTTCTGAAACGCCGGCAGAGGTGGCTGGACTGCTGGCACAAGATGGTGATGATTGTTGTCGTTGTTAATGGGCACAACAGCATTTGCGATGTCTTGGGTGTTGAAGAAGGTCTGTTGTTCCCTCGTTAATAGCTCTCTATAGACACGTCCAGTAGGCAGCGATAGCTCTCTATAGATACGTCCAGTAGACGGCGAGAAAGAAGAAGTGTTGCACGGGGCGTTGAAGGAGTTTGCCGGCGAATTCGGAATTATTTGTACCGAAGACGATGTCGAGGCGTCGCTCCAATAGCTGTGGTTTTGTTGCAGCGGGAGTCGGTCGAAGGCGTTCTGAAACGCCGGCAGAGGTGGCTGGACTGCTGGCACAAGATGGTGATGATTGTTGTCGTTGTTAATGGGCACAACAGCATTTGCGATGTCTTGGGTGTTGAAGAAGGTCTGTTGTTCCCTCGTTAATAGCTCTCTATAGACACGTCCAGTAGACGGCGAGAAAAAAAAGCTTCGCTTGATACGCGGAAAGATCCCATGTTGAGTAAGTAGTAGTAGAAGCAGACTGAGAATGGAGCTAGCGATACAAAGTTGTCAGTTTAAAAGGACAAGTAATCAACACAGGATTTCCGTCAAGCCATTTGACCGATACCGTTAAACGTTTGGAAAAAGACACGTGGGGAATTAAATGGCTCTGGGAACGGAAGCTCATTAGCACGAAAATCTTTAAATGTGGTTTTGTGGCAGACGGTTTGGAATTTAACACCATATCGAAACCGGATGAACAGGCGCCAGAGTGGCGAGACCGGAAGCTGCGGCGAAAGGCACCCGATTACAACTTGGGAAATTGTGGCGAGATAACCCGCATGACTTGCTAATGAGGCATTTAACGGACTGCGCAAGCGGAAATTCTGGTTGCGATAACGGGGCCTTTAAAAGAGCGAGGCGATAAGCTGCTCGCCAAAGTTGGAATTGGACGTTTACAGTGATCTGTGTTGAAACTATACGAAGGAGTGAACGTGATCACATAAAATCATATCTTACACGCATTTCTAAAAAAAAACAGATTTTCTTTAGCGATAAAACGAGCAGGAGCTTAGAGCATAGGAAAACCACTACCGACTTGATGTACGTCAACTTACATATAGGATAAAAGAGGCAGCAAACACTTTGTAAGTGTTTTGGAAAAAGTGTGTTTGCGTGTGCGCGAAAAAAAAGGGTTTGTTTAAGTGGTATCGCTGTAACGAAGCAGCAACATGGAGCCGCAACCGGGGGTAAGTCAAGACCTGCCCTTGCACCCTACCTTTCAAATATTAGGGCATAGACAGAGATCTATGAATAGAGTATTTTCCGGCTTTACCGAAACAGACAAACAGACATTTCAGTGAACCCGCCCCCTAGAGATGCAAACCCCGAGCAATGGGTGGCGCATTTATTTAAGGATATTCTGAATTTTGCCAAGGAGAACCTTCTAGACCGCGAACCCGGTTATTTAGCAATATCGATATCGGACTAGAAGGAGACGTCTAAATAGCGTGAGGCTTGCAGAGCAAGTGAACGCAGATGCTGTGATTGAAAGCATCGAAAAGGTCATGTAAAGCAACCATCGGTTCTTGCTAAGCGGACCTCTAAAAGTTACTTTTGTGTGGACCAAAGAGGTCGCGGGTTCGTGTTACAAACCCTGCGATACTTGCACGGGTATCAAAGGCATTGTGGAAATTAGAAACAATGACCGCATGTGCTTAGCAAGAGCCATTGTCGTCGCCAAAGCCAAAGTGGACCGTGACGTCAATTATACGACGGTGAGACGCTCAGAGTTCCTCCAGAAACAAAAGGTGGAAGCTCTGTGCCAGCGCGTGGGGAAAGGCGACGTCAGCTGTACGATAGATGACGTCAGATGATTTGATATGGCGTTAAAGGGCTATGCGTTGACGGTGTTTGGCGATCATACGTGCAGGCACGTGCTGTACGCGTCCGATAAGCAATGCGATAAAATCATCGACGTCATGTTTCACGAGGGGCACTTTAAGGCCATCGTCGACCTCCACGCGTGCTTTAAATGTAAATATTATTGCCACCAGTGTCGTCATCCCTCGGCACACAAAAGAGAATACCATAGGTGCGACGCTAAGTGTTGTAATTGCCACCAGATATGCGATACGCGATTTGATGCGTACATACACTGTTCTGCGTGCAACAGAGATTTTAAGGGACCTACGTGTAATTTAAACCACCTCAAGAAAGGCGCATTTTACCCTAAACACCTCTCGGTGTGCGACGTCGAGAAGACGTGCACGTTCTACCATAAGCTGATCAGTTGCAGATACAGAAAGACCTCGCACCAGTGCGGGGAAAAATTCTGCAAACATTGCAAGACACACGTTAATTCCACACGCATGTGCTTTATGCAATCCTACGCCTCTAGGAACAAAAGAAATCGATTCGTGTTTATGTTTATAGATTTTGAATGTACCCAAAACGTACCGTATTTCGGTAAACAGCACACTTACGAGCATGTGCCTAGCTTGTACGTGTTATACCAAGCCTGTCCGCTTTGCATCGACAAACGCCTCAAGATGGTGTACTGTACCGAGTGCGGCGTCAAAGAATGGGTGTCTTTGAGCGACCCGGTAAAGCAGTTCTTCGAACATATCACGCAGCCGAGGTTCGAAGCCTGGGACGTCATCGTGGTGGCTCATAACCTCAGAGCCTACGACGTCAATTTTTATTAAAGTACATGGTGGAGCACTTAAAATGGACGTCGGAGCTTATCATGAACGGCTGTAAGATATACCGAATGAGATACGGTGACGTCACATTTATCGACTCGCTCAACTTCATACCCATGCCACTGTCCCGCTTTTCCAAGACCTTCGAGTTGAAGGAATGCAAAGGCTACTTTCCTTACCTATTTAACACCAAGGAAAACGAGCACTACGTCGGTCCCATTCCCGACAAAAAGTATTACTGCCCTGAGGGCATGTCGGTAGAGGTTCGAAGGGCCTTCGTACAGTGGCACGAAGAAAAGGCGGCCTCCGATGACGTCTTCGACATGAAGGCTGAAATGGTGACGTATTGCAAGATGGACGTCTTTCTCCTGAGTCAAGGAGTTTCCAAATTCAGAAGGGAATTCCTAGACGAGAACGGCATAGATCCGTTCAGGGAATGCGTCACCATTGCGCAGGCGTGCATGTGCGTGTACTGGAAGCGCTTCATGCCGCCGAAAAAAATTGCCCTCTTGTCTTGACTTGCGGACAGGCAGTCTCGCATAGCATGCGCATGGCTGACTTGGCTAGAGCTGAAACATCATATCGTTATTCAGCACGCTATGAGAGGACGCGAAGTTAACATTGCAGGGCACAAGGTGGACGGGTACATAGAGGAGGAGGAGGAAAAAACCGCGTACTTCTTCCACGGCTGCTTCTACCACGGCTGTCCGCGATGCTTCCACAACCGCCATGCCCCGATCTACAACACGGCCAACGAAACCATGGCCTCCAGGTTGGAGAGCACCGAGGTCATGGCCAAGATCAGACGGGCCGGCTACGCCGTGGTAGAAATGTGGGAGTGCGAGTTTAACGCCATGATGAAGGCGGACCGGGAGCTCGAGCTCCATGCCAGAGACTTCCCGGTACCCGAACCCCTGAACCCCAGAGACGCCTTCTGCGGAGGCCGCACCAACTGCACCAAGACGTACTGCGAGGCCAAGGGTGAGAGTAAGATACTGTATTACGATGTCTGCAGCCTGTACCCGTTCGTGAACAAGACCAAGCCCTACCCTATCGGACACCCGAAGATCCACGTGGATCGCTTTCCGCGCCTGGAAGACGTGCCCGGAGGGCTCGTGAAGGCCAACGTTCTACCGCCCCAACACCTGTACCGCCCGGTGCTGCCGGCGCGCATCAACGGAAAGCTCATGTTTCCTCTATGCCGCGCCTGTGCAGAGGCAGAGAACCAGGCCGAGTGCGATCACCAGGAGCACGAGAGAGCCCTGACGGGCACCTGGGTGGTTGACGAAATCAAAGTCGCCCTCGAAGACGTTTATCGCCTCCTCCAGGTCTGGGAGTATGACGTGGTGCAGTACGACCGGACCACCGGAGCCAAGGGACTGTTCGAGGACTACGTCAATCAGATCCTCAAGATCAAGACCGAAGCCTCCGGCTGGCCTTCGGGCTGCGACACGCCTACCGCGAGAGAGCGGTACCTGAGCGAGTTCTCGCACCACGAAGGCGTCGCCCTAGATCCTCAGGCCATCGCACCCAACCCGGCCGGCGCGAGCTGGCCAAGCTCATTATTCAACAGCTTCTGGGGCAAGCTCGGGCAGAGGGACAACCTCTCCACGTGCGAGCTAGTGGACCGGTACGACCGCCTCCTGGAGCTGCTCAACGACCCGGGCGTCCAAGTGCAGACCTACATGCCCGTCACCGAGGACATCATGTACGTGGTGCGCAGGTACTGCGAGCAGAGTTCCAAGGTCAACCCCTCTGCGAGTGCGTTCGTCGCGGCTTACACCACGGCCCACGTCCGCCTGGTGCTCTACTCCTACCTCAAGCGCCTCGGAGACTGAGTGTGCTACTTTGACACCGACTCCGTCGTCGCCACCGCCGCGCCGGGGGAATGGACGCTGTCCGTCGGACGCCTCCTGGGAGACATGACGGACGAGTTGGAGAAGTACGGACGGGGCTCGTACATCTCCCGGTTTGCCTCCACGGAGCCGAAGAGCTACTGCATGGAGATTCGGTGCCCGGACACAGGCAAGACCTTCTCTGTGTGCAAGGTGAACGGCATCACCCTGAATTTGGGGAACTTGGAGCTGGTGAACGCCGAAGTGATTCGGGACATGGTGTTGAGAGACCCCGGCAGGACGGTGACGCTGACGGAAGCCCAGATAACCAGGAAACCTTCGTGGACGATCGTCACCGAAGCTGTGTCAAGACCTTCCGCATGCTGGTGGACAAGGGAGTGCTCGCCGAGGGCTTCGACTCTCACCGGTTACAAGCGGGCTCGGGATAAATGAGGCGTCCGGTGCGCCTGTGAGTCAGTTCGAACCAACGCCCTCCGGAGACACGATGCGACGTCCACCCGCGGACTTGAGAAAGTTTAATTTTCCGAGCACGATGCTGGTGGCGGGGCCGTCGCGATGCGGAAAATCGAGCTTCTTGAAAAACCTCATACGTCACGCCGACCGCATGTTTGACAAGCGCCCTAAGAGGATGTTGTGGTGCCACCCACCGGAATATTCGCCAAAGCTAGAAGACTTACATGTCAAGTGCGAAGCCCACCCGGGCATTCCCCAACTGGACGATGTTGGGGAGAACGTCTTGGTCATTTTGGACGACCTCATGGAGGAGGGTGGGGGAAAGAACGTGTCTAATTTTTTCACCAGGGACTCTCATCACAAGCGCTTCGGAATCGTGTACATCCTGCAAAACGTGTTTCCACAGGGGCAGAAATACAGAAACATATCTCTGAATGCAAACTACATCGTGGTCTTTAAGAATAAAAGGGGCAAGATGCAGATAGAAAGACTGTGCCAGCAGATCGAACCCAGAAAATCTAGGTTTCTTTTAGAGGCCTTCCAGAAGGCTACCGAACACCCGCACAGATATGTGGTGCTGGATTGCACGCAATACACGCCCGACCTATACAGGTATCGAACCGGCGTCCTTCCGGACGAAACGCTCCCTTATTTCGTACCCAACTGAGACCACTGAACGAAACAAAAATGAATTGGCCCTACGGGTGCCTTCACTGCTCTATAGGGTGTTGCAGGACGTTACGGGCATTCACAGGTGTTTTTTTTGTCAGGTTAAATAAGGAGCATTTTTCAACGCGAGCGTCATTCCCGTACAAACATGGTTAGAGGCAGATTGAGCATCGCAAAATTGAGCAGTCCGCTCATAGCGAGACAGCACGGACATTTGACGGCCTTGGCCAAGGCAAAGGCGCCTCAACGCAAAAACTTGTTAAAAAATGCCGATGGAGAACTGATAAAGGCCATTTGCGAATGCATGCTCAACGTGTGCAGAGGTCACGTGCAACTCCCGCAAAAGTGACTGAGTCGCTTAAAGAAACATAAGGCGTCTTGGAGGAAACTGATAGTTAAGCGGGTTCCCTTAAAGAAAAAGAAGAAGATATTGATACAAAAAGGAGCTTTTCTTCCGGCGTTTCTGCTTCCCGTACTAGCTTCGCTGGGCAGCGCGCTCATGTCAAAATTTGCAGGATGAAGTACGGTAGTCAGATCGTCGTGGCCCCGCAGCCGAAAACGGCGGAAAAGCTTCACGTCATAGACAAAAGCATTTCTAGATTGGCTAAGGAAATAGAGAACGTGCAGCGAGCAAGAGTGTCTGCCGACGAAAGGTGGCGTCTGGTAAAATATAAATTGGGAAAGTATCTGGATCTGGTGTCACAAGACGACCCTTCCTTGACAACAACAACAAAGACGACGACGACGACGACGATGATGTCTACCAAGACTTGGAACCGGTGGCACGAAAAAAATTATTTTCTTGTTTAACGACGCTGTCAATTGCCAGGATCACATCAGCGTCGCCGGTGTGCCGGAATTTTGTCCCGCAGGAGTTCTTTTACATGCCAGTAAATCTACTGACATGGAGCTGTCGTTTTTAAGCACACTTAAAAACCATCGGTCTGGGCCGGGTTTGAACCCGCGACCTTGGGATCCGTAGGCCAGCGTCTAACCAACTGAGCCACCCAGACCGACGCCGGTGGCACGGGTGAAGCAGGAGCCCGCGCCCAGGACGATAAAACGAAATCCTCTGTCTCCTCGCAAAAGAAAGAAGCCAAGGTCACCCTCCAACACGTATCAATTGCGCCCTCGCCGTTGGGAACCTCTGTAAAAATAAGTTCGCGATGAAGGAATGGACGGCGTTAAGGCAACTATATGTCAAACCGGAGCATTACGCTCTCCGATGTCACCACCTCGGGAGCAACGCCCAAGGAGGCTTTGAGGCAAAGGTTGAAGGAGGCCGGGTCCAATTTGAAGCGAAAGGCCGAGGAAAAGATCGATGACATGCTCGGCTCCGGATTGAGACGCATCAAGAGAATAAAACGAAGCAAACCCCACCGCGGGAAACAGTTGAAGCTGAAACGCGGAAGGCGCAAGGTTCAGGACGTTTTCTCGTAATGCCTGAAGAAGCCGTTCTCATGAGTTCCGAACCGGGCCTCTTCAAGGAAGTCCCCGTTCAGATGAGCATCGAGGAATCTCGAATCATATTTCTAAACCCTCAAAACACGTTAATGAAAAATGCGCCAATCACCTTTCACTATTCCGGAAATGCAGACGATTACCTGGACCTCACTTTTGTCGTGCTCGAGCTCGCGGTGCGCATTGTAGATGACCAAGGAGCGCCCATCAAGTCCGAAGTTAACGCCACTTTTCTCAACAATGCATTAAATTCCCTATTTCAACAGGTCGAGGTATCGCTAAACGTCATCGTCTCCATGCCTCAAGCCGGCTACCCCTACAGAACTTATTTCGAGACGCTCCTCAATTACTCCGAAGATACCATGAACAGCAAGCTAGAGTCGTCCCTCTGGAAGAAGGACACAGCGGGCATCATGGACACTTTCATCGCCAATGCAGGTTTTCAGTGGCGTCACGGCTTCACCAAAGGCAGCAACGTCGTTCAACTCATTGGCCCCCTGTCGAACGCCCTATTCAGACGGGAGAAGCTCCTGTTGAACAACGTCAGTATAACCATCAAGCTTACTCCCGCCTCACCACAATTCTATTTGTTTTCCGACGTGGCCTCCTTTAAGGACTACGCCGAAATCCTGTCGGCCACCCTAGCCCACCATCAAGCTGGCGCATCACACCGTGCTGGCCAAGAGCAACGCAAAGTATCACCTCAAGGATGTCAGCTTTCACGCCCTCAGCATTCCGAAGGAGTCCAGGGCAATGACGTTCAGCGACGTCTTCATAGGGCAAATTCCCAGAAGGGTGGTCGTCGCCATGGTCACCCACAAGGCTTATTCTGGCGATGTCACCAAAAATCCGTACAATTTACAACACTTCAACATGAACTCCTTTCAGCTCTATGTCAACGGTCAACTCGTTCCATCTCAAACGCTCCAACCCGACTTTTCAAAGTCGCACTATCTGCAATGCTGTCAGACCCTGCAGGACGGACTAGGAATTCATTTCAAAGACGAAGGGCATTCCATTTCCAGACAAGCATACCCCTTAGGATATCCGGTCATGGCCTTCGACCTCACGGGCGACATGAGCGCTAAGGAATCTCACATCTCGGGGCAACGCCACTGCACCGTCTATATAAGCATCGGTTTTGCCAATACTCTGGCAGAACCTGTTATTCTCTTGGCCCTAGCGGAAATTCATCGCTCTCTCAAAATAGACGCCAATCGATCCATTTTGGTATCATGAACACCTTTAAAATAGAGCGATTTTCATCCACATGCCCCTCCACGCGTCCTCACTTTTTAGGCGCCTTCCCCTCCGATAAGCTTCCCAAAATTCACGCCGTTAGAAGACTCCCCTTAGCTCTAGTCGCCAACACCGATCCCAGCACGCAACCGGGCAAGCACTGGGTTTGCATCTTTGTACCAAAAAACGGTCGGAGGGAATATTTTGACAGTTATGGAATGGGACCCCTTTTTTCTCATTTTATTCAATTTCTCAACAACCTCTGCGGCACCCCATGGTCCGCTAACTCGAGAAGGTTGCAAGGTCATGATAACACCACCTATGGGCATTACGTCATTGACTACCTCTCGCCGCTGCTCCGGTCTTCCTAAGCGCACATTCTTTTCCAAATTTCACGTCAGCAATTACGCACACAACGATGACGTCATTCTCAGAACCTACAAACACGTATACCGAGCCAAGTGCTCTAACGCTCAACAGTCTTGCCAACCTCTGCAGGTAAGTAGCTGACTCATTGTCACGCCATTCATCGCCTCCTATTCGCATGCATCATCTTCATCTCTCTTCTCTGTGCTTTCAGAACACGCTCCCGCTCCTATAAAACACGCAGCCGCACCGTCGGTCGTCAGTAGCAGTCAGCCATGCAGAACGCGGAGACATCCACGCCAACCAGGTTAGTGTGCAACCAACTTTTTTTTCTTTCTTCACCGTTTCTCTCTCTCTCTCTTTCTCTCTCGCTTCACGTGCATTTTTCTCTCTCTCTCTTGTTTCAGTGCAAACAACATCAAGTGCCGTGCAAAAAGGAAACTTCGCGTCCCCGATGCCAACGTCACGCAAGTCATCAACAGCAGCGATAGTCCTGACCCATCTGAACAAGAAGAAGAGTTTAATCACCAACCCAGCACCGTGGTGGGTCCTTTCTCGGACATCTACTTCCTAAATCCCAAACAGTAAATTCGTATGCGTGGGCTTTTCACCAGTGCCGCCCCACCAGCTGGTGGTCACCATTGCAAAGTGCGGGCAGCGCAACGCAGTGGTCCTGGGTTCCACACAGTGGCAAAATCTCGTCGATATTAAGGCCATCATTCAACGCCGTTTTCAAACCTACCAATTCAGCAACGGCGTCCTCTTTGTCATCAAAAATGTTTTTGGAAAGCTAAAGATCGTCCTCAAAGATCTGCAAGGGGTCACCGTTACGCTCAATCACCAAGAGTGGATCGTGCTGGATAGCCTACAGAGAATTATCACAGACATTGTGTATCACAGAAAGAAAGAGGAGGCCGACGTACACAATCAGATCATAGCCTACCACAAGTACATGCTTCACCACCATGCTTCAGGTGTACCCTTCGACAACATGAATTTCTTCCAGTTTACCAAATATATACGCTGTGCTAATTTCAGAACTTTCCTCGAGACAGAACATTATCTAAAGTCTGATTTTGCGCAAAGCATCCAAAAAGTTCCATCTTAATTTTTCGTCTATTTCTTCCCGCTCATGCATTCAGTCGCTTTTCCAACTTCTTCGCAGCAGCATCATGGGATATAAAAATTACCTCTCCGTACACTGCGAAGGAGAGAAGGTGTTTAAAAACTACGAGGTAGAGGGACATCCCTGGAAAAACACGCCTTATGCTCTCCGCTTCGTCGACCGCACCTACGTGGGAAAATCCATCACCGTCAAGATTCACAGCTGCGAAAATCAAGTTCATTTTGTGGTTTCCAACATCAATTTCAACGCCATCCACTTCAAATCACTCTCGCGGCGAGATCAGGACAGCGATCAAGACAACAAGGACCAGTGGTTCGAATTTGTTCCCGCAACGGGCCTATTCATCATTTTCTTCGAACAACAATACATCTCTCCAGCCAAAATGCAGCAAAGGAGAAACGAAGACCAGTTCGGCCTCGGCAGATGCTTAACGGTACACTTGGGACATTCACCCACCTATATCATGCCAGATCACATTCACGGCGAATGGATATTTAGCGTCTATCAAGACAGAGTTCTCGTTCAAAATCCAGCAACGGAAGAAACTCCAAACAGATTATTTTATTCAAAATGCAACGGTTGGTTGTAATCTATCAACGGTTTCCTGCATCAGAAAGCCACATCCGCTGTATGTATCACTTCCTCGCTGCGGTTTTCCCACGCATGTGTGATATCGCAATCTCCTTCCTCTGGATATCACATTTCCTTCCCCACCAACGGATGTGGGATACCACAAACTCAATTAGCACTTCCGCCGGATGCCTCTTTATACTACACATTTCACCTTCAGTTGCTACTGAGCTCTCGTGGGGGCATGTCCAGTGAACCGTGCAAGACCTACCACTGCTCCTACTGCTTTCACCCCTTGTGCACCTGTAAACTCCATCCTCGTCTCACGCACTTGTGCTCCAGGTGTCAACTCAGCTTCTGCGAAGATCTCACCGAACTCAGTGCACAAATTAAGGAGTTTCTCCGCAAGTACCAACGCAGATGCACCACACCGACTACTTCTCCGTCTTCCTAAAGTTTCTCCAAAACGGACGACGCATCGAGGTGCTCCAGCCCAACGAACGACAAGCCTTGCTGCACAACGGAAAAACCATCTTTGAACATTACGCACCAACCGACGTCGACCTCATTTGGAACCAACTTTCCATAGACGCACAACAGATGTGTGCTCCTTTTCGAAGGTATACTCAACATTACAACCTACCCTCACAAACCACTCAATTCGACGGACCGGCACCGTTTGTCAAAAACTGCCCTCTGTGTCAACATGTCCATGGATCTTCTTAACGAACTGGAGGAGCTATCCCACAGTACAGACACTCAAAGCGTATCTTCGCTTCAACAGAACGTACCATATCGCGTCGTCGGCGTTAAAACCCTCGACACCATTCACGGAACCAAACTGGTCGCCAAATTAGAGAACTACACCGAAGTGTTCCTGCCAACCAGATTCGCCAAGGCGTCTTGCGAACTCATCGTCAAACTCAACTCAACTTCCTTCTGTATCATCTACGGTGGCGAAGAAAAACTTCGAAGCGGCTTCAAAAGATACATCGTCAAGTTCATCCCTTATACCGAAAAATAATGTCCTGTGAAACAGATCCTTTCAACGTCGGAAACAATCTCACCATCAAACTTCTATTCAACGCCCATTTCTCCAGCAAAGGCAATCTTCCCTCCCCCATTCAAATTCTCTCCTTCTACACCACCTTCTTTGGAAATGTCAAAATCGCCACCATAAAACTCGACATCCAAGATGCCGGCGTCCTCCACGTCCAATGTCTATCTCTCAAAACTCACCATCGTCAACAAAACGCCCTCTGCAATATATTCCTGGGCAACAGCAACATCCCTGCCATATCCAACAGAGTAACCAACTCTGGTTCCTTAACCACCAGCTACAACAATGACGTCATCATTCCCGTCTTCATTCCAACCTTCGACCAGGAACTTCATCAAAACTTTTCTCACATCATGCTCTCCTTCGTCACAGAGCCTCTCTACGATTCCTCAAATTTTCGCATCTATAGCAGCAGCAGCAGCGAAGACGATGACTCACAACCATCTTCAAATCTCCAGTGCACCACGCAGTTTAACATTATGCTAGTGAACCAAACGCATCAAGGCGTTAGTGCATAAACAATATATTTGTGCTGTGTTATGTTTATCTAAATGTATTGTTCTCTGCTTTTTTTTAACTTGTAAGAAAAAATATATCATTCACTATGTTCAATAAATAAAATATTGTATTTTTTCAATGTATCTACACAATATATAAATAAATAAAAAAAGAAAAGTCCCGCATTAAGCAACTGGTTTTTAACCATAATCCTTCCGCTCTTGGCCTTCAACTTTCAAATTTCCCACCATCTCCGTTAATCCACGGATTAAGGAGCATTAACGCAACTCTAGCGCATCTCGCTAATCTTTTTTTAATTTTCCCACCATCACCGTTAATCCACGGATTAATGCGACACTAGCGCCTCACGCTAATCTTTTAAATTCAACCACCATCTCCGTTAATCCACCTTAATCCACGGATTAAAACGGATTAACGCGACACTAGCGCCACCTAGTGGCAGGATTATCGTTAATCCATTTGCTTAATCCGGGACTAATACTGCTGTCCTCCGTTTATGAATTGTACCCGACATGCAATTCTGGTTTTCATACACGATCACATTTTAGTTAACCTTTTAAGCAAAACAGCCCCGTTTCAACATAGTCTTCTGAACACTTTTAGTATCCGCATGTGGCATGCGGAATAAAAATTCTATGCAAACAGAAAACACGAATTTGGAATGAGTATGGATAACCACAACAGGTTAAATTTTGGAGCAGGCCAGCCATTTCAATACTGTGGCAAATTCCTACATTTTTATTTGCAACTTTTTGAAATACCCGGCGTTGCTCGTGGGTTTACGATTTGATCCCTACAACTTTCAGACTTAAGTTGGGTCTGAAGAACCAAAATAAACGAAATAAACAAATAAAAACGCAAGGAAAGCACTATGCCAAAGCACTGTTGAACGACCCCAAATAACACAGGAAGAAAAGCAATGTGAATGTAAGATGTTCCACTTCTATGTCAGTTATATAGAACATTGTATGCGTTATTTTTAGAAGAGGTAGTAGAGAAAGAAATGCGATTATGTTTTGTCAATCATAGAAAGTTGTATGTTGAAGGGGAATAGAGAGAGATGTGATCATGTTTCGTAAAAGAAAAGTGAATAGAGAAAACCGTGGCTTGGAAGTCTGTGTAAGATGGGAGCGTAGCTGGGTAGCTAGGGGTTATTGAGCAACTCATAGTATCAGCACATGTTAAAAAATTAGACTTTTAATATAACTGAAAAGGATAGGAAATTACAAATGGAGCAAGCAAGCAAGCATCAAGCCGTTCTGTGAACAATAGAGGTATTTAAGATTACGTTGAACAGATGCAAGGTATGTCCATGTTAGGGGCGATGTATCGAAGAAGCCATGACACCTCGGTCTGCCCTGCTGACTGTTCAAATATCATGGCGACGTGGATTTGTGTAGCACATCAAAACAGGTCTCTCTGCTTGAGCAGAATTCGGGGTTTAAATACATCCTCACTTACCAGGAAACTTTGCCAATACTTGGTCAGCAATGACTGTGGGTGAAAGAAAGACCTAGGTAAGTCATGCCCTAGCCATGCAAGAGATCTTGCAAGAAATTACTTTAAGAATAACCTGGCTCATACCTTACAATATGCTGCATTTTGGTTTCAGTCATAGGTAACAACTATATGTTCAAGGGCGAGTTGGGAAGAATATATTAATTTAAAACTGAGCAGAGAAAACCATGCGAATGTTACGTTCTACAGTAAAATAGGTAGCATACAAACCTTCTCCATGGAAAAATACGCGTGTCGAATTTCCGGGTGATCGGTCAAGCTGTTTAGGAGCGCATAATAGTAATTCGTTTTATGTTTACTGGAACAAAAACTTCAAGTGAAAACGAAAGATTAGAATCTATGTTATTAATGTTCCTTCTAAACTTGTTTTATGTTGATAGCAAAATGTTAAATTTCAAAGTATTTCTTTTATGTTTTGGGACTAATTTTCATTCCATACTTCGGGCATGTATACTTGCATCGTTCTGCTCTGTTCCTTTACACCTCTATGGCTACTGACAATCATTTCTTCTGAACTCAATAGCCTACACTTTCATCTAAGTGTCATAAATAAATGTTGCAATTATTTTAGGTCACTACTGGAAACACGTCGATCTATTTTAACAAACAAAATAAGACTGTATGAACTGATTTTATCTACTTATTCACACATGCATAGCTGTTAATACACGATTAAGATAATTATGTTGGTTTCTTGCATAAGAGTAGAATGCAAAAATGTTAATTTGTAAATCATCACTAATTATGAAAAATAATTTGATGATGCTGATTTAAATTAATGTTGGACATCATGTAAGACAGTGTTGAAAAACATATTTTTCTATTGAAACCTCCAACTTTTAATTATTCACTGATGTAGTATAATTTTTATTAAATCTCGAAACATGGTTACGTTTGTGGTATTTAGTTTATGGCTTGATGGCTAGTACATAAAGTTTATAATAATTGTTACGCGGGTGATAAAATGTATATATATTTTTTTTTTTTTTTTTTTTTTTTCCCACACTTTGAGTTAAAATATAAACACTACTCTAAGATTACACTATCCCCTTAATATGGAATTTTTGGGGGATAACATTTTTGTACTTAGAAGAATACTTATTTTGTAGTTTCTTGCATTTTATTAAAATAAAGCTTGCCTCTGGCTCACTCAGTCCATATTTGTGAACAGGAACTATTCAGTCTCCTTAGTCGAAGTTGACATGTAATTCTAGCTTCGGAAAGTTTAATTTATATAAATGAAGTTATTGATTTATATAATGCTGAGGAAAGAGACTCACTTACTGTATGCCCAAGACAAGAAGGCTAGAGGGGAATGAAGGGCAGAGGGGGCTTGAACTGTGTATCTACTCCGGTAGCAGACCTGTTTACTAGGAAATGAGTGTATGAGAGTGCATATTTCTAGCTATGGGTGACTTATGTGACAACATTGTGTATTTTAAACGAGCCTAGCATCTTTGTCATACTCGGAAACTAGGCATAAACACCGTGGGGGAAGCATAAAATGATTACGCTACACATTCCTATGACTTGCCTTCTTGTCCTGGGCACACAGTACGAAGTAGCTTACCGAATCATTTGTCAGAACGCGTCAGCAAAGCTGACAGCACGTGTATGACTGCATGACCTAACCATGCAACACGATCTTACAGGAAATGACTCACCTTTGCGGAGAGGAAATCACATGCTCGGACTTAAATTATGGCCCGAATGTCTGAATTCTAAAATGTATGCTTAACGAGAAGTTTACAAAATTGCCATCGTGATGATGATGATGATGATGATGATGGTGGTGGTGGCGGTGGCGGCGGCGGCGGCGGTGGCGGTGGTGGACGTGGTGGCGGTGGTGGCGGCGGCGGCGGCGGTGGTGGTGATAAACATGCAAGCACTAGGCGCTAGTTGAATGTGGAGTTCAGTTATAAGTTTGAAGAGTAAATGCAGTATATTTTAGTTTACTGATTCTAATATTATACATCTCTAAAGCCATATAGGTACGTCATGAAGTTGGAATTACAGTACTAAGGTGTCACTTTTGGAATTTAACTATTGGTTTAGCAGGGTTGTGCTGCATTTCACACAAATGTTTGTTTTTGAATTAAATAATTAGATCCTTTAGGGACAGACGTACATATGTTCTACGAAGATGTTAAAATAGTATTATTTAATCCTGTACGTTTCATTTTGTTGTCCTACACGTGGTTACAAAAGAAATCGTTACTGAATGCTTCATTGCTCTGTTTTTATGATTTTAGTAGGCGTGGTTTTATATTATCTTCACAATATCAGTTGCGTGTTTCATAGTAGTCATTATTATGCCATGGTAAATGGTTTTCTCAAAATTCTTATTTACTTATATATGATAATAATTCGTTATTTACGTTTTCGTGATTTATAACCGTAATCCTACGTTTTACACTGAAGTTTTTCAATGCTACACTGATATTTCTTTCCTTTCTTTCAAAACTTGGAGCAATTATAGGTACATCATTTTTCCAATAAGTTCCCAAGTGTGTTCATAAGGTAATTCGCCTATAGAATTTTTCATTTGGGGATCCTTATGCTCGCTTTTCTTTAAAATAGTTGCAATAACCTCTTTCCAGCATTTGAGAAACATGCCTTGCCACAAACATTCACTATACAATTCACATAAGAAGGTATTAAAATGCCTTCAAAGTGCTGCATTATTTCAGCTTGCAACCGGTCAGCTCACAGTGGTTTGGCCTTTCCAATCATTTTAATTCCACTTTCACTTCTTTTACATAAAATCGTAAGTGCATCGATGCCGCGGTAGAAGTCACTATCTCATTCATTGTACCACTTTCAGTGTCTTTTTGTGTGTTGCAGATTTTATAATTGGAGCAGCATTAATTCCAGGAAGAGGCCCAGCAGGTATATACCCAGAGAAGTGCCCTAACAGGCAGCATTAACCACCTCATGTAACACTTGGAGCAAACTTGGGCAGTTCCATCATTACTAATTTCGAGCGCTGCGCATTGATTTGACCAATTTTGATAATTATGATAGCTTTTTTTATAGGAATTTTTTGATGGTGTTTAGTGTGTAAAGCTGTCTTCAGATTCATGGTTGGTTTCAACTAGGGCAGCTCGTGAAACGTTTCACTCTTGTATGTAAAAAAGAAAGAACTACAAAATTATTTTACAATTTTCACGGTCTGTTCGAAGTATTGGAAAAACCATCCCCTAAGTGTAAAGATATGATTATCCATGTAAAACAGACTTTACCCTTATTACACCTGAGCTAAACACAGTGACGGACGAATGTATTTATTAGGTATCACAATTTTATAATTAAATCATATTATGAGGTAATATTTGTTATACCAAACATATAGTATGCATCTTTCATCTCTGAAAATTTTTTTTTCTGTTTTTTAGGTCTCATTCTATTCAGACTTCATCTTTAACTCACAAGGTTTATCCGTAGGGTGGCTATCTTGTTACATCTGGGTTTTACAAAACCTTTCCTGAGCTCAGTTCAGGTTTTTACTAGATTGGTTTGTGGAAATATAGAGAATTATTTGGTGAAATCATGTCCAAGGTACCCGTCATTCTTTCTTCCTTATGGTAGAAATCCCATATTCCCTTCCGAGGTGCAGTTTAAATATTCTTCCGATAATCCTCTCATCCAAGCTATATAACATAACACTATCCAGGCACCTTAATACTGCACACAAAAATTAGGTCAGCAGTAGTTAACCAGAAACGGCTACTCGACGGTACCCGTCACAACGAATGCTATAAATCTGGTGATTTAGTTAAAATTGTCATGCCTATACGCAAGAAAGCTTTAACAACAAAATTACTTCACCGTTATCACGGGTTATACGTTGTATTCAAACACATTTCTCGCTCAACACGCGAACAAGCTATACACATTAACAGATTGAATCTTCTCCAGATGAAATTAATCATTACTGCTACTTGCTGCATGCGTGAAGAAATGCAAGCATATTTTCGCTGACACATGGCTCTCACGCTGCAGTCGGACATTGGAACTGCAGTGCAAAGCTTATGCTAGACAGTTGTCTGTTCTGCTAAGCTTGTGACAAAATGTTAGACCTCTTTTAGTTGTGTATTGCGCTTCTATTTGTCTCTGAGTTTTCATGGTTTTCCATATAAGTGTTCTCACATATTTATCCTTACACACTCATATTCTTTGGTCATACGTATACGCTTATAACTTCCTTCAATTACAACCCATTTGTCCATATTTTATTGGCACATGTTTTCAATTTTTATTCTGTGGAAAACACAGTGCTTCTGTAACAATATAGGGATACGGAGAAACATTAAACATTGCTGAACTTTCGGCAATTGAACAAAATAGTAACCTTTCCGTGAAAAAAGTTTGTAAGTTATTTCCATTGTTGTTTACAACCCTTTATCAATTTTTGCAGAACACTAGAAAAAGTAACAAATACTTAATATTAAAATAAACAAATACCAACAGAGTTGACCTCATTTGCAACATGAAAATAAATGTAGTTCTTCTCCTCTAAGAACATCCACACAAAAATCACTATTCTGTTTTCAAACTTTTTTAGAATTGTCTATTTTGCAGGAATGTACACACTCTGGCCATTAGGTCTTGCTTCTTTTCCACAGACACACAATTCCTTGTCATAGAAATGCAGCAGATTGTCTACACCTACAATAACTGTGTTACATTACGTCTCCCTTGGTACAGCTTGGCGATGTTTTCAAAATGCCATGGCTGGGAGCAAATCTCTCTCTCTCTCTCTGAGTATGTGTGTGTGTGTGTGTGTGTGTGTGTGTGTGTGTGTGTGTGTGTGTGTGTGTGTGAATTTAATAAAAATATCACATTCTAATAATTAAATGGTCCTTGAAATCCAGAAGCCAAAAAACATGTCTTCACGCTTTACTGAAACTCTCATCAGTAACCACCAAATTATAATGAAAAACAGGATCTTTCGTTGTCCACATTGATATTGATAGCCGTCCGATTGAATAGATTTCTCACAAACTCTATGACGTTTGTTTCCTGCCCTATTAAATGTTAACAGAACGTGCAAAACACCATTTTCGGTACTATGCTGATACAAATTTGGAATTTAGTTGCAAATTTCAGCAATGATGTAAAAATACATCATTACTTTCACTCTGATATTCATCTAGTTTCTAAAACACAAAAGTTCCTTCTTCACAAAATCTAATAAGAGCTTTTAGAGTTAATTTTGATGACTCGTGAAGAATATCAAATGGTTCTGTACGGAGCAGGATTGATAATGTACAGTGTCATTTATGTGTCATAATACAAAAATCAAAGTAAAGAATCTGATGTGTTGCACTCACATGACCTTCTCCACTCTTGTACTAACCATTCTCGCAATCTCTTATTTCTATATCTTCTTGACCTTAGTCGAGATTAATGTTTGCAGAAATTATCTTATTTCTGATTTTCTTAGAGGTACATGGGGAACATGGGAACACGGTAGGGTTTGAGCGATAGTAAAATAGTTTAAACCTTTGAAATTACGTTTCAAACGACCAAAAGATAAAAAAGTGAATAACGACGTTCCATTTGAGAGAAGTTAGTATTGTAAAATTCACACAAATAACAAGGTTCACTCCACAAAAATATGAATTTGGACATAAATTGCGTGTTTTAACGAGATCTACATTTTTGTATGGTAAGATTTGGTTTATCTCTTACGGTTTACCAGTTATGCAAACGTCATGAAGAGTAAACAGAACTACATAGGCCAAAGTCAGAAAATTCAAAATATACATTTTGCTTGCCATAAAAATATATTAAATATATGTTATTTTAATGAAAATCGTTAGGGTCATTTTTGAGAACATAAAAATGCTCGAAAAATTTTCCATGTAAACGATAGTTTAGCGCTGAGGAATTTTCTTAAAAATCTTCGTGCCGCATCGTTGAAAGATATGAAACTTTTAAAGCCAACTAACCGACTTTTCGTTTTTGAGTTCTGCCGTTCACAGAAAGACACACACGGACCTATTTCTAAACTAAGCCCCTGTACTACAGCCCATGAAGAGCCAAGCCTTACCGCCCAACCGCTGCGTCCCCCACCTCGGCCCACCACAGGCGTCAGAGAAAGTACAAAAGAACTGGAAAATGGGAGCAAAGATGTAGGTTCTGCTACCAACTCCATAAAACTATTAGTGAGAATAAGTTTAAAACCACCGGCAACAAAAACGTAAGTGGTTTTCAAAATCCCACCATATCTTGATGTGTTCTATAAAAGAAAATTGCATGTATCATTAAGGATATTAAGAGGCTACATTGAATACAACTGGCAGCTATTCTTTCTTTCATTTCACTAGAATCATCACTTACGCTTGCTATTTCTATTATTGCATATTGCAGGCCCGTCACGCGTTAGCTATTAGTTGCTGTTTTACATTAGCCATAATGACTCCATGTGCCACGCAATAATGAATTGAAACACGCGAGGTAAATGCTCACGTGTCAATTGCTGAATCCCGCGGGGTGCATTGAGTAGGCTTGTCCATGCCATGCTACTGCAGCACGCACCTTTCTTACGCTTTGTTCGCTGTGATATGTCTTTCTAGGTGCTAACCGAGCATAATGGCTTAGGTGGTTGCATTTGTGGCCTGCATTCCGGAGCCCGTGGCCGACCTTCCTGGCCACTGGGAGTTCCCCGGGTGCAGAGGCGTAGCGTCAATGGATGTGGGTGATGTATTGCATACCTTGCCAGTTTTCCTTAGTTAACTTTTTCTATTATCTATATTATTACTCCAATTGTCATAATGCTTGCTGAGGAATACATTTCGAACATTAATCTGCTATGAATTACTATTGCTAGCGTATCACGCCAAGCATTGAAACAGAGCGGCTGAGCATTTTGAACAGTAATGTTTGTGAACATTTTAGAGAAAATAGACCAGAAACCGAAGGCAGGGTATGCACATTCCTCATGCACATCCGCGTTGTCGACTACGAGGAAAACATTGTAGAGAGGGCTGCATTTTCTGGAAACCTACTGCTCCGAATATGGAATCCGATCAACAAACTGAGAATGCAGAAAAAATTGTGGGAGTAATTTTTCTGTAATTTTAATATTTACCAGGTAGTGAATTATAAGGGTCTATGAAAAGTGAAAAAATTATGTTTTCAAAGTTAATTTTTATTTTATTTAATTTTATTTAATAAACATTACAAAATGTTCTGTTCTCAACATTCTTTTGAGAGTACTTATCTATAACAGAATAATATTTAAAATTACGACAATTTTGAAACCTTCATCGCGTGGAGCATTTTAGGTACGCAGCGAAAGACAGTTACAAAAGATAATAAATTCAAAGGTGTTAAAGATATTGCACTTAACATTTTAATGTACATTATTTCTTACAGCTATTATGCCTGACATGAGTTTGAACAAAGTCCACTAACAGTTGTAGAATTTAGAAATTTCACCCATGCGTATCCTTAACACGAGGTCAAAGTGCATACCGAAGTTCACACACCATGCTACGCCACTGCCCGGGTCGCTAGGCGAATGCTGGGGAAGTTCATTAAATCTCGGAGGTTCCTTTCCTCCATTTCTCCTTAATGCTCGTTTCACTTCACCCTCCATCCGGTTGGTGCTTTCAAGATTGACCCACGTCAACAGATAGCTCAGCACTGCATGGAGTAGGCTTAATGCTTTGAGAAGGTTTCGTCGCCTGGGGATGCGATCTCCGGCCTCAGGCACCGCGGCGGGAGTGTCCGACTCCAGTGGGACAGCTGCCGGTAGTACTAGACACCACCGGGGAGTTTCAATCAGGAAATATAGAATGAAATACATACAAAATTAAATTTCTTAAATACATGAACATAAAATAAATCCAACTTTTCAAATTAAAATAAATTTTTTAAATCATTCTAAGACCTTAAAACAAAATTAATAACCCTTACAAAACTTTTATAAATTTAATTAAAAATTTATAAAAAGTTTAAAATTCCTCCCCATTAACCTCAAACTGTTATAGTTTATAAACTATAAAATAAAAAGTTATAACCCAATACAAAAATTTACAAAAGCAAAAATAAAAATTTTAACTATTACTTCTTCTTCTTTTTCTTCTTCTTCTTCTACAAAGCCGTTAGAGTCCAATGTCGGACCTTTGCCCCTTTTATCCTTTTCCTCCATTCTTCTCTGTTCAAAGCTAGTCTTTTCCATGCTGCAGTACCGAAAACCTCTAGATGGCGTCTGTCCATCTGTTCCTAGGTCTTTCAACTGGCCTCTTGCCATATATCTTCCCTTCCATAACCCTCCTTGGTATTCAATGTTCCTCCATTCTGTAAACATGTCCACCCTATTCTACCTTTTTAATTATTACTGGTATTAACTAGTATTAACTATTACTGGTATCCAGTAATGTATAACTGGTATCCACTAAAATTTATCAAACCCCTCAAAATGTTTGACCGCCGGTAACCGGTGACCATCTTTAGTACTGGTTAGCCAGCACTGGTATTCCCCTACAATAAAATTCAGTTCCACACAAATAGTCAAAATATACATAATTATACATAAACAAACCACGATTAATAAGAAATACATCATTATATATAGACACAATTAATCAAAGTCAATATAATTATACATAAACGAAGCACGAGTTATTAAAGTCTATGTAAATTTTAATAAACAAAACAAATTATGATAATCTGCACAAATATGCATAAAAACCACAATTTATCAAAATCTCCATAATTAAACATAAACAAAACACTATTTTAGAAAATCTACATAAAGAAAACAGAATTTATCAAAATCTTCATAATTATACATAAACAAGACACAGTTTATCAAAAACTATATAATTCTACGTAAACTAAACACAGTTAATCGTCATCATGTCCATAATCATACATAAACAATAACAGAGTTAATCATAACTTTAAAGTAAACTTTTCTTATTCCAAATAAAAATGAAACTAAATCTTTATATCCTTTAAGTTTAAAAATTTTAAGTTGTTTACTTTATTAAAATTTAACAAATATTCAAATGTTAATAAACGTTTATACTTTCACTAAGAGCTACTAAAATTTTTAAAAAGTTTAAAATTTCAAAACTTCAACTTTAAACAAAATTAAATAATTAGTATTAATAGCATAGCAACATCTCAAATTTAGTTGCTTTTCTTTTCACACAATGCAGACCCTTTAACTATAAAAATAACGTATTACGTATAGTATATTTCTTCCTATAATTTAACATATTTAAAATACCTCTTTTCACTATCTCTATCAGTTTTAATGAGTTATTATTATAACCAAGTTAAGATAATTTTGCTGCACATTCGCAATACACACAATAACACAATTAGATACCTCTTTTCACTGTCACTGATCAATATTAATGAGTTATTTAAAACACATAAATTAGTAATCCTCTCTACACAATAACACAATTTCATACTTCTTGTCACTGTTACTGTTAGAATTGATAATTTATTTGCAGCAAATGAAATAACAATCTTTCGCTATGAAATAACACGATTTAACACTTCTTCTCACTGTCACTGTCAGAGTTAATGAATTATTTAGAATAAGTAAATTAATAAATCTCCCCTGCACAAAACACAATTACATACTTATTTCACTGTCACTGTCAGTATCCAAGCTATACAACATTACACTATCCAGGCATCTGAATAATGCATATACTAAAATAAGGTCTGCGCTAGTTAACCAGAAACGAATATTCGACGGTACCCGTCACCACGAGTGCTATAAATCTGGTGATTTAGTGAACATTGTCATGTCTATACGCAAGAAAGCTTTAACAACAAAATTACTTCACCGTTATCATGGGCTATACGCTGTACGTATAGCCAAATACGTTTCTTGCGCATTTGCAGTGTCGCAACGTTTTACACAAACTGTGCTCAGTTTTGTATTTATGCAACACATAAGTTTCAATGCTGCGAGGAAAGTTGCTCAGACCATCCGAACGCACATAACAAATGAAGGGTGCACGGGGAAAAAGGTTTTTTTTTTTTTTTTTTTTTTTTTTTTTTTTTTTTTTTTTTTTTTTTAATTTTAATTTTTATTGAAATCGATCAGCAATAATGCTTTTACAGATTTGTGAGAATAACATAAAATACAGAACATTATAAAGTTGTTAAGGTTGGCTACATCAATGTAGCTCCTCGAACATAATTTGTTTCATAAAGGAGGAAGTAATATAATAGATCGCATATACAAGGTAAATGTGTAGGAGAACATTTTAAACATTTTGTGAAAAAATTAAAGGTCGGAGTCTTCTGAGCTTGAGGTCGAACTGAGCAGGATATCTTGAGGCAAGCGTTTACGAAGGCGTGTTGGCCGGCGTGTTCTGACGCCGAGATGGTATTTTACAGCTCCAGGAACCTCTTGTAGGCGTATGAAAAAGCGGCGTGCTGTTTGGCGTATGAACTGTGATATGGGGAGAAGGCCTAGTTCTTGATGTAGCTGTTGGTTGCGCACAAACCAGGGAGCATTAGTAGCGAGTCGTATCACCTTGTTTTGAATTACCTGTAATCGATGTAGGTGTGATTTACAAGTACCACCCCAAATAGGAGCAGCATAAGTGAGAATAGGGCGAATAAGGGAACGATAGAGTAATAAACTGGAATCAAGTCCAAGAGAACTGCGTCTATTGAGTAGTGGATAAAGTTGAGAAAGCCGGGCTGAAGCAAGGTTAACAGTACGATTGATATGCGGACGCCAGGTAAGGCTAGTGTCAAATAACACCCCAAGATACTTCACTGGAACATTAGAAGGTAACCAAGGAATACATGTGTTATGAATATACAAAGGTGGGGGTGTACGAATAATACGAAGAGAGAAAATTTTTGCCTCTGTTTTATTAGGGTTTAAAGAAAGGCGCCAGGTGGAACACCATTGTATAAGTGAGTTCAAGGATTCTTGTAAGGTAGCAATAGCAATATGAAGGTCATGATTGGAGTAATAAAGAACTGTGTCGTCAGCATATAAAGCCACTTCAGTATGTTCGAAGATTGGAAGATCCGAAGTATAAACGTTAAATAGAAGTGGAGCTAAGATGGAGCCCTGAGGGACACCAGCCTGAATGGATTTCAGTGAAGAAGAGGTGCCACCTATGCAGACCATAAACTTTCGATTTGAAAGATAACTAGAAATAATATTTAGTAAGTATTGTGGAAGACCTATACGAAACAGTTTCAGTATAAGTCCATCATGCCACACTTTATCAAAAGCCTGAGCGATATCCAAAAACACAGACGGTGTGTATTGTCGATTTTCAAAGCCATTAGCAATAGCTTGAGTGAATCGAAGCAGTTGGTGAGTAACAGAGTGATGTGGTCTAAAGCCAAATTGAAATGGAGGTATGGCATTATTACTAAAGATAAATTTAGATAAACGACGATGAAGAACCTTCTCTAAAAGCTTTGAAAGAGTTGGTAGTAAACTAATTGGACGGTAACTTGATGGTAAATGCTGAGGCTTATTGGGTTTGTGAAAGACAATAATTTGAGCAAGTTTCCAAGAGGTGGGAAAATGGCCAAGGCGTAATGCAGAGTTCATAATAGAAGAAAGGTAAGCTAGGGCCTTTTTCGTGAGTTTCTTTAATACAATGTTTGGTACCAAATCGTGTCCGGGAGATTTTTTATTCCGAAGGCGAGAAATAAAAAAACGATAATTCTCTAGGACTGGTAAAAGATGGTCGAATAGGAACAGTGCATTGTGATTGGAATGCATCAAGTTCTTTCCGAAGAGATTGCGAAATAAGAACATCGAAATTAGGATGAGAAGTAAATGTTTGTTCCAAATGAGAGGCCAGAATATCACATTTATCAGAAGTAGACGTTACAACATTATTATTATAATGTAGACTAGGAACAACAGTAGGTTTCCGAAGAATACGTTTAGTCGTGTGCCATAACATGTGGTCATCTGATGAAATGCTGGCTAACTGTTGTTGAAAGGTTTGAAATCGATGTTGCTCTAGTTCAAGTTTTACACGACGTATCAGCTCATTTAATCTTCGGCGCATCCAAGGTCTCCTTTCTCGTTGCCAGCGACGTCGAATATAATTCTTCTCTTGGATGAGAGCAGAAATAAAGAGAGGTAGATGGTAAGTAAACGGATGGTTAGAAGAAACCGTGGACTGGCGAACACAGGAGCAGATGGTGTCCGTAAAATGGTGAACTGCTGCATCTAGATCTTCTTTAGTAATTATGTGATACGAAGTTGTTAGAGCCGAATCCAACCGTTCTTGAAAAACGTTCCACTGCACGAAGCCATTAATAAGTCTTGGTGGTGGAGGAACGAAAGCGAGAGAATGGGAGAAAGTAGCCATGACTGGACAGTGGTCAGAATCTAGTTCAGCTAAAGAAGTCATAAAAATTGGCAAATTCAAGTTTCTAGAAATGCCAATATCAAGAATATCTGGAGATACTCTAGGATTATTTGAATAATAAGTGGGGTCAGGAGGAGCCAGAATATTGCAAAGAGAATTGCTGAGAAAGTGTTGAAGACGACGACCATTGGGGTTAGTATTTCTGCAGCCCCATGATATGTGTTTACTGTTCAGATCACCCAATAAAAGAGTGCGACCATGATTGGGAAAAAGTAACGAAAGAAAAGTGGTGTTTAGCTGATAGTTAGGGGGTTTATAGGCACTGATGAGAACAAGATCATTACCATCAGGAGAATTAATTTTGATACCAACAACTTCCAGGGCTGGTGAATCAGGGAGAAATATGGCACTATGTTTGATACAACGTCGCACAGCAATTGCAACACCCCCTGAGGCCGTTAAAGATGCGCTATCTCGCCTATAAACACAATAACCGGGAAGAGTAAATCTTTCACTGGGAAGAAAGTGTGTTTCCGTGATACAGGCGATATCAATGTTATGAAGTGTGAGGAAAGATATAAAAGAAGCACGTTTACATTGGAGGCCATTAGCGTTCCAGTTGAGGAGAGTGATGCTATTAAGAGAACGATGATTAGGGAGCACCATTGTTATTAATACTTGTTATGTATGTATGAAAAAAGTTAAGAAACTGTGGTAAATGGGGTAAAAGAAAAGAACGAAGGACACCAAAGAGTTGTGTTAACAGATCAGTAAACCAGGTCCAGGAAGACGTATTATCTGTATTCTCCGTAGTAGGTACAGACGCGTTAGAATTTGAAGCAGTAGAACGTACGACATCAGCCAAAGATCGACTTGCAATAGGAATTGAAGTCTGATCAGGATTCAATGATGGGAAAAAGGTTGAATGTCAATGTAAAACAAAGAATTAAGTAACACTACCAAGATATTCATTATGGGCGCGAAAACAGTTTAAGACAATGTCCAATCAAATAAAGCGAAACATTACTGAAATATAACACGTTTCAGAAGTCATGTACAATTGAAAAAAAAAGAGGAATGTCACCACAGAACAATAAAAGAAAGGGAATTGTCAGCTTGGTGTACGTCAGCACTGTTTTACATGACGCTGCATTGATAGTCAGCTGTATCATCTTACCGTATTTTAGTTGTTCACGACTGTGATTTTTTGCTCATTTTGCATATAATTACAATGTCTGAGGAAGAAAACGGTATGCAAGTATGGCATCAACCAAGAAGAGACAGTTTGGGTCGAATAATTGAGGTAACAAAGAAACTTAAGTACAAGCTCATGGACAAGGGGAAGAACTGTCATTGCGATAAGTTTCAGTGTTTTGCAAACATTTCTGAGGACAATAGAAAATGACTGGGAATATTGAGGGTTTAAATTTGTAATTTCTATTTCAGGTTTACATCCAAATTAAAATTTATTGATCTGCAAGTCTCTAGATTCTGTGGACCAGAGAGGAGATCCTTCATTTGGTCACTATTAGTTCAGAAGTGTTATGTCATTTGTTATGGTTTGTTAAAAGCGACATTCCTCTTTATTTCCGTGATACCGTGTTGATAACACTGACATTTCCCCTTATTTTCGTAACAAATGTGTATTTATTTCATTTTTCTCTTTCTCAAACATTAATTCTACATTTTATTATTCTCTATGTACAATAACAATACATTCGGCTAACCTTAAATAATAGAACCGCGTGTCGCAATCTCACGAGAGTCTCCGAAATGTGCCGTATGAACACGAGTTCTGCAGAGCAATAGTACGTGGAGTTAAAAATAAATAAATAAAAATATATCTGAATAACTTCTATCCTGGCATCTAGGGTCTATACCAGGATAAAGTATCTGCTAATTTTATTTCTTTTTTAGCCACTTTATTATAAGAAACTTTCTACATAATTTAATTATAATGTGCAGATATAGAGCTTAACCTACTTCTAGACCTAACTAACCTACTAGTTACTGGAAACCAGTAACTTTACATATATACATATAAATACTTCAACAGTTTATTTTTTACAAACAATTATTCAAAAACAAGCTATTTACTTTTTACAATATTCTACTTCTACTTATATAAGATAAACGGCTGATCCTACTACTTACACTTAAACAAAAGCTGGTATCCACTGTTCTACTTGACCGGAATTCAAAGTTTGCACCTTTACATCGGGAAAGAGGCTGGTCCATCAGTTTGTTTTCACTACTTCTACAATACAACAACTACTACTATTACGTGTGATTGCCGGGATGTTTGTCTTCGTCGGGTTGTTCGTCTACTTCTTGTATTTCTACCAAGCGTCGCAGTTCTTTTCTTCTTTTCGCCGCCTCTGTCCTTCAAGTGGAGCTTCACAATTCCTTTCGTCTATTTATTCTTGCTAGTATAATAATTTCTTCTTCATTCATCAACTATTCTTCTACATTCTCACTTTCTTCATCATTTCTAACATATCGTTGCCTATGCGATCTTCTTGGCATTGTATCAATTATTGGTTGTTCCTCTTCTACTTGATCTATTCTTAGCCTATATTCTTCCATCACCACTACCGATACCAATTGCACCATCTCTTATAATTTATCAAAATCTTCCTTATTCCGGACTATGTCCCAAATTCTTGTTCCCGCTAAAACTGTTCTACCTTCTAACATTTCACTATATCTTGTACATTCAAACAGAACATGTTCCGGGGTATCAATTTTGCCTCACATTTCGCAATTGTCACCTGATCTTCGTTCAGTTTTCTTAAAATATGTTCTAAATGGCCCATATCTCGTTTATAAATTGTACACCCTCCTTTCTTGGTTGTATATTTTCAATCCTAACCTTTCCCTAATATCTGGATAAATCTCGTAAGTTCTTCTTCCTTCTATTTGTTGCCATTGGGTCCTTCTCTATAGTCCTTCTCTATAACGTCGATGATCTTCATCGTCTAAATACTTATCTGGTGGTAATAAGTTTTCTAATAAATGATTTGCCGATTTCATCCATGTTTTAGTATAATCTCCATTCTCTTTACGTAACGTAGATAATACTTCGAGTGCTGTAATTTTTTCCATAACTCTCTTATATGGAATTCCCCATACAATAGTTTCTGATTTCTCCGTTACATAATTTTCCCACGACATCTTTCTTACTTGTTCCATTTTTTAAATCTTCTTTCTAATAATCGACATTTCTCTAAATTTGCATCTTTTTCACTCGCTATCATACTCTTCTCATATACTGTTCTGGCTTTTCTCACTACGTAGGTTTAAAAGCAAGAAAGATAGTGTTTTAATTGTGCGACAACAGCTATATTGGTATTAGTATATTATTTAGTTTATTAGTACAGAGCACAATAATGCTTCGAAATGGATGAATAAACTGTAAAAAACTATTCGTGAAATGACCATTCTCGCAGTTCAAATACGAGGATAAATTAGTGATAGTAAAACAGGAAAGGCCTACTCCAGCTCTCACGCACTTGCAGTGTGAGCAGAAGCAAAAGAAATAAGAATACTTACAAAAGGTATTTTAATATAAAGAGTATTATAAGTATGCGTGGCTGGCGGGTTCATGTGAATTAAATTAACTTTATTGCTCGCCATGCTTTTTATTTGCAACTGTGAAAACGCCCTGGAATACTACGGGTTTCACAAATTTAGCGTATTTAATCCCAGCTTTTGGATAAACATAAGAGATCAACAACGCATATAAAACCTTTTACAGCATTAAAAACTTTTGACGTTCAGCGGACAGACCATTCATGAACTATCAGAAACAAAATTACTGACCATTTGCATAATGAAAAGGTTAAAGAAAACAGAACTGTATTAAAAATATTGATGCAGTGGTACTTATTGCAAAACAAGAACGTTCTTTTAGAGGCCACGATGAAAGTGAGAAGTCCTTAAATAAACGCAATTATATAGAACTTCTACAATTTCTGGCTAATTATGAGTGGCACTGTCTCAGCATTTAAAAACAGCTACCGTGTTCAAAGGCACCTCGGCTCTCATTGCAGAATGATCTAATTGATGCTGTGGCCAGTGTTGTTAGAGATAACATTAAATCAAATATTGATGTGGCTAGTTTTATTGGACTCATCTTCATTCCATTTCCCTTCTCATCTTGCAGGTGTACTTCCAGGCGTGTGGTGTTGGCAGTGCCGGGCAGATGGCGTGGTTGACTGCGCATGGTAACTGTTCTCGGCGCTAGGTGACGTTTGGCGGCCCTTGTCCTCGAAGGAGGGGGGGGGGGGACGCTCAGTGTGACACCGGACCTGCGGTGTGGTGGCTGCTCGGCGAGGCCTGGCGCCGGGATGAAGAGATCTCAGCACTTGTTAAGGACTTCCGCGCGTCTCTATGGCCTGTCTAACTGCGACCTTGTGTGGCACCTTCGGTTCCCTCATTTCATCCTTGCCTCCTGAGGGGTGGTAGCCACAATAGATCTGTGTATCTCGACGTGAGCGAGGTGCCCCCTCTGGCTCTGTACCCTTTACCTTTTACCCTTTTATTGCACTCATGCTCGATGAAACAACTGATGTCACAAATAAAAGTCAATTATGTACCTACTATTTTATGCTATATTGATGAAGACAATTGCAAAGAACGATTTTTACATTTCACTGGTGTAAATTCTGACCGAACAGTAAGTCGTTTATTTGAATGTCTAAATAAGACTATAGATGACTTAGGATGTTCAAAACAAATTGTTGCTCAAACCTTCGATGGTGCTGCAGTAATGATTGGACATGTTTCTGGACTTCAGACTTCAATTAAAACCAAGTAACCTGCTGCTACCTTCATCCAGTCACAGACTTAAACTCATACTTTGTCAGTTTGTGAATTTTATTGAGGAAACCAGACACTTCTTTGTTTCTCTTAATGCTTTACCCTCTTTTTGCTAACATTCCACTTCATGTGCATTTCAAATTACGAGTTGTATTCCTGAATATCACAATTTATTATCTTTTCATGTAGTGTAGTGCAAAGTATAATGTGTAGTATATTTATACTGCATTTTATATAACTTTGATCTACTTAGGAAGATAGGGTAATAAAATCCCTGTATTTTAAGCTAAATGAAAGCTAAACATAGGAATTAAGTTTAAAAAAATAAATACGCATATAAGCAGAACAGTCCCTGCATACACCACTAGCGTATCTGCCTCTTTGTCATCTTACTTGCAAGAAAAACAAGATATAAAAGAAAAACCACAGGAAATGTTGGGCAAAATAACAGATGTGCTGATAGCTTGTTTCAAGAATTATGATAAAATGAAACATTTTGCATACGAATGGCACACCTGAGTATGGCTTGTTGTTAGAAAATTGCCAAGCAGGATACCTTTAAGAAGCTACAGCACCTGCCCACGTTTGGAGGTAATTTAATGATTTGTTCAGAAATCCAGTTTACCGTATATTTTTACTCCTGAAATTTGAATGAGTAAATGAATGATTTTAATACTAAATCATACACATGTCGGGCTGCTCCTGAACTGAACGCTGGCCCTTCTGCTATTAGGGCAACCCTTCAGTATAATTGCGTTTTACACACATACACACACACTACACATATTTAATTTGTGAACGTTTGCTTCCTATGTTTTCATTAATTTTATCCTGCTCCCACCCTCCCCTTTAATTTATATTTCTTGATTTACTTCATTTCCCATCTTTATTCACTTTCTCTCTTTCTCAACTTTTAATTTACTATAACTGAGAGAGTAATAATTCACCTCGCGCGTCAATATGTGCTCCAATAGGGTGTTCAGAAAAGACGTCGCAATAGGTAGAAAAAAAAAAAAAAAAAAAAAAAAAGAAAGGTAGTGCATCCATGTTCAAGAAAGCTGCACCGATGCCTTTTCCAGAGCTCGGGTGTATGCGGGTGTCTCGGGTCACGTGAACCATTCAGGTACACCGACGGACGCAATCACATATTTTCTCTTAATCGTTGCAATGTGCTTACTGTATTAATATAAATAGATGTGTTATTGTAAGTCCTATAAGGAATGTATTAAATAATGTCTTACATCTCAATAATGGTTGTTTATGCGTTTATATACAGTATATGCAACAAGCCACTAAATATTTTCGGGTACGAAAACTCCAGAGAGCTGCAGACTAAACAAAACAGATTATTATTATTATTATTATTATTATTATTATTATTATTATTATTATTATTATTATTATTATTATTATTATTATTATTATTGTTGTTGTTGTTATTATGGACACGTGCTTAGAATGTCAGAGGGCCGAATACCCAGTAAAATCCTTGGAAAGTAAAAGGGAAAAGAGAAAGACGAAATGCTGGATGGATGGGGTGAAAGGGAGTATGGAGAGTGAGTGAGTGAGTGAGTGAGTGAGTGAGTGAGTGACTGAGTAAGTGTATGAGTGGAGTTTCAGTGGAGCTTAAGACATTGCTCAAAGTTATATATTCATATGTGAATAAACTAGAACTGTGCAAATAAACAAGACGCATAGCAAGCGCGAAAAGGTAAACAAATACACACACCTCCTCCTTGCTATACATACTCCGCCTGTGAAAGCCAGTAGAATACCTCCCGAAGCTGCGGGGAGGCATAATGGAAGTGTGTTATAAGTAATTCCTAAACTAATACTGTAAAATTAATGTAACAGTCGGGTAAGTTATTTTCATATCTGTTGAATCCAAGTACGAAATGGAAGATTTGATTTTTCTACCATGGGCAAGCAAATGGAAGCCCAGAATACAAAAGTATATTTGTCATTCCGTGAGTGGAATGATGGGATTCTATTATGTGCTCAAGAGGGGGATGGGAGAGAGAATTTAAATAAAGAAACTCTATGTTACAACACATGTTCGGATTCAGCAGAGACGAAAATAACTTACCCGTTATTTAATCACTAGGCATCGTGAGAAACATATGTATCTGATGTATTCAACCCCCCCCCCTCTCTCTCTCTCTCTCTTTCTCTCTCTCTCTCTCTCTCTCTCTCTCTCCACTCTACTACGAAGTATTCTCACAAAAAACTAATATCTCCACTGTGTTAATTGACATAAATATTTGTTCAAATGATTTAATTACATATTTCGTTGTTAAGCTTTTGAAAACTCAAAGCAACAACAAGGAATATCTCGGAAGAACTAAATGTGAAAAAAATACTTTTGGCATAAATTTGTGTTTTAATATCTACATTTTCTATGCATTGCTTTTCTATCTCTTACGGTTTACAATTTATACAAGGTTATGCAAACTTCATCCAGACTGAAAAGGACTTCACATGCTATTCACAGAAATATCAAAATATAGATACATATATCTATAATATGGCAAGAGTCATTTTGAGAAGAGCAAATACAACGAAAGTTTTTCCATTTAAACGATAGTTTTGGGTGCCAAGACTTTCTTGCAAATCTTCGTATCTTAGCTTTGAAAGACATCGAACTTAAAGGGCCCTAATGACCAAGTTGTCGACGGGCCCTTAAACCCAACACACTCACTCACTCACTCACTCGAACTTAAATATTTTATACTTATACGACATTGCTTTCTTGATTTATGCTGTTGACCGACAGAGATACAAGCACACATACACACAACACATGCATACACACAATATATACACAACACACATACATATATACCCACATGCACTCACGACGCACACATACACACATAACGCACACACATACAATACGTCCACAAATACACAATACATAAACACGCAGGACATACGAACACATATACACTCACACACAACACGCACATACACACAGCAGATACACACATACACATGAACACGTGCGCGCGCATCCATACATTTGCTTATGAACCTTTTCCTCTAAAATAACTATTTTCGTGGGATTGGGGAAACTCAAAATACGAATTTCCGGAGAAACGTCGATATCGACCGTTTGGGTAGAATACAATAATAAAATTCTCTAGTACTACAGATAAGCAGTAGGTAAAGAAAGTAAAAAGGATGTGAAATCACAACATATACATACAGGCACAGGGACACGGTGCGCACTGTGATCTACGTGCATGTATAATGGCTACAACCCCCAGGGGGAAGGGATGAAGTGGAGGAACCACAGGAGCCTACAAGTTAGAGTCAGATAAACCACAGAGAAACGTGGAGTCTCACTACTGGAGCTACTCACAGAGAGCGATGAACGACACATCCACCAAGCAACCCTCTACTATCTACAGAGCGTACTCTTTCCTTTAAGCAAACTTCTGTGCCATCTGTCCGGCACCGCCATGAGCTACGAAATCTATAAGCGCACCTGAAAGATGAGGAAGAAGTACAATGAAAGGGAAATGATGGAAATAAGATCGTGGTAGATGAGAAGCTTCCCCAACATTCGCCTACCGACCAAGGTAAACCAGAAAAAATAGGTTAGACGAGTAGTGACGGGAATTGAACTCGGGACATTTTACCATGGATCCCTCTCGCTCGGTACATCACGGTGTAACTCATCCACTACTTTGAATGAAACAGTTCCAAAGAGAATAACTCATTATTCATCGGGTCTACAAAGTGCCAGAACACTATTAAAATGTAGCTGTTATTGCGCAGTAGTCTATTAAAGCATCGCTCTCGCCCTGATTCTACGGTTCGTTTGTACATAAACACAGTAGATTAGGTAAGTAAGTGAGAAGATAATGCAGGTCGGAGTAAACGGAGCAGAAAATGAACTTGCCGCAAACACTCTATAAATACCCTTCAAGATCTACATAACAATATTTAGCCGCCGTGCGTGGCAGACTGCTGTTCTGGAATTCACTCTCATGACAGCTACTTCAAAGACTTTTACCGAGCATTAGTAGCAATATGGATAGAAGGCAGTAGCGGCTCGTCGGTAACACATCTGGTGTTCACAAACGTTTAGATGGATTTTTTTGTATAGTGTTTAACGCCCGCTTTTACTACATGCGGCACCGCAGGCGGTGATACTGATGATGCATGGAATGAAGAGGAGCACTGATGGAATGGGATAGCGGGAGAAACCGAAGAACCCAGAGGAAACCCACCCCTGGGCCACTTTGTCCACCACAAATCCCACATACGGTCGCCTGAATCGAACCCGGGCCGCTTTGGTGAGAGGCAAACGGCCACGGCGTGACCATGTTTACATGCAGCTAATTATGCAAGAACATCTGCTGCATAACAATTATGACTGAATAAACCTGAATAAACATACAACTGCAGTCACTTCTAACAACAACAACAATAATGCATAACGTTTCTGACGAAAGAGAGGTTTTTATTTTATTTTTCGTGAATGTTAGTTAAGTACCGGCAGATTTTTAGACGTGGCGAATGACTTGAAATTGCGCAGTGGTTTATAGTCGAGTTCACGTTTGTATTTATAAGACCATGGGAGGGTCAGGTTAGTATCTCTCCGACTTACGAGTAGTAAACATCGTGGCACAGTGCCCACTCGCATTATCAGCAGTCTCTTGTTTGTACAGCGTATGACAACGAAGTAATGTGTAACTGAGAGATGTTTCCGCGCTCATACACGTTACCCCACTTCTGACACAGTGATTGTATTGGAGCCATAGTCCCTGTAACTTCTGCTAGAGTTATATAGTCTGCAATTCCTGCCGTAGTGAGCCATTATCAGTGTAGTGGTCAAACGGTGCGCTTGAGTGCAAGCGCGCCCTTTGGAGCTTAGTAGACCACGCTGCCCGTAACAGCAGCACCTGCTTGCTCTGCTTGGGACAGTGTTAATCCTAGCTGCACAACGTGGATACCATGGGAAAAGCGACGCCACTTACACATTTGTAGTCTCTTAACATAAGCACAGAAATTAGTAAGTGCTGTGACATATTGATGCAGCCTTAGAGGTTTGTTGGAAGATTTTGAGACTTGGAAGCACTGAACTCTAAACTGGATCTCTTTTCCTTGCTCTATTCTATTGCTCCCAAGAATGTTCCAGTTGAATGTTCACTAGAATTTACTGATTTATGCTGTGATTCAAATCTGAAAAAGGTGTATAGTGATAATAATATTGCCAGTTTTTATGAAGCCCTTGATCCAAAAACATACCCAGAATTTTGCAAATTTGCTGCAGAAATTATGTGTATGTTTGGCAGTAATCTTTCCTCAAATATTGAGAATGTTGATGAAAAAGCATAAACTGGGCATAATGAATGCGTACATGTGAACATAAGAAGAGGTTTTAATGTGGAGCTATTTATGTTACAGGAACAGTCTATATCCTTTTGAATTGTAAAGTTAAAAGTTACATTCCTTAACTTTTGTGGTTTTAATGTTTTTGTTTTAGGGGTGTTAATCTGTTTTTGAATAATTACGTACCTGTAATACTACCGACAGTTGCATAGATACTTCTCAAAACATGCATAAGTTGAGTGTACTAACGACCCTGTTGCCAATCTCCTCGAGTTTTAGCGAACAGTGCGATAGATTTAAACTGTGTATTTTAGCTTCACCTACTCCTGAACAAAGACATTAATATTTAATTAAGATTGGAAATCTTACAAATCTGTATCATAAACTACAAGACAAAGTAAGGAACGAAGAACTGAGATTACGAAGTGGCATTGAAAACATACACAAAACGACAAGAAGAATCAAATGGAAATCAAGGGGACATTTGGCCAGGCTACCTGCAAACAGTTGGGCCTATGCCGCCACGATGTGGGAAAAGAAGAAGGGGCAGACCAAAAAGGAGATGGACACAGAACTTCACGGAAGCGATTGGACTACAGTGGGCACAACTAGCGAGGAACAGGAAAAAATGGAGAATAATTTTAAGTTTAGAACAAAACACTAACAGATCTTCGAACTTAACGTGCAGTGTAAAGCGGAAAGACTGGAAGTTTGAGCTAGGCCCATCCCGTGTGTAAAACAGAGCTAACCCTACCAGAGGTAGGAGGTCCTTGCCTTATTATTCTTATTAAATTACCGCATATACACACGTTACATTTAGTAGCATTTAAAGAAAAACTGAGCCATAAGTCCGCAGTTGGGGTGTTGACGTACTCTTACACAGCAGTCGCCACTGACAAAAGACTACGAGGGAGGAGGTGCCAGGAGCGCTTGCGTACTCGGGTAGAGTTCCGGGGTGGAGGTTTTTGTGTTTCCTTCTCTCCAGTACGCCACGTGATTCTTGGGTGTGCATTTGGAGTGTAACGGAGAGTAACTCTGCTGTAAGTCAACATTACTTCGTCATTTGTTTTAAATTATGCATCACATAGATTATAGCCTACATTTCGGAAAACTTTAAAATATGCTTTCGTATTTTTTTGTAAAATGTTGAACCGTGATTTGACATGCTGTGCCTGTTTTGTTGTTTAGATGCAATAATTTCATTCACTATGTGAATATTAACTTTGGTATGTTGCAAACGTATTAATTTTCTCACGTATAAGAATGTTCACATTTCTACTTTCTCTACGATTACTTACATTGAGTAGAGGAGTAGGTATTGCATTCCACTGAAATATTCTGTGTCGTGATTTCACCGTAAATACATGATTTGAGACCAGCTGCTCCTAAAATGTCTGTGTCTGTGTGTTTATGTGTGTAGTTGTAAACAGCATAACTCAAAAACGAAATGCCGAATAACTACTAAATAGTTATTTAAATTTAGTATTTTTCAAAGATGCGACATTAAGACTTTAGAAATGATCCCCCACCCCTAACTACCTTTCACAAGAAAATGTACCTAACATTTTGATTTTCTCAACAACAAAAAAAGATAAACGATTTTGATTAAAATATCACATATCTAACATATTTACATGACAAATAAGAAGCATGTCTTGAATTTTCTTGCAATAGCCTGGGAGGAAAGTTGTATAATTTCGTATAACGTGTCAAACATAAGATATAAATAAAAACTCTCCAAAAAATCTGACGTGCTACACTCACATGACTTTCTCTACTCTTGTGCTAACTATACTTGTAAACTCTGGTTCCTCTATCTTAATGTTAGTCGAAATACACATTTGCAGAAATTATCTTATTGTTAATTTTCTTACACATGCAAGGAGAAATGGGAACACAGTAGGCTTTAAGCAATAGTCAAATCTTTTAAAGCTGGTCGCTATATGAAGGCTTTGAAATTCCGCTCTAAAAAGTGAAACAAGACCATACATTTGAGAAACTTTAAGTATTGCAGAAGTCGCACAAATAACAGGGAATATCTCCGAAATGGTTCACTGCAAAAAAAAAAAAAAAAAAAAAAAAAGTTTTAACGAGATCTACATTTCATGTATAGCAAGATTTGGTTTATCTCTTATGGTTTATAAGTCATCAAGAGTAAACAGGACTACATGGGCTATATCCAGAAATTTCAAAATGTACAGTTTATTTGCCATAAAAGTATCTTAATAAAAATCGTTAGTCTTTTTTGAGAAAATCAAAATTTTCGAAAGGTGTGCCATGTAAAGGGTAGTTTAGGGTGGATAAATGTTCTTCAAATTCTTCGGTGGCATCCTTGAAAGATTTTAAACTTAAATACCAACTTTGGTTTTCAACCGACTTTTCGTTTTTGAGCTATGCTGTTCACAGACACACGCGCGCGGGGACCTTTTCCTAAAAATGCTTTTTGATTCAGGGAGCCCCAAAGCATATATTTCCAGTGAGATCTTAGTATCGAAATTTTGGGTCGAATACAATAATTCCCCCACTTACTGTACGTAGTAGAGAAAGTAAAAATGTAGATCTATTTGATTCATATAATTTATTTCATGTAACCATTTAGATGTCATCAGCCATGTCCAAGATATATAGATTATTATTGCCTTGAATGTTTCAGCACTTAGCCGCTATTTGGTTGTTTCTCGTGATGTTATGGAAAGCGTATGGAATTTCAAGGCCAGCATGTAGAGGCATTTGACAGCCGAATCTGATTTCTGTATCCATCTTATATCCACAATGAAATGTGCAGTAAAACGATTTCTGCAAATGCTTATTTCGATTAACATGAAGCATCTATAAAAGTAGACCTTCGTATAAATATAGTTTGTGTGTATATAATAATAAGCCATGCTGAGCAGAGAAAGTCATGTGAATTCAACAGGACATACTTTAATCTGTCACTTATGTACTGCAGGTAGAAGTAGTTCATTCCCCTAAAAATACGATATCGAAATTTCACCAAAAATGCTTGTTCTGTGGTCTTTGAAACCAAACAAAAAGCATCTTTAGAAATAATTCCGCCGCACTCGAAATCGAAAAGACGGAGAAATGTCAAACTCCATAGTTAAGTTCAGCAACCCCCACCTAACTAGCTTTTACGTGAAAAATGTCAATTTCCTTTTATTTTCTCAAATACGGTTCAAACGATTTTAATTGAAGTACTATTTGTTTAAATACCAAAATAATGCAATTCATATCTTGAATTTTCTTAATCTCCTTCATTCCGAATATATTTTGTATAATTGTGTACAATTGGTAAACCATATGAAGATCAGGATCTCCTAAAAAAGAAATTCAAATACCCATCTTTTGTGCCATGAATCATTGCTAAGTTATTCGTTTTTATTGCCATATTGTAAAGCTCTCTCACATTTAGTTGTTTCTCGCGACATCAAGAAAAATGTATGGAATTTCATAAGCTTAGAGCGTTTTGTATCCTTGCATAACCTTATACCTATGATATAAATGTACCATGGATCTATTTGTATCTATTTGTCTGGATTGATATGAAGTTATTCGAAAAATAGTTTTTGCAATAACAATTTTAATAACTGTGTAAAATAAACGATAGTTTAGGAGAAAACATGTGAATGTAAAACATCAGATTTTTATGTTATTACGTACTTACAGAAAGCAGAGAAAATATTGTTTTCCACCCGAAAATTCGATCTCAAGGTTTCACCGGAAATAAATTTTTGAGGCCCCCTGCAACGGAAAAACATAGAAGATCCGTGTATCTGTCTCTCTTCGTCTGTCCTTCTCTCTCCCCCTCTCTTCCTCTTCCTCTCCCTCCCTCTCCCTCTCCCTCCCTCCCTCTCTTTCCCTGTCTCTCCCTGTCTCTCTCCCTCTCAGCCGCAGAACTCAAAAACAAATCATCGGTTAAATACTAAATTTGAATCCTTATCTTCAGTTGAATACAAATAGTCCTCTTTATTCTGAAACACTTTTGTATACTTGGAAAATCAAAAGATACTAAGGCACACAGTTTTTCTGAAATACTTCTTTTATGAGTTAACCGTTTCCGATGTGTTCCCGCCCCTCTTATTGATTTGAATTTTCCAATAATTACACTTCTCTTAAATGGCAAGTGCTTCTTTTATTTTTTCATATATTTTCTTTATTTTCCTCTGGTCAAAAAAGAAACCAGAATTTCAAAGCCATCACACAGCGATTATCTCCTAAGAGTTGACAAGTGCTGAGCCTACTGCACTCCCCTATTCCCATTACACCTGTACAGGATGGAAGAGAAGTCATTACATTCCTTCTAATATGTACTTCATAGAAGCAATACAAACAAAAAACTCTAATGGTATTTAGTTCTTTGGTCAGCCGATTTCGAAAAAATAAATGGGTTGGATTGGATGCGTAATTCCACAGGAATGTACGCAAATAACAGTTTGTTAATTTGTAAGGTACGTAGAGTAACTTCCTATATCTTCGTATTAGTTGAGATATACATTTGCAGAAATTCTCTTATTGCTTATCTTCTTGTAGGTACAAGGAGAATACGGGAATACAGTACACTGAGCTATATTCAAATCTTTTAAAGCTTTCAAATTCCGTTCTCTTTGTAGGGTTAACATATAAAAAAATGAATAACGATGTTCCATTTGACAGTTTTCCAAATTTCACTCACATAACAAGGAATATCTCCGAAATGGTTCACTCCACAAAAAAAAAAAAAAAAAAAAAAAAAAGACATAAATTTTATATTTTAGCAAGATTGCGTTTTTTTGTAGAGTATTTGGTCTACCTCTTACGGTTTACCAGTTATGCAAAAGTCATCCAGAGTAAATAGGACTACATGAACTATAGCCAGAAAATTTAAGATGTACATTTCATTTGGTATAAAAATATCTCAAACATATATAATCAAGATGGTTAGCCATTTTCAAGAAAATCAAAATTTTCGAATAATTTTCCATGTAAAGCGTAGTTTAGGGTGTTGGAATTTTCTTAAAAATCTTCGTGTCGCATCCTTGAAACATATTGAACTTAAAATACCAACTTTGGTTTTTAACCGAATTTTCGTTTTTGAGTTATGCTGTCGACAAACTGACACACACGTACACGGACATTTTTCTAAAAATACTTTTTTTTTGGATTCAGGGCACCTCAAAATATATATTTCCGGTGAAATCTCGACATCGAATTTTTGGGTGGAATACAATACTTCCTCTACTTACTATACATAGTAAAGAAAGTAAAAACGAAAAGTCACTTAAGCATCAAACTTGATATTTAAGTTGAATTACTTCCAAGTATACAACATGTAGGGTTTCGAAGTTATTCCTTCGTTCTCCAAACTACCCTTTTCATGGAAAATTCGAGCATTTGGATATTCTAAAAATGGCTATAAGGATTAAAATACCATATTTTAGATATTTTCACGACAAGTGAAGCGTGTATCTTGAAGCTATTTTTTTTTTCTTTTTTCGCTCTTGAACATGCAATTTCAAACATTTACATAGTGACCAGCTCATAAGAAATTTCACTGTCACTTAAGTCTATTGTATCCTATTGTACCTGCAAAATATATGTAATAAAGCTATTTCTACAGAAGTTTATCTCCGTTAATGTGAGGTAGATAGGAAACTCAAAAACGAAAAGTTTCTGGAAAACCAATCTTGGTATATAATGAAGTTAAGAATCTTCTAAGCATGCCACGCGAAAATTTTCAAAAAATCTCCCCTACCCCAAAACTACCCTTCATTTGGAACATATTTGGATAACTTGATTTTCTCAAAAAAAAAAGGTCCCCCTCTTTAATTAAAATACTATATGTTTAAGATATTTTCATAAATGAAATGTAGATTATCTAATTTTCTTGTAGGTGCAAGGGGGAATGTGGGAACACAGTGGGCTTTAAGAGAGAGTCAAAACTTTTAAGGTTGATCGCTATATGAAGGCTTTGAAATTTCGTTCTGTTTACACGGCCAAGAGATAAAAAGGTGAACAACCTTCCAGTTGAGGAAAGTATAAGTATTGCAGAACTCGCACAATGTCTCCGAAATGGTTCACTCCACAAAAAAGTGCATTTGGACATAACTTGTGTGTTTTAAAGAGATCTACATTTTTGTGCAGTAAGATTTGGCCTATCTGTTACGGTTTACCAGTTGTCCAAATGTCATCAATATTACACAGGACTATATAGACTATAGCCCGAAAATTCAAAATATACATTTAATTTGCCATAAAATATCTTAAACATATGACATATTAATCAAAATCGTTAGCCATTTTTGAGAAAATCAAAGATTTCGAAAAATTTTCCATGCAAAGGGTAGTTTAGGGTGGAGGAATTTTCTTCAAAATCTTTGTGCCGCTTCCCTGAATAATATTAATTTAAATACCAAAATTGGTTTTTTACTGACTTTTCGTTTTTTGAGTTATGCTGATCACAGAGGCAAACACACCCTTTTTAAACTGCTTTTTTGGATTCAGGGGACCTCAAAACATATATTTCCGATGAAATTTCGACATGAAAATTTTGGTTCAAATACAGTACTTCCCCTACTTGCTATACATAGTAGAGAAAGTAAAAAGCTGCAATCGAATATGTGTTTTATATGTGTTGCTTGAATTGAAAGTTCTGAAATAGGTATCGTAGATGTGTAAATAGCGTAAGTAACAGTATAAGAAAGTTGCGTGTATTTCCTTTGTGTTTATGTTGTAACCAAGTTCATTGGCAGGGCATTCTAAATGTACCTATAAGGAGATAAAAGTGCTAGCATTAGAGATCAGAGAACTGATATTAATGTATTAATTTACTGAGAGCAATTCTCGATGGTCGCAGAATGTATCCTAAAATCTTGGTGCTTGGGGGTGAGGAATATGTTTTGTTGTATGTACTAAGGATTTCTATATTATGTGAGGATTATGTAGTTTTTATGGTATTTAATAAACAACTATTAGACCAAGACGAAGGTGCAAAACTAAAATTTAAACTGCTATAATTATTTTAAAATTACTGGACCATTCCGACCGAGAATTCTTCCACCACCAAAGGGCACGTGTAGAATATGCAGCATTTGCTGAACTTAGGAGACTTTCTGGGAGAAGTTGAGAAAGTCGGACGTCCCTTCGATGTTTCTCATGTTTTTCTTGAATATCGCGAATTTTTTCATCCGCTATTTCAGAGTTGGGCAACTGGTGCTCAGAGAGTGCAGATTGCTAACGACCTTAACTGATAACTGCATGTTTAGCAGGGGAAAATGAAGATCGCTCAAGGTACGGCGCGAGTCGCCCAGGCCTGCGTTATTTGGAATAGTTGGGAAATTACAAAGAGAAGGATTCCCTATAAGAAGCCTTTAAATCATTAGGCAATAATTTCATAAAGAACGCGAGTGATAACTGAAATGAATTAATTCATAATTCACATTTGGATACGCTAACCGTGCAGTATTGGGTAAGTCAGCTAATACGCAATAAAACAATTTCTGCAAATGTTTATGTAGATTAACATGGAGTAGATAGAAGAATAAACATTTGTAAGAATGCCACGGAACAAATGACAACGCATTAGGAGAGCAGAAGATTTCTAAATTCCAAGTCGTGTTGCAGCGTGATTTGCACAAGTCGATATTTACAACATGCAGTCTGAGTTTGATAGTATCTGTTCCACATGTTATTTGTCTCTCTCTCTCTCTCTCTCTCTCTCTCTCTCTCTCTCTCTGTGTGTGTCTCTGTCTGTCTGTCTGTCTGTCTGTCTGTGTGTCTGTCAGTCAGTCAGTCAGTCAGTCAGTCTGTGGACAGCATAACTCAAAAACTAAAAGTCGGTTCAAAACCAAAGTTGGCATTTAAGTTTAATATCTTTCAAGGATGCGACACGAAGATTCTGAAGAAAATTGTTCCACCCTAAACTACCCTTTACATGGAAATTTTTCGAAAATTTTTATTTTCTTGAAAATGACTAATGATGTGAATTAAAATGACATACCTGATGTTAAAATGACTAAAAGAATGTGAAGCAAATTGAAAAGAGTGAGTGAGTGGATTTTAAGGGCCCGTCGACAGCGAGGTTATTTGGGCCCGAAGCAAATTGAAAAAAAAAAAAAAAAAAAAAAAAAAAAAGACAGAAAAAGGGTAATTAAGTATAAAAGCAAATACGTAATACTTCCCCATTAGATACAAGGTTAAATGTAAAGGGGAAGAAATAAAAATAAGCAACTCTAGCAGGGAATAACGCATTGTGTAAATTGTATGTGAAGTTTAAAAATAATACAAATAGAAATACAATTCGGTGGCATCTAAAAATAGATATGAAAGCACTGAAGGAGAAAAACAGAAAAAATATTGATGGACAAGTTGTTTCAGTTTTACCAGAACCTCTTAGTGATAAACATGCACTCCCACGCCACTCAAGTTATTTTACTCGTTCTATTTTTATCGGCAGCATGAGTGCAACTTGAATGATTGTATTTAGAGTCTATTAAACGTCGAAGGTAGTAAAGTGCCAATGCTTTTTTAAAGACCCATTGACTTAGTAAGCCAAAAGTTGCTTTTAGAAGACAAGGTTACAATGTGAAGGTAAAGCTAATGTTCTTTCCCAATCAAAAGACGGGGCGGGAAGGAATATACCGGTTGGAAGATACTGCTTCGGCCATATGTAAACCAGATTCTACATGAGTAACAAATATCTCAAATATTTGGAGCCATCTAGCTTCTTGACGAATGAATATAAATGGTCTATTACTTCACTAACTGTTGCGTAAACGTTGTGTGAACAACGCTGTAATGCATTTCTACCTTAATTCGAATCAATTTACCCACAGTTAAATGTTAACGCAACGTTGCCAAATCTCTGTTAGAAATTAAACTTTCCAGGTCACTTTAACATTAAATTATGACTAAATTTATTTGAATTAAGACAGAAATGCATTTACAGCATTGTTCACACAATCTTTACGCGAAAGTTATTGAAATAATAAAGTATTTGTATCCGTTTGTCAAGAAGCTAGATGGCTCCTAATATTTGATATAAATTTTTTTTTCGGCGAAACTGTTCTTTATTGTATTGGACATATTTGTTACACTCATGTAGAATCGCTGGTTAAGCTATGGCCGAGCCAGTACTGCATAGGCTTTGGATATAGTACGCTAACGTAAAGTTCATATATTATGAAAATGACATATTCATTACTTTCTCTGCTACGTTTAGCAAAGTAGAGGATTCTGTGCAAGAATTTGGTGTCGAGATTTCACCGGAAATATGTTTTGAGGCCCCCTGAATCCAAAAACAGCATTTTTAGAAAAAAGACGCGTGGGTGTGGGTGTGTGTGGGAAGGTGGGTGTCTGTGTCTGTGAACAGCATAACTCAAAAACGAAAAGCCGGTTCAAAACCAAAGTTGGCATTAAAGTTTAATGTCTTTCAAGGATGCGACACGAAGATTTTGAAGAAAATTGCTCCACCCTAAACTACCCTTTACATGGGAAAATTTTCAAAAAATTTGTATTTCCTTGATAATGGCTGTAACCATTTTGATTAAAATGCCAGTACCTGGCCGACCGAGCTTTGCTCGGCTTTTCCTTTTTTTAATCCTTTTTTTGGGGGGAGGGGAGGGAGAATTATTACTTATTTAGATAAACTTGAATAACTAAACTTGTTAACTAAATATGAATTTTCATCCTAATTTTTGGACCGGTTCCGTGACGAGACCTTCAATATCCTGGCTTCTTTGTTGAAATTGGTCCATTAACAGAGACATTATGGCCAAAATAAGGTTTTGAGTGATTGTGACTGTTACGTGTAGACTAATATAGTTAAATCAACTTTCTTTAGGTATTCTGAAAGCTCTTGATGAGACCTTTGATATCCTGGCTTGCTTTTTGAAATTGATCCATTAACAGAGAATTAAACTTTCGACTAATTGTGACTGTTACGCGTAGACTATAATAGTTAAGTCAACCTTCTTTAGGTTTTCTGAAATTTAATGTGCAAAACACTGGCTGAATACAAACTTTGAATGAAATCGTCAGAGCCGTTTCCAAGTTGCACAGAATATGTTTATATATATACAAAAATTGTTCGTTTAAATATATAAGATTGTTACTGTTACGCGTAGATGAAGATAGCTACGTCAAATTTCTTTAGGTTTTCTGAAAGCTCTTGACGAGACCTATAGTATCCTGACTTGTTTGTTGATATTAGCCCATTAACAGAGAAATTATGGCCAAAATAAGGTTTAGTGTAATTGTGACTGTTACACGTAAAGTCACGTTTTTTCAGGAATGATACCTATACTTAATAAATAAATACTTAATAAATAAAACCCTATCTGAATACAAAATTTGATCGAAATCGTTAGAGCCGTTTCCAAGCTGTGCGGAATATATATACAAGAATATGTTTGAGATATTTTTATGACAAATGAAATGTATATCTTGAACTTTCTGGCTATAGTCCATGAAGTCCTATTTACTCTGGACGACTTTTGCATATCTGGTAAATCGTAAGAGATAGTCCAAATCTTACTAAACAAAAAATGTAGATCTTGCTGAAACACACAATTTATGTCTAAATAATTTTTTTTGTAGACTGAACCATTTCGAATATATTCCTTGTTATTTGTGTAAGTTTTGGAGAACATACTTGTGTGAAATGGAACATCACCATTCATTTTTATGTTAGGCGTGCAAAGAGAACGGAATTTGCAAGCTTTAGATTTGACTATCGCTCAAAGCCTAGCATTCCCAGTTTTTCCTTGTACCTACAAGAAGATAAACAATGAGAAAATTTCTGCAAACGTTGATTTCAACTAACACGAAGAAGATATAGGAATAAGAGTTTGTAGGAGTGGTTAGTACAAGAGTAGAGAAAGTCATGTGAGCGGAACACATAGGATCTTTTTTCGGTATTTCTAGACACTTAAGAATGTTGTACAGATTGAACTTTAACTTTCACATCAACTAGTACGCCAAGTAAGTTATATCTTGAGTCCATAGCGTATAGGTTATAAATGTAGGGGAACACCTAGGGCATTTTTACTTACGGGAGATTTATTGCAGCTAATACCCATCACGAGGTAGGGATGAAGTGAAGGAACTACCGGAGATTACAGGCCGCAGGGACACAGACAACAGAGACGCGCGGAAGGCCCTAACAGTTCCTGGTTCGCATAGCCTCCCAGTGCTGGAGTTACCTATGGAGCAGTGACGTTTAAGTGATTAGCAACTATTCCCCACTCCACTCTTTCAGTCGGAGGGTGAAAATCTCATGCTTGTGACGTGTACAAACACAGAGTCAGTATCCAGTGAGGGACACAAACAGGCGATTCCATAGCAGTTTCTAAGTCATACTTTGAATTTTCTGGGAATGTCCTCAGAAGACCTCTTCATTTTGGATGATATTTGCATAAATGGTCAACAGTAAGAGACAAAGTCTTACTGAATAAAAATTGTGGATCTGGTTAAAACAAAACAAAATTGTGAAATGCGTTTTTTCCCCTTCTTTTTTGAGCGAACAATTTCCGAGATACTCTCTATTTATGTGAGTTTGCCAATGCCTATACTTTCCTCAAATAGGAATATGTTATTCGTTTTTAATCTCTTGGCCTTGCAAAGAGAAGGCAATTTCAAAGGCATCGCTTAGCAATCAACTGTTAAAACATTTCACTATCGCTTAAAGCTTACTATATCCCCGTATTCCCCTTGCACCTACATGAAAATTAGCAATAAGGTAATTTCTGAAAATACTTATGTCGATTAAAATGAAGTTGAGAAATAAGCATTTGCAAGAACAGTTTGTACAGCAGTGAGTATAGCTCCACATATATTTGCGAACAGAGTTTCCCCAAATTGAAGTATATAAAAAGCCTGTGTCGCAATAGCTTACGTGACGATCACTTGATGTATCTTCTAAGACTATGCACTTCGACTTTGTCGCCAAATATTGATAGACTTCTTAAACGTAAGGAATACCAAACAAATCACCAACGAACAGATGTTTATCCTATAAGATTTGAAAGTGCTTCCTTAAATAAAACGCAACGTACATATAACCATCTCGCCACTACAACAGATTGCACGGCTGGGAGTTCAAAAACTAAGTCGGTTAAATACCATACTTGGTATTTAAGTTCAGCATCCTCCAAGAATGTCACACGGAAGATTTTCAAGAAAATTCCACCACCCCAGAATACCGTTTACTCTTAAGATTTTTTGTAAGTTTTAACTTTCTCAAAAACGGCTCTCACGATTTTGATTAAAATACCATATATTTAAGACTTTTAAATAAATTAAATGTATATTTTGAATTTTCTATGGATATTCTCGGAACTCCTCTTAATTATGGATGACTTTTGTATAACTAGTAAACCATAAGAGATAAACAAAATCTTACTACACAAAAAACCTAGATCTCATTACACCACACAATTCATTTCAAATATCTACGTTTCTTATGACGGTAACCATTTCTGAGATATTTCTAGTTATTGGTTTGACTTCTCCTATAAGCGACCCATTTTGCCTTTTTTTCTGTTCATGCAAACAGAATGTAATTTTAAAGCCATTACATGGTTAACAGCTCTTAAAATATTTGACTATCGCTTAAGCCTACTGTATTTCCCTATTCCCATTTTCAAATTGAGAAATGTGTCAAAACTAAAAACCTGAAACTTGGTATCTTGCCTTTTATGTTTAAATAAAATACGTGGTAAATGTTATAAGCAAATCAAATTAAAACTTGAAAGTTTTCATTTTTCAAGATGCCTCCTTTTATAGAAAATATCACCAGCAATGAGTACCCTACCTGTACGGAGAATAATAATAACCATAAGTGATTCAATAAAAGATTAGACCATTTTAGTTTGGGAGGGGCACCGCGCCTGTGACAACGACGCTGCAAATGATTCTAGCTTGGAGGTTATTTTAAACCCGTATACAGATGTGTTTTTGACTAGCCTTGGCCGTGACAATTTCGAGAAGGTCAGGGCCAACATTTCGCATGCCACAAAGCATGGTCAGACGAAATTAATAATATGCCATTATATGTTATAACCATTCTGAAATAAAGAAGCCGATAAAAGCACTTAACCCAACCGGCAAAATAGCTCCTAGATTAGCTTTTACCGTGACAGTAAATCAGGTATGGTCAAAAACAATATGATTACGTTGTAACAATGATATTACTAAAACTTCAGAAAAATAACACGGATGGAAAGAATTATATAGCAGACAAAAAATTTAATGGTGACTGATGGCTGCCCACTACTATCTTTTCTGGTTTGCAAATACATGTTGAAAACACAAATGATATTTTTGGGAGATAGTACGATTTCAAGGCCTTTCCGGTTGTTGACATTGCAGGTAAATGAATTATTCCATATTCACATCTACCAACTTAAGCTACCCTCCTATATTACGTACTTTTAAGGTCTAGATCGCCAGCATTTTCACACCCTTAAATTTAAAAATATTTATTAATACAGATATAAAATGTAATCAAACCTACTTGTTGATTTTTACCATCTCAATAATTGTCCTCTTATTTATATTGCATACGTTATAATCAGTCCAACTTTCGTTGTAATGACGATCGAAGATATTATGCAGAATCACTGAATCTTAATACACGTTCCGCGAGATAAACAGAGTAGGCCGTGCTCAAATTAGTAATTATCCACAGTACTCATGGCGGCTAACTTGAATGAGTGTGTTGATTCTGAAACTGAACAAAATTGGAAAATAGGCTGTACTTCTCTCATTCCTGAAAAATCCAAACAGAGATAGGAAAGATGTTATAGTTAATATATGTTAATTAAGTAATTAAATAGCGTTGCACTATCTTCTTCATACTGCCTTATAATAGAAATGTGCCTTGCGTCATGTAATTGTCGTATTAGACCTCGAAGCTATAAAATGTTTTTATTGTACTAAACTGTAGTAATTTAATTAATTAATTTTTAAGCATTTATCGCTTAAAATACTTTATCCCAAGCTTTTCTAGTCTGTTGGTAAGAGTTGCACAGTGCGTTGGTAGATCGGCCGAACCGCCCCGCGGCTGCACCGAACTAGGGGAAGGACCAGCGCGCCCTCGGCCAGAGTTACACGTAAATGACCGGCAAGTCATGTGTACGAAACACTACTAATCTAATGCCACCCTCAATTAATGTGGGTGACGATATTGACTACAAAGCTTCTGAGCTTACTAAGGCCATTCAGAAAGCTATGATTGAGGCAATTCCAAGAAGTAAGCCACGTCCTTTTAGCAATAATATCTGGAACGAAAAATTGCAGAAACTTCGGATTAAAATGAGGAAAGCACGCCGAGCATATCAGACTTCTATCTTAAACACGGAGGGGCAAACACACCTTAGAAAATACCAACTATTGAAAGAGGAATTTAGAACTTCTTTAAAAGATCTGAGGGAAAGATCATGGGATATGGCGCATCCCATACAAGATAGCCACTGAAAAAATAAAGTCTCCAGAAGTCCTCTCTACATTACTTAAACCAAACGGTGAACTAACTAAAGGATGGATTGAATCTATACAAACCCTGCTAACTACTGTCCTTCCCTCAGATAACCATGAGTCAGATACAATCCAGCACAAACAACTTGGAAAGGATTTCACCTCCGACGAACCAACAGCTGGAGTCGTCTATCCCTTTGACAGATCTGAAGTTCTGCATGCATTACAAATCCTCAAAAAGAAGAAGGCTCCAGGACCTGATCAAATACATGCAAAAATACTCATACACATTGCACCAGAAATAACTCCATATCTAACAGATCTCTTTAATGAATGTCTATGGCAAGGCCGTATTCCCTATTGCTGGAAAGAAGCCAGTATCACGATCTTACATAAAGGTGGCGATAAGGATCCTGCATTGCCAAAATCTTATAGACCGATTTGTCTACTTAACCTTTTGGGTAAAGTACAAGAAAAACTCCTATGTAAACGCATACAAGAGTTTAGGATCCTGAAAGGCCTTAATCCTACTCAATATGGTTTTAGATCTGGAAAGTCAACCACGGATGCAATAACTAAAGCCATAATTGCAGCTAAGAACTCTAATAAGAACTATGTGATGGGTCTCTTCTTTGATATAGCTGGAGCTTTCGATAACCTCTGGTGGCCTGCACTTTTTGAACACATGCGCCAACAAGAATACCCAAAAAGCCTTTATAGAATTCTGAAGAACTATTGTGTAGACCGCCGAGTCAACATCACAGGGGCAAATAGTACCGTTACACGTGATATTACGAAAGGATGCCCGCAAGGTTCTATATTGGGTCCAATATTCTGGGATATAGGTTTAGTGCCTCTGCTTAATGAGTTAGTAGTTGACACACAAATATATACCACTATAGCATATGCGGATGATCTGCTTTTATTAATAGAAGGAAACACCCGCCTGGAACTGGAAACAAAATCTTCTGATGTGACCCAGAAGGTATATAAATGGTGCAACTCTATTAAACTACAAATTGCAGCTAACAAATCTGCCTATTTGCTATTTAAAGGTAAATTATTAAGAAACCCAGTTATACGAATACACGAAGAACGTATTCAACGCCACAAGTATATTAAATACCTTGGAATAACGCTTGATGAGAAAGGCAACTTCAAGACACATGTCACTCAGGTCTGCAACAAAGCCAGTAAAATTATGATGAAGATTGCCAGTATTGCCCAACGTCAATATAAACTACCTCTCACTACCATTAGAACATATCATAATTGTATATTTACTGCCATCATTACATATGGTGCAGGAGCGTGGGCACAGTGTATGCAAAAATTAAACCTGGTCGCAGATCTCAGAAAATGCCAGAGGAAAATTCTTCTCCGTTTTACTGGAGCAGCAAGAACGACCTCTACTATGGCTCCTCTTGTGGCCACTGGTACCTGGCCAATAGATTTACAGGTTCGCCTATATGGTGCTTACTATTGGCTAAAGAAAAGCAATCAACAAAAGATAGAAGATATAATAGGAAAACGATGCTATATGAAAAGACAAATAAGGGCTGAGTTAATATCCTTATGGCAGTCAGAATGGGATAACCTGCAAACTGGGAGACGCACCTATATGTTTTACCCCAATATACGAGAAAGGTTACGACTAAAGCACCTACAGTTCGTTCGGTTTATGTTGAAACATGGGAATTAGAGAGAGAACGCACTACTGCCCGCCCTCTTATGGGTACTCCAAGACTGCCTAATCCCATTTCGCATCGGTTCCATGCAACATGCAACGGTGCGATTGACTGCCTGACTATAGCGCAGCTATCAGAGAGCAGCGCTTTAATAACTGCTGTTAGATAGCGTCAGTGTAGAGATCCCGTCCAAGAAGGGTTCCTTGGAGGGTACCGGTAAGCTGGTAAGATCTTCGGCTTCATGGGTATCGGATGCTGGATCACATCCGCAGTCTTCACATGCATCTTCCAATTCAGAGTAACTGTCTTCTAAAATTATGTTGAAACTGTCCAATATGTCGTCCATTAATTCTTTTCCCCAGTACATTTCTTCTACGCGCTTCACATGCTCCCAGACAGCTTTCCAATTTTCGGGCAAGAAATGCGATGTGTACGACCTATAAATTGTACTACGAATAGCCGCCTTTGTAACTGAAGCGGCTGTTGTGCTTGTCGGTTGTCTGTTTGGTCGTTTGGTGTTCTAACAGCGGTCCCATTTTCGTCTGCTTTCTTCTTTTCTTGCAAAATTCTGTATATTGAAGTGTGAGATACACCAGTAGCTGCGGCGGTTCTTTCCATGACCTGTGTCACGGACATTGTTGGTTTACCCGATGTTAACGCCTCTAGTTCATCAGTAAAACACTTATGTACCAAACATACAACTTCCCGTGCATCAGATTGAAGAGGTTTCCCCTTTCTTCCAACACCAGCTTGGAACAATACGATTGTCAACACAATGAGCAGGACTAAACGCATCACCAGCATTTCCATATTTCACTCTCAATATTAAGGGTACATAAGCAGCCCGTACACTCGTCGAAACACGAATTACCGACAGACGCAGACTAGGCAGTCGCGGATAGCCGTGGCGAGGTGTTGTCATCCCTCCCCTATCACAGGGAGGGGTAGCGCTAAGTAGGTCATGTTCCAACTTAGACCAGACGGACTGTAAATCCCTTACAAGCTGCATTACACTATATCACAGGCCATGGGCCATATGGCACTTACTTAAAACGTTTTAGCATCATAAACTCTGAAATGTGCACCAGATGCAATACAGAAGATACTCCTGAGCATGTAATGTTTAACTGTCAGAAATACAGTGAAATAGGACAATTAACAGGGAAAAGCTCATGTACCTCACTTTATCGGAAATGGTCAGGAATAAGGAAAATCTAAATACTTTAAATGAGTTAGCGACTCAAATCAGTATAGCAGAAAGATCTTTAAGACAAACTGAACAAGAAAGAAATCTAAGAAATTTTTATACACCTCCAGCGACTGTTGTAGCACCATCCCGTCGATCGTTAAGATTGTCAAACCAACTGTAAGCAGAAAGGAGAAGAACGAGGCCAAAACGACAGCCTGATGAGACTTGGACAGCCTACCAGAGACGAATAGCAGCGACTAGGGAACAATAAACTACATGAATACTATGAGATCACATATAACTTTACAATATCACCAATTTTCCTTATTGTTATTTAGTTTAATTTAGGTTAGTAACTTTTGCACATTCTATTGTGAACAAATTGTAATAAATAAGTTTAAATAAATGAAAATATCCGCACACTACGTCCAGATATAAGAAATTAGGGATCTGGACATAGCTGGCAGATATTATTATTATTATTATTATTATTATTATTATTATTATTATTATTATTATTATTATTATTATTATTATTATTATTATTATTATTATTATTTTTTTTTTTTTTTTTTTTTTTTTTTTTTTTGTACGAAACACTAACTATTAACTTACATTAAGCTTACCTGCATCATAACAGATGTTGAAGTTGATGACCTTCAACGTCAATACTTTCCCTATGTCTCCGAAAATAATACTGGTTTACTCACAAGAGTTCATGTTGACTGATTACCTGTATTCTCTTGTGATATTTATTGTACTTCAGTTCTTGTAACGTGTGCTGGTTTTATGCATACACTTTATTCTTTAATGTTTCCCATAAATAAAAATCGTATGGAGATAGGTCAGGGAAACGAGGTGCCTCAATCCTTGATTAACTATTGTCACCATACACACTTCGCAATTCATGCATACAATTCGCAGCAGTGTGCGCTGTAGCTGAATCCTGCTGAAACTAGCCACACAATCTTTCATTTACGTTAGTTGCAGAAAAATTATTTAAAATGGAATTTATATAAGCGTGTGAATCAAATTTGTTGTAAAATGTGGGACCGGTAATCCTACGCGCACTCACTGGATACCAAACCCCAACTTGTGTAGCGTGGTGAAGAACTTCTTGAATAATATCCCTATATATATTTTTTTGATTGTTGTCGGAGATATAGGGAATGTGTTCGGATTGAAGGTCATCAGTTTTAACATTTGCTGTGATACAGATAATCCTAATGCAAGTTGGTACAGTAGTTAGTGTGCACTACCCTTGATTAGCCGGTCGTTTACGTGTAACTCAGACGGAGAGTGCGCCGACCGATCTACGAACGCACTGTATACTCCTTCAGAGCTCTTACAGGTATCTCGATACCTCGATCATTTCGATACTCGGGGTATGGAAGTATGTCTAATACTTAGAAGTAAAACGTCAATACTTTTTGGAGACCTTTAAACTTTGAAATCATTTAAAGTTGTTGCGTTTAACTTTATGCTAGGTAAAGAATGTGTGTCAGAAGAGCTGCTGAACTATATTTCTTAGCAGACCTTGACTGCGTTTCTTGTGTCTAAATGGAAACATACAAAGCAGCGGAGGAAAGAGTGGAGATAGTGGTACACTGAGTTATGAATGCAGTTGATTTAGCCGAGGCACTAAATCATGTTTCTGCAGCAGCTGACTTGGTGACTCACTCTCGGCCATTACATTTACCTACTTCGGTAACCTAAATCTGTGAATCCAGCAGAAATAAATCATAACTCAAGACGTGAAATAATACATAGCATGAAAATATTTGCTCTCTCCTTCCATCCTGTTTGTATTTGGTAATTAAACCTGAGTCACGGCCGTACCTTAAAGGTAAACAGTTCGACTAATTTCCATAAATATTTTGCTTTACCAATGTACAATAGTGATATTAAATAATGGAAGTTTTGAAGTAGACAATGCTGATAATAACAGAACAATGTATAAAAATATACAGAAAAATATTTTCGTGCGATGGTAAGTCACACAATACAACAAATTTAATGAGGCATGTTATATTCAAACATCGAGTGAAGTTTACAGAACATTTATTGAAGAAGCAATTTACCATTTTCCTGTGGCTGTCAGAAAATGATGCCGTCACATCTGAAAATGATCAGAAATCAAATTGCTAACACGCCTTTGTACACACAGAAAACCTGCTAATAAGTGTATAATTTAGCTATCGCCCTTACAGCTTTTGATACAGTAAATAACCAATTTCAGCATCGAGTACTGTAACACACTGCACGTTTGAACATGGTTGCTTTTCCTAGCAGACTTCTCTTTTACTCGTCACCTGGCAATGCAAATAACATTGTGAGAAAACAATGATCACTTTTAAGTATGCACAATGGGACATGAATGAGGAATACAATTTTTTCTAACTTTTACTCCACAAAGTAGTGATAAGTGCCTTATTTCTCACACCTCAATATAGCATACTTTGTCTTAGGTGTATGTATAAGTAGGCACGTTTGATTGACATGTGCTGCCAACAGTAGCCGTGACAGATACTAACTGGCACGGCTTTGGCCTATCCTCTTGCTTCTTCACTTTACCACTAGTGCCCAGAGCGAACGTCTATAACGTGGTCTATCCGAGCCAAATATGAAGAAACATGTATCGTAGAATAGTAACATAATAGTGTTGCAAACTTACAATCTTATTTATAAGCTTTCTTCTGCTTCTGTGGTTTCCTGTCTGGGCAACACGTTTTCATTATGTCTTGAAGAACAGTGAGCACGACTGCATTCTGATTATGCAAACAATTTCAAATAAGAATTTCTTCCCTTTTTAGGATAGTGCCATGGCACGGAGGCACTACCTCTGAAGCAACCCTGCTCTCTTTCATACTTACGGACTCACGGGAGAATAGGGAATAATCTTGGCTAAACAAAAATTCCACCCTCCAACTGGGAATCGAACCCGAAAGTTCCGGATTTGGAGACTAAGCATGCTAACCATTAGATCACATAGTCCTAAAGCTAGTTGATCTAGGATTTGGTCAAACCGTTGCTGGAGTAATGCATCTCGGTATAATCCAGCTGCAAATGTGTCAGCGTTTTATATTTCATTGCATTTCCTTCCTTCATTCCTTCCTGCCTGCCTTTCTTCCTTACTTCCTTCCCTCCCTCCCTCGTTCCTTCGTTCGTTCGTTCGTGTCTTCCTTCTTTCCTTCCTTCCTTCCTTACTTCCTTCCCTCCCTCGTTCCTTCGTTCGTTCGTTCGTGTCCTCCTTCTTTCCTTCCTTCCTTCCTTACTTCCTTCCCTCCCTCCCTCGTTCCTTCGTTCGTTCGTTCGTTCGTGTCTTCCTTCCTTCCTTCCTTCCTTCCTCCCTCCCTCCCTCTCTCCCTCCCACCCTGCCTTTCCTGCCTTCCAGCCTTCCTTCCTTCATTCATTCCTTCCTACCTGCCTTCCTTCCTTCATTCCCTCATGCCTGCCTTCCTTCCTTCCAGCCTTCCAGCCTGCCTTCCTTCCTTCCAGCCTGCCTTCCTTCATTCCTTTCTGCCTTCCGTCCTGCCTTCCAGCCTGCCTTCCTTCATTCCTTCCTGCCTTCCGTCCTGCCTTCCAGCCTGCCTTCCTTCCAGCCTGCCTTCCTTCATTCCTTCCAGCCTGCCTTCCTGCCTTCCAGCCTGCCTTCCTTCATTCCTTCCTGCCTTCCGTCCTGCCTTCCAGCCTTCCTTCCAGCCTGCCTTCCTTCATTCCTTCCTGCCTTCCGTCCTGCCTTCCAGCCTGCCTTCCTTCCAGCCTGCCTTCCTTCATTCCTTCCAGCCTGCCTTCCTGCCTTCCAGCCTGCCTTCCTTCATTCCTTCCTGCCTTCCGTCCTGCCTTCCAGCCTTCCTTCCAGCCTGCCTTCCTTCATTCCTTCCTGCCTTCCGTCCTGCCTTCCAGCCTGCCTTCCTTCCAGTCTGCCTTCCTTCATTCCTTCCAGCCTGCCTTCCTGCCTTCCAGCCTGCCTTCCTTCATTCCTTCCTGCCTTCCGTCCTGCCTTCCAGCCTGCCTTCCTTCCAGCCTGCCTTCCTTCCTTCATTCCTTCCTGCCTGCCTTTCTTCCTTCCTGCCTTCCAGCCTGCCTTCCTTCATTCCTTCCTGCCTGCCTTTCTTCCTTCCTGCCTTCCAGCCTGCCTTCCTTCATTCCTTCCTGCCTTCCGTCCTGCCTTCCGTCCTGCCTTTCAGCCTGCCTTCCTTCCAGCCTGCCTTCCTTCCTTCATTCCTTCCAGCCTTCCTTCCTTCCAGCCTGCCTTCCTTCATTCCTTCCTGCCTTCATTCCTTTCTGCCTTCCTTCCTGCCTTCCTGCCTTCATTCCTTCCTTCCTTCCAGCCTGCCTTCCTTCATTCCTTCTTGCCTTCCTTCCTTCCTTCCTTCATTCCTTCCTGCCTTCCTTCATTCCTTCCTGCCTTCATTCCTTCCTTCCTTCCTTCCTTCCAGCCTACCTTCCTTCATTCCTTCCTGCCTTCATTCCTTTCTGCCTTCCTTCCTGCCTTCCTGCCTTTATTCCTTCCTTCCTTCCAGCCTGCCTTCCTTCCTTCCTTCCAGCCTGCCTTCCTTCATTCCCTCCTGCCTTCCTTCGTTCCTTCATTCCTTCCTGCCTGCCTTGCTTCATTCCTTCCTGCCTTCATTCCTTCCTGCCTTCATTCCTTTCTGCCTTCCTTCCTGCCTTCCTGCATTCCTTCCTTCCAGCCTGCCTTCCTTCCTTCCTTCCAGCCTGCCTTCCTTCATTCCCTCCTGCCTTCCTTCGTTCCTTCATTCCTTCCTGCCTGCCTTGCTTCATTCCTTCCTGCCTTCATTCCTTCCTGCCTTCATTCCTTTCTGCCTTCCTTCCTGCCTTCCTGCCTTCCTTCCTTCCTTCCTTCCTTCCAGCCTGCCTTCCTTCCTGCCTTCCTGCCTTCATTCCTTCCTTCCTTCATTCCTTCCTGCCTTCCTACCTCCCTTCCAGCCTGCCTTCCTTCATTCCAGCCTGCCTTCCAGTCTGCCTTCCTTCATTCCTTCCTGCCTTCCGTCCTGCCTTCCAGCCTGCCTTCCTTCCAGCCTGCCTTCCTTCCTTCATTCCTTCCTGCCTGCCTTTCTTCCTTCCTGCCTTCCAGCCTGCCTTCCTTCATTCCTTCCTGCCTGCCTTTCTTCCTTCCTGCCTTCCAGCCTGCCTTCCTTCATTCCTTCCTGCCTTCCGTCCTGCCTTTCAGCCTGCCTTCCTTCCTTCATTCCTTCCAGCCTTCCTTCCTTCCAGCCTGCCTTCCTTCATTCCTTCCTGCCTTCATTCCTTTCTGCCTTCCTTCCTGCCTTCCTGCCTTCATTCCTTCCTTCCTTCCAGCCTGCCTTCCTTCATTCCTTCTTGCCTTCCTTCCTTCCTTCATTCCTTCCTGCCTTCCTTCATTCCTTCCTGCCTTCATTCCTTCCTTCCTTCCTTCCAGCCTACCTTCCTTCATTCCTTCCTGCCTTCATTCCTTTCTGCCTTCCTTCCTGCCTTCCTGCCTTTATTCCTTCCTTCCTTCCAGCCTGCCTTCCTTCATTCCCTCCTGCCTTCCTTCGTTCCTTCATTCCTTCCTGCCTGCCTTCCTTCATTCCTTCCAGCCTACCTTCCTTCATTCCTTCCTGCCTTCATTCCTTCCTGCCTTCATTCCTTTCTGCCTTCCTTCCTGCCTTCCTGCCTTCATTCCTTCCTTCCTTCCTTCCTTCCTTCCAGCCTGCCTTCCTTCCTGCCTTCCTGCCTTCATTCCTTCCTTCCTTCCTTCCTTCCTTCCTTCCAGCCTGCCTTCCTTCATTCCTTCCTGCCTACCTACCTCCCTTCCAGCCTGCCTTCCTTCCTTCCTTCCTCCCTCCCTTCCAGCCTGCCTGCCTTCCTTCATTCCAGCCTGCCTTCCTTCCTTCATTCCAGCCTGCCTTCCTTCCTTCCTTCCTTCCTTCCTCCCTTCCAGCCTGCCTTCCTTCCTTCATTCCAGCCTTCCTTCCTTCCTTCCTTCCTCCCTTCCAGCCTTCCTTCCTTCCTTCCTTCCTCCCTTCCAGCCTGCCTTCCTTCATTCCAGCCTGCCTTCCTTCCTCCCTTCCTCCCTTCCAGCCTTCCTTCCTTCATTCCAGCCTGCCTTCCTTCCTTCCTTCCAGCCTGCCTTCCTTCCTTCCTCCCATCCAGCCTGCCTTCCTTCCTTCATTCCAGCCTCCCTTCCTTCCTTCCTTCCTTCATTCCAGCCTGCCTTCCTTCCTGCCTTCCAGCCTGCCTTCCTTCCTTCATTCCAGCCTGCCTTCCTTCCTTCATTCCAGCCTGCCTTCCTTCCTTCCTTCCTTCCTTCCTTCCTTCCTTCCTTCCTTCCTTCCTTCCTTCCTTCCTTCCTGCCTTCCTTCCTTCATTCCAGCCTGCCTTCCTTCCTTCCTTCCTTCCTTCCAGCCTGCCTTCCTTCCTTCATTCCAGCCTGCCTTCCTTCATTCCTTCCTTCCTTCCTGCCTTCCTTCCTTCATTCCAGCCTGCCTTCCTTCCTTCCTTCCTTCCATCCTTCCAGCCTGGCTTCCTTCCTTCATTCCAGCCTTCCTTCCTTCCTTCATTCCAGCCTGCCTTCCTTCCTTCATTCCTTCCTTCCTGCCTTCCTTCCTTCATTCCAGCCTGCCTTCCTTCCTTCCTTCCAGCCTGCCTTCCTTCCTTCATTCCAGCCTTCCTTCCTTCCTTCCTTCCTTCATTCCAGCCTGCCTTCCTTCCTTCCTTCCTTCCTTCCTTCCAGCCTGCCTTCCTTCCTTCATTCCTTCCTTCCTTCCTTCCTTCCTTCCTTCCTTCCTTCCAGCCTGCCTTCCTTCCTTCATTCCTTCCTTCCTGCCTTCCTTCCTTCATTCCAGCCTGCCTTCCTTCCTTCCTTCCTTCCTTCCAGCCTGCCTTCCTTCCTTCCTGCCTTCCAGCCTGCCTTCCTTCCTTCATTCCTTCCTTCCTGCCTTCCTTCCTTCATTCCAGCCTGCCTTCCTTCCTTCCTTCCTTCCTTCCAGCCTGCCTTCCTTCCTTCATTCCAGCCTTCCTTCCTTCCTTCCTTCCTTCATTCCAGCCTGCCTTCCTTCCTGCCTTCCAGCCTGCCTGCCTTCCTTCCTTCCTTCCTTCCTTCCAGCCTTCCTTCCTTCATTCCAGCCTGCCTTCCTTCCTCCCTTCCAGCCTGCCTTCCTTCCTTCCTTCCTCCCTTCCAGCCTGCCTTCCTTCCTTCATTCCAGCCTTCCTTCCTTCCTTCCTCCCTTCCAGCCTTCCTTCCTTCATTCCAGCCTGCCTTCCTTCCTTCCTCCCTTCCAGCCTGCCTTCCTTCATTCCAGCCTGCCTTCCTTCATTCCAGCCTGCCTTCCTTCCTTCCTTCCTTCCTTCCTCCCTTCCAGCATTCCTTCCTTCATTCCAGCCTGCCTTCCTCCCTTCCTTCCTTCCTTCCAGCCTGCCTTCCTTCCTTCCTCCCTTCCAGCCTGCCTTCCTTCCTTCATTCCAGCCTGCCTTCCTTCCTTCCTTCATTCCAGCCTGCCTTCCTTCCTGCCTTCCAGCCTGCCTTCCTTCCTTCACTCCAGCCTGCCCTCCTTCCTTCCTTCCTTCCTTCCTCCCATCCAGCCTGCCTTCCTTCCTTCCTTCCTTCATTCCAGCCTGCCTTCCTTCCTTCCTTCCGTCCTCCCTTCCAGCCTTCCTTTCTTCCTTCCTTCCTCCCTTCCAGCCTTCCTTCCTTCCTTCCTTCCTTCCTTCCAGCCTGCCTTCCTTCCTTCCTTCCTTCATTCCAGCCTGCCTTCCTTCCTTCATTCCAGCCTGCCTTCCTTCCTTCCTTCATTCCAGCCTGCCTTCCTTCCTTCATTCATTCCAGCCTGCCTTCCTTCCTGCCTTCCAGCCTGCCTTCCTTCCTTCATTCCATCCTGCCTTCCTTCCTTCCTTCCTTCCTCCCTTCCAGCCTTCCTTCCTTCCTTCCTTCCTTCCTTCCTTCCTTCCTTCCTTCCTTCCTCCCTTCCAGCCTGCCTTCCTTTCTTCATTCCAGCCAGCCTTCCTTCCTTCATTCCAGCCAGCCTTCCTTCCTTCCTTCCAGCCTGCCTTCATTCCTTCCTTCCTTCCTTCATTCCAGCCTGCCTTCCTTCCTGCCTTCCAGCCTTCCTTCCTTCATTCCAGCCTGCCTTCCTTCCTTCCTTCCTCCCTTCCAGCCTGCCTTCCTTCCTTCCTCCCTTCCAGCCTGCCTTCCTTCCTTCCTCCCTTCCAGCCTGCCTTCCTTCCTTCATTCCAGCCTGCCTTCCTTCCTCCCTTCCAGCCTGCCTTCCTTCCTTCCTTCCTCCCTCCCTTCCAGCCTGCCTTCCTTCCTTCATTCCAGCCTGCCTTCCTTCATTCCTTCCTTCCTTCCAGCCTGCCTTCCTTCTTTCATTCCAGCCTGCCTTCCTTCATTCCTTCCTTCCTTCCTTCCTGCCTTCCTTCCTTCATTCCTTCCTTCCTTCCTTCCTTCCTTCCTTCCAGCCTTCCTTCCTTCCAGCCTGCCTTCCTTCCTCCCTTCCAGCCTGCCTTCCTTCCTTCATTCCAGCCTGCCTTCCTTCATTCCTTCCTTCCTTCCTGCCTGCCTTCCTTCATTCCTTCCTGCCTGCCTTTCTTCCTTCCTGCCTTCCGCCTGCCTTCCACCTGCCTTCCTTCCTTCCTTCCTTCCTTCCTTCCTTCCTTCCTTCATTCCTTCCAGCCTTCCTTCCTTCCTTCCTTCCTGCCTTCCAGCCTGCCTACCTTCATTCCTTCCTTCCTTCCTTCCTTCCAGCCTGCCTTCCTTCCTTCCTTCATTCCTTCATTCCTTCCTGCCTTCCTTCCTTCCTTCCTTCCTTCCTGCCTTCCAGCCTGCCTTCCTTCCTTCCTTCCTTCCTTCCTTCCTGCCTGCCTTCCTTCCTTCCTTCCTTCCTGCCTGCCTTCCAGCCTGCCTTCCTTCATTCCTTTCTTCCTTCCTGCCTGCCTTTCTTCCTTCCTGCCTTCCAGCCTGCCTTCCTTCCTTCCATCCTTCCTTCCTTCCAGCCTGCCTTCCTTCCTTCCTTCCTTCCTTCCAGCCTGCCTTCCTTCCTTCCTGCCTGCCTTCCTTCCTTCCTGCCTTCCAGCCTGCCTTCCTTCCTTCCTTCCTTCCTGCCTTCCAGCCTGCCTTCCAGCCTGCCTTCCTTCCTTCCTGCCTTCCTTCCTTCCAGCCTGCCTGCCTTTCTTCCTTCCTGCCTTCCTTTCTTCCTTCCTGCCTTCCAGCCTGCCTTCCTTCCTTCCAGCCTGCCTGCCTTCCTTCATTCCTTCCTGCCTGCCTTTCTTCCTTCCTGCCTTCCAGCCTGCCTTCCTTCATTCCTTCCAGCCTGCCTGCCTTCCTTCATTCCTTCCTGCCTGCCTTTCTTCCTTCCTGCCTTCCAGTCTGCCTTCCTTCTTTCCTTCCAGCTTGCCTTCCTTCCTTCATTCCTTCCTGCCTGCCTGCCTTCCTTCCTTCCTTCCTTCCTGCCTGCCTTCCTTCCTGCCTTCCAGCCTGCCATCCTTCCTTCCTTCCTTCCTTCCTGCCTTCCAGCCTGCCTTCCTTCCTTCCTGTCTTCCTTCCTTCCTGCCTTCCAGCCTGCCTTCCTTCCTTCATTCCTTCCTGCCTTCCTTCCTTCCTTCCTTCCAGCCTGCCTTCATTCCTTCCTTCCTTCCTTCCTTCCTTCCTTCATTCCTTCCTGCCTTCCTTCATTCCTTCCTGCCTTCCTTCATTCCTTCCTTCCTTCATTCCTTCCTGCCTTCCTTCCTTCCTTCCTTCCTTCCTTCCTTCCTTCCTTCCTTCCTTCCTTCCTTCCTTCCAGCCTGCCTTCCTTCCTTCCTTCATTCCTTCCTTCCTTCCTTCATTCCTTCCTTCCTTCCTTCCTTCATTCCTTCCTGCCTTCCTTCCTGCCTGCCTTCCTTCCTGCCTTCCAGCCTTCCTTCCTGCCTTCCAGCCTTCCTTCCTGCCTTCCAGCCTGCCTTCCTTCCTTCCTTCCTTCATTCCTTCCTTCCTTCATTCCTTCCTGCCTTCCTTCCTGCCTTCCTGCCTTCCTTCCTTCCAGCCTGCCTTCCTTCCTGCCTTCCAGCCTACCTTCCTTCCTTCATTCCTTCCTTCCTTCATTCCTTCCTGCCTTCATTCCTTCCTTCCTTCATTCCTTCCTGCCTTCCTTCCTTCCTTCCTTCCTTCCTTCCAGCCTTCCTTCCTGCCTTCCATCCTGCCTTCCTTCCTTCCTTCCTTCCTTCCTTCATTCCTTCCTGCCTTCCTTCCAGCCTGCCTTCCTTCCTGCCTTCCTTCCTTCCTTCCTTCATTCCTTCCTTCCTTTCTTCCAGCCTGCCTTCCTTCCTTCCTGCCTTCCTTCCTTCCTTCCTTCCTTCCTTCATTCCTTCCTGCCTTCCTTCATTCCTTACTTCCTTCATTCCTTCCTGCCTTCCTTCCTTCCTTCCTTCCAGCCTGCCTTCCTTCCTGCCTTCCAGCCTGCCTTCCTTCCTTCATTCCTTCCTTCCTTCCTTCCTTCCTTCCAGCCTGCCTTCCTTCCTGCCTTCCTTCCTTCCTTCCTTCCTTCATTCCTTCCTTCGTTCCTTCCTTCATTCCTTCCTTCCTGCCTTCCTTCCTTCCTTCCTTCGTTCCTTCCTTCATTCCTTCCTTCCTTCCTTCCAGCCTGCCTTCCTGCCTGCCTTCCTTCCTTCATTCCAGCCTGCCTTCCTTCCTTCATTCCTTCCAGCCTGCCTTCCTTCCTGCCTTCCAGCCTTCCTTCCTTCATTCCTTCCTGCCTTCCTCCCTTCCTTCCTTCCAGCCTGCCTTCCTTCCTGCCTTCCTTCATTCCTTCCTTCCTTCCTTCCTGCCTTCCTGCCTGCCTTCCAGCCTGCCTTACTTCCTTCCTTCATTCCTTCCAGCCTTCCTTCCTTCATTCCTTCCTTCCTTCCTTCATTCCTTCCTGCCTTCCTTCCTTCCTTCCTTATTTCCTTCCTGCCTGCCTTCCTTCCAGCCTGCCTTCCTTCCTTCCAGCCTGCCTTCCTTCCTTCCAGCCTGCCTTCCTTCCTTCCTTCCAGCCTTCCTTCCTTCATTCCTTCCTTCCAGCCTGCCTTCCTACCTCCCTTCCAGCCTGCCTTCCTTCATTCATTCCTTCCTTCCTTCCTTCCGTCCTTCCTTCCTTCATTCCTTCCTGCCTTCCTTCCTTCATTCCTTCCTGCCTTCCTTCCTTCCTGCCTTCCTGCCTGCCTTCCTTCCTGCCTTCCAGCCTGCCTTCCTTCCTTCCTGCCTTCCAGCCTGCCTTCGTTCCTTCATTCCTTCCTTCTTTCCTTCATTCCTTCCTTCCTTCCTTCCTTCATTCCTTCCTGCCTTCCTTCCTGCCTGCCTTCCTTCCTTCCTTCATTCCTTCATTCCTTCCTGCCTTCCTTCCTTCCTTCATTCCTTCATTCCTTCCTGCCTTCCTTCCTTCCTCCCTTCCTTCCTTCCTTCATTCCTTCCTGCCTGCCTTCCTTCCTGCCTTCCTTCCTGCCTTCCTTCCTGCCTTCCAGCCTGCCTTCCTTCCTGCCTTCCTTCCTTCCTTCCTTCCTGCCTTCCTTCCTTCATTCCTTCCTTCCTGCCTTCCTGCCTTCCTTCATTCCTTCCTTCCTGCCTTCCTTCCTTCATTCCTTCCTGCCTGCCTTCCTTCCTGCCTTCCTTCCAGCCTGCCTTCCTTCCTTCCTTCCTTCCTGCCTGCCTGCCTGCCTGCCTTCCTTCCTGCCTGCCTTCCTTCCTTCCTGCCTTCCTTCCTGCCCTCCTTCCTTCCTGCCTTCCTTCCTGCCCTCCTTCCTTCCTTCATTCCTTCCTTCCTTCCTTCCTTCCTTCATTACTTCATTCCTTCCTGCCTTCCTTCCTTCCTGCCTTCCAGCCTGCCTTCCTTCCTGCCTTCCAGCCTTCCTTCCTTCCTTCATTCCTTCCTGCCTTCCAGCCTTCCTTCCTTCCTTCATTCCTTCCTGCCTTCCAGCCTGCCTTCCTTCATTCCTTCCTTCATTCCTTCCAGCCTGCCTTCCTTCCTTCCTTCCTTCATTCCTTCTTGCCTTCCAGCCTGCCTTCCTTCATTCCTTCCTTCATTCCTTCCAGCCTGCCTTCCTTCATTCCTTCCTTCATTCCTTCCTGCCTTCCAGCCTTCCTTCCTTCCTTCCTTCCTTCCTTCATTCCTTCCAGCCTGCCTTCCTTCCTTCCTTCCAGCCTGCCTGCCTTCCTTCCTTCCTTCATTCCTTCCTGCCTTCCTTCCTTCCTGACTTCCAGCCTGCCTTCCTTCCTGCCTTCCAGCCTGCCTTCCTTCCTTCATTCCTTCCTGCCTGCCTTCCAGCCTGCCTTCCTTCCTTCCAGCCTTCCTTCCTTCCTTCATTCCTTCCTGCCTGCCTTCCTTCCTGCCTTCCAGCCTTCCTTCCTTCCTTCATTCCTTCCAGCCTTCCTTCCTTCCAGTCTGCCTTCCTTCCTTCATTCCTTCCTGCCTGCCTTCCTTCCTTCATTCCTTCCTGCCTTCCTTCCTTCCAGCCTGCCTTCCTACCTCCCTTCCAGCCTGCCTTCCTTCCTTCATTCATTCCAACCTTCCTTCCAGCCTTCCTTCGTTCATTCCTTCCTTCCTTCCTTCATTCCTTCCTGCCTTCCTTCCTTCATTCCTTCCTGCCTTCCTTCCTTCCTTCCAGCCTGCCTTCCTTCCTTCCTTCCTTCCTTCCTTCCTGCCTTCCTTCTTTCCTGCCTTCCTTCCTTCATTCCTTGCTGCCTTCCTTCCTTCGTTCCTGCCTTCCTTCCTTCCTTCCTTCATTCCTTCCTGCTTTCCTTCCAGCCTGCCTTGCTTCCTTCCTTCCTTCCTTCCTTCATACCTTCCTGCTTTCCTTCCAGCCTGCCTTGCTTCCTTCCTTCCTTCATTCCTTCCTGCTTTCCTTCCAGCCTGCCTTGCTTCCTTCCTTCCTTCCTTCATTCCTTCCAGCCTTCCTTCCTTCCTTCATTCCTTCCTGCCTTCCTTCCTTCCTTCCTTCCTTCCTTCCAGCCTTCCTTCATTCCTTCATTCCTTCCTTCCTTCCTTCCTTCCTTCCTTCCTTCCTTCCTTCCTTCCTTCCAGCCTGCCTTCCTACCTGCCTTCCTTCCTTCATTCATTCCTTCCTACCTTCCTTCCTTCCTTCCTTCCTTCCTTCCTTCCTGCCTTCCTTCCTTCATTCCTTCCTTCATTCCTTGCTGCCTGCCTTCCTTCCTTTCTTCCTTCCTTCCTGCCTTCAATCCTTTCTGCCTTCATTCCTTCCTTCCAGCCTGCCTTCCTTCCTCCCTTCCAGCCTGCCTTCCTTCCTTCATTCCTTCCTTCCTGCCTTCCTTCCTTGCTTCCTTCCAGCCTGCCTTCCTTCCTTCATTCCTTCCTTCCAGCCTGCCTTCCTTCATTCATTCCTTCCTGCCTTCCTTCCTTCCTGCCTTCCTTCCTTCATTCCTTCCTTCATTCCTTCCTTCCTTCCTTCCTTCCTGCATTCCTTTCTGCCTTCCTTCCTGCTTTCCTTCCTGCCTTCCTTCCAGCCTGCCTTCCTTCCTACCTTCATTCCTTCCTACCTTCCTTCATTCCTTTCTGCCTTCCTTCCTGCCTTCCTTCCTTCCTTCCTGCCTTCCTTCCAGCCTGCCTTCCTTCCTACCTTCCTTTCTTCCTACCTTCCTTCCTTTCTTCCTTCCTTCCTTTCTTCCTGCCTTCCTTCATTCCTTCCTTCATTCCTTCCTGCCTTCCTTCATTCCTTCCTGCCTTCCTTCATTCCTTCCTGCCTTCCTTCATTCCTTCCTGCCTTCCTTCATTCCTTCCTGCCTTCCTTCCTTCCTTCCTTACTTCCTTCCTTACTTCCTTTTTTTTTTTCTTTGTAGAATGAACCATTTCGGAGATATGCCTTATTTGTATGAGTTTTGGAGAACTTATACTTCTGTCGAATGGAACATCTTTATTCATGTTCTTCTGTTAACCGTGCAATGAGAACTGAATTTGAAAGCTTTAAAAGATTTGACTATCACTCAAAGCCTACTGTATTCCCATATTCTCCTTGCACCTACAAGGAAATAAGCAATAAGGTAATTTCTGCAAGTGTTTATCTCGACCAACACAAAGAAGATATACGAATAAGAGTTTGTAAGACTGGTTAGTGCAAGAGTAGAGAAGGTCATGTGAGTGCAACACATCGGATTTTTTATAATAGTATTTAATATTGACTTTGTTGTAATTATAATATCATTATCCCATCAAACACTGTTTAATTTTGATATTGCTGATCTTCCTTTGTTGATTCTGTCGTTCATATCATCTTTATGGTTCCCATCTTTGGTTATTTTGACTCTTGAATATTTATATTCAGTGCAGTGTTTGACTGTTACTTTACCACTTTTTAAGATTAGATGTTTTGCATGTGTTCCTAGTGTCATGTAATTACTTTTGTTTATGTTGATGTTTAAGCTTGATTCTCCATATTCTTCCATGAGGTTTCTTGTCATATTTCGACACTGCTATCCACCAATCAAAACATCCGCATGTAGTAATCAAGACTTTGCGGTTTGCACCAATTCCCACACACTGAAAGCGAAACTATCGATTCTCGTATGTTGAATCGAATAACAACTAGTTCAAATTTGGAAAAACTAATAATGTCGAACATGAGTGAAAGTGATGTGCAATTCATATCGCCAAAAATTCGCGCAAAGGCATATGATGTCATGAATAACTTAAATAACATTCTAATAAATTCAACCTGTCTAATCGTTTTTGAAGGTCTACTTATTTTGAAGGTTATAACATATATTCTCTGCATCATTGTGTTAAGGCAAACATAACAATAAAATCAATAACTTTGCAGTTGAAGGCGCAACTATCGATTCTCGTATGCACACTCGAATTACAAATGTCGGTTTAAAATGTCAGACACCAGTAACACAGTGTAATATACACACGTCTTCACTTGCTGTCATCATGGCCATTTATCTATGTGTCCATTTGTGTAATGAGAGAAAGATAAAGACTGAATGAGAGTGTGTGCGTGTCTATTCATACTTTGAGGTGCTTTGAGATATCCAATGGTAGCGTTACCAGCAGCAGCGCAAAGTTCAGTCGAAGTTCATTCCTGGTACAAAAGCGACAAAAGAAACACGCGTCAGCAGTTGTTTACGAAACCTTTTCTGTTTCTTCCCTCTTCTTTTTCTGACAACACACGTAAACTAACACATATTGTAGGTCTAGTCTAGATGGAACAAACGCGGCATCGGCTGTCGCATGTCTTTCTTAGCAATAGTTGCCAATTTATAGCTGAAAACGAGAAAGATGGAGGATGCTTATTTAGAAGAAATCTAACGTGATCGTCAGTTTTATTTTCGTGCGGTACTTCATCCTGTATGAAGCAAAACAAATCGATTGTTAAGAAATCGATGTATAATGATATATCCTATGTCCCATTTAGAAAATAGACTCTATAGTATATTACTTTGCCCAAAAGAGAATTCTAGTTTATAATATGTTGGAAATAAAACTAGATGGCAATATTTTACATATTAGTAAGTTTCGGGAAAAGGTATCATCCAAGCAAATGTTTCAAAAAGGTTTGTTATTTACATTTCTTTAGAAAAATATGAAACAGAGTTTACGACGATTTTTTTGCATACCAGTTACCGCGAAAAAAGTATAGTTTCGGTCACATAACCAGATATACTCGCACAATTATTGTAAACCCGTTTTCTAATGTTTTAATTGTAATTAAAACTTCAGAAGAAGGAGGAAAGAATGAAAACTGATCATTTTCTAAACTACTATTTTATTTATACTACTCTTTGATATTTTATGCTTATTATTAAGAGTTAATATAACTCTAAGAATTAGTTTCATCTTTAAATCACTCATTATCAACAGGTTTAATTATCTCCATTTGTCTTATAGGTTTTATGTCCTTAAGTTTCTGATTCCCCTGATTTACTTTCAATTTACCTAGAAGGAATATTTAGCCTCGAAACAGTACAGGACATAAGTTGCACAGAAGAGGAGGGACAGGGAAATGGGCTGAGAATGGAAACGGAGAAAGGTTAAAATAGCGGATGAGTTAGAGAGAAACCGAGATTAGGCGGTAACAGGTGACCAGCCTTCGGAAGGCCGCGGGTTCGATCCCCGTGGCCGACCTTCCTGACCCAGGGGTTTTTGCGGAGGTTTCCCCAGGTCGCCAGGCCAATGCTGGGAAGGATTTCCATATTCTCTCTCCATTTCGTTACATTAACCATTTCTAGCGAGCGAACCTTCATACAGGGAGGGAAAGGTTGCGGACTATGGACTATAGGATGTAGCAGAGGTCAGTGTGTCACAGAGATCACAGAGGAGGCCAGGTACAGAAGACGTAGAAACGTTGTAGATGAAGTTGTTGCATAACTTAACATTCAATGCTATCAGCATATGCAGTAAAATATTCACATACAAGTACAGCAATACATGAATATTTTGATTTCCGTGCTGGAGGCAACTGTGTGGAACCAGTGGACACATTCGAGAGACAATATCCACTGTGGACAGTGTGTTTTGTGCTGTTACTGTACTGGCGTAATAACGTCATGTGACAGGTAACTTGCGATCGCCTCATTTCGCAATAGCTATATAGAAAGGTTCGAACCGTAATCATGCCATTGCACTCTTCATTCCGTTAGGTGTCTTTTAGGGTTAGAAGCGTCGGCGAGCGTCGTGGCAGAAGAACGGCAGGGAGCAATCTCGTCCTCCGGATTGGAAGGCCTACTGGTTTCCGGGCCCCATGGGATGGTACAAGCCCGAGGGGGAGCCGGTTTCCGAGTCCCACGCTGCTCTTTGGAGGATGGTTTTAGAGGAACCGGGCCGAGTCCGCCTCCGTGGGATGCTTCTGAGAAAATGTAGGGACCCTGCCCTCTTCTCTGTCGTGACAATATTCCGACCACCCTTCGGATCCATTCGCGTCATTCACCCTCCTGGGGGGTGCTACGTTAGGGCAGTAATTTAATTGTAGGTTGTTACCTTGTTGTATGTAAAGGAAAACACATCAGAAGTGTGAGCGAATTTTTAAATTATAGCCTTTAAATATGTTTTGAATTTAATCGAGATATTCTCCAACTTTCAGTGGTGTATTCTTCCAATGAACATAATACTACGCATTATTGTACTATATTTTAAACATAAACAAATAAAATATTATTCATCAATTTTGCAAATAAAACCTGGATGGCGACCACAGCTGAATAACGTTTCACAGTGTAGCTTACTGAAGTTTATTCACGTAGAGAAGCACACATTATGAGGAACAATTCAATGTTAAATGGCTGTTGTAAGCATTGAAAGAGACGTATAGCACTTTACAGGTTAGGTAAGTACCGTGTCGATCTTGCTATGTTTCGGGGTAGTAAAAGGAAACAAAAAGGAATCGAGCCGGAAAGTCTGATGCAGAAGACTGCATGCAGCCAGTATCCGCAGCGCGCGGCGACCTTGTTGCAGTATGTGTCACACGCAATGACCCCCTCTCAACCAGCAACGTGCAACAGGCAGCGCGCGTTCTATCTCTAACTCTTCCACGCCGCAACTTTTACTGTCTTTATTGATGTTTTCTATATATGTTACCTATATGCATCCCTGAATCACAAGCAACATAGGTACCTATATATCTAGCTAAGGCCATGTATCTTTTACGTAAACCTTCCTTCCTCATTTTACTGGAACTTAAGTCGTCTCGCTTTACTTTGACTCAAAATGAATTGTATAATATTATGGTGATAAATGACAAGTGCAGTTACTTTTAATATCACTTTATTTCTTCTAAAAGTGAATAACAAAACATAGATCTGCTTTATTGTTAGCACAATTTACAACTCGTCGTTTGGCGCGACACTGGCTGCCCTGTCTGAGTCTACTCGCTAACACATATTGTGACAAAATGAAAAAAGCCAGTCCAGTTATTCTTCTATCTCTCTCAAAAACTGCCTGCCTTACGTGCTCCGCAAGCATTTATACCGGTGATTATGCAGACACATCTTTCTTGAACATCTACAAGCAAGCCGGCTGCCCAACATTTCTCAAATGCCCAGGAAAACCCTTTGTGTTGTCGCTTGACTGTTGTTAGTCACGTGTTTGCTCGCGTGAGTGGTCTGCGGAAGCTTGACTTTGAGCGCATTGGTGCATGCTAGCCGCGCGATGTGCAGCGGGTGCCGTTGGCACAATATATAGCCGAGAAACAGAATTCGTTTTTCGTAGCTTTTCGTAACAGCTCGGCTCAAAGTCTCTCGAGCTGTCTGGAAACTGTTCTTACAGTGCGTTGCCTAGCAACGTAGTGATGTAACTTACCTCGAGCGTCCCACTGATGTGCGGCTGACAGTATTTTAATATGCGTACTCCAGAAACCCTTGTGAATCACAAACATTAAACTTATTCGTACTGCAGAGTAATTGTTTCATCTCCTCTATTTCTCTCCTCTTTCTTTCTTTCTTTCTTTCTTTCTTTCTTTCTTTCTTTCTTTCTTTCTTTCTTTCTTTCTTTCTTTCTTTCTTTCTTTCTTTCTTTCTTTCTTTCTTTCCTTCCTTCCTTCCTTCCTTCCTCCCTCCCTTCCTCCCTCCCTCCCTTCCTGCCTGCCTGCCTGCCTGCCTGCCTGCCTGCCTGCCTGCCTGCCTGCCTGCCTGCCTGCCTGCCTGCCTTCCTGCCTGCCTGCCTTCCTGCCTCCCTCCCTTCCTGCCTGCCTGCCTGCCTGCCTTCCTGCCTGCCTGCCTTCCTGCCTCCCTCCCTGCCTGCCTGCCTGCCTGCCTGCCTGCCTGCCTGCCTGCCTTCCTGCCTCCCTCCCACCCTTCCTTACTTACTTACTTACTCACTCACTCACTCACTCACTCACTCACTTACTTCGTTACTTACTTACTTCGTTGCTAACTTCCTTCCTTCCTTCGTTACTTCCTTCCTTCGTTACTTCCTTCCTCCCTCCCGCCCTTCCTTCCTGCCTGCCTGCCTTCCTGCCTCCCTCCCTCCCTGCCTGCCTTCCTGCCTCCCTCCCTCCCTGCCTGCCTTCCTTACTTACTTCCTCCCTGCCTGCCTGCCTTCCTGCCTCCCTCCCTCCCTGCCTGCCTGCCTTCCTCCCTCCCTCCCTGCCTTCCTTCCTTCCTTCCTCCCTGCCTGCCTGCCTTCCTGCCTCCCTCCCTCCCTTCCTTCCTTCCTTCCTTCTTGCCTGCCTGCCTTCCTGCCTCCCTCCCTCCCTGCCTGCCTGCCTTCCTGCCTCCCTCCCTCCCTGCCTGCCTTCCTTACTTACTTACTTACTCACTCACTCACTCACTCACTCACTCACTTACTTCGTTACTTACTTACTTCGTTGCTAACTTCCTTCCTTCGTTACTTACTTCCTTCCTTCGTTACTTACTTCCTTCCTTCGTTACTTCCTTCCTTCCTTCCTTCCTTCGTTACTTACTTCCTTCCTTCCTTCGTTACTTACTTCCTTCCTTCCTTCGTTACTTACTTCCTTCCTTCGTTACTTCCTTCGTTACTTACTTCCTTCCTTCGTTACTTCCTTCGTTACTTACTTCCTTCCTTCGTTACTTACTTCCTTCCTTCCTTCGTTACTTACTTCCTTCCTTCCTTCCTTCCTTCCTTCGTTACTTACTTCCTTCCTTCGTTACTTACTTCCTTCCTTACTTCCTTCGTTACTTACTTCCTTCCTTCGTTACTTCCTTCGTTACTTACTTCCTTCCTTCGTTACTTCCTTCCTTCGTTACTTCCTTCCTTCCTTCGTTACTTACTTCCTTACTTACTTACTTACTTCCTTACTTACTTCCTTCGTTACTTACTTCCTTACTTACTTCCTTACTTACTTACTTCCTTCCTTCCTTCGTTACTTACTTCCTTCCTTCGTTACTTCCTTCGTTACTTACTTCCTTCCTTCGTTACTTCCTTCCTTCGTTACTTCCTTCCTTCCTTCGTTACTTACTTCCTTACTTACTTACTTACTTCCTTACTTACTTCCTTCGTTACTTACTTCCTTACTTACTTCCTTACTTACTTACTTCCTTCCTTCCTTACTTACTTACTTACTTACTTACTTACTTCCTTCCTTCCTTACTTACTTCCTTACTTACTTACTTCCTTCGTTACTTACTTACTTCCTTACTTACTTACTTCCTTACTTCCTTACTTACTTACTTACTTCCTTCCTTACTTACTTCCTTACTTACTTACTTCCTTACTTCCTTCCTTACTTACTTCCTTCCTTCCTTCCTTACGTCCTTCCTTCCTTACTTACTTCCTTCCTTACTTCCTTACTTACTTACTTACTTCCTTCGTTACTTACTTCCTTCCTTCCTTACTTACTTACTTACTTACTTCCTTACTTACTTACTTACTTCCTTACTTACTTCCTTCCTTACTTACTTACTTCCTTACTTACTTCCTTACTTCCTTCCTTACTTACTTCCTTCCTTCCTTCCTTCCTTCCTTACTTACTTACTTACTTACTTCCTTCCTTACTTACTTACTCTCTTACTTCCTTCCTTACTTACTTCCTTACTTCCTTACTTCCTTCCTTACTTCCTTACTTACTTACTTACTTACTTCCTTACTTCCTTACTTACTTACTTCCTTACTTCCTTACTTACTTCCTTACTTCCTTACTTACTTCCTTACTTACTTACTTCCTTACTTCCTTACTTCCTTACTTACTTACTTCCTTACTTCCTTACTTCCTTACTTCCTTACTTACTTACTTACTTCCTTACTTCCTTACTTCCTTACTTACTTACTTACTTACTTACTTCCTTCCTTCCTTACTTCCTTACTTCCTTACTTCCTTACTTACTTACTTACTTCCTTACTTCCTTACTTACTTACTTACTTACTTACTTCCTTACTTCCTTACTTCCTTCCTTACTTCCTTACTTACTTCCTTACTTACTTCCTTACTTCCTTACTTCCTTACTTCCTTACTTCCTTACTTCCTTCCTTACTTCCTTACTTCCTTACTTACTTCCTTACTTCCTTACTTCCTTACTTCCTTACTTACTTACTTACTTACTTCCTTACTTCCTTACTTCCTTACTTCCTTACTTCCTTCCTTACTTCCTTACTTCCTTACTTCCTTACTTCCTTACTTACTTACTTACTTCCTTACTTCCTTACTTCCTTACTTACTTCCTTACTTACTTACTTCCTTCCTTACTTACTTCCTTACTTACTTACTTCCTTACTTCCTTACTTACTTTCTTACTTACTTCCTTACTTCCTTACTTACTTTCTTACTTACTTACTTCCTTACTTCCTTACTTACTTTCTTCCTTCCTTACTTCCTTCCTTCCTTCCTTACTTCCTTCCTTAGTTACTTACTTACTTCCTTACTCCCTTCCTTACTTACTTTCTTCCTTCCTTACTTCCTTCCTTCCTTACTTCCTTACTTCCTTCCTTAGTTACTTCCTTAGTAACTTCCTTCTCTCTTTCTCTCTCTTTCTCTTTCTCTCTTCTAATTTATATTCAATTTTAAAATTATACAAAATATTCTTAATAAAAAAGTCCTTTCAGCAGGCTAGTAAAGGTTTAGGAAAACTCATTGTGCCTTATTGCACATTAACATTTTATTTTCAGAGCGTCCCAGTTATAACGGCAGTTCTATAAAAATCTCGAAATCTGTGTGTGTGAGTGTGTGTGTGTGTGTGTGTGTGTGTGTGTGTGTGTGTGTGTGTGTGTGTGTGTGTGTCTGTCTGTCTGTCTCTGTGAACAGCATAACTCAAAGACGAAAAGTCGGTTAAAAACCAAAGTTGATATTTAAGTTAGTGTTTTAAAGATGCGACATGAAGATTTTGAAGAAAATTGTTCCACCCTAAACTACACTTTACATGAAAAACTTTGATTTTCTTGAAAATGACTCTCATGATTTTGATTAAAATGACATGTTGGAGATATTTTTATCACAAACGAAATGTATATTTTGAATTTTCTGGCTATAGCCTATGTAGTCCTGTTTACTCTGGATGACTTTTGTATAACTTGTAAACCGTAAGAGATAAAGATCTTACTATACAAAAATACAGATCTCACTAAAACACACAATTTGTCTTTTTCTTTTCTTTCTTTTTTCTTTTCTTTTTTTTTTTTCTTTATTTTTTTTCTTGTGTGTGTGTGTGTGTGTGTGTGTGTGTGTGTGTGTGTGTGTGTGTGTGTGTGTGTGTGTGTGTGTGTTTAGAGTGAACCATTTCTGGGATATTCCTTGTTATTTGTGTTAGTTTCGGAAAACAAACTTTCGTCAAATGCAACATCGCTGTTCATTTTTTATATGTTAACCGTACAAAGAGAACGGAATCTCAAAGCTTTAAAAGATTTGACTATCGCACAAAGCCTACTGTATTCCCATATTCCCCTTGCACCTACAAGGAAATAAGCAATAAGACAATTTTTGCAAATATTTATATCAAACTAACACGAAGAAGATATAGGAATAAGAGTTTGTAAGAATGGTTAGTACAAGGGTAGAGAAAGTCATGTGAGTGCAACACATCAGATTTTTTAGGATTGATTTGTTAAATAGGTAGAGATGTAGGTTTAAGGGCACTTAACTACGTGGTCATTAGCATGAATAGGTGGAGAAAGTAAACTCAGCGGTTTTTTTCCCCCACTACCGGTTTCATGTTAATCTTATTAAACGTTTGCAGAAACAGCTTCGTTACCTTCCTTATAGGTTACAAGGTTACCATATTCGGCTACCATAATACGGGCAGCTATAGGTAGTGATCAAATATAAAAGTTAATTAATACAGTTCAATATTCTTCCCTGACGGAGTAACCGTCAGCATCATTTATATAGAAAGTTAGTGTGTGCGTGTGCATGTGTGTGTGTAATATTTATTGATTCGGAATGACATTTTAATTTACATTGAATTGATTCTTTCCAAATGTGCAAGATCTACTGCAATTGTTGTAACCAAGTGCATTATGAAAATACATGGAAAATTTGATGCTTATGATCAAGAGTACAGAAGATTGATTGTGTATGTGTAATAATGGTCAAATAAAAGAACACTTATCGTTGCCTATTCTTTGAAAGGAGGAGATTTTACTTAAAACTTTGTTTCAGTCTACAACCTAATTTATGTACTATTATTGAACTTATTTCGTAACAAACGTTCAACTGAATTTGTCAAATTTGTCTCGCTATACATTTATTATATTGTGATTTTACTTGAAACATAATTTGTTAATTTTTTGTACCTATTATGCTAATATGTACTCTGCATTGCCTCGATGATGGATCTCCGACACAATCTTTCAACAGTCCCAGGTGTTCTCACGTCAAATCAGTTGCAATAAGTGTCCAGACCAATAGCTCGGTTGTATCAGGTGTTTCATTGCGAGATAAAAAGGACAAACATGTGCTATGTATAGGGCCTGCCACTGAGTTGTATACCACCTTTAGAATACATAGTCCTGAAAACGGGCGTAATGACTAGAGTATTTGAAAATGTATACGCGCAATAGCAAATGCATTTTTGAGGGTTAGTGCTTATTCAAGGATACATGTATATTTCGGCATTCATTTACCTTATGTATGATGGATTATCTGATATTTCCGAACAAACTGAAAAATCTAACGAAGCCTTCAAGCAACTTGTGCGCATCGGGCGCAGAACACCAAGTCAGTGTGTTAACCTGCTTCGCTCGGTAATTATTACAGCAATATTGGGTACATATTCCCTGTATATTATTCATCTATCTGGGTGACTCGTTATGTGCTGATCTCAAGATCGTGGGTTCAAACCCGGCCCAGACTGCTAATTTTTAAGTGTACTTAAAAGTGACAACCCCTGTCAATAGATCTACTGGCATACAAAAGAACTCCTGCAGTACGAAATTCCAGTTACGGTGGCGTTGATATGATCCTAGCAATTTGGCAATATCATTAACACACAAAATATTAATTTATTGATTTAATATGTCACTTTCAAAGGCTATTAACGTTCTGAAAAGTCACTTTGC